>JAJGOT010000042.1:92500-802500 GCA_022457155.1 Cladopsammia gracilis
TGTTCATGTAATCAAAATAATTTTAGAAATGATCAGTTTTTAAACTTTATCAATAACTTATATTCCTACCTTAAAATGATAGGAAATGAACAAAAATATATTCCCCTCAACATATTCCCCTCGCCTTAGTTCCCTCGACTTATTCCCCTCATAATAGAATAACACAAACCAGAAGACAAAATAGGGCGTAACAAAGAAAACGCTCTAGCATCGGTCAATATCTTTTGTGGATTACTTGCAGAATACCCCGCCACTTCTAACAAATTCCTAGACCTAGCCCAAACTCTAACCCAGGAAAAACGAGCATGAAACAATAGGCACTATTGTTATTCAATAAGATGCAAATAAGTGGCAGGGTATTCTGCAGTTTAGCCTTTTTTGTTTACAAAAAAGACAACTTCATCAATCATATTCCTACGTAATTGACTTGCCGGTCGCGACCAAAAAGCGAAATGTTAATAACATTATTCGATGGTATCGTACCTCGATTCGGGTTTCGGGTCTTCAATAACGTATTACGCCTCGTTTTACACTTGAACCTGAATATGTTTCTGCCGCTTTCCCTTGGTAAACACACTGCAACCACTCCATTGATCTTCGAAAGATGAAGGCGGGCAGTTGGGCCATGGCGAGACCACGAGTACTGTTCATACATTTTCTTCTCTCTCCCTCTCTCTCCTTCTGCTCATAAAAAGCAACGTGCTCAATGCAAATTTGGCAAAAGCAAAACATGTTTACCGTCTCGCTTCGTCATGTGCCGTGATCCCAATGCGGCCTTGCGGAATCATGCTTTTTTGCATTTGAATTGAACGGAATGTTACTCTCCGAAAAATTAATAGTTTCTTTGTTTTAGAAAACCTCACAAGGTGGAAAATAAGCATGTTATTGACCAGTCCCTCGGGGATAAGTGATATATTCCCCTCGTGGCGCACGAGGGGAATATATCACATATCCCCGAGGGACTGGTCAATAACCCTTACTTAAATTTATGCAATTTAGAGGGAAAATTAATGCAAAAGAGAGGGTAAACCATGCGCATCATTTTTTTTGTTGATCTATGACAATCTTGAAAAGTGTTTCATTTTACAAGATTCCATGCTTGAAAATGACAGCGAACACTGTGCATAGTTCTCTAATAAAACAAGGCATTATAAGTGCTAATAATAAGTACATAATGAAAATTATACACTTTAAGACCCTTTGCAAGGGAAATGGATGAAAAATATCAAAATAAACATTGCGAAACCTTGAAGATACAGTCGAAATAATCAATAATGAACAATTGCAATGACGCAGCATTTCCTTTTAACATAATGAAGGAATCTATTTTCAGACATATCCTGATTAACTTAAGCTTATTACAGTAATTTTGACCAAATACACTTGCCATGCATAGAGGAAACCTTAAATTTTGTCAGCATAAATAGAATAATTCCTAACTCGATCGATCGGCTCCATGGCTGAATATCTGAACCATAAGATATATTGTGGTGCAATTTTGTCCTTGGTGCAAATTTAATTTTCCTTTGTTTAAAACTCATCATCATACATTACCATATCCCAAAACAAAGGAAAATAAAATTTGCACCAAGGACAAAATTACACCACAACAGATATCTTGTAATGACACAAAAACCCATATATTTAAAGAATATTGCTATTCAGCTGTAATATTTATCCACACGCGCCATTTTACACTCTTTCTCAGCATTGTTTACAATAATAGTGAACAACATTTTGGATCGATTTCGTCAAGTCGCTATTTTTCCCTCGACCCTTCCCATGACATCCCGCGCGCCTCAATTCACCCTAGTATCCAATCTTCTCTCATCCCAAAACCAATTAATAGCGACTGGGTACGAATCTGACTCATTTGATATCTGTCGCTGTTCCCGATAACCCGTTCATTACGCATGCGGGTATTCATGGGTTAAAAATGAAACAAACAGTGGTGATACACATGGTAAACCAACGCATTTTCAGGGGCGGATCTAGCCCCCCCCCACGCCCCCCCCCCCCCCCCCACCGAGATGACGTGCATCTTTCTAATATAACTGGTATTCTGCAAAGAAAAGAAAAAAGAAACGTGGTTACGTCATTCCATAAAGGTGCATCCCCTCCTAAGAAAAATCCTGGATCCGCCCCTGATTTTTATAAAAAAGTTGACATTTCGTATGCTAAGCAACAAACATTTTCAAAAGTAACCGTTACAGTGTTTGAAAAAACTGTTTATATAGTTCAAAATAGGGGTCTGGAACTAAGATTAAGAAAAAACTTAAGTTCTCTTAACAGTCGTTCTTCTGTCATGAAAAAGCATGAAAGGCATAAAGATTAAATAGATGTCTTTTGCTATTCTGATTGGTTAAGCACGAACATTTCCTAAAATTTATTTGACACAAATGGATTTTTTTTTCAATTTTCATAATGAAATATAATTATGAACCATCAGATCCTCCTCTATTCTTGAAACCACAGACATTCTATGTGGGATCGAGCCAATACCGGAGAACAATAAAATTTACTATAGCTCTTATGTGGAGCATTACTTAATAATCAGGACACAACAAAATGTTGCTTCTCGCACGTTGTAAAGCATTTAAAAGAATAATCATTAAACAACAGATAAACAACAAAGAATGTGGTATGAAAACTTAAAAGGCCGTTTGTTTGTTTTATTTCCAATCGTCAACATTCCAAACAAATCCTAACAATTTTGTTTTCAAGTTGGCCAACTCTGAGCCCGGGAACTCTTATTTTACTAACAAGAACTCTTAAATAAAGTTTGATATTAACCATTATGAAATTCTCCTTACAGCTCTAAAAGTGCGCTTAATTAAACGTATTCCCGGATAAGAATGGGAAGAATAGTAACAAAAACATCGCGTTTTTCGGAATTTACGTGCCAATCAGAAAACTTAACAACTCCCATTGCTATTTTATAAACCTGTTTTACCACATGCATACTTCAAGTCTGCCTAAACAAACAATAGGCCATTTGCACGATGACGTCATATGACTACAACTACCAGAATGCTTTAGTTTTTTGTTTTGTAGTGCAAATTAGGGCTGTTGTTATTTAAACCGCACTGGGATTGCAAAATTTAAATAAGAAAGGAAAAACGAAATGAATTCTGGTAGCTGTAGTCAAATGACGCCATCGTGCAAATGGCCTATTCTCAGAGACTATTCTGCGCTTAGTCAACTGTCTATAGTGGGTTTCACCGACGCAAGATCGCAGGTAAATAAATTATAATGTTGCTGCGTCTTTCATTATCGTCTTCTTTCTCTCTAATATGACCGCTATGGAAACGCTATAAATCATCGCAGTACAACTGCATTATTGATTAATACGACAACCGCCATTGTTGATTAATACGACCACCATAGGGCCACTTAATTGTAACCCTATTAATGGCAACAAAACACTTCACTCCTCGTCATTTTCCATTTGTTTTTGTCACTTTTCTTATACACATCGAGTGGTCACATTCAAAACAAAACGATGACTGCGCTTTCATTTAGGCCATTGGAAATGACTGTAATAATAAGGTGGTCATATTAATGGCGGGTCGTACGTTGGAAGGGATTCTACTCCGAAAACCAGAGAGGGCTCTCTTATGCAACACATTTGTCCTTTTAAATAGGCAAAGAAGTGTTGCACTACTGGGCATTCACGGAGGTCATATAAGGCCCTAATTTGTCGAGTGAAAAGAAAGAAAAATACAGTAAATCCAGTAAAATAAACAAACACCGTAAAATAGCAGGTTGTACGTTGCGGCCAAATGTGCCTAAGTATCAATAACAAAAAGCTTATAGAAAGAAAGTTTGTTGGTCCATTGTTGTTTTATGAAAAACAACACAACCTTAACTGTAAAGGCATGAAGTCAACAAAAGGAGAGGTAAACGTAATTAAAAACACCGATGGACAATGTCAAATAATTAGCACAGTGTTCATATTACTGTTCATCTCCTGTGATCAAATGCAACACTCGCGTGGTAAAATATGGACAATAATAACAGTAAGGATTTCCTTTGTCCATGTTATTGTTTTTCCAATTTACCATTAACAACACAACTTTAACAAAACAAAAACGTAAGTAAAGATGCTTTAGGTATTAAGTGTCTTCAGATGCACATCTCATATGATTTTCGTAGTGTTCAAGAAGTAGTGCCTCACTACTCATCTCTTCCTGACAAATGCAACAGCTATGTTTCTCAACAATGGCAGATTGAGTGTCTTGCAAGGTGGAAGTTGATGTGGATATGCAATCTTTCCTATTATTTTCAGTACCCATGTGGGTTAGTGCACTGCTGCAGCAGTTTTGTTCATCTACATTTGCCCGTGATGAAAAACCAGTCCTTTTAAACAAAGTGGACTTATCATGAACTTTTTGATTTCCTGCATGCTCTTCTATTCACACCACTTAAATGTTTAGAAGGACTTTCCTTTCCTTTCCTTTCGCAATGTGGACTCTTTCGTGTTCCCTTAGGCCTCCTGCTTGACTGAAACACTTGACATACTTTTAACACCAATAAGGCTTTAACCAGTGTGGACTCTTTCATGTTTCCTAAGATGTCCTGCTTCTCTAAAACACTTGCCACACTGTTTACATTTATAAGGCTTTTCCCCGGTGTGGACTCTTTCATGTTTCCTTAGGTCTCCTGCTCGGCAAAAACACTTGCCACACTGTTTACATCCATGAGGCTTTTTCCCAGTGTGGACTCTTTCATGTTTCCTCAGATATCCTGCTTCTCTAAAACACTTGCCGCACTGTTTACATTCATAAGGTTTTTCCCCAGTGTGGACTCTTTCATGTTTCCTTAGGTCTCCTGTTCGACTAAAACACTTGCCACACTGTTTACATCCATGAGGCTTTTCCCCATTGTGGACTCTTTCATGTTTCCTCAGATGTCCTGCTTCTCTAAAACACTTGTCACACTGTTTACATTCATAAGGCTTTTCCCCAGTGTGGACTCTTTCATGTTTCCTTAGGTCTCCTGCTCGACTAAAACACTTGTCACACTGTTTACATCCATGAGGCTTTTCCCCAGTGTGGACTCTTTCATGTTTCCTTAGGTCTCCTGATCGACTAAAACACTTGCCACACTGTTCACATCCATGAGGCTTTTCCCCAGTGTGGACTCTTTCATGTTTCCTAAGATGTCCTGCTTCTCTGAAACACTTGCCGCACTGTTTACATTCATAAGGTTTCTCCCCAGTGTGGACTCTTTTGTGTTTCCTTAGGCTTTCTCCTTGACTAAAACACTTGCCACACTGTTTGCATCCATAAGGCTTTTCCCCAGTGTGGACTCTTTCATGTTTCCTCAGATGTCCTGCTTCTCTGAAACACTTGCCGCACTGTTTACATTTATAAGGCTTTTCCCCAGTGTGGACTCTTTCGTGTTTCCTTCGGTCTCCTGCTTGACTAAAACACTTGCCACACTGTTGACATTCATAAGGCTTTTCTCCAGTGTGGACTCTTTCATGTCTCCTCAGATATCCTGCTTCTCTAAAACACTTGCCACACTGTTGACATTCATAAGGCTTTTCTCCAGTGTGGACCTGTTTGTGACTCCTTAAGTTCTCTGATTTGTTAAAACACTTGCCGCACTGTTTACATTGATGAACTTTTGTGCTAACCTTTTTATGCATTAATGTTTTTTTTTTATGAAACCGCGTCAGGATTTATGCCTTTTCTTACTGCTGAAATGAATAAAAAATAAAAACATTATTTATGGGCTTAGTTAAATAATAATAATAATAATAATAATAATAATAATAATAATAATAATAATAATAACGAAGAATTGTATGTTTGAATTATCATATCCTGATAATACACTTTGGTAATTAAAGTTTGCTTTGATAGGCACAACCTCCTTAAATGTAAGTCAGACTTACATTTAAGGTCTGCAAGTGTCAGGAGAGGAACATACGGTGAACATAATGGCACAGGATACCTTATTATTTTAATTAATTAATGGATATAACTTAAAGACTTTACAATGGTATGGGTAACATGGCTCCAGGCTACCTACAGTTGTACTATTCCATTGTTAAATCAAAGGCTCCTGTGAGCCAACCCGTGAATAAGAAATGAACTGATCCTAAGCAGCGAATAATTCCTACTTAAGCGGCTACTACTGATCCTGAAACTCTTTCAAATTGAGCCAAAGAAACTCCATTGTTATACCAAGAACTAGCAAACAAACGACGGCGTAACTAAATATTTTAAACGGCTCTGGAAAGCGTAAATTCCTCCTGTCAGTGGCACAGTTAGAGATTTTTCCTAAGGTCAAAGAAACGACAACATTTAGAACAACAGGCCTGTTATATCTTTATTTTTATCAGAAAGGAAAAATTTTCTAGGGCACGTACTTGGGGTAGACTTATTCTAAAGCTGGGCTAAAATGCTTTTAGTGACGAGTTGGATTTGTGCTAGGCCTGTCACCTTTTATAACAACTTAAATAAAAGATATATTTGTATGAGCAGTTGTTCTACATTGAATGGAAATATATTACAGAGTCAGAATGTGTTTGTTGTTGCTTAAAAAATGGTCCACTTGTCCTCGAAATACATGTTGCACTACCTAGGCGCTTTGGTTTCCTATGTCGTCGCCATTTCCATGCAGTGCGCGTCATGAACGCTGGCACAGTGACAAGATATGACATATTGCCAGTGGCAGTGGTCTCCTGCTCCTGGATATAAAATATTGTTCTAAAAATATAAAGCTTTGCAGGAATTTGTTTCTAGGGTTTTGTTTTGCACGATTTTTTTTTTGCAGTTCAAGGCTGTGCTCGATTTTTTTTTTTTTTTTTTGGGGGGGGGGGTATTTTCCCAACCCCCTCCCCCCCCCCCTCAAAAGTCTAATGGTTCCCCCTGCACTGATCGCGACCAACGCAAGCAGATGTCTGCCGCTTTATAATATACCTGGCAAACTGTTAAAGACGAGGGGAAGTTTCTTTTCGGGTGTCAAGATATCTCTGTACGAAAAGATTAATAGGTGTCATAAAAAAGGATAATCGCAAAATAAGAAAACGAAAAGGAAATAAGTTTACAAAACGAATTAAAAAACAAAACAAAACAAAACAAAACTTTTTGCGAACCGTTTATCTCAAAATGATATCTTGAATATATGAAATATCTGAGAGATAGCTGTAAATCTACTTTTGACTACGATGGCCCGCTATATAGTTGTCATATACATAACGAAACGATGAACGAGTATTTTGTCGCTTAAGGTCGCGGGGGATACTTGGCCATGAATAAATTCATAAGGCAAAATTTTGGCAGGGGTGTCACTTTTAAAAACGTTATATCGTGAAGGTTTGAAAGCCGATTTCGCTAAAATTTAACAGAGATATTGGCGAATGATGGAAGTGCGTAAGTATTGTTTTTTATTGAAGGGATCGCGCTTTGCGGCAATACTGTAAGCCACTAAAGTTATCTTTTCTTAAAACGTGGTTTTGTGTCCAAGTTTTCTCCTCGAGAAGAACACAAAGCAAGTTGATTTCCCCACTCACTGATCCGTCAAAACGTCTATTGTGTCATATCTGACTCCGATTTTTTGATTTCATTTTTAATTAAAAGTTATTAGCTTTTAAAGGAGTAAAATTGTCCATGTTAGAATTTGAAGCCTCATATCTTCCCTTTGAAAGCCTATTTAAAAATTTCGAGTCAGATATGACAATCTACAATACACCTAGTTTACCTCCTTGTAGTGTCAACTCATGAAATTCTCTATCCGCTCGGAATTCTTGGACACAAAATTGCTTGTTTTTACGCTTCCGAAGGGTTCCCGAGCAAACACGAATGCAAAAAATATAAATTTATGGTAATTTTGCTAATTTTAATCCACGGGCTATTGTCAACACTTCATGAGGAAAGAATAATGCGTTAAAAATAGTGTTTTTTACCAGACAGCGCTTTGCACGTGCAATTATTGATGCAGATACATTGCAGAGCCTGTTCGTGGATATTTCGCGCATTTTCGGTATCAACCGTCGCACTTCGTGCATACTGTTTTCATAAATGCATACTGATGAGCGGAACCTGTCCCCCGCGACCTTAAATTTCGTTGTTTATGTGCAGTTGTCATATACATAACGAAACAAAAAGCGAGTGTTTTGTCGCTTAAATTTCGTTATGTATATAATGCTCATATACATAACGAAACGATAAGTGAATGCCGGCAACTCCAGTTTCTGAAGTACTAAGCACACCTCCCGAGTATAACATAATCAAAAGAGAAATCATTTCATTCTGCTTACAGGTAGTAGGGGAGTGACAAGTGTGGCGAATGTGTCGTCATATGCGCGCGCTATTGCGTGTACAAATAATTTTTTGCGAAGACAAAAGATCGCAGAGATAGAAAACTTTCTATCTCTGCGATCGCAATCGGAAGGATCGCAACGATCGCAACGTTTTGGTTTCCATATGATCGCAAGGGTCGCAAGAATCGCAGCGATCGTCGATCGTAACGATCGCTGCGATTTTATGGAAACCAGGCTTAAAGCAACCACGAAAGCGACGGCAGCGAGAACGGCACAAAACAATCGGTTTAATGAGCGAAAACAATGGCTCTGCACGTGCGTTTTACATTTTGGTACATTTATTTGCCGTTCCCTGCAAAACAACAACGTCAAATCATCAAATTATAGGTTTTGTGGAGAAAGTGAACATACGACGATAAATTTTCCTTCCTCTATTTGAACTTGAAAGCCATCCGTATAAATTCAGCTCCTGAACAATCCAGTCACATGAGACAAACTAAACAAACTGGAACAACTGCAAAGTAGTTTAAAATAGCGCGAATTCTTTAGTCGAGTGGCGTTTTCCTTGGCGCTGCCGTCGTAGTTGCTTAAACTCCCTTTTAATTAAACTAAAACCTTGATTGTACGAAAAAAGGTCAGATGACAGGTCAACTGACCTGTCAGCTAGGATTTGCGTTAAGGAGAAAGCAGCCAGCTTATCTCGTTAATTTGCGGAATAAGATTCATTTACCTAAAATCTTCAGTTGCTGAAATATTCAACTAAACGAACCGAAATATCTATCTCTGCGATCACAATCGCAACGGATCGCAACGATCGCAAGGATCGCAACGTTTTGTTTTCCATATGATCACAAGGGTCGCAAGAATCGCAGTGATCGTCGATCGTAACGATCGCTGCGCTCGTTGCGATCTTTGCGATTATGTGGAAACCTGGCTTGAGGAGCAAACAAACTACAATTCATAAATGTTGTTAGGAACTTAGATTTTTGATAAAGCAACTACTAGAATATGAACTGATATTAGTGAAAGAGGGCCCGAAAAAGAAAACTATTGTAAAACATACCTTAGAACTTCTTTCGACTTTTCTAATAACGCCGTCAAATGATGAAAATAGCAAGGGCAAAAAGCTCATTTGTGAGTTCTGTTTGTTCAACATTGATTGGTTACTGGGAAGTGACATGAATATATTAGACGAGATCCCCTGAGATCTTCAAATTAATTCCGCAACATAACGGGTTCATAGTTAATAGAGGGACTAGTTATGAAACCTTGCAGACTTCAATGGCGATAACAAAGTAGCTACAATTTATGTTGAACTGTTCTTGACCGTGCACATCTTTGTTTTTTTGATCACATACACACGCTATGACTAAATAACTTAATAGCACCATTTCTATTGGTCAGTTGCTCGAACAAAAGGGGCAGTACGCAGCTCTTACAAGGTCTTCTCTGATTTGCTGAGAAAACAATAGAACAAACAACACAACAATGGACCATAGACCTGAAAACAAGAGCTGCGTGAATGAAATTAGAGGTTGTAAAGAGCTGCGTCGTATCTGCAACAAAAGTTCAACATCTATTCATCATTATCTTTATTTAAAAACACAAGATCACATCATAATAGAACAAATTGGTTATGAAGCTCAACAAATTTAAAAAAGAGTGTACAAAGCTGCTTTGTTTTATGTTGAACGAACCGTGACCCTGCACATTGTTTTGTTTAACGTCTGAGCCCAAATGTTTCTACTGGTCAGTTGCTCATATGCATTTCAATACCTTTTGTGTTTTGTGCAGGGTCAAGGCAAACGAACAAAAGAAATGGAGAACAAAAACATATAACAAAGGATTGACTGAGTTTCATAACCAGTTTGTTCTAATGACTATGATCACATTTATTACAAAAATGGTTTTCCAGTGAGCCGTAGATTACTACATTCAATAACTAAATAAAATTGATGGTGTTTCAATACAGTTTTCGGGAGACCATATCTACATTTTTCAATCGGTCTTTTCCAAGTCAGATCAACGTGAAATTTTCACCACTAACTGGTTTTGAATTGAGGTTTGGCTAAATATATATTCTGGTAAAATCGATATTACCATGACGACGATAAACAAGAAACTTTGAAATCAGTAAAAGTGAAATTTTGCGCGTTTAAGATTCGCATTGAAAATCCCACATAAACATTTTAAACTATGGTATATGGCATGTATATTTTGCAAGAATAAAAAAATTCTGTGTTTGATTTCAAATAAATCGCAATAACATTTCAAACGTTACTATTTGCATACTGGTACTAAATTACTCGAGACTGTGAAATTACTCAAATAAAGTGTCAAAAAGTAGCTTGATGTTATGTTTGTATACCTTCAAAGTTTTCTTTACTTTCTCTTTTGCTATCTTGAGAACTACCTTTTTTCCTTACATCGCTTCATGTGCACATCAAGCGATGTTAGGAAAAAAAGGTTCATGACGCACGAATTCAAACCAGCTGAATTTCATGCAACGTGTTGCGGGGACAAGATTGTGTCCCCGCAACAGAACGTTTTCATAAAAACGGGGATTTCACACGAGAAAAACTGCCGCTGCAACATGTCCCCGCTTCATGTCCCCTAGGGTGTGCCGGCGAGAGGGAGAGGGAGACTTGGTAAGGGTATGTATTAAGTCAATGTAAGCTGATTCCAGAAATTTAACACAAATATAACAGCAAAATTTTTCACAGGGTGCCATTTTGTTCAAAAGGTGGGATTCATTTAAGCTCGATTATCACTAAATATTTTTTCCCATAAAAATCGAATTCTATCACATTATTGCTAGATAATAGCTGTAAGTTTTCGCAGTTTTAGAAGCATCGCTTTAGAGCCAGAAAAGTTACGAGACAAAGTTTGTCATAGACGAGTGCGCCCGCAATAACAACGGAGCTACCTTAACTCCCGCCTACGTAGGTGTTTTCTAAACAGTTACAATACAAGCTGCCCAGAAAGCATGTTTTCCATGAACCAAGCAAGGTATTCTACAGTTATTTTCTTGCGTGGTCTTTGCAAATTTACATTTTCAACGACCGCAACCACTTGTCAATTTTCCATCGCAATAAACAGCGCTATCTTTGAGAAAACTTCCCAAAATCTGCCTCGAAGGTTCATCATTTCACCCTCAAAAAAGGTTTCCACATACACCGGAAGTTAACATTAAAAAAAACATACACAGAACTGGAAGTTTACGCGTAAGTAAACATACACCGGAAGTTGATTATGATATCCAGTTCAAGTAAGCCAAAATATTGTGTCCAGAAGACAATTCAAAGAGACGTTGGGCTCAGGATATACTATTTCGCTTACATGAACAGCCCACCGCTCTCTCCAAGAGCCCTCCAAACTCCTTTTAAATTCAAATTTTTGTTCGTAGTTGCTAAGCAACTACGAACTAAAAATCCAATGAAAATGCCTTACCTTCTTTCGCTGTTGATAACTTTTGTCTACGTGGGGATTTAGGCCATTTTAATTTAGCAATTCATGAGAGTTTTAGTGTCACGTTTGAATGATTTCTCTCTTTATATTATTCTGACAGAGAGAGATGAATCAGTGAAACTAAAGCTTTCCAGCGATTCCTGGTGGCACTACTAGGTAGTTGAGAAAAAAGTGCCCTAAACCACCGACCATCAATGCACAAGTAAGGTTTCTTAAATATAAATAATTAACCCATGTTTATGTTTAAAAAAAATAGTTTACAGCCAAAGTGTGGGAGCGATCGAGTAACTTTTCTCACGAAATCCAACAACTCGTTTTATAATTCAACATATTGATACACTGCCCAAATATGGTAAAAAAGTTATCGATATAGGCTATGTCTACATGACGAAAATATCCAACGATGGCGGTAAATTTCGCATTTTGACAAGTGAATGCAAAAATGACGGACCGACCACGATATTTTTTCTTTAAACTGTGCTTTGTTATTAATGTGTTGAATTGTAAAACTATTATTGCGCGCTATTATAGTTAAGTATGCTTCGCATATTCAAGAGTTAAAAAGTAATAAACCGAGAATTTCGACAAATTAACAGTTACAAGGACGAATTCCTTTTCACATTGACTTATTGTCTAGCGACAGGTATTGAGAATATGTAAGTAGTCATTAACGAGTCTGAGCAAGTTGTGTTGCTCTACAATTAAATTCTCACAAATAACATAATCCCTTTTGTTCCTAACAGCACCAAATGAATACAAGGTTCACCTCACTACACGAGCAGAGAATCTATTCTAGGAAGACATTGCAACAGTGAAGGCTTTGATTATTTTCACCGTTTTTTATTGTTATTAAAGCGTTAAAGCAAACATATGACAAATTGTACCACATTGCAATATTATTGAAGACTGACTATTGTCGCTGTGTGTTCATATAACACTGTTAAAGCAAACGTAATTTAAATTGAACCACATTGCACAACTGCAGAAGGCTTTGATTAGTTTTGCTGTTGTTAGCTTATATTCGTGACTCAATTTTGACCATTTCTTCCTTTATCTCCAGACGCTTCTTTAGCAGAACGTCGCTTGTCTTAGATGTAGGTTTTCCAAAGAGTTCTGGTGCACCAACCTCTCCTCGTGTTATGCGATCCAAAGTATTCATCAGATCATAACAGATGGTCTCATGGACGACCGAGTCCTTCTTATACTCAGGGTGCACATCCACGAATCTGCGCATCCACTGCGCTGTGGTCAGCAGTTCACCTTTATGGAAAGGAACAAGAGAGTCAGCATTGGCATGCATGTGCCAATGCACGTGTCATTCAATGACACTTTCACTTCCAGACTCAAACCTCTGGTCATGTGATATGGTTTAAAAGTTCAACTTTTTGAATGAAATCTCCCAATAATATGCCATGCTGTGCTGTTTATTAGGCTGTAAAAAGGTGGTTCTTAAGTCTGGCCTAAATTCCGATATTTTAAAATTCTTACTTTGCTCCGAGGGAATAAAACAAAACAAACAAATCATTTGAGATTCAGGGACGAATTATTTATTTCTTTTGTTTTATTTCCCTAAGCCTCGGATTCAAGTTAGAATTTTGATATATTGATGATTGCTTGAAATAAAGGATATTTTAAAGACTGTTGAGTTTGGCTGTGATTACTCACCGGATGCCCTTCTTTGGATAAGCTTTAGATATTGTGAGATGGTACAGTGTGTGTCAATATCCACATCAACGTTACCAAGGTAACTTTCAATCAGTGGTATAAGGCCAGGAAATTCACCATCCTACATAAGCAAGACACGAGAAACAAATTAAGTCTGCCCAGTGCCAACATTGCATGCTACTAACTGCTACTAACTCCTGCTTTGATGGGATGCCAGCCCATCCCATGCTACTAACTCTTACCTTGATGGAATAAGAGCCCATCGCATGCTACTAACTCCTGCCTTTATGAGATGCCAGCCCATCCTATGCTTCTAACGCCTGCCTTGATGGGATACCAGCCCATCACAACTCTATCCAGTATTTCTGCTTGCTGGTACCAAATTATACATGGGTGGAGAGAGACAATGTGGAGCAACCTTTCTTGTGTAAGAAAATAACACGAACCATGGACCTTCAGGCTGAATATCTGACGTAACCAACAGACCAGCAGCCTCCAAAACCTTAAGTCTACAACATGGGAGACCACCTCTCACACATCAGCATCAATGCCTAAGAAACTCGAAAACGTGGCACGTGGGACAATGACACTCAGAATAGGCGACTGGGAACTGGACTGTCCATTGTGGGTCATGGACATTGAACCCGACGGCATCTTTGGTTTTGATTTCATCCGTCAATATGACTGCCAACTGGTGCTTAAGGGTGTTTCGAGTTTCTGTTGACCGTACAGCAGTCGTACCTCCTAGAAGTGAAGCACCGATAGCTAGCAAAATAGTTGGTCTGTGTGCCCCTGTTGTAGGGCTACTTGAACCCACAGCAAGACTGATGGAAGTCAACCAACTGATGCTCGCTTGAACCCTGGTTGATACAGCTTTAGGCATTGTTCCATTGCGAGTGCTAAACCCTAGATTCTCGTTGCACCTTGTACAAGAACACTGTGGCGGCGATGTGTGAACCTGTCGAACATGTAGACCAACCCAACGGCAGCCACAACAGCTTGGCTCTCTGCCAAGTAAAGGAGGAGGGTGGTGAAGTGACATCTGCAAAAGAGCCCGATAGTGTCCCTCAGCACCTGCTAGATCTGTTCGAGCGCAGCTCACATCAACCCCGAGGAGCACTGTCAAATTGCCCAGCAGTCGACCAAGTTTGCCGACGTATTTGGCATCTCCTCTGATGACCTTGACCATACCAGCTTGGTAACACACAAGATCAACACTGGATCCTCACAGCCCAACCATCAGCCAGCAAGACGCCATCAGCTACATAAGAGAGCCGAAGCCGACACGCTTGTTCAGGAAATGCTTCAGAAGAGAGTGATTGAGCCATCGTCAAGTCCCTGGGTGTCTCCTATAGTCTTGTTCAAGAAGGAAGATGGAACCATCTGTTTCTGCGTTGATTATCGGAAGCTGAATGAAGTGACAGTCGAGGACAGTTACCCTCTTCCATGGATCGACAACTGCTTGGATGCACTAGTCGGCTGCAAATAATTTTCTACCCTAGACCTGTGTAGCAATTACTGGCAGGTTGCAATGGATGAGCATGGCAAGCTGAAGACTGCCTTCACGACTGAAAACGGCCTGTACCAGTTCACCGTTATGAGTTTTGGACACTGCAATTTGGGCGTCTGATGAAAAAAGTGTTGTCTGGTCTCCCTTGAGAGGTCTGCCTTCTTTACTTGAACGACATCATAGTCCATGGTCGTCAGTTTTGAGAGGCCATTCAGAGGCTCTGCATGGTATTACAGCGATTATGTGACGCAGGTCTTAAATTAAGCTCGAAGAAGTGCGTTATTAGGTGTGACCATCGATAACAAGCTTAATTTTAGTGAACACATGAATATCACGTGTAAGAAACCGAGTGAGAGGATTGGCGTAGTGATGAGACTTAAAAAAACTTGGTGCCGACAGTTGTGAAACTACAGATTTTCAAGGCTGCAATACTCCCTTACCTTACCAGTGCAGTCTTTAGGGATGGTAAATCCACATATGAGCAGCTGTTGAACAAGGCTAAATTAGCTACACCATATGAAAGGAGGTTCCAACACACAGCATGTATGATGTACAAAGTGATGCATGGCCTGTGCCCTCTGAGCGTCAAGGATTTGTTCTTAGAGAATAGCACTGGTTACAACTTTAGAGGGGCTGATTTTCACATACCTAGATTTTATTCGGTAACCTACGGGAAGCACTCATTGAGATATCTATGACCAAAATAATAGTCTGCCGAGTAATCTAAGGAAACTGCCATCGCTGCAATCATTTAAACGACAGATCCTTCTTGTCAATCTTTTGCCTAAGTTAGAGTTTGAATGTGAGAACTGCGTATTATGTAGTACCTGACACACAAGTTGTCCTAATTGTTTTATTCATTGAACATTCTATAACTGATAACTGCATCATCTTCAAATAACTGTATCATCTTATTGTAAATAAATAGCCATATTATTTTAATGTAAATAACAGCATAATTTTCTAGTAAATAATGTTTATCTAGGCTAGTTTCTTTCGGAATAAGTATTGTTATTACTGCTTGTGAAGAAGGCAGTTCCTCATCCAAACAGATCATCCTTCTTTGAAATGGTTGCTTAAATTTAAAAACCAAGAGGGCCAGCTCGCCAGGTGGCTAAAACCTCTGGGGACTCATGATTTCAACGCCCTTTCAAGAAGGCCATGCGGTGATTGCCGGTACTGCAATCGTCTCGAACAAGAAAGGGAAGTCACATTAGAAGAGAATTCTAATACAAGCATATAAGTCATTCCATGTTGCGCACTCCAAGGTCCAGATAAGCCCATGGGGTGCAATTGTAGACCTGCTTCTCAGTCCGACCCAGGAGCCAACAAAACTTCATCGGAAGTGACAGCTCCAAGCAAGCCTGTGTTGCTATAGTTAATAGGAGTGATTTTTGGACTAGCCAGTTGGCCGATGACGACTTGTAATACCGTCCAGTCTCAGAAAGGATGTCCTTTACAAACTCAACACCAAGGAAAGAAAGGTTCTTTTGGCCCAGAAGCACGAAAGACGTTAAGGACTGGTGTCCGGAATGGGACTTCTGTGCCTCCAGGGAAAGACCAACCCGCCGGACCCTTGCAAACTTACAGCATGGGTTCCCCCTGGAAAATGTGGCACTGGACGTCTTCGGACCAACGGCCGTGTCAGATCGTGGCAATCAGTACATCCTTGTCGTAGGGGGTTACTTTTCAAAGTGGACGGAAGCCTATGCAATTCCTAATCAAGAAGCTACAGCTGTAGCGAGAGTTCTAGTTGAAGAGTTCGTAGCACGTTTTGACATCCCGAGGCAGATACATTCCGACCAGGGAAGAAATTTTGAGTCAAAGTTGTTTCCAGAAATGTGCCAGACACTGGGGATGGATAAACCACACTCCTCCGCCCATGGTCAGACGGAATGATTGAAAGACCATAGAAGGCATGTTATCCAAGCTTGTAGCGGAGATTCGGCGAGATTGGGATAGCCATTTGCCAATCTCATGATGGCTTATTGCTCCGCTGTTCACGAAACCACTTCCTATACCCCATGCGAGCTAATGTTTGGATGGCAGATCGACCTACCAATATTATTGACCTTGAGTATGGATGTCCTGAACAGGAAAGTGCTAACGCAGACAAGACTGAATATGCCCACCAACTACAGGCTCGACTGGATCGAATCCATGCATTTGCCCGTGAGAATTCAAAGTTAGAGAGTGAGCAACAAAAGCGGAACTACAATCACAAAGCACATCAGTGTGGCTTTAAGCCTGGGGACCCCGTTTGGCTGCATAACCCTTCGCACAGGTAAGAAAGAACCCCTAAGTTGCAGAGGCCATGGGAAGGGCCGTAACTGATAACATCTTGCTTTCATGACCTGATCTACCACATCCAGAAAGGGCCCAGGTCACAACCGAAAGTCGTCCACGTTGATCTACTAAAGGGGTACCAAGGCCATAGTTTCGTCAACTGGTTAACATAAAGTAAGGCTGGCATAGAGGAGGTACGATCCACCAAAGATACGGTTTCTATCGATTCAACCAAGCAACAGGACTCTGACTCTATGCCTCCAGCCAAGACGTTGGAACAAAGGCCTGCTACACCTGAGGCAGTACAAGGAAGACCAGGACAGGCACTGAGAAGACCAGTCTGGTCAGCTGATTATCACATGCTCAGCAATGTTTGCACTTACGAGTATAAATACCGATCTCACCTTGCCATTTATGATCTTGTCAAGTGTCATCAGTTCAAATTCATCTTCACAATCTGCATTGCCATTTTGGTTATCTCGGCCGTTAGCCACCGTGGGGCCTGGAAAGAGAAAATGAGAAGCACAAATAACTAGCCTTTCTTTACTGGCTCAGAAGTTTCTTTCAAATTTTGTGTTTTCCGTTTAATTATACTTTAAATTCCAACTTAAACTGTAGACAACATATTGGGCTAATATAAAATGGCAACAAACTGTTCTAGACTTCAGGAAGCTATGCATTTCTTCTTAATTCAAGTTTAGCGGTGAAGGCAGATTTTATGGCACTCCGAAGGTGCCTATTTGGTTGTTATAATGAAATAGCGTCAATAGACCTCTCTTAGATTCTTCTACTGATTTTGTAAGTTACAGCAAAGTTTGATATGTTATCCTCGGTAAAAATTACTATATCTGATAAAAGGTGTTTATAAAAACGTTGAAGCTGATCTAGATAAAAATTATATATCGTTAAAAGACTGAATTTTCGACTGCAACTGCGGTCTTCATCAGAGTAACTAAAATATGCAGCTCGAGTGTAACATGCTAAAACTAAATTAAGAAGTTACTTTATCCCCTGGAGCTTCAATAATGTCTTATAGACAGAAGGGAATGGCTTCCGCTCGTTCACCAAATTTTTGTCTATTGTGGAGTGCCATGATTCCAAAAAGATTCTTTTGTGCCAACTGTTGACATTCTTTTCTAAAATAATTTCCACATAGCTAGTGTCAATGTCATGGTCAGTGGTTTCGGCGTGATCTTTTATTGCTGACTCTTTGTTGTTATTGATGATTCTCTATATCCTTAACTTACATTTCTTCAAAGTGTTCCTGAAGTAAAACATTCCCTGACGAGCAGCATCTCTCTGCTGAGCGGTGATCAAATTCTCATCCACCTAACAAGAATTGAATTATTTATACACATCTTGACTCGGTACAACAAACCACTCTGATTTGGATGCCTACATTTAGATGTAATAAACAATATAATATTAATAACTTCTTTATTTATCCAGGAAAATAATCTATCAGCATTATCAAAAATGCTGGTCTTTATAACACTATGTCCAGTAATAAATAAAAATGTTATATTAAAAATTACTGATCAAGAGTTCAAAATTACAAGTATTTATAGATATATACAGACTACGTCAAAAATTTACTTTAAAAATATTCACATTACAGGTGGAAATTAGACCAAGCATTTATGGTTCACTATTTCAGTTTCTTTCATGTATTTAATAAGACGTGTTTTAAAAGAACGTAATTTAGTACATTTCCTGTGTGGAGCGAGTTCCAGTCACTTGCTCCGGCATGCAAAAAGGTCCTTCGTCCATGGTATGGTAATTTAATTTATTACAAAATGTTTGGTATAATTTTAGATAGCCAGCTTTACAAGTTTTAATTCCATACAGGGTTTAAGGTATTAGCAGTACAACCTGGACGCACTTACAGCATTGATAATTAAAACACCCCTGGAGGTACAATATCCTGATGGTACTGTGTATGCAAGACAATTTGTTTCGACAAGATAAAACATGGTGAACACTTTGTATGCGGGAAAATTGACTAGAAGTTTCCTGTTCTTACCTTTGATAAGGGAATCAGAAGATTAAGGTCAAATGACAAAATCACTCTTGTGAGAAGCACAACGAATGTTACATACGCGGCGTTCTCAAAGTCTGTCAGTTGTACCTTGGAAAAAAAAACATGCAAATTTTTAACTTTTGAGTGTACATGAAATACTCATATTTCACCATTCAAATGAAAGCTACAGAATGTTCAGTACTTTTTACATGTATAATATACTACTTTTATTTCAAATGAAAGCTACAGAATGTTCAGTACTTTTTACATGTATAATATACTACTTTTATTTCAAATGAAAGCTACAGAATGTTCAGTACTTTTTACATGTATAAAATGCTACTTTTATTTCTAATGAAAGCTACAGAATGTTCAGTACTTTTTACATGTATAAAATGCTACTTTTATTTCTAATGAAAGCTACAGAATGTTCAGTACTTTTTACATGTATAAAATGCCACTTTTATTTCTATTTTGTTATACTTTACAAAATGAAATTTAAAACGTGTTGTTAATTTTGACCATAAACACCCTTTGAAGGATTAATTTTCTAGCAAGGATGATTAACATCAATTCATCGCTTACATCAGCTGGCCTGAATTCTACTCTCCACCCAATTGAAGAGTTGGGAGGCGGCGGCTTGAACCTCATGTTCTGCCAGTTGGTTGACTGAATATTCTGATGAAAGATGATACATTGTTAGTAAATACTTGTGGTTACTAAAACAAGGAATGACCTACAATGATCTTCAATGGCCTACAATTACCTGCAATGAGCTACAATGACTCAACAATGAGCTACAATGACCTACAACAAGTCAGGGAGTTTTGGTCTAGAATAGGATATCATTTGCCAGGAAACTGATCAGTGGTGTGAACAATTAAGTCTAGAATAGGAATTGAAACTCGTAAGAGAAAGAGCCTTCCCTAAATGGAATAAAATCATCGCTGCAAATAACTAGTGTATATTGGACTGTAATAGTGATACAGTTCTAAAATTAGCAAGTCTCGGATAGGGTAGGGATTTTCGTTGTCTATAAGTCTATTATAGGATTACAAAATCAGCTGAACATGGTCTGGCAGAGGGTAAGAGTTTCAGAGTCCCAGCAGCACACCCCCACCCAATAATATAGAGACCTTAACCCCCCACAGCCCCACCCAAAAATATACAGACCTTAACCCCCCCCCCCCCCCCCACAGCCCCACACAAAAATATATAGACCCTAACTCCCCCGGGTAACATGTAATCGTATAATTGTATCCAGCGCTTTCCACTTTATTCAAATGGTCAGTATCTAATTTATATAACACTTATTGAGGCATGGTTTCCAGGCAATAGTATCACTCAAGGGCTGATAGATCAAGTGCTTGTAATAGAATCATAATGCACTGTACACATACCTCAAAGTGATCAGAGTTCTGTTCGTCATCCTCATGAATGTGTTCATGGAACAGTGTCAAAGGGTCTCGGATGAACAAATGAGCATAATGACGGGCTAACTGTTCATCCACGCCTAGTATGGAAAACAAGTAAATAGAAAGTAACATGATAACTACATCTTGAATCCGAGATAACTTACACGTTTTAGTAGCTTGAATTAAGGTGATTCCACTGCTTTGCATTGCACATCACATTGCGTTATAGCGCGTGTACGAGCTCGTGCAAGAGCAAAGAGGTTTCCTTTGAGACTAAGCTCACAAAAAAATAAGTGGATGTTTTCTCGTAAACGAGCACGGGCATCCCACCTTTTTTTCGTCCTTTCTAATCAAGTACACAAACCCTTTGTATGAGAAAACACTGATTGAATTTCTATTGTTGAAAATTTAATAAATGAGAGAAATAGAGCTGATTTGCAGTTTTTCTGTTTTTCATTTTAGTAATCAGGAAAACGGATTTTGTCTGATATTTGCCTTGCGCTAGACGTCTCTGTCTAAAACGAATGTAAAACGTTTACCTACGGTATGTCCACTGAAGCAATGTATGCAATGTCTTCATGACTTCGATGCATGCTAATTTCAGAATCAAACATTTCAAAGCTTGAGAAAGAACTGTACGCAAGAAATCCATTTGAATAATCTCTCACCTCATTCTGTACCGAAGACCTTAACAAATCGATTTGTGTATAAAAAAACGCCGAAACCAAATAAATATATAATTATTCGGCTTGAGAAACTCTATCAGCCCATTCCTGTTTGTACCCGTGTTTAATCTCACACCACTTCAAAGTCCCTTATAAGCCGGATACGTTTCCATTGAATTTACCTTTTCCTTTCACGTCTCAAATGTTTTTTCTTCTTCCGCAATAGAGCGAAGAATCATTGTTTTATAAAGATCGTTGATGATGCTGCGATGTGTTAAAAAAATTGGGCCCGTATAAATTATCAGTAAGGTAACTCATACTGTTTCGAGAAAAGAAACTTTCAGCCTAAACGGGCAAAAAAATACCAAGACGCTTGATAACTCTCTTAATCCATGATTAAAACGAGACACTTCAAGTTGGACGAAATGACGTCACATTTCAAGGACAGGCTGCTAAGTATGGTTAAAAAATGGCGGCGTTCAAAACGATTTTTGCGCAACTTTGGACAAGGATTTAATTGAGATTGGAAGCTCTTTTGATTAGAAGCTGAAACTTTGGTTAGCATGCAATCTCTCTATGTACTTTTTATTAGTGGAAAGAAGAAAGAGTGCCTTCTGGAGTGAACTTCTCCTTTAACCAACATGGACACCCCTATTTTTTATTTTAAAATATAATGAATATCTCATAGGCAAAGTTTGAACAATAATCTATTGTAAGTTATATTTCAGTGGAATAACCTCAACAGAAATTTCCCTCTGAACTAAGCACGTTTAGCAGCACTTCACTTTTGCATTACAAACTGCTTTAATGACGTATAGCAATTTCTTACCAATAGCAATAACTCACTCCCAATCTATTTTTCGATTCAAAAGATTATTTCCAAAATTCTTCTTGTAACACAAAGTAGATAATTTGTATGCAGTGAATAGTAATAACCTGCATCTACAAGCTGCTGATAAATTTCCTTGTCATGCACCAAGTCAATATCACTGTACTTATTTCCCTCTGGAGACAGATATGTACTGATTGACTCAAATCGGGACTTGGGAATGACAAATCTGTTTTCTTTCAGGGGCTGAAGAAAAACAAAATAAAAATAAAAAAAACACATTACATTTACATTTACCAAAATGAGAGCAGTCCCTCTCTTCGAGGCTTATGTGCTCTGGTCGCAGTCAAGTTCTTAAAGTTCTTAATGCGTCAGCTGACAAACCCCACTCTTAAAAGAGTTAATATTAGGAGCCGTAGCCAACATGGCAGGCAAATTGTTCCACTGTTTTATAGTTCTAGATAGGAAGCTGTACTGAAGGTAAGTTTTCTTCTCGTTAGGTATTCTATAGGATTTAGTATGGGTATTTCTGGAGTATCTCGTAAGTGGTATAAGTTCTTTAGAGAAGTCTACTTCAACTAAGCTATTTACAATTTTGTAAAACATTCTCTATTATCTGCTCTACGCTGAACCAAACTGCGCCAACCAAGCTCATTCAGCATGGCGGACACTTGCTTCGCGGCTGTAGTTGTTGCAAACAAAGCGGGCTGCTCTCCTCTGTACCATCTCGATCTTATTTTGGTTCTCTTGAGTAAAAGGATCCCATACGGTGGATGCGTACTCGATTTGTGGTCGAACAAGGGTCTTATATGCGTTGGCTTTAATGTGTTTCTGACGGATTTGTAGATTTCGTCTAAGAAAGCCTACAGATGAGTTAGCCTTCTTCTGGAACTAATACTTTAATTAGGTTGCAATGTACAATGACCTAGCACTAAGCCTTTGTACAGTATGACCAGGGACTCTTGGATGTGAATCACTGAAATCAGCGCAGCTACATGTGTACAAACAAATGAGTGGCTTCAAGGGCTGGTTCACACTGGCAACGTCGTTGGAAGAAAAGTCGGAGTTGGAAGCATAAGTAACCGACAATCTAGTGGAAATAAAAAAAAAGAGTCGCAATCGGAATTGTGACGGAATTTGAATCGGAAGAATCAAAAGGTTTCCTTTTCTTTCCATTCCGTTTCTGCTTCTGTCACTTACTATCTGCCACTGTTGTGTTGATTTCCACTAGATCATAAGGTTCTTGTGATTCCGCTTAGGCCGCTTACGTCGCTAGTGGGAACCAAGCTTAACCTGCACAGTTCAGAAGGCAGGACGTCACAGAAATTAATGTTCAAAAGTCAATGCAAACGATGGAACATCTGAGAATACAATCAGCTGAATTGTTTGTAACAGAGTAAGAGCTGAGAAGGTTGAAGTTGTATTTACTGTGTGAAAAGTTGCTTTGTGACATAAAACCTCATGCTATTTTATTTGATGTTTTTGTACATAAGACATACACTGCACGTACTGCTGGGTATTAAACAGCATAAAATAATATACATAAACTTTACACTCAAATTTCAGAGTAGTTTACAAGGCTAACATTTTCGTAATAGAAAATATAACCTAACATAAAACAGAATCATGATTCACCTCCAGGCCTTTCTCCTCTGGAGTACGATCATCTACTGCACCTACAATCACAGACCATCGGCAATCCAGATCTGACAGATATCCGCGGAATATGGGGGTACCTGCAGAGAGCGCCATCTACAGGAATACATGCAAAACAAAACATTGTCATCCCTTTTATCCTGAAATAATAGCACATGATTTAAACACAAGCTAACATACAGAAAACATGATAACCACTTGTTATTTTAATACAGAAGGTTTAAAGGCAAAGATTGTGACTCCAACATCACTTGGTTTTTGTCTGATGTTTAGTTTGGACTTTGTGCCAGGTTATTGTTAAATGTATTTCATCTATGTGGCCGACAGATTTCCATAAATCAACAAAAGAGTGCGGGTGAGACTGGCGTGAATAAAATACTATACAGTGTATAGTCTACATATTAAAGCTATATTGTATAAACTGGATTGATAACACACCTAGGGTACACAGAGGCTTCACACAAGGTCATATCACAGGACAACGACATGCTAATTAAGCTGAGTTGAAAACATGTACTAAGAATGCTGCAGATGTTCTACTCGGAGCCAATAGCCTCCACAATAACTTGCTAACACAGGTGTAGCCTGAAACAATGTAATAAAGCCAGCAGTACATGTAAGACTTGTCAAAGTATATTTACCACAATAGGAGTGACTACTGTCAACTGATCATACAGATGCCTTGCTTCACTGAGGCTACAAGCTTGGAAAGTCGTCTGCAAGGTAGCATTAAATAGCATAATGTTGTTAGCATTTGTAATTTTTTATAGTAGTAAGCCTTTTTGTGGCATGCAACAATAAAATGTAATTAATAGTCTTTAGTACATATTTGTGTATACAGTTTTAATTGAATCTTTCACCATTTCATCTGTTGAGGGTCATGGGGTATTAGTGCTACCCTACATAGATAAAATTGATTGATTGATTGACTGATTGATTGATTAAACATAACAAATTTTTATTAGAATACAGGTAAGTTCTGTTCACAAGTTAAGTGATCAATCTGATTAGTAACATGAAGCAACAAGGAGTACGTACAGCTACTCCTTTTTTAGGTCTCCTTTACAAGGTAGTACATGAAGATCAGGAATGTTACTACCACACAAGGCTACCCTCTTCTCTCAGCATTGGTTCAATTGGTTCCATTGGTTCTCCCCCCCCCCCCCCTCACCCCTTACATGGTAGTGGATCACTCCTCTCAGTATTGGTTGGATCAGGCATGTTGCCCCCTCACAAGGCTACCCCCTCCCCACAGTATTGGTTCTTTTCCTCCCCCCTACTCCCCTTATATGGCAGTAGATCGGTAATGTTACCCCTTTTCAAGGTTACCCGAACCCTTCAGTACTGGTTCTCCCCCACTCATTCCCCTTACATGGTAGTGGATCGGGCATATTACCCCCGCCCTCAGTATTGGTTCTCCCCCACTCCCCTTACATGGTACTTGATCAGGTATGTTAGTCCCTGACAAGGTCACCCCACCCCTCAGTATTGCTACTACTCCATCTCCCCTTACATGATACACAATGTAGATTAGAATAGAATAGAATAGAATAGATAACTTTATATATGTTTGCCAGTACAATGTACAAAGACACCATGTGGGGTAACAATTCTTGTCATCCACACTGGCACTTCTGCTTATTATTAACAGAATCATGAGTAACATTGGAACTTCTATGCTAGATCACAAAGGCATTTCACCAATGTATTTTACAATACCTGAAGACAACACAATGACATGCCAAAGCCCATTGCATCCAAGTAGATGTGATCAGGCTGGGCAGCCTGTGCACCTTCTCCCTCAACATCGGGAAACTTTTCAATAAATGGGGAAGGAGTGTTCACATCCTTAAAGACTGTCGGTTAAAATGAAACAATTACTTCATTGAACAGATTACACCTCAGTAATTTTATTAATTGATTACAAATGCCTGTCATTGTTAACTAGAAAGTGTCTACCATGATTCATTTGCCATACTTTTATTTTAATCTTTACATGAAACTAATGGCTCCATCAATTCCAAGCCTGCTTATCCCTGACAAAAATGAAAAAATGCCCAACAAATGCCCGGGGGGAGGGGGGGGGGGGGTGATGAGCGGGCTTGGAATTGACGGAGCCATAACAACCATAATCATCATAATTATTGAGTTTGAAGTAATGATTTTTCAAAATCAGGACCTTTTCAAAATGAAGATGGTATTGAGTACGGGTACATGTTTAAAGTGCTACTAGGACGAAATTTTTTGTACTTCTTTTCTGCTTTTTTTTAACGAAAATCTAACTAACAGGTTTAGACAAATGTGAATTGCTATAAATTAGATTGATATATTCTTACACAGCCCAGAAATAGCTGGCCGAAAACCCACAAAAATCACGTAAAATCCATCTGCCATTACTGACTCCATTCATAAATCCGAGCCCATGTTCTACTGGTTTGCAATCTGGTACACATGACTTGATTTGTGACGTCAATGACTCAACGCGGTTCCCTCCAGGTCACAGACAACAAAGCCAAAAGGCACGTGTTGAGTCACTGACGTCACAAAATCTTTAGGCCAACTCAATCCAACTCTCAGGGTTCAGTCCCGGTCATTTTTAAATTGAGTAATGGCAAATTCGAAATGTAAAGTTAAAATAATGGCACTTCTCGTACGAGTTTTGAGTTGAAACTTCACAAGGTAAGTTACGAGTACTTATATTTTCAAAATATGATGAGAACAGAAAATTATAATTTTTGATCATAGTGGCACTTTAAAGCATATGAAGATGGTATTAAGTTGGTGTCCAGGGGACAAACGTGCTTTGATTCACAACACAAAGGATCTTGAAAACTGAACTTTAATCGAGCGTTGCACATACACGTGAGCACATTTTCTTGAACACAACGGGTCACATTTGGAGTCTCATCTTGGCTTACAAACTTCACCAAGCTGTAAAAACCTACGCGAGAAAACACTAAATCACTGTTGGGGTGGAATATCTAAACACGCGAGCTCTGAAAGACTTACCATATGATGCGAACTCGGCACTAGCGCGTTACAAAGCACATGGTTTTGGTTCTCCTTTCATTGCGACACCGAGAAGCGCGCGCCTAGCATGCCGAGAGCATAAATTACAACCAGATTGGAACGGACTTAAGAAACAAACTGTTCTATTGTTGAGGATTGGCCTCAACAGTTGGTACATGTGTAAATGAAGATGGTATTAATATAAGTGGGTACATGTGTTAATGAAGATGGTATTAAGTTGGTACATGTGTAAATGAAGATGGTAATAAGTTAGTACATGTGTTAATGAAGATGGTATTAAGTTGGTACATGTGTAAATGAAGATGGTATTAAGTTGGTACATGTGTAAATGAAGATGGTATTAAGTTGGTAGATGTGTTAATGAAGATGGTAATAAGTTGGTACATGTGTAGATGAAGATGGTAATAAGTTGGTACATGTGTAAATGAAGATGGTAATAAGTTGGTACATGTGTAAATGAAGATGGTATTAAGTTGGTTTAAAAGTTGGTACATGTGTAAATGAAGATGGTATTAAGTTGGTTCATGTGTAAATGAAGATGGTATTAAGTTGGTTCATGTGTAAATGAAGATGGTATTAAGTTGGTACATGTGTAAATGAAGATGGTAATAAGTTGGTACATGTGTAGATGAAGATGGTATTAAGTTTGTTCATGTGTAGATGAAGATGGTAATAAGTTGGTACATGTGTAGATGAAGATGGTAATAAGTTAGTACATGTGTAAATGAAGATGGTAATAAGTTGGTACATGTGTAAATGAAGATGGTAATAAGTTGGTACATGTGTAGATGAAGATGGCATTAAGTTGATACATGTGTAAATGAAGATGGTATTAAGTTGGTACATGTGTAAATGAAGATGGTAATAAGTTGGTACATGTGTAAATGAAGATGGTATTAGGTTGGTACATGTGTAAATGAAGATGGTAATAAGTTGGTACATGTGTAAATGAAGATGGTATTAAGTTGGTACATGTGTAGATGAAGATGGTATTAAGTTGGTACATGTGTAAATGAAGATGGTATTAAGTTGGTACATGTGTAAATGAAGATGGTATTAAGTTGGTACATGTGTAGATGAAGATGGTATTAAGTTGGTTCATGTGTAAATGAAGATGGTATTAAGTTGGTACATGTGTAAATGAAGATGGTAATAAGTTGGTACATGTGTAGATGAAGATGGTATTAAGTTGGTACATGTGTAGATGTAGATGATATTAAGTTAGTACATGTGTAAATGAAGATGGTATTAAGTCGGTACATGTGTAGATGAAGATGGTATTAAGTTGGTACATGTGTAAATGAAGATGGTATTAAGTTAGTACATGTGTAAATGAAGATGGTATTAAGTTGGTACATGTGTAAATGAAGATGGTATTAAGTTGGTACATGTGTAAATGAAGATGGTATTAAGTTGGTAGATGTGTTAATGAAGATGGTAATAACTTGGTACATGTGTAGATGAAGATGGTATTAAGTTAGTACATGTGTAAATGAAGATGGTATTAAGTTGGTACATGTGTAAATGAAGATGGTATTAAGTTGGTACATGTGTAAATGAAGATGGTATTAAGTTGGTACATGTGTAAATGAAGATGGTATTAAGTTGGTACATGTGTAAATGAAGATGGTATTAAGTTGGTAGATGTGTTAATGAAGATGGTAATAACTTGGTACATGTGTAGATGAAGATGGTATTAAGTTAGTACATGTGTAAATGAAGATGGTATTAAGTCGGTACATGTGTAGATGAAGATGGTATTAATTTGATACATGTGTAAATGAAGATGGTATTAAGTTGGTACATGTGTAAATGAAGATGGTATTAAGTTAGTACATGTGTAAATGAAGATGGTATTAAGTTGGTACATGTGTAAATGAAGATGGTATTAAGTTGGTAGATGTGTTAATGAAGATGGTAATAAGTTGGTACATGTGTAGATGAAGATGGTATTAAGTTGGTACATGTGTAAATGAAGATGGTATTAAGTTGGTACATGTGTAAATGAAGATGGTATTAAGTTAGTACATGTGTAAATGAAAATGGTATTAAGTTGGTACATGTGTAAATGAAGATGGTATTAAGTTAGTACATGTGTAAATGAAGATGGTAATAAGTTGGTTTAATAAGTTGGTACATGTGTAAATGAAGATGGTATTAAGTTGGTTCAAGTGTAAATGAAGATGGTATTAAGTTGGTTCATGTGTAAATGAAGATGGTATTAAGTTAGTACATGTGTAAATGAAGATGGTATTAAGTTGGTTTAATAAGTTGGTACATGTGTAAATGAAAATGGTATTAAGTTGGTTCAAGTGTAAATGAAGATGGTATTAAGTTGGTACATGTGTAGATGAAGATGGTATTAAGTTGGTACATGTGTAGATGAAGATGGTATTAAGTTGGTACATGTGTAGATGAAGATGGTATTAAGTTGGTACATGTGTAAATGAACATAATAATAAGTTGGTACATGTGTAAATGAAGATGGTATTAAGTTGGTACATGTTTAGAGCATTTCTTTTGTTCCAAATGCTGTAAAAAAAAAAAAAAAACAGTAGATCCATGTACAAGGCCTCAACATTTTTAGTTTTGTTTAATGTCTCTTCTGAAAAGTTGAAATGTTTATACATGTTTGCCCCTTTTTTCACTCAGCCATTTATTTAATGGAGAAAGGATGTATAGGGCCACAATATAATAAAAAATAAGACACTATGGTTTTCAGAGGTCTGACCAAAATACAACTCAAGCTTTTCTCTTATGTGGAAATTAGTTTAAAAAAATAATTATACATTGTATCACATATAGATCTGGACTGGGAAGTAAATTGTTTTAAAATAATTTGACTTGACTTACTTGGAACATTGATAGCAACTTTTGAGCCTCTTCGCTCTCTGATATTCCTGGTTAGGGTGCTGAAATAAATAATGTGAAATGACATGAAAATACATACATGTAGTAATTTAATAATAATTTAATAACTTATATAATGCCATTTAAATATTCTGATCAAAAGCGCTTTACAGAAATAATAAAATAAAAAAATATGCTATATTACATATATACAATCAATGAAAAATAAAGAAAAATGTACCAAAAATTATCATAAAAAAAGAAATAAATTATGTAGTCATGTAATCAAATTATGTTATCATGTAGTCAAACTCACATAGTCATGTGTTTGCTAGTGAGAGCAAATGGAAAGATATGTACATATAAAATGTGATAATAAAATTATGTACTATGCTTTGGCATGATTAAAAGCTGGAAACCCTAACCCTAGCCATTTTTTCATTCACAGATCTTTTTAGCTTTGCAAAAACCAAGCAACTCTTTGTTGGACTGGCATGCAGGAATTTGACTGAAAACTTAAAACCCATATTGTGGCTGCTTAAAAAAGATGGTGAGTACTGTATCTGGAAAGTATTCGAAGTTTATTCATTAACATTAAAGAAAAAGGTGTGAAGCCCCCTGCACACAAATCCTGACATTTTTGTAACCATGTTCAATGTCAAATAGAAATAGCCTCATATCGAACACTGTACATGTATTAAAATGCACAAGTTCCGGGCAGTTGAGCTGAGGAGTGTTTGACATACCTGAATCTTGGATGTCCTGGGAAAATTGCTTGATCAGGAAAAAACAGTGAGCTTGTTGTGCCTCTACCTGGGGTTGGGTCAAATCTTGGATATGTAAAATTGGGGCATCCCATTCTAAAAAGAGGCAGTAAATAAGCTAGTCATGTACATCTTCACAAGTCCTCCATAACTAGCCCATATGAGGCTCAAATTACATATTGTAAAGGGAGCCAAACCTTAACTGACCCTACAGTGTACCACCCTGTCTTTTGAGTCACTGACTGAACTACCATACAGTGTACCATCCTGTCTCTTGATTCACTCACTGTCTACCATACAGTGTACCACCTGTCTCTTGATTCATTGTCTGTCTACCATACAGTGTATCCCCTGTCTCTTGATTCACTGACTGTCTACCATACAGTGTACCACCTGTCTCTTGATTCATTGTTTGTCTACCATACAGTACTAGTGTAGCCCTTGTCTCTTAATTCGCTGACTGTCTACCATACAGCGTACCCCCCTGTCTCTTGATTTGCTGACTGTCTACCATACAGTGTATCCCCCTGTCTCTTGATTCACTGACTGCCTACCATACAGTGTATCCCCTGTCTCTTGATTCACTGACTGTCTACCATACAGTGTATCCCCCTGTCTCTTGATTCACTGACTGTCTACCATACAGTGTACCCCCTGTCTCTTGATTCATTGTCTGTCTACCATACAGTGTACCCCCTGTCTCTTGATTCATTGTCTGTCTACCATACAGTGTACCCCCCTGTCTCTTGATTCATTGTCTGTCTACCATACAGTGTACCCCCCTGTCTCTTGATTCACTGACTGTCTACCATACAGTGTATCCCCCTGTCTCTTGATTCACTGACTGTCTATCATACAGTGTACCCCCTGTCTCTTGATTCACTGACTGTCTACCATACAGTGTATCCCCCTGTCTCTTGATTCACGGACTGTCTACCATACAGTGTATCCCCCTGTCTCTTGATTCACTGACTGTCTACCATACAGTGTACCCCCCTGTCTCTTGATTCACTGACTGTCTACCATACAGTGTATTCCCCTGTCTCTTGATTCACTGACTGTCTACCATACAGTGTATCCCCCTGTCTCTTGATTCATTGTCTGTCTACCATACAGTGTACTCTTGATTCACTGACTGTCTACCATACAGTGTACCCCCCTGTCTCTTGATTCACTGACTGTCTACCATACAGTGTATCCCCCTGGCTCTTGATTCACTGACAGTCTACCATACAGTGTACCCCCCTGTCTCTTGATTCACTGACTGTCTACCATACAGTGTATCCCCCTGTCTCCTGATTCATTGTCTGTCTACTATACAGTGTACCCCCATGTCTCTTGATTCACTGACTGTCTACCATACAGTGTACCCCCCTGTCTCTTGATTCACTGACTGTCTACCATACAGTGTACCCCCTGTCTCTTGATTCATTGTCTGTCTACCATACAGTGTATCCCCTGTCTCTTGATTCACTGACTGTCTACCATACAGTGTATCCCCTTGTCTCTTGATTCACTGACTGTCTACCATACAGTGTATCCCCTGGCTCTTGATTCACTGACTGTCTACCATACAGTGTATCCCCCTGTCTCTTGATTTGTTGACTGTCTACCATACAGTGTATCCCCTGGCTCTTGATTCACTGACTGTCTACCATACAGTTTATCCCCCTGCCTCTTGATTCACTTACCTGGGATTTGCAACAATTGACAAAACTGTTTCACCAGGCTCTGTAAGATTCTTCTGGATTTCTTCACGTCTGTTGTTCCAAATAGTAATAAATAAAAAAAAGGTATGATTTGAAGTTATTATTGAGCCCTTTTACTGCCAAGTTTGCCAAAGAACAAAATTCAACAAAAATCCCAAATATCATTTTGTAGGGTACCAGGAAAAAGTACTGCAGAATAGGTTTGAACTTGAATGGTCACACACCAGTCAGCAGACTCAAAAGTTGGAACTACATTACATGTCTCCTGTATTAACTGACTCTGGGAGTGAAAGGGTGAAATCTCTGTTCTGATATATGATCACAATGAATTGCCCATGATCAGAAAATGAGGAAAAATATTTGCTCATGAAATGGGAATTTTTTTCACTGCTTTATGAGCATCATGGGCAAAATGTGACTGCAGCTGAATCATTTTTTTTATATGGTCTGTACACTGCAGTGAAATTTGCTTCCTAATAAATCAACTTAATTCTGAGTGCTTCATTGGAAGCCTGTCAATGATGGCAAATTAGTCTGTTGTGAAAACAATTTAGCATGGCTACTTTAAGGAACCTGATCTTTCCAACTGCTGACATGGGCTATTGGACATGACTTTGTTTTCATGCTGAGTTTTAATATGAGAATATAAAGGAAATGAGCACCAAAGATAAACTGTCTAAAAACACTCACTTCTTGCAAGTAGTAAAAATATATCCATGGAAACCAGTACTGTACTAGTGAGGATAGTATTTTTGTTATTGAATATGTACCTCAGTTTCATGTTTGCTTCTATCGTGTTAAAATGTCTCATACAGCCACCCATTGGCTGGCCGGGAATCCCTATCACAGAAAATAGAAAAAAATAATTACACAGTGAAACATGATTTGAACAGTAATCTCTACAATTAAATATTGCTGAGCCATTAGGTAACACTTCTTAGTGTATACTGAAATAGTGGATAGCATTGTTGGCGCGCTCTGATTGGCTGCTGAAACTTGGAATACTTACTTACTTACTGAAACTCGGAATAGCAAGTGCTATTCACCTCCCAGCAACTCGCGAAAATTTGCGCACGAAAATTGTAATTGTTGACAGGAATAAATGAGTTAAAAAGCATCATTTTCGTTATATTATCTCACTGTTTCAGTATATACTAAAACAACTATTCACCTCAGTGTAGGTGGGTAGTGGTGGATATTTAACTCGCCGCTTTGCGGCTCGGTAAATATCCACCACTACCCACCTCCACTTCGATGAATAGTTGTTAATTATTCATTAATTAGCATTAAAAGAAAACTTTACCTTCAACCATGTAGGCAGCATATTCAGGTCTCCATGCTGTCTTGATTGTGCTACCAGAAAAAAAAAATTAAATACTTTAACACATGTCACTTCATAATACATCAGACAGATTATTGGTACAACAAGTAATTATTTATTAGCAGGTGAATATTGCTACTCCATAGAAGATTTCTCACAATATTTTCCTCAAGCACCAAGATGTCAAGTACTTATACATATGTCTCACCTAGGATTTCTCATTTCCTCAAGCATCAAGACGTCAAGTACTTCCTTTGCCCTTAAATTGTTGTAAACCTTCTTGTTTTCATGATCAAATTTCAACAAAGTGTATTCCACCTACAAATATTCAGACAAACCGGTATAATTTATAGTAACAAGATCAGTTTGAAAGACTACTGTTTTCAACAGTACACCACCTGATTGTATCAATGCAAAGAACATTAGACTAGAAGTCACTTTCTAGGTCTCCTCTCTCCCCAACTCTATCATGATGCATTAAACTTTATCTTTTTAAATTCAAGGTACTATTATTTACAAATGCAAAATGGAAGAGTACTCCCCAGAATTCTGCGAATTTATAATAATAATATAATAATAATAAAATAATAATAATATTAATATTTTTGCAGGAAGCTCTCATCACATGATGTGGTTTTCAGAGGTCCTGACAAATAAATAAGTAAATTACCTATATCGTGTACAGTAAGGTGATTATGTTAAAATATGTTGTTCGGGCGATCAGTGCTCATGATGATAATAAATAAAAGTTTTGAAACTGATCTGTTAAAAAATTTTATAAAAAGTTTAAAAGTTTTCTAAATTTTCGGTCGCTCACTGCGGCCTTCATCAGAGAATTTAAACACTGTTTTTAAACACTGTTTTTAAAAAGCCTAAAGATCGACCGCCACTCATGGCCTGCAAAGGCATTGTTTATAAAGTTAATTGCAAGTCATGCAATTTCACCTATGTTGGCAAATCAAAACGCTCCTGGAATTCACGCGGGCCCGAACACAAGCCAGGGACGCGCAGCAATAATGACTCATTCATAAAACAACATGCGGAGACGACCAACCATCTACTTCAGATTCTGGAAAGAGGTGTAAACAACTTGTCCAAATGGTTATTCTTAGAATCGTGGCATTCAACCATCGACCATAATTGTGTCAACGAACGGAAGCCATTCCCAAGAGTATACCTACCAATTGTCAAGGATTTTAAATAACTTGTTTCCCACAAAAAAAGATCATTCATTCTCTGATGAAGGCCGCAGTGAGCGACCGAAAATTTAGAAAACTTTTAAACTTTTTATAAAATTTTTTAACAGATCAGTTTCAAAACTTTTATTTATTATCATATGTTAAAATACTACAATAATATAAGTTGAAAAAACTATATACAGGATATAACTATTAAGAAGCGAGCTTAAAAAATAAAAATCTAAGATCTACAATTGGACTTTCAATTAAAATCAGACTAAATATGAAAAAATTTACAAATTAATATAGAAAATGTCACGACAAAATCACTTTCCTGACTTGCAACTTAAAACTAGACAACGTGATTGCTTTGCAGTGATTAGGGTCTAATGTATTCCATTCTTTGAAAATGGAGGAAATAAATCGATGATTTCCCTAATTTCTCTTTGCGATGGGCAAACAAATGTCTGTCTTTCTCCTAGTACCGTACTATGACTGTGGAAATCTTTGTTGAACTTAATACCAAAATCAAAGTCTAATTGGCCGTTTAGACACTTATAGGCCATAACAATGCAGTGAAACATACAACGCTTATCTAGAGCGTTCCATCCAAGCTGGTTCAATGCATCAGTTGTAGACGAACACATAGGAATGTCCAAGATCAATTTAGCAGCTTTATTCTGCAAGACGTGCAGTTGTTTCATGAGGGTTAAATTGTTCTTATCCCCCCAAATGAAATCAGCGTAGTCAAAGAGTGGGTTGATCAAATAACACATTTCTATGGAGCATTTTCTCGGCGATTCAAAGGCGCTAATTAACATTACAAGTAATTGAAAGAGCTGAATTGAAGAGTTACTTACTTTTTAAATATGACGTCAAAGTAATTGTAAGGTTAGTAAACCTTATATCAGTAGGATAAAATAATCAAGAAATGGGGACAGATAGAACTATTTAAATAAGGACCTTTAATATTACATGAACCAACGTAATTATTGTAAAGTATTGTATTTATTATTTTTTTTTACTCTATTTTATTTTTGTTAGTAATTAATTAATAAGTGGTGTTTATAAGTTGTTGTATTTGTGACTCTTTTACAAAATAAAAAGGTTAGACCAAAACTCTCTGGGACAGGGTAGGGATTTTCATCATCAAGTCTGGCATAGGGTTGCAAAATCAGCTGAACATGGTCTGGTGTAGGGTAAGGGTTTCAATGTCCCAGTGGTACATGTACACCCCCCCCCCCCCCCCCCCCTTACGACAAATCTTGAATGAAATGCTCTGGCACTTCAAAATTTGGCACAGGGAACCCAAATGCTGTATTAGCTGTAACATTTAATCATTTAATAAAAATGTTGTGTACATCTTTTTGAGTCGTTTTGGAAGCGATTTGAATCAGAGCGAAGACAGTTGACCATGCAAGTTTCAAATATTATCTTGTCTGCCACTTCGTAAATATGACGCACCTATTATGTCTCAAGTTTCCATTATTATTAACTCAAGTTGCCATTACCTTTAACTATTAACTCTCCTCGGGGAAGGATCTCGGGTTTCAATTTAACGGCCACGAGAAGAGGGGAGAGAACAAGCCATGCATCTAAAAACAACCCAAAACTAAGCAAGAAAATGGGCGCCCAAAGGAACAAATCATGACTCACATGATTATTCATCTCTTGCTCTCTTCTCTTCTTTCACTTCCCTGAGGAGAGTTAATAGTTACTAATAATGGAACCTTGAGATGTAATAGGTGCGTTGTATTTACAAAGCAGCAGACAAGATACAGTGTATAATAGCGGAGCACTTGCCAGGCCGAAGGCCTGGCTGCGCAGCCCCATACTCATAGAACCTTTGCTGTCATTTTTCATGGTCATGGCTAGTGGAATGTTTCGCGGGCGCGTGTGCCTGCCTGCCGTGTTGGAACAACATCCAGGATCTTAAAAGCAAGGCTTTGTTTTTCGCGCGGCCACACAGCCGTGAGCTCGGTAAACACTTTAGTTGTTTTGTTGTGGAGAATTAAAGTCATTATTTTCCTGCAATTTTTCACGGTTTGCTACTCAAGACAGGGATACTAATTAAGGTAAACTCAGAAGCCGCTTTAGTGGAAAAAGACGAGCTTTCAGGAATAAAATCTTGCTTTGAGGAACTTCATGTATTACGTTTTTATCAATGCGGGAGATGTTTGTTTTCTACGGATTTCAGAACCAGAAGCGGAGATTTGAATTTCCAAGCAAGCGAGGGACTTTAAGGTAAAACAGATTACAGTTTTCGATGAGAATTTATGTTGATATCAATCTGTGAGTGACTTTTTATTAGTGTTATTGTTAGTTTTGGAGAATTGATTTTAAAACGTGCCGTAAATTCAGTTGTATCGATCTCTTGAATTTCATCGAAGAAAGCTTGAACTCGATGAGCTATAATCAAATGGTATGCGTTTTGCTTTTAAACGTAAACTAATGGAGATTTGAATAAATTTTTTCGAAACAAGATTGTGTTGTCCATTTTTATGTGTTTGTTCATTCATTAGATAGATTGAAAAGCGATTTTATGTCAACAAAACAAGACTTTGATTTTATAGTACACTTCTATCTTCACTCGCATCGCCTTATGCAAATATGTTTGTGTATTTTTGCAATTTTTGATTTTCAAATCAGTTTCTCGTGCAATTTTTGACAAACATAAACTGTATTTTATTCGGAAACTAGTGGTACTAGTTATTCTAGACAGAGAAAAGTTGTTTTTGTGAACTTTTGTACGGTCTATAAAAATGTACTGTGCAGACGGTTGCGTAATACTGTTTTTGAGAATTGCTAAAATTGAAAATAGCCCGTCGTCAATCTTAATTCTTGTGCTTCCAACCTTTCACCTTAGTTAAGTTTCACCTTAGTTAAGTTTCACCTTAGTTAAGCTTGTTCAAAGTGCGACGCTGTTAGGCTTGGGCTATGTATATATATTATTTGAAACTTGCAAGGTCAACCGTCTTTGCTCTGATTCAGGCTGATTTACAATCCACCATGTTGCCATGGCAACACCCTAAAAGCTCGACAAAAATATCAAAATATAAAGCTTGTTGCTTAATCTTATGCCTTGCCAATTTTGGGCGCCCAGACGTTAGTGGTTTTAAAATGACAATGAATGATGCATAGGTACAGTAAGACTGTGTTCAGCCACCTTAAACTTTATACCTAATTCAATAAAGGTTGCTTTGGCAATTGGTCATTTGGCAATTGGGCATACAGAACACATTGCAATGCTTTGCTTGAGTGATGCCAAACAATAGCTTCCCAATGCCCAATTACCAATGACCAAAGCAACCTTTATTGAATTAGGTAATAAATGAATTAGCAAATTAACCGCATTTTTCCATGGTTTGTTTAACAAATTGATTCCATTTGGCCGTGTCTGTTCAGTTATAGATCACAGATGACATCCAAATGTGGTAAGATTAAAGAACAATGGAAAAAAGTGCCACACGAGCCGCAGGCCAGTGTGTCACTTTTGTAATCTATAAATGAACAGACACACGGCCAAATGGAATCTATTTTTTTATACAATGAACAGAAAAGTAAAAAGAGTAAAATTACGAACTTGCCTCGTAGCGCTCGATTGTACGAAGATTTGTTCCAGTTTAGGTATTTTTCAAGTCGCCAAGAACACTATTCGTCTTGGTTTCTTCTTTTTCTTGCTCGTAAACAGCTCCTGCTAAACATTTTTCGAGGCTTTCGCTTGCTCAATCCAGAACAATCTCGCAAACATTTTCAAAACAGTGCGCCATGTTGGACAAACAATTTTTCTATGACGTCAGCCGTGAGTCTGGATAGACTCTCTGATAGATCATTGGCAACGACCAATCACAGAGTGCGTAGTACTAAGTTCATTGTACCATAGAAATGAGCCAATCAGCGCGCGGGAATTCACATAGTTATTGCATTGCATAAAAAGAAACATTAACATAGAATGCACGATCACTGCAACAAACCGTTGAGAATGGCCGGATCTGGGTTTCCAGACCTAGATCAGTATTAATACTTGAAGTGAAACAAAATAAACGGCAAACTGATCTTACGGCAGAAAAACGGAAGCAGAAGCAAATAAAATAAAAGTGGAATATAATAGTGTCCACTATTTCGCTTTGCGAAACAAAGCTTCTTCAGGGGCTAGCACTATAAATGATTACAACTGTAAAAACGTTATTCAAGTGGTTTTGAAAAAACTAAAGAATAACAAAAACAATGAATATGATAGGTGAAGGGTTTGACGGGTGATAAACTAAACTGACTAGTGATGAGAAAGTTAATGAAGTTCGTCGCGTCTTTTGATTCCAAGTGGTTCTAACGTCTTTGCTTTGTCTATGAGAAATGCTTCACGCGCTTTTCGTACAGAGTCTCTGCTATTACCTATTAATTCATTAATTCCAGTGGTAATAAGTTGTATATCCTTAGTAGAGTGTCCCGGTAGATTAAAGTGTTCTGATATAGGAGTAGGGCAGCTGAGGTGATGTGGATTCTCTACAGAGAGGCGATGTTCCCAAAGCGTTCATTTAGTTTGCGTTTTGTTTCTCCGATGTATTGACACGGTATATTACGTTTAAAACAATTTTTACATTGGATCATATAGATCTGAACCCTCTTGTTCTATCAGATGAAACTAAGCCTGGTGATGTTGCGTCGAGCACCATCACTTTTTCTCATTTAAAGACTGAACTCATCAGCTTACAACTTCTTACTGTAAGACAACCTTTGTAGTTTTCATAAGAGATTCTTTCTTCTTCCAAAACACTTTTTTCCATAAGTGGCATTAGGGAAGTCTCCATCACAAACTCCAAGAATATAATTACCTTATTAAAAAATGAAATTTGCTTTACTGAACCAACAATTAAATTGTCACTCAGATGTTCTTATTAAACCCTCCCTTTTATAATATATCCCAGGTTTATTATTGTACGGTTCCAGTAAAAAGGTGTTTTTGTGTCCGCTCAGATTGATAAAAAAAATAACAAAAGACCTGTTATTCAAAATCTATGACAATCCTACATATAAAATTCACCTGTCGAGGGCCTACCTCCTAAATGTACTGTCAAGCGGCACTCATAACCAAAATTGCCACGCCCCCTCACTAACGGGCACAGTCGATCCCGCCGTCCTTCCCCAATTTTCTATTCAGATTTATCTCCTTTCCCTGGTCAATTTACGGATTAATTTCTTTTCTTATCTTAAAGCCTAACCTGGCCTTATTTATGAAAATGGATAATCGCCTCAAATAACCGCTCTTCCGACTTTCCCCAACTCTCCCCATACACACACATACACCCCAGTTTATATAATCTGCTACTTTCTTGATTTTCCCGGTGAAATGGATTTTTAAATAACAAAGTAAAATTGTGCTGAGATCGGCAGCTTTTTTCATATCAGTACCACTTTTGGCGGAAGTTATGCAAACAGGAAATGGGCATGTTTATTTCAGACATGCGATCCAGCATGCAGTTCTCTGTGCGGTGTCTCCAAAACGAAGACCGAAGAACGAAGACCCAAAACGAAGACCACTATTTCTATTGAAAGAAGCAGCACCTATTGTTACTCACAGTTTAACTTTCATAATAAACCTCTCTATTACCACTGGAATATTTCCAGATGCTTGGAAATTAGCGAGAGTAACCCCCATATTCAAAGAGGATCAGAAGACTGACCCCAATAATTATAGACCTATTTCAGTTCTACCCTTAGTAAGTAAAATAATTGAAAGAGCTGTTTTTAACCAACTTTATAAATATTTAAATAATAATTATTTGTTAACCTAATCTCAATGTGGCTTTAGACCCATGTTTTCCACTGAAACAGCTTTATTAGAGGCCACAAACGAATGGTATTGGAACACTGTTAGCAAGCTCGTGAATGGTGTGATATTTCTAGTCTAGATTTGAAAAAAGCCTTTGACACCATGGACCATGCAATCCTTTTAGGAAAGCTTGCACTCAATAGAGTCAACTCTCAATATGTAAACTGGTTTCGGTCCTACTTATTTGACCGAAGGCAGCAAACTTGTATTAATGGAGTACAATCTGATTTTTGTAATGTCACATGTGGCATCCCACAGGGCTCTATCTTAAGGCCTCTTTTGTTTACTATTTATATTAATGATCTCCCTTCATGCAATTTGTTTTCAAAACCTAGGATGTATGCAGATGATACTTCCCTTACCTCATCCGCAGAGGACCCATATGACCTTGAATATAAAATGAATCATGATATGAAGTTAATTCAATCATGGCTGACAGCTAACAAATTGACTCTGAGGCCCCGTCCACACGTTTCCGGATATTTTTGAATCCGCAACTTTTTTGTTGCGGATTGGCCTTCCGTCCACACGTATCCGGCGAATTCGGGCAAATACGATTCGAATACGCTACGTGTGGACGCGAATATTTTCAAATCCGTAACAAAAAAGTTGCGGGTTAAAAAATATCCGGATACGTGTGGACGGGGCCTGAATGTCAAGAAAACAAAATACATGCTTATCGGGAGTCAATGTAAATTATCACAGTTACATAGTGACTTTACCGTACAAGTAAACAATAAACCGCTGAAAAGGGTATTTAAACATAAAACGCTTGGAGTTCACATTGACGAATCTCTTACCTGGCGCCCACATATTAATGATGTTTCAAAGAAAATAACTGCTGGTCTTGCAGTCTTAAAAAGTATTAGTACTATCATACCATTTTAAACTAGAATAAATATATACAATGCACTTGTAATGCCCTTTTTTAATTATTGTAGTCCTGTGTGGGACAATATTGGTAAGGGCCTTTCAGACAAACTCCAAAAGCTGCAAAATAGGGCTGCCAGAATTGTCACTCTTTCTAATTATAAGGTTCGCTCGAGTGATTTGTTGAATGAGCTTGGATGGGAACGGTTAGAAAACCAAAGACTAAAACAGTTGGCTGTAATTATGTATAAAATTCATAATAATCTTTCCCCACGAGGCGGATTTTTACCAACATTTCAAATATACACACACATAATCTTAGAAATTCTGAGTCTAATTGTTACATTCCCAGACCGAAAACTGAATACGGTCAAAGGTACAAGAACAAGATCCCCTTAGAGATCAGACAACGGCCCAACTTGAACGATTTTAAAACCTTTTTATGTGTGAAAGATTATAATGAAACAATAATCATTTAAGTTTTTATAGCATTCTATTATTACGTGTAATTTGGTTAAGTTTTATAGTTCAATTTTTAGTTTAATGTAGTTTGATTAATCGAAGAAACCTTGATCGTAATTTTCATTGTACTTTATCTTTCTTAGTTAAGTAGTTCTACAGGTAATGTACTCTAGTGTAAATTTACACGACTCCTAGGAAGACCATGTAATTATGATATGATTTCGTGTATAAATAAAGATCGATGATAATGATGATGATGATTGAGGGTGATGTCGAGGTAGTTAACAACTTTCAAATTAGACTGGACAGTGATTTTTAGGCCCATTTCTTCGAAGGTTTGCGAGAATTGTTTTCTAATCTTGTCTGCGGTTCTTGGTCCCATGTTCTTGTTCAAGTTTGCCATTCCTTCAACACAAACCCACATTTAAACGTGTTACACGTGCGTGGCCGCTGCCTTAGGTTAATTTGAGTAAAATAAGCATATTTAAGGCGTTGCTTTTGATCACATCAACTGAAATCTAGTGAAGCAAACAGGATGAACACTACAAATTCTCCTTCCGGTCTCTGAACATATAGTACTAGTTTTGAGAATTTTGAGAACCCACAGTTTGGAAACGTTACATTGACGATATATTCTCACTATGGGACATCAGCAAACCAGGTATTGTACAATTCATCAAACAAGCCAACTCACATCACCCTACAATCAAATTACATACGGCTGAAATCTCAGACATTGAAACTGCGTTTCTGGATACAGTTATATACAAAAGGGGAAAGATTCAAGGAACAATCTATTTGTGATAGATAAAATATGAGCGTGAGATCTGTATGGGTATTTACAATGGCGAGCCGAAGGCGAGCCATTGTAAATCCCATACAGATCGGACGCGAATATTTTATCTGACTTATGAAATGAAACAATGAGTAGAGATCTGTATGAAAAGTTAATGCATACTAATTAGCTCAGCAGAGATCTGTATGAAAAGTTAATGCATACTAATTAGCTCAGCAGAGATCGGTATCAAAAGTTAATGCTACTGTTTAATAATTCATCAACTCAGTTGATCTGTATTGGGGTTTACAAACCTTCATTAAACAATTTTGTATTTTCCTTATGAATTATTAATGTATTTTATAAAAATCTATATAAAAACACATTTTAAGCCAACGGAAACGTTTCAATATACACATTTTACCTCTTGTCACCCGCCAAGTGTTAAAATAGGATTCGTGAAGGGCGAAGCCCTGAGACTCCTACGAACTAATTCTTCAAAAATCACTTTTCAGGAAAATATTTCAAAATTTAAAAAACGCTTGCTGACTAGAGGCTACCCAAATAACCTGGTAGAAAAAATCCTATCAGAAATAAAATTCACAGAAAGGGAATCGGTGCTTAAACAAGATAAACAAATTCGAAAAGACATTTTGCCTTTTGTAACACAATACCAACCATCAGTGCCAAACATCAAACAAGTTTTAATGAGAAAATGGCACCATATACAAAACCAACCACTTTTACGGCAAATTTTTAAAGAACAACCTATGATATCTATTATATTATATCTTTAAAAGATACACTCGTTAGAGCAAAAATGTAAAAGGTTCTCATATGTTTCACACTGGTAGAGATTGTGCGGCCTGTCACCCTTGCTATTTCCTGCTATGATAAGAATAAGATAATCGAAGGAAAGCGAAAACTCCTGCGAACTGAGCGAACTGCCAAAGGGTGAAGGAACTAATGTATGAAAGGGACTGGGAACTAATAGCTGCCTCGCATGACTCGCATGACTCGCGTGACTCACATGGCTCGCTGGCTCGCAGTTTGTCAAGACCCGATAATTCATCCCAGTCCAGAACAATGCCATAAATCAAGACCGCGAGCTTAGCGGCGTCAAGTAATAAAATTGGATTGCATTCCGCAGCAAGTTCAAAATTAGCTTTACTGCGGTAAATCTTCAAGCGCCGTGACAATTCCTCTGATCCTAAAGCAACTTACACTTTCACAACCAGACCATGTGGATATGTTTTCGAAGTCTGCGGATGACCGCCGCTTCACATTTGTCGCGAGCCGCCGAACGCTTTTGCATTTGTTTCGCATGCAATGCCCAGCTAGAGCAGACAAATTTCACACTTTGCCGCCCCTCCCCCGTGTCCTTTAATTGGAATCTCCCAGATTCTGGGAGACACGTGACCAGACCCAACCAGGGTCTCTCTCTCTCTCGCTCCAGGGGGCGGGAAGAAGAGAGACCCTGGGAACGAGGTTGTCGCAAAGTTGCCTCGGGGGCAGGGTTGTCCCGGGTATCCAAGACCATATAAACAGGCCTTAAACTTACAAATTTTGTATTATGCATCGTCGTGTTATATGACAAATAAAGAGGTATTTTGCATATATAATTTCAGATTTACGGATGGCAAAATCTATACCGTACCTCGTCTCCCCACTTCAAGCAGTCGTTTTCGCGATCTTTTAGCTTGTTGTAGATGTGAAGAAACTGCAGTATGCCGTGTTTTCGAACATGATCTGCGTATTGCTTCGTTTCTGACCAAGATAAAGGCGTTCCAAGCGAAAGAAGCCCCATGTCCGATACTTGCCCGCTATAAAATTACTAAACAAGATAGCGAAACAGCGTTAGGTACGGTTTACCGTTCGACAAAGTGAAGTCTGCAATGTCTCAATATCAGAATATCCGGTTACTTGTTCACATATGCCTAAACGTTTTCTAGAACGAGCATTTGAAAACAAAAGAAAATATCTTGTTCAATGACATGCAAATAAGTGGCAAGTTCAGCCTGCGTAAAATGTATTCTATAAACTGCGGTTTGTGGGGTGTTTAGAAAACTAAGACCAAAGATCTAAGATCTAAGATCTAACACCTAAGACCTAAGATCTAAGATCTAAGATCTAAGACCTAAGACCTAAAAAACTAAGACCTAGAAAACTAAGACCTAGAAAAATATAGAATATACTAGTAGTAATCATAGATTATAGTGCGTCTCCTTATTCCGTCTTGACCGTACTTGTACCTCAGTTTCATGAATTAATTCAGCCATTGTTTGAAGAGCTATGTCGCGAGATATGTCACGCAGGCAAAAACGTCGGGCCGACATCAAACAAATTCACGCTATCGCCGTGGTATCGGGCCAAATCCTGCCGTGCTGTGTACTCCGAAAGGTCTCAGATTTTTCCGACATATAAATAGTATATTTGTCTTGATTTCATTTCAGTTATTTCTCCGATTCTGAAATCATACTCATCAGTACATGTACTAATACCACAACCGGAAATGAGAAATTTCTGAGAAAGCCTGAAAAAGTGCTCCCGTGATAAACTTCTTGGACACCGCGTTATCGACGATTAAGTCGCGCAACATTCAACGTGAATTTCGCAGGATTTTTCGGATAAAATTACAACTACCAGTTGCAAGTAAGACACAAGACTGTTGAATATAATTCCTTTATTAGCTAGACAAATTTTAGTCACAAAACTGCGAAATCTTTAGTCGCAAATGCGCCCGATACAGGCGCAATTTCGAGCACTGTAAAGTTAATCTGCGTTCGCCTGGCGCGGCCGGTCAGTGAATTATTGCTACAAGACATACAGCGAATTGCACCTGACTCGTCCCCAGTCGTCTTTCTAGGTAAAACGCGGGAGACGCGCGTGTGGGATAGACGCGGAACGAGAGAAGCGCGACGTGTACCGTAGAACATCGCGAAGAACGACGTCGGTATTTAGGTGAAAGCTTCCCAAATCAGGCAGAAAACTACAGCAAAGTCAAGATAGAACATTCAAAACAAACCAGAACGGTAGCGAGGAAAATCCGATAACTTCTTGCTTGATTCCAAAGAGACCCAACAACTTACTTCTTCCGGAGAAGAACCTTCGTCCAATTTTTCCACTGCGTACTTTTAGTAGGCATTGAAATATTGAGCCGTACGATTTCAAAATCGGGAAAATATCCGAAACTAAATCAAGACAAATAGATACACTGTATTCGGAATGCTGGATACTATTGTGACGTTTCAAGATGGCGCAGATTTTGGTACCGACACTTTTCTCGGTTGTGACTTAAATGGATACTCCAAAATCAGGCTTCTGAGTCCGCGAGAATGAGAACCCCCCACCAAACCAATGTTTTTACTGAAACCGCTGGTCCAAACCTGATTCTAGTCACAACCCACTTTTCTCGATTCGTTCCGCCTAGATGACGCGCTAAGCATGCTGGATACCGGCTATTGTGACGCTTCAAGATGGCGCAGATTTGGTACCGACACTTTTCTCGATTCGTTCAGCCTAGCCGACAAGATTAGGAAGCGTCTCCTTCGTCGACGCAATAAAAAGCATGAAATGTCTTATAAGTTATAAAATAAAATTCCGGCCACTTGCCAACAGTGTATTTTTTTCATGCGGTGATGCTAATGTTTAATAAACAGATGTTCCCCTTAACAGTTTAGTTTTTACTTTTGTTTACGAGTCGTAAAGCGATGTTTTATTTCGGGAGCTAACTATCCGTAAAACGATTCAGTATGAGTATGAGTATGAGTATGATCGATATCAACCTCATAGTAATAATCTTGTGTTTTACAATACCAGATATGTGTTTTGTTGCGGCGACTGCTTAGTGTGGAAAGTAGTGACTTGACATATTGTATCAATCGTTGCATTGTTCGATTACTCGGAAAATCAACTCACATGCTATAAATTTAAGTGTCGTGAGACATGGAGGAAAATCCAGTTCATAAGCTTAGAGCGCAACTATATCTTTCAAAATTCCACGGTTCAAATCAAAACCTCCTGGCCGCGATCTTTTCAGTGGTTTGCGGCGTTTTCTATTGGATGAAGTGACCGACCAGATAGATATAGGTGTAGGAAGGTATGGTCTGGTCTGGTCTGGTCGGAGATGAATTGGAGTTCATGTGGAACAATCAGCCCGTTGTTTGCAAAATTGCAGACTTCGGGCAAGGAGGATCTGACAGGATACAAACCCAATATCTTCTCTCCTCGAAAGTACAGCATCTCGATAGAGGAAGCCCAGCATACATGGCACCTGAAGTTTTTTTGCCGGAACTTCGACCACAACAAGCTACATTAGAGCATGAGCATATGGTATGGCGCTTTTCGTCCTAACCAACCCTGCCCTACATTACCTGTACCAGGAAGAACTTTTGAAAGAAAGATCATCGAATCCATTCAGACATTATGGATTGTATACTTTTTTATCTAGGTCTTAGCTTTCTAGGTCTTTTCTAGTTTTTTTTTTTAGGTCTTAGGTCTTAGGTCTTAGTGTCGTGAGAAGGACACGCTCCCAAATCACGCATTGGGTATCCTGTGCCTGTTCCGAGTTCACCCACAGGCAGGCCAAGCTTAGTATGTGATGGTTCTTTGTTATTACGCAAGGAACGAAGCCGATTTCGCTAAAACTTGGCAGATATATTGCGGAATAATGGAAGTTCACCAGCACTATTTTTTATTCAATGAATCACGCTTTACGGTAATGCTGTAATGTACGTAAGTTACAAATTTTGTGTCCAAGTTGGCTCCTCCAGAAGAACACAAGACAAGTTGATTTCACCACTCACTGATCCGTCAAAACCTCGCTATTGTGTCATATCTGAAGCCGATTTTTTTATTTCAACTTTAATTGAAAGTTATTAGCTTTTAAAGGAGTAAAATTTTCCATGTTAGAATTTGAAGTCTCATATCTTCCCTTTGAAAGCCTTTTTAAAAATTTTGCGTCAGATATGACAATCTACAATACACCTAGTTTACCTCCCTGCCATGACATCTGAATTCTTGGACACAAAATTGCTTGTTTTTACGAGATAAATTCATAAAAAAAATTAAGAAAGAAAAAACAAAAATGAAATCACTATTAGTCGAGACGTTTTCGAATCACTGTCGGAAATCAATCGGAAGTCTTCGGTACTCATCGGAATTTTTCGGAAAATGATCAGAACGTTCGAAAATTGCGGAAATTGCAGAAATTATATTTCATTCTCCGCGTATTCGTGTATTAATATCTGTATCTATTTATGCGTGAGCTTATGTACGAGTTTATTCTTTAATTAAGGAATGACTTAAGATGAAAGTAATTAAGTTCATTTAAGACAATGTTCGGAAAATTTTCAGAAATCTTTGGAAAATGCTTGGAAATTTTCGGCGAATAATGCGCATTATAAATGTATTAATGTCTATATCTTTTTTATTCGTGATTTTATACTATCAAGGAATGACTAATTAAGAATTGGTTCATGCTTAGCGTGCGTCTATCGAGTTATGGATGTACGCGGAAGGTCGGAAAGCACGAGAGAAGTGTTAGAGTTGCTCGAGGTTGAAAATGTTCCTAAACATTGTTTGAAGCGAATTTGAACCGAAAAATCTCACTACGCGGCTGTTGGAACTAAAAGGAGCAAGTTTTAATTATGGTATATATATATATAGCTAGGAAATTCGCCCAATCTAATTCAATAGCACGAGCGTACATTTATTCAATAATTATTTTGTGTAAATCTGCTAGACGTTCAAAACTTAACAACAAATACTCTTCACAGACACTTCGAAAACGCGAAGAAGCGGGCGCCATTAGGCTATTCACTCGACTCTCTTTCTACTTAACAATTAAATGATGAGCTCGAGATTTCTATCGAGTGATAGTTGATGAGGGCGAAGCGGATCTGGTCGGGTCGCCTTTGAAATCTTGGCACTCCCGCCAAAAAATTCCCTCGCCTATCAACCTCGAGCAACTCTTAAGCCTGGTTTCCGGATCGCTACGATCGCAAAGATCGCTGAAAAAACGTTAAGCGCTTGTTGCGAAATGGACTAAGCCACTCTCCATACTTTCAACACAATCGCAACGATCGCTGGAGAGTGGCTTAGTCCATTTCGCTACAAGCGCTGATCGTTTTTTCAGCGATCCCAACTATCGCAGCGATCATATGGAAGCCAGGAGCCGGATTCACGAAGCCCTCCTAAGTTAAGACATATCCTAAGTATTGTTTCTTAACAATAGCCTATTAAAGATCAGATCATAGCGAAAGACCCGCTTTCCGTAGTAGTTGTGTAAATATAACTGTTAGGAATAAATAATAGTCCAGTATTCTGGTTGTAAACATTAAGTGTTACAGTCTCAGTCTCAGTTATTTTCACAAAGCGGTTTTAAATGAAAATTAAAGCTCGTTTGCTGGTTTTCACTAACGAAGGAGTCGGAGTCGGAGTCATAATCAGAAGCGCAGAGCGTTAAGATCTGGTGAAAATCAAACCGACGGAATCAGAAGAAGACTACAGAGTCATAAACGGAATCGGAAGAAAATGGAACCGTTCTGATTCTCCCGACTCCGATTCCGTGGAGCTTTCGACTCCGCTTACGACTCCGATTGCCGATTTTCACTAGATCGGAAGCGCTCTTACGACTTCGACTCCGTCGCCAGTGAAAACCAGCCTTTAGGTTTTTCGTTTTTACGCTTTGCGATTGGTTAATAAAGCTCACGCTCCTCTTTCAACAAATTGGGAACGAGACAGAAACCATTAATAGTGTTATGTTTATTTATCATCAGCTGTGGGGCTCACTGCCGGCTAGCCCTCTACCAAGTACAGATGCTAAGTTAATAAAACAGAAAATAATCAATACAGAAACAAGTAAAACGAAAAACTACATGCTAACAAGTTATGAAGAAATCTTTCAAAATTAAGAAACGAATAAGCGAATGAAGTGGCTATTCGGTAAAAGGTCACAAACGAACAGTTTTTAAAGTTTATATTGAGTCTGTAGTAGTGGGGTATTGGATAGTCTTTATTTTCATATAAAACGAGTGATGTTGACATTCGCAACTTGTTAGCTTTCCTAAGGTTTTTAACGTTATCTCTACCAACTGAATCGTGATTATACTGCAGAAATGACTAATTAAGATAATTTTCAGTCTTAACCTTCTTCTCAGCTTGTAAGTTGTAACACTACTTCAACCAGGATTATTTACGTAATAACTGTTTCTAACTGTTTGACATGTCTTATATACTAGACGTTTTCAACCTTCTTGGTATCAGTGGTTGCAGTAAGAGGAAGACTGGTTTCTAACTCAGATGTCTTGTCGCCGCCCTCGGCTTCAGAAGCGCCTTCGTTTGTGTGCGTCATTTCCGGTATTGGAAGCACGTCCACTCCCTGAGTCCTCATGTAACCTTTGGCTACTTCCTGTGTAAGAAAAACATATACAACATTCAACTCAAGTGACACAGTGAAATAATGAATTGCAACTTCCCATAATGATATTTTTCTGTCCTCCTATCATCCTTCAAATAAACGTTAGCTCTTGACTGACCTAACTACAATCTTCAAAGCTATGTGGATGGTCCTTTGCCGTAGCCGCACCAAAACTTTGAAATTCAATAAAAACTACAACACTCCATTCACACCAACTAAACATGTTATTAACTTATATCTTGGACGCTTTTAAATGTACAAGACTGTAATAAGGTTCGGAGGACAGAATTTACTCCAAATATAACAGGAATTTTGGATATACATGTATCTAAACCAGTTTAACTAAACCACATTTTAACATGTTCAAGCGTAGGTGTAACACTTATTTCTAATTATCTATTTATTTAATTGATTTATTGATTTGTTTTCACCAATGATTATTCAGTCACTTCTTGTTAAGTCAGGCAACCTCTTGGAAATAGCGCTTCATTAATTAATTGATCATTTGGTTGTTTTATTCAGTTTAGTTATATCAAAATGCCGGCCGCAACACATCGAGAGTTGGACAGATTAAATAAAAGTAGTGCATTAGAAAAGACATAACTGTCTGTCTGACCGACTCTCAGCCTGTCTGTCTGTCTGTCCGTCTGTCTGTCTGACTGTCTGCGTATCACAAAACCAACCTGTACAAAGTTAGGAGCAGGATCGGCCAAGCCGTGCGCGGCTTTAAGCGACAAGTTGGCGGAAGGTCTGATGTAATGCTGCAGAATGAAGACGTAGAACAGAGCAGTAATAACCGGAAGCGGAAGTATTAAAACAGAGGCAGCGTAAGACTCCTTGAGGCCGATCACTCCAATCATCAGCAGCTGAAACACCAGTGTTGCAACGATCATTCTAAAGTGGAAAAAGCTATAGTGTTATTCATCTCCATAATTCTACAAGAGCTTTGATATCACTTATGCTCAGCAAACGACTATACTCAACAGCATTATGTTTGAATAGAAGATTGCTATTCATCAAGCACTCGGTTTATTGGCAGACACAATGGGAAGATGGTTATATCAATACTATTTCTCAGTTTTTGTAGTAAGAAGAAGAAGAAAAAGACGCCTTTGATTTTTCCACAAAACATGTTTCAATCGTTTCAACAGTCTTCTTCAGTTGTAACCAGTTAATTTACATAGCTCTATAAAGTAAATTTACTGTTTCTTTTCTCTTTTTCTATGGTACTATAAATATTTAACTTCCATTGTATTTAGTATATTGTAATGTACATGTTGTAGTTCAATTTTCATGTTCCTTTGAACTCAGGTAGCGGACAGTTTGGGTTATTTAAATCAGGAACGGCTGCTGCAGGGGCTGGAGACGGAGACTCTCTCTTATCATATATTAACATTGAAAAGAACAAAGGAAAATCAAAATTGAACCAAGGATAAAATTGAACTTCAACATATAACTACAACATATATAAAGCCCAATTAAACAAAAAAACAAATAGCTCTATAAAGTCTATCAGTAAAGCAATAAAAATTATGAGTATTACAGGAATTATAGAAACATTGTTTTATAGAGCTATATTAATTAACCTGCAAATTCCTCTCATCACTGCAACTGAACAAGACCGTTGTAACGGTTTAAATGTGTTTTGTGGAAAAATGAAATGTCAGTTATCTGTTTTCTTAAAATGATATCCAGTCTTGTACTATTCAGATCGTTTGTTGTTTGATAATCACAATTTTTAGTAGTTGGAATATTACATATTCGAAAATAAAGTATGTTATGCTATATTAACTGTTGTGAGCTGTCTTACCTGTTAAAAACCCTGGGCCACATCATTCCACCGCAGCTGTACACTGGGATGTAAATACTTAAGGTCTGATGCATCCACACAACGTACCCAAACCCAAAGTACAACGCTACAAACGGAGTGATGATGGGTGCAAGCGCAGAATACGACAAACCCACAATCAGAATGAACAGATGGTTGGCGAACTAAACAAAAGATTACAAAAGATTTGGTTAAACTAGGAAAAACTGTTGCGGAATCCATGCGTAAACAGAAATCTTTCCCTGAGAAACACTTGCTTCTCGAAACACGAAAATGTTATTTTATAAACTGAATTGATAAGATAAAGCGGCTACAGTTGAAAGATTCAAAAGCGGACATGTCGACATGTCGAGCGAATTAACGAAGGGCTGGCGTTCTAAACCTGCGCTTTTCAGTTTGTTTACGGTGGCCAATTTACGTCGGTAGGGTCGCAGCTCTTAGAAGCTTCTATTTTCATTGGCCTTGTAAAACAAGGCTTCTATTGTTTTTAGGGTTAGGGTCCATTGTTGTGTTGTTTGTCCTATTGTTAGATCTAAGGGTGGCAAGCCAATGGTGTGAGACCTCCTAAGAGCTGCGACACATTTGCGTTGTCGACTCAGTTGATAAAACCAACCTTTCGTGTTTCGTTCACCCTCCGACACAGCACCACAGTTTTCTTTAGAAACTAACCCTTTATGCATTTGTTTATCGAACGTTTTTTAGTCGAGTCAAAAACATCGTTGCTTCCCTGTCACAAAGTTTGCTTTCAAAATGTCCCTAAGGAAAACCATGTGAGGTATTGTTGCCCAGATAAATCCACTCACCACTCGGTCATACAGAACAGGAGGTGGTCTCCAGGCCAACTTCTCCTCGCGCTCTGTCTTGACAAGCCATTTCCGTTTGATTGCCACAAGAATAAGCGGCACAATGCGCAGCAGCTGCATTGCATATCCAGTCAGGGTAGCTAACATGATGTAGCAAATAAAAAACACGGACTGCGAGGGTAGAGCTTCAGCTAGGAAAGACGGAATCTGGGTTGGGTTATCTATCATCTCCCTCAGCTTATTAAGCGCTGATCCAGCTATAGCCATAAAAAGGAACTTGTTAACGAGCTGTGAAAGAAAGTAAAGCGAATGCATAAATCGTTTTTGGACTCTTGCCTGAATGTCACTGATAAAAGTTCTATTACACTTACACTCCAGTCCCAGACAAACCATTACTGAACTGTTACCACTCTTCTCATATCTCTCTACAGCGTTCTCTTGTAATTTGCAGCAAAAGTGACCACGTTCTACTACAGTAATATAACACGGACCTTCGCCTTCTCTACGCTGGGCGGCTTTGCGGGTGACAGAATGTTTATGTCTACACTGCCCAAATATTCCAGATCACTTTCACACGCAGACGTTTTCGTTTGTATCTAAAACGGAGAATTCGAAAACTCGTTCCAGACATAAATACAACAGGAACTTGGATGGATGGATGGCCAAGCTGTCTAAACGAATCTTCTTTTTGTTCCGTCTTAAAAATCTTTACTTTGCTAGGCAAAGGCATTTTTGAAAATCTCCATTTTCAGTGCGTTTTCGATGTTAATGTATGAACGGGAAGGACTAACGCCATCAAATTCCCCGTTTTCAACTAAAAGCGATCCAAAATACATGCGTGTGGACGGAACGTGGACAGAGCGACAAATACAACATTGGATGTCACCTTTTAGTGTTGTAACACATGCTTACCGACGCGGGGCACACAATCTTGCCAAATACCGAATCGCATCTTGAAATAAAATCAATATATATAATACTCACACTGTATGAACTACAAAAAGGATTTCACATGGCTGTCGTAGCGTTAACCAGTTTTGGGAAGACTCACTGATTAGATGAAATAGCAGTAGGCTAGTTAACAAAAAATGCATTTAAACAATTTATTTACCATGAAAATAAACAGTTTTCCGAGAACAGATCTGTCCACTTCACTTAGCGATGGTATTCCCTCAAGCTTGCTAAAGAGCTGCATAATCTAAAGAATGAAAAAACAACAACACTGTTTTACCAGTAACACATACAGAGATCTATATTTCCTATGGCTGTGCATTTGGCTAGCTTTGCAGGTTTGGGAATGTTCTTATACAGCTATTTCAATTAACGTTGTCGGATGAAAAAGGCGAAAAGCCAAGACCGCAAGGTCGTATGGGATTTTTATGCAATGCTATTTACCCTAATCCATACTACCTTGCGGTCTTGGCTTTAAGCTTTTATCCGACAACGTTAATTGAAATAGCTGTATCTATCACAACGATGGTCGCACTTCCTGTCACGACTGGCTTTACTCGGTGGTTACGTTTTATAGCACGTGCACGTGATTGATATTAAAAAGAGGATAAAAACATACGTGGGTCTTAAAAGAAGTGAAAAAAATTAAAAAACTAAGTTTAAATGGTATATAAGCATGCTTCCAACTACTCTAAAAATAGGTACGCAATGCGTACAGAAGCGACGACGAGTTTCAACTTCGCGTTAAATCAATAGGTCTGGGGTGCTCTGATAAAATCAGTGAATCACTCGATTTAAATGAGAAGTTCCACTAGAAAATAGTCGGTGTGAAATGCAAATTTCGGCGACTTTCAGTCGGTGCATGCTGTTGACCAGAGCGTCCTATAAATGAAATTGGCTTAAAAATGCTCATTAAACCAGAATATTGCCCCAGCAAATAATATAATACCAGAAGTAGCCAAGGACTTGTGATAGAACTTTCATTGGTAAAATGACTTTTTTTCCAAATAGTTCCAATTTTTGTACTTATGGTTGTAGGAATAACGTATGTTTGTAAGTTGTCGATTCTTTTGTGTTTGATTGAAAACTGAAGGTGAGAATGGCCAGGTCAGCCCTTTTTATACCAGAACTTCCTGTTGAAGACCGGTCCTGGCTGACACCGATACTCGTGATATGCATGAGAAGATTTATTACACAATAATTGTGGTTGCTGCATTGGTAAAATTTTGCGCATTTTATTTAAACCATGTTGCACAAACTCGTGTGCAAAATTAAAACAATTCATCGTTTTTCCTTCATATTTGTGACAAATATGGATTGGAATTTATTTTGTCATACTTGGTTGGTATAATTCTATGCTGATCAGGCTTAATATATGTCACACACCCGTCAAGAACAGGTAACATTTTCATTTTCAAATTATTTGAAATTAAAATTATATCTGAGTTTGTTTTACTTGTGAGCAATTCAGTATTTGTACATTTTGTAAGTTACAATTGATAATCAGTCCATTGTTGTCCGGATAGCTGTTTTTCTGATTCCTTACAGCGTTACTATGAAGTGTTAATACAGGAAGTACAATTTGAACTGTACAATGTACGTGATTAAAACTGTTACAATTGCTAAATGACAACAACTGGAAATTGTTTCCATGTTTCAAATTGAAAAGACTTTGTCAGCTCTGAACATGTTTCCAGAGATTATTGGTAGTTTGACATTTTGTGGTTTCATTAATGCATGAACAGCAGGTCACCAGTTTCTTCAGCACTTGAGACTTTTCGTCATTGTTACCAGCATTAGTTGATGTGCTAAATGTTTGCAGATGCATTGACTGGAGGTGATTGAGTACCTTTAAAAAGAAAATAAATGAATACCTTGAGATTTAGATCATTTTTTTAAGTGTTTTGTCATACTAAAGTTTAAAACCAAAATGGCTTTATAGGAACTTAAAAGAGGAATTAAAGTGCTTCATTTAGAGATACAATGGATGGTGAAGAATTCAATTAGGGAGCTGAGAGATTTCATTTTATGTATTGAAAAAACTATTACATGTGGCTAGTCACAAGTAATAACCGGGGAAGACAGAAAGAAAATTCTTGCACAACCTCAAGGCAAAAAAAAAATCATGCACAGAAAAATTGCCCCCCCCCCTCAAAATTAAAATGGTCCATCCCTTAGCCCAATATGTACAAGATAATGTTCTCACCCTTTCTTAAGTTTCAGTTATGTGCTTCATGAAAAACGCATGAGGAAAACACTTTGGTAGAAATTCTGAAGATATTGCACCACTTCCCCTATCAGGGGCGGATCTAGGGGGAGGGTGCAGGGGGTGCGCACCCCCCCCCCCCTGAGATGACCTAGTCTGCGTTGTTCGCTTTTAAAATTTGTTTACGTCACCCTTCAGTTACGTCATTCCTTAGAGGTGCACCCCCTCCTAAGAAAAATCCTGGATCCGCCCCTGCCTATACTGTTAAATTCCAACAGAACACTTGTTCCATTTGTAGCAACATTTCCATGACTATCTCGTGAATGGGAATCAAATAATTTGTTATGACCATGGTTGTCAACAATACCAGCAACTGTGTTTATTTCAATGATCAACAGAAAAGCATTACACTGTATCATCAACATATCGAAAGCATGTTGTAATGGTAAATGACAATCTCTTATATGAGACATCTGTAAGTCACCAGTACTGCTATCAAATGTTTCATTGTTAATCGATAAAGCAGGAATCTCGGACAGCAACAAATAGTCTTTTCCTGCAAACTTACATAAATGGGAATAAAGTGAATTACCAAGCAACAATTTTTCATTTAAATTGTTTCTAATCCAAGCCGATGCATTCGTTCTAAAATTGTAAACAACGGCCGTCAAGCACATAGCTACACACTGTTTACCAGAATTACTTCCAAACAGCGAGACATTGCCCTTATGAAAATCAGCTGTACGTAACTATTTTTGAGGTATATCTACAAAATAGCAAGGACCAGGATTCATTTCTACATCGTTAGCAAGACGAATCAAAAGTGGAATATAACAACGATACATGCAGATTTTTGTGAACCAAAGCTTAGTGTAGTAACTCAATTGCCACGCATAAACAACATTTCTCAACGTTGGAAGGTACTTAGCTTCCAGATAAAACAGAAATAACAACATAGACCAGAATTTTCCTTTGACACGATTTAAACATTCTCTGGCTTTGAGATAAGCATTATACAACCCCACAGCGGCTTTATATTACATTAAAGATACCATAACTGTATACACAATATGCTGGTAAAATGATGGCTCACCTTTATTAATAGCTTGAATCCTAGATATACTGTTTAATTTCCTTCTCTTCCTTCGATACAATGAAGTTGCTCCGATATTCTGTACACAACTGATCATGAACCACGGCACACTTCGTTTTCAGTTAACAGCTGTCGTAGGATACTCAGTTATAAGTCAAGTTCAGTAAATCAATGCTATTTCGGTGCTATTTCTGGCCTTCAGTTCTGACAAGTTCTTTCTGAGACAAGCAAAGAGCGCCCGGACTCCCAGACCTTTTGCCCATCGCGAGTGCGAGTACGTACTGCTAATGTATGTATATCACTTCGTGTCTGTTTGTTTGCAAGTGAGCACAAATATATTCACGATAAATAAAGCACGGCGGTGTAAAATTTGAAACAGACAAACAAACATTTTCTCCACACTTCAAAACAAAATGGCGGAGCAAAGCAAACTCTCTTCGACGAGGTGGTCACGTGATCTTACTTTCCAAGCTAGTTCCCAGTGTTTCTCGGGTGTAATCCGGACAGCCGGACAGCGGGACAGCCGGACAGGCACCACGGCACGATGGCAATAACGCGATGACTTCGTCATCGCTTAAAAATGAACATGGATCGATCAAATACGCATGCGTGTGAAGGGATAAATAGGGAAACTTTAGTCAATGGACGCAAAAAAGGACATACGACGTTGAAAACATGTTTAACGTTATATTACGTATAGACTTACCAAAGGCAAAATAGCGAAGAAAATCACCAGTGCTAAGCTGGATAAAAAGCCTTCAATTGCGCCCTTAACAAAAGGGGAAAGATCCAGAACTGAGAAAATAAAAGAAAATTAGGTACAAAGTCACTAAAATTTTAAACGAAAAAACTTAAAACAAAATCAAAATTCAGTGGTCAAAACTGAATGGTCTCACCTGGCTTCAAAAATGGCGCAACTTTTGTGAGGTTTTGTAAAGAGACCAAAGTTGAGGTGAATGCCACTGGTACAGTCCAGAAAAACACCAGCAGAAATACCAGGAAATAGATAAGAACTGTGCGCACTTTTCTAACATGACAAAACAAAAGAAAATGTACATTGAAACAAATTACTTTTATTATATGTGGAACCCCCTAAAATTTGACTATACCAATGCCACAATTTACCGTCAAAGTAAACTTGCGTTAAAAGGATCTGTGACTCTCTCGCGGAGACTGGAAGGGAGGCAACTCGGTGAAGTGAGCGTGGGTGAAACAGTCTTCGGGGGGGAGGTGGTAGGAGCTTGGTTGACCGCCTCGATTTTTGTGTCTCATGGATTTTCTTACTGAATACTCCATTGAACCTCGCCCGAGGAGAGATAAACTTTACTACACACTGTGTTCTTAAGCTCATTAATAATTCATAAAAAATACAAAGGAAATTAATGTTTAATGTGTGTTTGGAAATCACATGAAACACTCCTAATTTTTGCCTCCTTAATTTCTCCTTCTAAAATCATTTTGCTTGAGAAGCAATATCAAACATTCGACATAGTATTTTATCATAAAATCAAACACCTCGAAGTTCGTGAAAAATACTCCGCTGCGCGTGATATTTTCAACTCTCTTCTCAGTGTTTGATCTTGTGATGAAACACTGTGTCTCGCGTTTGATATATTACTTCTCAATGCATACATATATATTAAACAGGACAAATGAGGAAATAGAAGTACGTATATACGGCACCTTTGCCAAAGGCCAACAGACAGGTTTTTCCAAAGTACACAGGGCAGTTCAGGGGCTGGCATGACGTCAACAGTTAGAGGAGAGTGGTTCCAATCGGCTTGAACCGCCACTGTTGATTCACGAAGAGAACGAAACACCACAAAACTACACGGGAAAAGGGCATGGCTCTTTTCGGTCTCCTCGTCCAATTTTGCTTGTGTTGCCTGCAAAGGAACATTTTAAATTCTTACTCAGCAATGTTGACTTCAGTAGAACCTCCACAGTCCCCCCACTGTCTCTCCACAGTCCCTCGGGACAAGAAAACTGCACTGCCTGTGTTGTTAAGGTGGCTCGACTGGGTTTTTGAGCGACGATACCGTTTAGCTTTGAGAAACTTGTGTACCATCACAAACGATCCAACGGAAAATCGATTGCCACAGCTGAACTAGAGAAAGATTAAAGTTTCAGATGAGATTAGTTTTATGGAAATCGGAGTTGCCAAAGCGACGTTATGACGTCACTTCCGGTTTAACATAATACCGAATTACTTGTCATCAAGAGATAATTTTGGGAAACGCTCTCTGGATCTTCGACCTGACGTACTTGTCCTTAGGTCTACAAAATTTTACAAATTTCTATGGAAGCGTTTTCGAAAAAATTTCGAGTGAAGTTTTAAGGTGTTAAAATACAACAAAAACAAAACAATTTTGAAATGTTATTAAAACTTACGTCTCCAGGGCTTGATGAAATAATGTTTTGGTCTTACATTAATTTAATACCATCCAAATATCTTAGGTAAAAATCTCAAGGAAATCGCTGCGTTTGGATTTCAGAAATATTACCTTGAATATGAACTGGCCTGGAGTGTTATTTCGCTTTTACATCAAAAGTTGACCCTACACTTATTAAAATTGTCATGAATTAAAAAGCGAATGATGAATTCTTTTAAAACTTAGTCCTCATGAAGATTAATTAATGTTTAATACAATCTCCAAGTTTCAAATTCATTGAAACATTCTAAGGCTGTCAATTTTTAGGGCCAACTCAGGAAAATATTGAGCTGATTTTCGCGCTTGTGGCTTGTTGTTTCATTATGCATCTCCATTGTATCAAATCGCCGTGGAATTGTAGCTTTCAGTACATCATGAATTCATGTAACACTTAAAACAAAGCAATGAAGTGTTTATGAATTCATTATGTACTGAAATTTACAATTGTATGGCGATTCGAGACAATGGAGACGCATAATGAGATCAACAAATCACTTTCATGAAAATCAGCTCAATATTTTCCTACGTTGAGGCTGTAAATTGACAGCCTTAGAACGTTTCAATGAATTTTAAACTTGGCAGTTGTATTGAATATTAATTAATATTTATGAGGACCAAGTTTTAAAAAAATTCATCATTCGCTTTTTAATTCATGATAATTTTAATAAGTGTAGGGTCAATTTTTGATGTAAAAGCGAAATAACACTCCAGGCCAGTTCATATTCAAGGTAATATTTCTGAAATCCAAACAGAGCGATTTCCTTGGAATTTTCACCTGAGGTATTTGGATGGTATAAAATTCATGTCAGACCAAAACACTATTTCATCAAGCCTTGTAGGCATAAGTTTTAATAACATTTCAAAATTGTTTTGTTTTTGTTGTATTTTAACACCTTAAAACTTCACTCGAATTTTTTTCGAAAACGCTTCCATAGAAATTTGTAAAATTTTGTAGACCTAAGGACAAGTACGTCAGGTCGAAGATCCAGAGAGCGTTTTCCAAAATTATCTCTTGATGACAAGTAATTCGGTATTATGTAAAACCGGAAGTGACGTCATAACGTTGCTTTGACAACTCCAATTTCCATAAAACTAATCTCATCTGAAACTTTAATCTTTCTCTATTACAGCTGTGGGAATCGATTTTCCGTTGCCTCGTTTGTAGTGGTACACAAGTTTCTCAAAGCTAAACGGTATCGTCGCTCAAAAACCCAGTCGAGCCACCTTAATACTGAATTAACTACGTGAACAAAAATGCCTATTTTTAATACAGCTGGCTGTTTTCTTGGGTTTTCAGTTTGGTAAATCGTACCATTACTGCCCAAAATAATAAAATGATTTGAAACATACCCCTTTACTGTCTCCCCACATGCCTATTGCATGACGTCTGATTTGTTACACGTGTACCACCTCTTCCAGTACAAAAACTGTTTTAGTTGTTGTTTAGTGCACTTATTAACACATCAGTTGTTCCCTTCATGGAAGTTGAAAAGCATTCGATACGCTCAAAAAAAGGGTCCTTTTAAATACAAAGATTTTATAATGGAGTTGTCTCAAAGTAGAATACAAAGACTATATAATGGAGTTGTCAGTCCCAAGGTAGAATACAAAGACTGAAGGTGTGGTTACACGGGACACCTTTACCGTAGTAAAAGGGAAACTGCATTTAGTGAGTGTGGCCGACATTTCCCGAGATAAATTTCCGGTGGTAAACATCCATGGATACATCAGAAAGATCACATGAAGCGCCCATGACATTTAACATGGTAAGTTGAAATGGTGTTTTGATGCCCAAGGTACAAGAGCCAATCACGATGCACCGTTTGACATCAACACGTAACCGCAAAGGAAAAGTGATTCACTGAATTGCGTGACATTTTATCTTGGCAAATCACAAATCGCGTGTAACCGCGGGTAAACACGGTATAATAAACTAAGTGTGATGCACTACGGGATGATTTACCATGGGAAATGCCATTTACCGTGGTGTTTGTAACCGCACCTTACATAATGGAGTTGTCCAAAGATAGAATACAAAGACTGTATAATGGAGTTATCTCAGAGTAGAGGTTTCAATATAAGTGATATCAAACTTTGCTGTGTTTCGCGCGGTTGTTAGACAAGTCACACGAGTGAATTAAGACAATAAAATAAAACAACGCGGCGAAAAATGGAAAGTAAAGCGCGGATAGACATTCTTTAATAATTATTTTGTAAAAGTAAGAATATATAGTTTTCACCTCAGTATCATTTTATTACTCACTTCAAGCTCTGTTCCATATTGAGTGATGGAGTCAAATTTTGTTCCACAGCAGATAAACTTTTTATGCGTCGGCTTTTCTCCTGTTTTCTCGTGTACAGCCTAAACAAGCATAGATATACTAAAGTAAACAAGCATAGATATACTGAAGTAAACAAGCATAGATATACTGAAGTAAGCATACATATACCGAAGTAAATAAGCATAAAAATACTGAAGTAAACAAGCATAGATAAACTGAAGTAAACAAGCATAGATAACTGAAGTAAACAAGCATAGATATACTGAAGTAAACAAGCATGGATATACTGATGTAAACAAGCATAGATATACTGAAGTAAACAAGTGCACAGGTTTGCATTGCCTTCAACTTCAAATTTCTTAACTGCAAACATTTGCATATATTTTTTTATCGAGGATGTCCTAAACGCTTCAACTCGTTGCATAAAATCAACGCTGCATAATGCATAACATTCGGTAGTTCAATCACGCGCTTTTATAATCAGCGACGTCGGCCGGTTGTTAGATACGATCTAGCCTGGTTAGCGGGATTGCTGACTAGATATGATTACTAATAGTCGAAGCGTTGTTTTGATAAAACTCGGAAGATTCTTTTTTACTGCAGCAATAAAATCGTTTAACTTGACTACAGTGGAACCACGATATACCGACGTGCTATAAACCTGTTATGACGAATTTGTGGGAAACAGACCAAAATCTTCGTTACATTGATCGGGTTTGGCTAATACTTATTTTACCTAAAATTAAACAGTGTCACTATAGTGCCTAGATCTGGCAGATTAAAGTCTTTTACAATGTAATAAAATAGGATTATTTAACAATTGGTTCATGCTTTAGCGTGCACTATCGAGTTATGGAGCACACGGGAAGTTTGGAGAGCACCAAAGAAGCGTAAGAGTTCGCCGAGGGCAACTCTAGCTTCTTGAGTGCTCTCCAAACTTCCCACGTGCTCCATAACTCGATAGTGCACAGCTAAAAGCATGAACCAATTGTTTTATAACATAGCCGGTGGAATTGTGCATCAAATCCGACGCGAAAAACGGACAACAATATCAGAAGTGATTGTTCGCGGTAAGCGAAATATTAAGCAAAATAGGAATTGGTTTTATTTCAAATTTTCTGTTGAAAGCTCGAGTTTTATTTTACGGTTCTACGGTTTAAATACAAAATTCTTTATTTTTAAAAAAGAAATCACGGTCAAGAATGGCACTTCCGATTTGCTCACGCTATCAGCGTGCACTATCGGGATTTTGAGCACGCTTACGTATACTGAATTTGATTGCGCAGCTGTGCTAGCTATGTTATAAAGGATTCTAACCTCTGTTGATTCGTTTTGTAATGAACTTTAGTCGCGTGATAACACTTATTCGTTAAATTGAGGTAAATTTTAAGTTTCAGTTTCTGGATTGTGAACGTTATGTTTTACAAGGTCAATGAAGATAAAAGGTTTTAAGAGCTGCGACCTAACCGGTGGATTTCGTGGGGCTCTTTATACCTGACATACCTGGGTTTTGTTCCATACATTTAACTACAACTTTGGCCGGGCATTTCTGTTACAAGGAGGTTCGTTATATCAGGGTTCCACTTCAATAAAATAATAATGACGTCTTTGACAAGAAGAAAGCCAAATAAAACTTACATTCGCGTGCTCTAACTTCCATTTAAGGGCATTGCGCTCATCCACTAACTCTTGCCACTTGGTTAGATCTTCAACGATGACGACATCTTCAACCTGTGGTTAGAAAAATGACTGCTAAACAGAGTATTTATGGCATTACCAACACTGGTTAAACAGAGTATTTATGGTATTACCAACACTGGTTAAACAGAGTATTTATGGTATTACCAACACTATACCTGGCAACTTTTTGCGAGCGATAGGCGTGAGAATTTTTTCGTGGGAGTGACAGGATTCCCGAAGGGGACCCGACCAAATCCGAAGATAATCCGACCTATACCGAAGATGTCCGATGTTTTCCGAAGATGTTCCGAAGAATTCGGAAGTTTCCATGGACCTCAGACGTCTGTAATTATAATGTTCAGAACGATAAAAAACTACCAAAAAGTGCCATATTTTCATGAACGTAACTCTGATAGCTCAAATCTGCAAGTCAGGCGTGAGAAATTGCTCCATAGGCGTGAGTAGGCGGTGAGATTGGACCTCACGCCTAAGGCGTGAGACTTGGCAGGTCTACAACACTGGTTAAACAGAGTATTTATGGTATTGCCAACACTGGTGAAACAGAGTATTTATGGTATTACCAACACTGGTTAAACAGAGTATTTATGGTATTACCAACACTGGTTAAACAGAGTATTTATGGTATTACCAACACCGGTTAAACAGAGTATTTATGGTATTACCAACACCGGTGAAACAGAGTATTTATGGTATTGCCAACACTGGTTAAACAGAGTATTTATGGCATTACCAACACTGGTTAAACAGAGTATTTATGGTATTACCAACACTGGTTAAACAGAGTATTTATGACATTACCAACACTGGTTAAACAGAGTATTTATGGTATTACTAACACTAGTTAAACAAAGTATTTATGGTATCACCAACATTGGTTAAACTGAGTATTTATAGAATTACCAACACTGGTGCCTGTATGTATAAAAAGGGCAGTTAACTGGTTATTATATAGCCTGCGAATACAGCCGCCTCTCATCGCTCCCGGCCGCTAAAGGCGTTCGCGTGAGAGAGCTGAGCGTCTGCGATTTACTTTGAGAAATTCCATACTGATGACAAAAAACTGTCCCGCATCAAGACAGGAACGCTCATTGGCCAACTTGATAATTTTACATAATTATGCTTTAAATTATGCAGTGTTGTAACTCAATCGCCAGTTGCGAGGATAATCTTGTCTGTCGTTAGAAACTGTTCGACTCTGTGTTCAATCTATTTGTCCTATGTTTAATGTTTTGACGTTACAAGCAAATCAGTTTCAGGCTTTTTATAGTTTTATCTGCGGTGAAGAGGTTTTTCTACTTTTGTCAATTTACCAACCGGATATAGCAAGTCACTGATATTTCAAACGGCGCCACTCGTGCAGAGTCTGGGTTTTGGTCGAGGGTCGAGTGTCGAGGGTAACATGTCGAGGGTCGAGGGTACAAAGTCGAGGGTCGTAAAATCTTTTTTTTTTTCCGGTTTCTTTTTTCCCATCTCGCAATCTTCATGTCTGTAAGACGTAGGTAGCGTAGCTCGCGCGATATAAATTTCGAAGGAAATAAAGGGTGTTGACAGGCCTAGCACAAATCCTACTAGTGCGTGGTGTGGTTGTTGAGACCTTTGTTCACTCGGTTTTTTTTTGCTGGTTTGTTTTTTACAGTTTAGCCCTGACCAGTGAATCGTTTAAAGATCTACCCCTCGTGTATGAAATAAGGGGAGGCTCTTTAGAGATTTGTCTTAGCAAAGGTTGTGATTCTATTAAATGCCATTTGTCCATGAGGATTTGTTTTAAGTTAGGCACACATGGGTTGTATTGTGTTACAAAGGGTAATATTTCCTTGCGCGCTTTTGTTTTTTCTTTGCGAGCTGTCTTTCTGTCAGAGAATTTTATTTTTGAGAGCACTTTCTCGATGAAGTTGTTTGGGTAGCCTCTTACCCGGAGGTTTGCAAGAATTCATGATTTCACTGCAGTGGAATTATAGACTACGGCTTTTTGAGAACGCCCATATCCGTGATGCCGGAAACACCGTCTCTCAAGTCTTGCACGCCGCAGACTTTAGACATTTAATCACGGCCTGAGAAATTTAACGATCCTAGCACTTTCAAAGCGATAACAAACTTTAGTCGATAAGTATTTATCTTGCAACAAAAGTGAACCAAAGAAACCACAATGTATGCCAATAGAGCTAGCACCGAATAACGGCATAAAGAAATAAAATAATTCTAACGGCTCTGGACAGCATGAATCCTCCTATCAATATGAGAGATAATCCGCCGAGATCAAAAGGTTTATATCATCGAAGAGAACAAGTTCCTAACTGTGATCTAAAGGCGCGATCCTCTCTGAAGTCTTACTGGGAAAGCTTTTCTTTTTAAAATACCTTCTGTAAAACGTACTACTGTCGGATGTTTTCCCAATCTCATTTATTTTAATATTTATTTACTTTTCGCATACAAGGTACTCGTTATTCCGTGATTTGAATCTGTCAACACTTTTCAAGCTTGAAACAAAGCATCTTTCACTCACCGGCAGGCTGCACGCAGATCGAAAATTTTATATGTCGGGCGAGCTACGCTACATACGTCTTATAGACATGAAGATTGCGATTGCGAGAGAAAATTGGGAAAAAACCGGGAAAGATTTTACGACCCTCGACTTTGTACCCTCGACCCTCGACATGTTACCCTCGACCCTCGACTTTGTACCCTCGACCCTCGACATGTTACCCTCGACACTCGACCAAAACCCAGACTCACTCGTGCACGTCTGGATGAATGAACATTTATCGGCGATACATGGTAAGAAGAATCCCGTAATTATCATCATCAGTCTGCTTTTAGCGGAAAGACTGCCTTTAGACTCATGGCACCGCAATGGCCGCGGTCGAAAATGGCAGTTTCTTTCGCCAATATTTTCACGGCAAAGATGGAAACAGAAATAATGAACCACTAGTACTGCACGCAAGGAAATGTTATCCGTTGTAACGCAATACAACCCTGTGTGCCTATGAATCACAATCTTTGCTTAGACGGATCTATAAAGAACCTCCCCTTGTTTCATACAAAAAGGGGTAGATCTTTAAAAGGCGTAGTGATCAGGGCTAAACTGTAAAAATCAAACTACAATTAAAACACAATGAACATAGGTCATAACAAATTCGTGATGGGCCTGTCAACACCTTTCATTTCATTGTAAATGGTTTGAACCCAGGAGTATCAGTAGTCTGTTGTTTGTGATCGTCCGGGTGAGTGTAGTTCTGAAAAGAACTGTTGTTGTTGACAATGACTGACGTTTCGACAACCTGAGCGGAAGTCATCTTCAGAGTCATGTGGATTGTGAATGGTCAGTTGATGTTATATACGTATGGTTATAACTGTCATTGGTCAGTTTAGCCGTGATGTTATTGGCTGTAGAGACTCAAGTCAGTGATAGGTGCGTTTCGATCCGTGTATTGTTAGTGTAATTTCTGTAGTCGTATTGTTAGTCAAATTTGTCAGTGAGTTTAGTCTATTGTTCGTCTGTTTTGTTGACAAGTCGTTTGTAAGCCGCAGGTAGCTGTTGGCATCTGTTCAGTGGTGTCTGTTCTAAGTTAGTAAACCAACTTTCTAGAGTGAGTCGTTTGTAGTAGTCCGTACTGTAGGTAACACATTCGGCAGAGTCGGCAGAGTCCCAGTCAGGCAGAGTCCCTTTCATTTCATTTGGTTTCACCGCATGCACATTATTATAATTATACGAGATTAGCGACGGGTGATTTACGTCATCAGTATGGAATTTCTTAAAGTAAATCGCAGACGCTCTCTCGCGCGAACGCCCCTAGCGGCCGGGAGCGATGAGAGGCGGCTGTATTCGCAGGCTAGTTATTATACGAATATAGAACTTTTGGTTTATACCTGGTCTGGAAAAAGATCTCCTGTAAAGCTTTTCATGCTTTCGTGATCCTTGAGCTAATAAGAAAACAACCATTAGTTAGTACACGTCATTTCTCTTGCTTTAGAAACATTTTACTAAGAACATACCGCCACAACAAAGCTTCGCTTGCGCTAGAAAGGAAGGGATTGGAGAGGGGGGGGGGGGGGGGGGGGTATCGAGGACCCCACGGAAAGCACAAGGATGAGCGATAGCGTTTTATCCCCTATTTAACGCTACCACGCAGGTTATAACAAGCGGTGTATAAAGGGGACGTAAAGGTTGTTCTGACATGACCCCGACCTTGTTGTTATGTAAATTAGCTTTAAATAAGCTCAAATCAGCACACCAAAACAATGAATGCGCTGTAGACAACGCGCAGTTGATAGTTAACAGTCGATATTTATTGGAAATTATTTCTTATTTTACGTGACAGAAAAAAATATAGCAATGCGAGGTACCGTCTTTACCGGGATAGGATGGCTTTTACATCTGCATTTTTTATTTAACTGTAGTTTTGTTCTCTCATTGCTCAGTCTACGCAATACGTATAACCTTGATACTTTTTGGGCTTTTTGGACGTTTTCCTCTTTATTCAATTTAAAAAAAAGGTTGTTATGATTACTTCTACGTGTTATACTTAGTTTCAGGGGTCAAGAGATGCAGTCCGAATAAAATGATCCTGATTCGGTTCGATTGCGTCGATATAGTCCGATTTTGTTCGAGAGTTCGATTTTATTCGATAGGTTCCATTTTTTCGATAATCGAACTCACACAAAATTAGATGTACGATTATGTTTGATTGCCGAACGCAATCGAACACCAGTCGTTAGATTGGTGTTCGACTGTTTTTTTTTTTTTTTTTTTTTTTTGAGGGGGGGGGGGGGGGGGGGTGGAGTCTGTTCGATTAGCCACCCTGGGTCTTTACACACCACGTGCTTATTCAACTCCAGACAAAGGAAAACTCCAGACAAAGGATCGATAAAAATAACATTTGAAAGCTACGATTTGATCAGTTATCCAGTGGTTCTATGTGTTCTTTTTGTCTTTTTTTCATCGGTATTTATATTCTCAAACAAAAATCTTGATTTCTAAGCCGAATTCAGAACGTACGTGACACGTGTTTAGCATGTAACGCTATACAAAGGAAATTATTCAGTTCGCCCGTTGTTATCTGATCTATTATTTATGTCAAATGCAAATCTTTATTCTACCAGCTGCTAGACCAGTGAATGCATGCAGTAGCAAATTAGGTACATAAGATTATGATTTCACGAATTTATTTTATGTTGGATTTAAAATAAATAACTGTCAAAACTGTGTAGGATTGAATTTGATGGCGCTCACCTTGGCCGGTAAATCTCTAACAAGCACAGCATACTGATGGCCCATCCCTTGGCTGAGATACTCCTGGCGGTAAACGATAAATGTTTTCCACTCCTGATACAGAAGATAGCAAATCACCAATGTATACGCCCAGGCAGCAACAACATGAGCCCAAACCTTCGGTGACTTGGGTTTAATATTAGACAGCGCAATTTTATCGAGCCCGTGTAAATCTCCTCCGCCGAAATAATTCACGGGGATGAGGACTATGATCCCGTATGGCAATAGCACGAGCGATATTTTGAGGCAAAGCTTCAAAAACCGCATGTGGATGACCGCGTCGATTCCCGCGTAATGGAAGACCTCGTGGTCTTTGACGACAAATGCGGGAAAAAGCCATGAAAAGAAGGACTGTGTACGTTTACCGGGGGCTGGGGTTTCTACCAAAAGCTGCCTTGGTGCGTAAATCTTTTTGTGTTTCTGCCTTAAGACACAAAATAAGATCAAGCAAACAACTGCAATGATCATATTGAGAATAAGCGATGACACAAACTTGTTTGTGGTGTCAGAGCTTTCCGTGATTTCATCGTTCGTATCGTTTGCCATTTTCTTTGCGCTATTGTTGTTTTCACCGTTTGCTGGGAGCTACACCCAACGCTCGGATTTTGCTAGAAACTTTACAAGTATAATTCGTATGATAATAGCGCCAAAATAATTATGAATAGAAAATAAAAAGAACTGTGACCAATAAATTTGAGAGTGTGTGGTCACGTGACGGGCAGTGAACCCGTCATGTCACCAGCGGAGCGTGAACGACTAAAATAAATATTCAATCCAGAAAAATCTGCCATCTTCTTCAGTGATAAACAACATCTCTTGGCCGAACATTTAGCTACCACTATATTTTATCTTAGCGTCTAGAAAGAGCATTCTATAAATTGCACAAGAAAGACAAGAAAACTTTACTCCAAAGCGCACATCGCATTCAATTTTAATTTATGCACAACTCTGTGTTTTGTCTGTTATAGACCGCGTGACATTTAATGATGAATTTGTGCGGGGTGAGGGGATGGGGAATCTTTCACAGCCCGACTAAAATGTTCAGCATTGATTTTCTTTTACCAGTTCGCAGGGTTTTTTTTGCTTTTAAAAAGTTATCTTAAATTTTAAAACATTTACCACGATGAATGCCGGACTGTTACTGACATATTTGGACCAACAAAACTCAAAAAAAATACCAGAACGGCGCGCTCTTTCAATTTGAATTTTACCAAAGCATCCGAACAGAAGAGATCTGGCAACTACTCATGTGTTAAATGTTTACAGCTGTTTCGAGAAAGGTTGTCGGATAAAAGCGCAAAAGTGCACGCGACAATCCCGAAAAATAAGTAAGGGTTATTGACCAGGAGCGAGGGGATATGTGATATATTCCCCTCGTGGCGTACCCGAGGGCGTAGCCCGAGGGAACGCCACGAGGCCACTATATCACATATCCAATATAAATAACATGCTTATTTTCCACCTTGTGAGGTTTTCTAAAACAAAGAAACTATTAATTTTTCGGAGAGTAACATTCCGTTCAATTCAAATGCAAAAAAAAAAAAAGATTCCGCAAGGCCGTATTGGGATCACGGCACATTACGAAGCGAGACGGTAAACATGTTTTGCTTTTGCCAAATTTGCATTGAGCACGTTGCTTCGTTATGACACAGGAAACCCAAGCGTAATGTCTGCATATTAATGATATTTGAAAATATAAGACATTGTATGGAATTTCGAATTCAACGTTTTAAGCAATATATAAAATCAAAATTGCTGAACAAAATCGTTGAAACATTTACTGGTGTCGTATTCTATCTTTATACAGTGTTTCTACGCTATTTGAACGATTTTTAGTCCATTTATCTTACCTTGTATAATATAATGGAAAGGAAGGAGAGTTCGGAGCTTTCGGCGTTCGACACGTGTCCACAAATGGCTCATTTTTCGCACAAAAATAGGTGCTGCTCCCATTCTGACTGGTCGTCCTCACAGTAGAATAACGTTAAATTGCATTTCTGCGAACAACTTCAACATCCTTTGTTGATTATGACGAACAAGCCGCTCCACAAAATCACATAACACTGCAAAATACGCGCCAGAGAGCGTGAAGAACAGGAGAGACCATGGTGCGCGGTCAACACTGGGTACCAGAGTAAAATCAAACCCCACAGGGAAGGGAACGTTCAATTTTGTCAACCTGTCATTTTTGTCAGTTGCGCCTACCACTCGGTAAGGACCAAGTTGTCATTCTGCTGGTCATGCTTTCGACGTTAAAACGGCCTCTTGAAGAGGAGGAGACAAGGAAGAAAAGATTGAAAAAGTAAAAACGGTAAAATGTCAATTGATATTTTATTGTTTTTACTTTTTTGTGAAAACGTAAACCGTCGCTTCTTCGGATCCTTGTCTCCTCCTCTTCAAGAGGCCGTTTTAACGTCGAAAGCATGACCAGCAGAATGACAACTTGGTCCTTACCGAGTGGTAGGCGCAACAAAAATGACAGGTTGACAAAATTGAACGTTCCCTTCCCTGTGGGGTTTGATTTTACTCTGGTACCCAGTGTTGACCGCGCACCGTGGTCTCTCCTGTTCTTCACGCTCTCTGGCGCCTATTTTGCAGTGTTATGTGATTTTGTGGAGCGGCTTGTTCGTCATAATCAACAAAGGATGTTGAAGTTGTTCGCAGAAATGCAATTTAACGTTATTCTACTGTGAGGACGACCAGTCAGAATGGGAGCAGCACCTATTTTTGTGCGAAAAATGAGCCATTTGTGGACACGTGTCGAACGCCGAAAGCTCCGAACTCTCCTTCCTTTCCATTATATTATACAACGTACGATAAATGGACTAGAAATCGTTCAAATAGCGTAGAAACACTGTATAAAGATAGAATACGACACCAGTAAATGTTTCAACGATTTTATTCAGCAATTTTGATTTTATATATTGCTTAAAACGTTGAATTCGAAATTCCATACAATGTCTTATATTTTCAAATATCATTAATATGCAACTGAACATTACGCTTGGGTTTCCTGTGGTTATGAGTGGAAGGAGAGAGAGAGAGAGAAGAAAACGTATGAACAGTACTCGTGGTCTCGCCATGGCGCAACTGCCCGCCTTCATCTTTCGAAAATCAATGGAGTGGTTGCGGTGTGTTTTTCAAGGGAAAGCGGCAGAATCTCATTCAGGTTCAAGCGTAAAACGAGGTGTCATACATTATTTAAGACCCAAAACCTGAATCGAGGTACGATACCATCGAATAATGTTATTAACATTTCGCTTTTTGGTCGCGACCGGCAAGTTAATTACGTAGGAATATGATTGGTAAAGTTATCTTTTTTGTAGACAAAAAATATTGACCGATGCGAGAGCGTTTTCCTTGTTACGCCCTATTTTGTCTTCCCGTTTGTGTTATTCTATTATGAGGGGAATAAGTCGAGGGGACTAAGGCGAGGGGAATATGTCGAGGGGAATATGTCAAGGGGAATATGTCAAGGGGAATATGTTGGGGGGAATATGTCGGGGGGAATATGTTGAGGGGAATATATAATCCTTTGTTTTGCTATTGTTATCAGCTATTGTTTTCAGCCCCGCCTCTCCCCTGTTACAATCAAAGCCGCACCCAGCTCTTCAGACACTGTAATGAACGGGGTTATGTGATATATTCCCCTGAAAAGAACAAAGAAAACCGAGCTAGGTGGAAAATAACATGGGATATGATCAATGAATTTTAATAAGTCAAATAAATAAATGAAACCCGCGATGCTTCGTTCGTACAGGGACGATCTTAGATGGTGGGCCATTGGGATAAATGAGATTTAGGATATATTTACTATTCAATACCGAGTGCCATTGTTCTCTCTCTGCACTAAATCACTGATTGCGGTCTTTAAAGATGCTAAAACAACTGTCTCAGGAAAATGGGGGCGGTTCTTTTTGTCAACAGGGAAATTATCAGGGGTAATTATACTAAACGTGCTAAAACAAACAGGCTGCAATATTTTTAATATTGCAGTGTGCACCCCTGCAATATTAAAAAACCAGTCTGAGATTATCAAGGGCAACAAACAGCAATTTTCAACTATTTTTTATTTCACGCACTTTTTAAATACATTTACGAAAATTCCCGGAACAGGCTTAAAGCGCTCATCTGAAGCAAAATTAAGCACCATACATTACTCACTAATAAAAATGCTATGGGTCGATTCAATTAAATTATGTCCGCCAAAGCAGAAAAATTAAACGGGCTAATGAACCTTACCCTCGCTTTCGAAACCACCAGCTTTAGGTGAATCTTCACCAGTATTTAGAGTTCGGTTTTGTTGCCGTGTTATAAAAATCGCCCCTTCGTCCTCGTCTAATGTAGAACCATTGTCGTACACTTCTTCTATGTCTGGTAACAACTGAAGGAAAAAGTTTCGCTGGATATGCAAATATTCCGGTATATCGCATGTCTATTGTTTCCGCATAGTTCGCGGCCGGAAAATAGTCTAAAGAAAAACAAAGATATCTATTCAAATTATCATTAGTACCAAACGTACCGCATTTCTCACACTGCACATTGTTTTAAAATTTTTCAGCGAGCCGCTAGTTGGAAAACATCACATGCTCAAAAACAAACAACGCAAAACATAAATCAACTATTAAAACAAAAGCATCTATATTCAAAACTATGATTAGTGCGAAACGGACCGCATTTCTCACACTGCCTTGTTTTGCAGTAGTTCAAAGACCTACGTGTTGAAAAATATTCAAAAGCACAACACACAAACACAAAACGCAATCAAATGTTGAAACGCTACTGCAAGGCGTCTTAGTCACCAATTCCCAGTTGAGCTGATTAACAAGTGCTAATTATATTCTTTTGTGCGCAGAAGAGGCGCCTGTAATCAGTGATTTAGTGCAGAGAGAGAATTGATAGTTACTTCGGCCAACAGCAATATGTGATATATTGCAGTCAGCTGAGGGCTACGCTCTCAGCTGACTGCAATATATCATATACAGCTGTTTCGAGAAAGGTTGTCGGAAAAAAGCGTAAAAGTGCACGCGACAATCCCGAAAGATATTGTGGGTAGTCATCAACGCTTTATCCTAAAAACTCGTTTATCCATATGGCCCACCATGTAAGATCGTCGCTGTACGGACGAGGCATCGCGGATTTGATGTATTTATTTGAGATATTAATATTCAGTGATCATTTCCCAAATTAATTTTCGGGATTATCGCGTGCACTTTTCCCCTTTTTTCCGACAACCTTTCTCGAAACAGCTGTATTGCTGCCGGCCTCAGTAACTATCTAATACATAGCGTGGATGACTAACACGATACCTTTCTGGATTGTCGCGTGCACTTTTACGCTTTTTTCCGACAACCTTTCTCGAAACATCTGTATGTAGTGTGGTCTTCCGCTCTCAAAGGTTTAATTTATGCGTCGTGTGCACCTCTGCTCTGCTGTCAACGATTTGAAAAATGCGTGGTGTGGACCTCTGCTTTCAAATGTTCAATGCTCTGCTTTAGGGGGCGACCTGTAAATGATGTAGCTGGATCTTTATGCAGATCAGGATCAGCAATGAACTAAATAAAAAAACTTTAACATGCAAGGCTGATCAGACAGCAAATTCATTCGATTTCTTTTAATCTAATATCTGCCCAATATTTCGGTTAGACAAAACTAACCTTCATCTGGGGCTTTCTTTGCACGATGGCATGAACACGGAGAAAACAATTCGTAGCCTGCGTGCTAAAAATTTGAAACATTTCTTTAAATTAGGAAAACGAAATCACATTAGAAAGTATATCCGGAATCTTGGCCTGAGTGGAGCAGGGTTAGAGTTAGTAATGACTCCTGGAGTGGAGTTATTACAACAGATCCTTTTGAAATCTTAGAAGCTGAGAGAGAATTTTGACCAATTTTATGAAAGCCTTTAGCCCCTCCTCCCTCTTTTGGAACAATAGCTTAAACTTTCCTTCTTTTGGTATACAAGCTATAAGGGTTTAAGTATGTTAAAAAATATTGTTTAGTGTGAGTATCGTTCTGTAAGTATTGTAAGTATTGTTTTTGTAATAAGCGTAAGTATCGTATTGTAAGTAGTGTAAGTACCGCACTGTAAGAAGTATATGTATTGTTTTGTAAGTAGCGTAAGTACCCGACTGTAAGAAGTATATGTATTGTTTTGTAAGTAGCGTAAGTACCGCACTGTATGAAGTATATGTATCGATTTGTAAGTAGTGTAAGCTTTGTATTGTGAAATAAAATGTTTACTCCAAAAAAAAAAAAAAAAAAAAAAAAAAAAATGAAAGCCTTTACAAATCCAGACGAAATTGTTCAGAAGATAACAAACCTTCCTTCTGCCATGGAGACTTACCAATTCCAACACTTTCACATGAATCTAGACATCTTGGTCAATCTTGGTAAATGATTAATAAGCCTTGATGAATACACTAGGGTCTTGGAAATCCTTTCCACAATAATCAATCATGATACATTCCAGGCAGACAGGTTGTCCCTTCATATTCAGATCTGTGAACATTAAGTGGCAAAAATGTGTTAATTTTTTAGGAATTTTTATTAAATATGACGTACAGGTGTTTATAATAGTTGGGAAAACCTTCAAGCAGAGATTGAAAAAAAAAAATAGGAATACAATAAATCTTTGGAAGTCAAGAGGACTGTCCATTTATGGGAAAATAATTACAAAAGCAATCTTACTTCCACAAATGATTAAGGAAGCTGGGATGGTGACTGTGATTGTGTTTGTTGTTACTGTAGTTCTTGTCCTTGTTCCAGAGTTTTTACTCCGGGTACCCCGGTTTTTCTCCCTCCTCTAAAACAAACATTTCTAAGTTCCAATTCGACCTGGGGAATTCGAGGGTCACAGGTTTGTCAGTCATGTGACTGTTAAGTGTCACCATAATGCACCTTATAAGGGCCACAGGTTTGTCAGTCACGTGACTGTTAAGTGTCACCATAATGCACCTTATTACCAAGGTGGTGTTAATGATTACGAAACGCTAAGCTGGTTAAAATGGTTAATGGTAAAAGCTGGTTAAGACTAATCCTGACTAATTTTTTACTAAATTTAGACTAATTTTTCAGAAAACTGTTGACTAATGGGAAAGAATCTTTATTAAGTTTCAGTTTTCTATACATAATGCAAGAAGAACAAAATAAGGCCATTATACATTCCAATTTCTTTTCGCCATTATGTACAAATTATTTCTCCATTTTCTACAAATTGATAATTATGAAATATGTGAAACACCAGGAAGAGTGTTTCATCAAGATTCCTAAACAAGAGAAATGGGTTGAAAAACACAACCCTTTTTACCGACTTGGAGGTGTTTGGATGAAAGACTCTTTCGAGTGTTGATACAGCTTCTTAAAATTGATCATTAAAAACGAACGAATATAATCACCGCAAACTATGCGGCTAATTAAGATCGCCGTTGGCCTGTCTTCCCACCCACTTATCACTGCCCACTACCACTTCCCACTATCACTACCCACTACCCACTTACCACTACCCACTTACCACTTACCACTACCCACTATCACTACCCACCCACTTCCCCACTCTTGTCCACCAATAAAACATCAAGGTCAAGAAAGCACGGTTCTCATTCCTCGTAGGTACTTTGTTAAAGTTAAAATTGCCATTGTATGTATTTTGTATTTCATAGACGTTATCCCGAAGTGGATGATTTTGTTTATTCTCCACATGATATGGTAATTATTAGTTAATTCTAATAATCTAAGTTAAAATAATTTTAAATTTGATGCTGAACAAAGCGAAAATATGTTGTCTACATAACTTACGTGTTTTGATAAAAAGCCATAGAGTAAACTGTCGTAATATAATAGCATGGTCAACAAGCTTTTTACGCTCCGAAAATTTGGAACACGCTACCTACATCTATAAAACAATCTGAGACCGTAACTATTTTTTTTAAAAGAAACTGAAAACATTTCCTTTTAATAATTATTTTTACTCTTAATTAAATAATTAGTTATTTTTATAATTGCATGTTTGTAAGCGCGTTGAAATTTTGAAACGCGCAGATAATAACCTTATTATTATTATTATTATTATTATTGAATTTTATTGAAATGTTTTTTAGTAACACTTTTACGATATTTTATGGATTGTAATTATGAATATTTTTAGCACTTCAGTAGGTAAATAATTGTAAACGTGAAATTATTTGAGAATTTTTTTAATTAATTGTAAACGTAAGATTGTTTGAGAATTTTTTTAATAAAGGTTTTATCGTTGTTAAAAATTATTATTATTATTATTATTATTATTATTAATTATTATTATTATTTAGAGCTTTAGTGTTTACGTAACTTAAGTATTTTAATAAAAAGCCACAGAGTAAACTGACGTAATATCATAGCATGGTTTAGAGCTTCAGTATATAAAAATGCTTTTTGCTTTTGAAGCCTTGTTCTATATTTTAATTGCGTTTTAACGCATTAGATTGCGTCACTCGGTAACGCATTAGATTGTGTTACTTGGTGACTAAAAGGCTTCTCCACTAAACACCTCGTACAATACTGACACACACCAACCGGAATACAACACTACAGACACGACAAGACAACAATAAGGTCTAAATTCATCCTTCAACTTAGCCGGCAATACATGGCACATATCTAAGCAAGCTCTTCGTTTAAAGAGTCTCTTTGCCAGGTTGGGTCTTGGCTTATATCAGGCGATATCTCCTCGTAATCGTACAAGTAATCTCCATTAAAGCATGATGTGCTGCGACCGTATGTCGGGGGCAACTGGTGATTTCTTACATAACGTCGGGCAACTTCCTGTAAAATAAGAAATTACATTTCCAGTTAAGTTAGACTGGGTATGAATCTAGTTCGAGGGAGACTGGGTATGAATCTAGTTCGAGGGAGACTGGGTATGAATTTAGCTCAAGGGAGCTTGGCAAAGTATGAGAACATTGACAATATATTAAATTGATTTGACAATGGCCTTAAAGAATCCGAAACATAGTGGGCACATTCACTGACTGAAGAAAAAACAGTCATCAAGGCATAAGGTTTCGTGAATTTTTCTATCAAGAAAAATAGCATGTCTTGGCACTCCTGTGTTAAATCTCAAGGCTTCTGGGAGGGAGGGGGGAAGGGGGAGGGAGGGGGGAAGGGGGAGGGAGGGGGGAAGGGGGAGGGGGGAGTGGGGGGGGAGGGGGGAGTGGGGGGGGAGGGTATGCAGTTAAATAAAAAAAAAAGAGAACAAGCGAAGAATCAAAAGCTTTATAAGCTAACTCGTGAATATAGAACGTTCTTTTTATTTTCGAGTCATTGAAAAGTCCATTTGAAGTCCGCATATCAGTTTCAATTTTCCATAAGTTTGAAGTCAAAGAATAGCCCTTCTCGCGGTTAACCATTCTGATTTGCATTACAATAAAAACCAACATGGTTGCGAGGCAATTTCGGGCAATTTTGTAGTTTATACCGGAAATTGCCTCGCAATCATGTTGAATTTTATTGTAACGCAAACGAGAAAGGTTAACCGCGAAAAGGGCTATTGATGAGTAAATAGTTTTGAAACATTACATCATCTAGTTCTCTCTCCTATTTAAAACAATGTATATTTGTGTAACGCCAAGACATGTATTTAATTCCTCAAAACAAAATTTGGTTTATTTGAACTTTTACAAATGGCAGTGAAACTTCATACATTGAAAAATAACATTTAACGTGTTGTAGCGTTTTTCTAAGTCTTCAAAAATTACTTGGCGATCATTTCGGGGTCAGTGTGAAACAATAAATGGGGATCATTTCGGGGTCGGGATCATTTCGGGGTCGACTTGGGGATCATTTCGGGGGCTGTACAATAAGCAAATTAAAAACTGGGGAACACGAGAACACAGTCCAAATTTCGATAGAAACAAGGGAACAAAGACTTAAATGTTCATTAACGACAACTGCTCTTACGTGAATCAAGACTACAAAGGTTCTTTCTCCTTTCTTGCCCAAAACACGTAATAACACGTGTGTTCACCGCGTGGTAGCACGTCAAAAACGCTAGGAATAATCGATGGCATACCTGGAGAAAATGAGGACTTGCCTCTACCAACCCAGACGCCATGTTTAGTGACAAGTACATTGAGGGTTCAAGAAAATGTTGCTGAATAAAGAAGAAAAACAGGATAGTTATGACAGGGAGAGGAAGCATGGCTGCTGAGGCAAAGAATGATTCCTTCAAGCTCAAAACTCCTGTCATCAACAGGTGAAACACAATCATTCCTGCGATAACCCTGCAAAAAAATACAAAACAAACACAAATCAGGAAATAAAACACAATCATTCCTGTTATAACCCTGAAAAAAAATACAAAACAAACACAAATCAGGAAATAAAACACAATTATTCCTTTGATTACTCTGAAAAAAAATACAAAACAAACACAAATCAGGAAATGAATCACAAAATTTGCTGGGTATGTTACAGGGCTTCTTCTTTTATGGCATTCCAGATGCCTAATTAGCACACCATGGAAATTTAAATAAAAGAAAGTTAGCCTAATAATATACAACATAAGCTCAGTTTTTGTTGTTACCTGTTGAATAATTTTGGCCACATGAGGCCGCCACAACTGTATACTGGGATATATACACACAGAATCTGATGCATCCATACAATGTAACCAAACGCAAAGTACCAGACCACAAACGGAGTGATAATAGGAGCAAGCACTGAGTACGACATCCCCAAAATCAGAACGAATAAGTGATCGGTATACTGACGAGAAATAAAACCCATTGTTAATTCAGTTGTAACTTTACTCGTTCTAATGAGTATCATTTATAAAATGCAATTAGAAATTTCCTTGCCCACTGTTGGATCGAACAGACTGAACTGAACAGTGGTCTAAGTAGAGTTTAAATTCTGCCAAATGGTAGGTGTTGTGTTATTTACAAAGGAAAAGAACTGAAATAAGATTTACTCTACGGGCCATTTAGTAGCACTAAAATACGACTCAATGCACTGGACACTTAACACTGCTATCACACCGGGCTTCCCGATCGTGCTCCGACCGTCCTGACTAAAAAATATGGAAAATCAGGTGAAAAGTCGTGGCCAAGTCGGGAAGGTCGTGGTGTGATCGGAGTTAGTCGTGGCCAGTTCGTGAAGATCGGGAACGGTCGGGAGGGGTACCACGACTTTTTAGGTCGGAGCTTAATAGTCGGTAAACTCTCACGATTATCAAAACTCGCGGCTAGAACGTAGTGAGGACGTGGCGCGGTCGGGATAGTCGGGGCACAATCTTGGCTCAGTCGAGGTGTAGTCGGATTGGTCGTAGCAGTCGTGGAGTTTGGTGTGATAGGGGTTTAAAAGGTAGTAAAAATTGAAAATGCTCATTACACAAGACACCTGACTGTCTTCATTTAATAAATCGTTTGTGTGAAGGAGTGTGTAGAGACATACCACACGGTCGTACAAAACAGGAGGTGGCCTCCATGCAGCATCATCCTCTCTTGGAGTGTAACAGAACCATCTACGCTTGATAGGAATGACAATAAGATCAACAATACGAAGAAGTTCCAAGGAAAACCCAGTAAATGAGCGCAGCATGATGTAACAAATGAAGAATGTGGACTGCGCTGGAAGGGACTCTGCGAGGAGACTAGGAATGTGAGCAGGTGTTTCGACAGACTCTTTAAGCTTTGTGAGAGCCGCAGATCCAGCAGAAAGAAACAGGAATTGATTGACAATCTGTGAAAATACAAATAGAATTTAAAGTCAAACATTCCTTGCACAGGAACCATTTTTCCTCTTGAAGGGGTCTTGCATTGCGAATCTTTTTGAATCTATGAGGACCAGTGAGGAGTTTGTATGCTGTCATTGGGGTAATCCTGTCTGATCCAAGCGACCACGACTTCCTGCCTTATCATGGCCAACAAATCCATCGTTGGCTTACTAACAAGATCAAACAGCTTTAAAAAATTATTGAGGACTTTGACGGTCTTCCATCCAAGAAATTCAGATCACGTGCAAAAAGCCAGTGACGCTTTTGTGACAAAAAATACTACAAACAGTTTGCAAGTGATCAGCAGGAGAACGCGGAAATGGCGTGACTAATAGTTTAAATTCATTTTGCTGAATCGAGCTTTTCCCGCATAAACAAATATCACATAGTGACAGCCAGTAGAGACCCTTGGTAGATGAACAAACAAATTACTTTGGTAGGTTAGACATAATTATTACCACAAAGATAAAAAGTTTTCCCAGAACAGATTTATCAACTTCACTCTGAGATGCTATCCCTTCTTGTTTGGTAAGTTTCTCTAAAATCTGAAGAAAAATAAAGGAATCAACAAGATTGTACATGTAGATATTTGCCTGTGAAGCTCACAGAGTTCACTGATTTTCTTTCTTTTATCTTAATTCCAACACTTCCTAGTAAGTAATTGACTAAAATGATTTCAATTTATTTAAGGCCAAATTTATGTTTTGAATTAAACTTGAAGAAAAATAATAAAACTCCTTTCTTCACCGAATATAGTCTTTTGCAGTCAATATCTTCAACATCAAAGGCATTTCTATTAAATATTTTATCATTTCTTTGATGATGCATTTAAAAAATGCATTATTGTAAATTACAATGATTGACATTATACAGGACATATATGTGTGTGTGTGTGTGTGTGTGTGTGTGTGTGTGTGTGTGTGTGTGTGTGTGTGTGTGGGGATATTAGTGACAGAAAGGTACGAAGGCCTTTGTAGGGTTTGAAATAAGAAATTGACTTGCTTACTGCATGTGGACATTTTCTGATAATGTAAACTAAGCATTTAATAAGAAACAGGAAAAATGAAAATTGTCAACAAACATACCAGTGGTAAAATAGCAAAGAATACCCAAAGGACAACACTGGAAAGAAATCCTTCAATAATTCCCCTCACAAATGGAGTATAATGCAAAACTACAAACGAAGAATGGAAGATAAAAAATATAAAATTACAAAACTATATAAAATTAACTACAGCTGTTTCTTGCACAAAACAGCATGTGATAATTAAATTCAACTACACTGTCGTAACTACATTTACAGCTTGCACGTGACTACATTCTGGTGTCATGTTGTCCTTCATTGGTGGGGCAGGGGTACTTGGGTTGAAAAGTGATGGGAGGTACAAATAATTCAACCTCCAAAACAAAATCCATTTGGGCATTAAATTTTTTTGGAAAAAACCACCTGCATTGTTGCATCCATAATATGAGCAAAAAAGTATTCATACATGTACTGTAAATCCCCTACTGAAGTTACAGACTCTAGGGTTTTAAGTGTAGAATGATCTTGCATCCAGAGGAATGACAGTATGATGTTTTAACTGGAATTTTGTTTACGACATGCATTTTTTTAAGCGCCGTTTTCTCAAAGTGAATTTTTGGCTTGTAGGTGACAATTTAAAGAGCTACCTTATTACATGAAATTTTGGCGACACGTTAATTTAGCGATTTTGAAAAATCCATATTTAGCGACACTTTAATTTAGCGATTTTTCGTAAATTTTAGAACATAAGCCACTTAATTTTCGCGATTTCAGGAACTGAAACTTTGGCGAGTTTATTCAAAACTTTTACGACGATAACAGAACATTTATGTGATAAAATCATAGATGTCAACAGCTTCATTTAAATCACTTTAACGAAACAAACGAAACTGCAACTGTAATGTCATATCTTAACGCTGTCCTCATACACTCATATTTACATTTTCACACAGTCAATGCTCCTTTTACTGTGCACGAGACATCTGATAAACGTCATAATCGACCGTCAAACAGCATGATTGTGTGAAACTGACCAGATGGCGGAATTTCATATTGTACTCACATTAATTTAGCGATGATTTAAATTTAGCGACACTTAATTTTGGTGCATTTTAATTTAGCGATTTTTAAAAAAATAACTAATTTCGCTAAATTTAAGTGTCGCCAAAATTTCATGTAATAAGGTACAACTCAAGGAATTTGGACAGTAGCTAGGTTAACATATAATAAGAAAAATGTGTCAGGGAATTTTTAAGTTCGGAAAACTTTTGCATTTAGAGCCATTTCCATGCAATTTTATGTCTTCTTTATTCACCCTATTTTGAAATTCACTGAAATTGAATTTAAGGACGTTCGCGCAAGAATCTTCTAACATTGATTTTTTTATAAAACTTTTGCTACAGCTAGGTTATGAGTTACTCGTATCAGAAATGCAAAAAAAATGGGGGGGGGGGGGGGTCACCGACTTCGTTTCTGAGATAAGCTATCTAAAAGGCGACCCTTATTTTGAAAAATTGGTCCTCCTTACGGGATGTGACCCCAGTGTCTGTTAGTCCAAAATTATTGCAAATGAATCCCTAAAATGCAACTTTCTTTCCCAAATTTTATGCGAGTAGGTCTGCTCATTGCTCATTTTTTCACAATCTGTCGAGAATTGGCAAAGAAAATTATCTATCAAAAAAAAATTGGGGGTCACCGACCATCCAAGCGAGGTAAATCTAAGCAAAGTCAACGCAACGGCTACCAGTCCTTTATGTGCTTAGTTTTCTTCTCTTGCGCGCACGCTCTTGCATGACAAAGCATGGCGTTGCGACGTCAATTTTGTGCGTAGAAAGGATGCGCATAAACAATTAGCGCGAACGTCCTTAAGGCAAAATGCAGACACATTTTTTTTGTGCTTTGGGTCTGGAAACCCAAGAACTAATCACATATTAGCAAGACTGTTACTATAATAAACGCTTTATGTTGTAGCTTTCAAAAGCTGATTCAGATGCTCACATTTAGACTTTGTAAAAAATAAGAAAATTTGTTGTATTAGAGAATAAAAGGTTATACTTAGATACCCAGCTCCATAAGCTTTAATTTGATGTAAGTGTTTACTAGGTATCTTAAGAGTAATCTCAAGATGCTAGAGCCGTTACACTGTATTGTAACCTTAAGCCCTGGGTGGGATTACTTATTTCAAACTCGTCTGAGGGGTCCTAGTAAAGACAGGGGGCTTAATAGAAAGGGGGAGCTTATTGTAATTTAGGGAAACAATGGCAGTTCACCACTCAATTGTTTGTAAGGAGGGAGGGAGGGAGGGAGGGAGGGAGGGGGGGGGGCTTATTTAAGTGGGGACTTATTTAAGACGGGGACTTATTCAAGAAGGGGGGGGGGGGCTTATTTGAGATGGGGGCTAAAGGGGATTTATGATAGTACCTGGAGTGGAGAGAGTTAAAAGTTAATTATACTTCACTTACCTGGTCCCAAGAAAGGTGCAACTTTGGCAATATTATTCAATGCAATTAATGATGAGATAAAACCAACAGGAATAGACCAGAAAAACACCAACAGAAATATAGCTCCATAAATCAGCGCTGTGCAAAATTTCCTATCACAAAAAAGAAAACGAAAACAAAAACATTAGTATTATATCTGGAGTAAAAACGTCAGTGACTAGTGGAGAGGGAGGAGAGGGTGAGGAGGGGGGGAGGGGGGGGGGGGGGGGGTGTTGAGGAGTTTGGGGGGATATAAGTTTTCAGTCTACCTTTGCCAAAGTCCATTAGCAAGATTGTTCCAAATCACATTTGACACTTCTGGTGCTGGTTGCATGTTCATAGCCAGCGGGGAATTGTCCCATCTCACTTGGACTGCAGTTGTGGCCATACGAAGAGTGCGGAAAATGACAAAAGCAGCAGGAATTATGCGGTGCTCAACATTCATATCAGCCTCCAGCTCATTCTGCAAAGACTGTATAACAAGGATTTAAGTGATAAGTATAGGAAATCGTATGAACATGAGTGCATTTCATGATTTATGGGCACTAGTGATGTTTTGAAAGTTCTCAAAATTGCACGAACCGCTTCGGCGAGTGCAATTTGAGAACTTTCAAAACATCACGAGTGCCCATAAATCACGAAATGCATGAGTAGTTCATATGATTTCTTGTTTATAATATTCTCAACAAAATTTTGGTGAGGCCATCATGGTACACTGCGCGCGACTTTCAACTTTCGCTTTCGCGCAACTTTCGTATTGCACTTTATAACCTAATTTGCACTCTATAATCTATTTATGCATTCGTCATTGACCAATCAGAAACTGTATATTTTGTTGAGTATATTATAAGTATGTATATTCTAAAATACCGGTAGTATCTGAGCACTCAAGTGACGATCACACAAATGCAAGGAAAAATGGAAAGGTATGCTATTAACAATCTACACAAACAAGGTACTGAAGGGTATGCTAGTAACAATCTACACAAACAAGCTGTTGAAAGGTATGCTAGTAACAATCTACACAAACAAGGTACTGAAGGGTATGCTAGTAACAATCTACACAAACAAGGTACTGAAGGGTATGCTAGTAACAATCTACACAAACAAGGTACTGAAGGGTATGCTAGTAACAATCGTGTCGAACCGAGCACACGCTGGATATATTTTCGTTCTCGTGCACACGCTTTAAGAACGAGAAAGGTTCATGTCTTGACCAGCCACACTTCCGGTCCGCGAAACACACTTCCGGTTGGTCGGTCCACTAAATTGGGATCTGTTTCCGGTGAGACTGAAGGGTGTGCTAGTAACAATCTACACAAACAAGGTGTTGAAGGGTATATTAGTAACAATCTACACAAACAAGGTGTTGAAGGGTATATTAGTAACAATCTACACAAACAAGGTGTTGAAGGGTATATTAGTAACAATCTACACAAACAAGGTGTTGAAGGGTATATTAGTAACAATCTACACAAACAAGGTGTTGAAGGGTATATTAGTAACAATCTACACAAACAAGGTGTTGAAGGGTATATTAGTAACAATCTACACAAACAAGGTGTTGAAGGGTATATTAGTAACAATCTACACAAACAAGGTACTGAAGGGTATGCTAGTAACAATCTACACAAACAAGGTGTTGAAAGGTATGCTAGTAACAATCTACACAAACAAGGTACTGAAGGGTATGTTAGTAACAATCTACACAAACAAGATGCTGAAGGGTATATTAGTAACAATCTACACAAACAAGGTACTGAAGGGTATGCTAGTAACAATCTACACAAACAAGGTGTTGAAAGGTATGTTAGTAACAATCTACACAAACAAGGTACTGAAGGGTATGCTAGTAACAATCTACACAAACAAGGTGTTGAAAGGTATGCTAGTAACAATCTACACAAACAAGGTACTGAAGGGTATGTTAGTAACAATCTACACAAACAAGATGCTGAAGGGTATGTTAGTAACAATCTACACAAACAAGGTACTGAAGGGTATGCTAGTAACAATCTACACAAACAAGGTGTTGAAAGGTATGTTAGTAACAATCTACACAAACAAGGTACTGAAGGGTATGTTAGTAACAATCTACACAAACAAGATGCTGAAGGGTATGTTAGTAACAATCTACACAAACAAGGTACTGAAGGGTATGCTAGTAACAATCTACACAAACAAGGTGTTGAAAGGTATGCTAGTAACAATCTACACAAACAAGGTACTGAAGGGTATGCTAGTAACAATCTACACAAACAAGGTACTGAAGGGTATGCTAGTAACAATCGTGTCGAACCGAGCACACGCTGGATATATTTTCGTTCTCGTGCACACGCTTTAAGAACGAGAAAGGTTCATGTCTTGACCAGCCACACTTCCGGTCCGCGAAACACACTTCCGGTTGGTCGGTCCACTAAATTGGGATCTGTTTCCGGTGAGACTGAAGGGTGTGCTAGTAACAATCTACACAAACAAGGTGTTGAAGGGTATGCTAGTAACAATCTACACAAACAAGGTGTTGAAGGGTATATTAGTAACAATCTACACAAACAAGGTGTTGAAGGGTATATTAGTAACAATCTACACAAACAAGGTACTGAAGGGTATATTAGTAACAATCTACACAAACAAGGTGTTGAAGGGTATATTAGTAACAATCTACACAAACAAGGTGTTGAAGGGTATATTAGTAACAATCTACACAAACAAGGTACTGAAGGGTATATTAGTAACAATCTACACAAACAAGGTGTTGAAGGGTATATTAGTAACAATCTACACAAACAAGGTACTGAAGGGTATATTAGTAACAATCTACACAAACAAGGTGTTGAAGGGTATATTAGTAACAATCTACACAAACAAGGTGTTGAAGGGTATATTAGTAACAATCTACACAAACAAGGTGTTGAAGGGTATATTAGTAACAATCTACACAAACAAGGTGTTGAAGGGTATATTAGTAACAATCTACACAAACAAGGTGTTGAAGGGTATATTAGTAACAATCTACACAAACAAGGTGTTGAAGGGTATATTAGTAACAATCTACACAAACAAGGTACTGAAGGGTATGCTAGTAACAATCTACACAAACAAGGTGTTGAAAGGTATGCTAGTAACAATCTACACAAACAAGGTACTGAAGGGTATGTTAGTAACAATCTACACAAACAAGATGCTGAAGGGTATGTTAGTAACAATCTACACAAACAAGGTACTGAAGGGTATGCTAGTAACAATCTACACAAACAAGGTGTTGAAAGGTATGCTAGTAACAATCTACACAAACAAGGTACTGAAGGGTATGCTAGTAACAATCTACACAAACAAGGTACTGAAGGGTATGCTAGTAACAATCGTGTCGAACCGAGCACACGCTGGATATATTTTCGTTCTCGTGCACACGCTTTAAGAACGAGAAAGGTTCATGTCTTGACCAGCCACACTTCCGGTCCGCGAAACACACTTCCGGTTGGTCGGTCCACTAAATTGGGATCTGTTTCCGGTGAGACTGAAGGGTGTGCTAGTAACAATCTACACAAACAAGGTGTTGAAGGGTATGCTAGTAACAATCTACACAAACAAGGAGGAGTACACAAACAAGGTACTGAAGGTATGCTAGTAACAATCTACACAAACAAGGTGTTGAAGGGTATATTAGTAACAATCTACACAAACAAGGTGTTGAAGGGTATATTAGTAACAATCTACACAAACAAGGTACTGAAGGGTATATTAGTAACAATCTACACAAACAAGGTGTTGAAGGGTATATTAGTAACAATCTACACAAACAAGGTGTTGAAGGGTATATTAGTAACAATCTACACAAACAAGGTGTTGAAGGGTATATTAGTAACAATCTACACAAACAAGGTGTTGAAGGGTATATTAGTAACAATCTACACAAACAAGGTGTTGAAGGGTATATTAGTAACAATCTACACAAACAAGGTGTTGAAGGGTATATTAGTAACAATCTACACAAACAAGGTACTGAAGGGTATGCTAGTAACAATCTACACAAACAAGGTACTGAAGGGTATGTTAGTAACAATCTACACAAACAAGATGCTGAAGGGTATATTAGTAACAATCTACACAAACAAGGTACTGAAGGGTATGCTAGTAACAATCTACACAAACAAGGTGTTGAAAGGTATGTTAGTAACAATCTACACAAACAAGGTACTGAAGGGTATGCTAGTAACAATCTACACAAACAAGGTGTTGAAAGGTATGCTAGTAACAATCTACACAAACAAGGTACTGAAGGGTATGTTAGTAACAATCTACACAAACAAGATGCTGAAGGGTATATTAGTAACAATCTACACAAACAAGGTACTGAAGGGTATGCTAGTAACAATCTACACAAACAAGGTGTTGAAAGGTATGTTAGTAACAATCTACACAAACAAGGTACTGAAGGGTATGTTAGTAACAATCTACACAAACAAGATGCTGAAGGGTATGTTAGTAACAATCTACACAAACAAGGTACTGAAGGGTATGCTAGTAACAATCTACACAAACAAGGTGTTGAAAGGTATGCTAGTAACAATCTACACAAACAAGGTACTGAAGGGTATGCTAGTAACAATCTACACAAACAAGGTACTGAAGGGTATGCTAGTAACAATCGTGTCGAACCGAGCACACGCTGGATATATTTTCGTTCTCGTGCACACGCTTTAAGAACGAGAAAGGTTCATGTCTTGACCAGCCACACTTCCGGTCCGCGAAACACACTTCCGGTTGGTCGGTCCACTAAATTGGGATCTGTTTCCGGTGAGACTGAAGGGTGTGCTAGTAACAATCTACACAAACAAGGTGTTGAAGGGTATGCTAGTAACAATCTACACAAACAAGGAGGAGTACACAAACAAGGTACTGAAGGTATGCTAGTAACAATCTACACAAACAAGGTGTTGAAGGGTATATTAGTAACAATCTACACAAACAAGGTGTTGAAAGGTATATTAGTAACAATCTACACAAACAAGGTACTGAAGGGTATATTAGTAACAATCTACACAAACAAGGTGTTGAAGGGTATATTAGTAACAATCTACACAAACAAGGTACTGAAGGGTATATTAGTAACAATCTACACAAACAAGGTGTTGAAGGGTATATTAGTAACAATCTACACAAACAAGGTGTTGAAGGGTATATTAGTAACAATCTACACAAACAAGGTACTGAAGGGTATATTAGTAACAATCTACACAAACAAGGTGTTGAAGGGTATATTAGTAACAATCTACACAAACAAGGTGTTGAAGGGTATATTAGTAACAATCTACACAAACAAGGTGTTGAAGGGTATATTAGTAACAATCTACACAAACAAGGTGTTGAAGGGTATATTAGTAACAATCTACACAAACAAGGTGTTGAAGGGTATATTAGTAACAATCTACACAAACAAGGTGTTGAAGGGTATATTAGTAACAATCTACACAAACAAGGTACTGAAGGGTATGCTAGTAACAATCTACACAAACAAGGTGTTGAAAGGTATGCTAGTAACAATCTACACAAACAAGGTACTGAAGGGTATGTTAGTAACAATCTACACAAACAAGATGCTGAAGGGTATATTAGTAACAATCTACACAAACAAGGTACTGAAGGGTATGCTAGTAACAATCTACACAAACAAGGTGTTGAAAGGTATGTTAGTAACAATCTACACAAACAAGGTACTGAAGGGTATGCTAGTAACAATCTACACAAACAAGGTGTTGAAAGGTATGCTAGTAACAATCTACACAAACAAGGTACTGAAGGGTATGTTAGTAACAATCTACACAAACAAGATGCTGAAGGGTATATTAGTAACAATCTACACAAACAAGGTACTGAAGGGTATGCTAGTAACAATCTACACAAACAAGGTGTTGAAAGGTATGTTAGTAACAATCTACACAAACAAGGTACTGAAGGGTATGTTAGTAACAATCTACACAAACAAGATGCTGAAGGGTATGTTAGTAACAATCTACACAAACAAGGTACTGAAGGGTATGCTAGTAACAATCTACACAAACAAGGTGTTGAAAGGTATGCTAGTAACAATCTACACAAACAAGGTACTGAAGGGTATGCTAGTAACAATCTACACAAACAAGGTACTGAAGGGTATGCTAGTAACAATCGTGTCGAACCGAGCACACGCTGGATATATTTTCGTTCTCGTGCACACGCTTTAAGAACGAGAAAGGTTCATGTCTTGACCAGCCACACTTCCGGTCCGCGAAACACACTTCCGGTTGGTCGGTCCACTAAATTGGGATCTGTTTCCGGTGAGACTGAAGGGTGTGCTAGTAACAATCTACACAAACAAGGTGTTGAAGGGTATGCTAGTAACAATCTACACAAACAAGGAGGAGTACACAAACAAGGTACTGAAGGTATGCTAGTAACAATCTACACAAACAAGGTGTTGAAGGGTATATTAGTAACAATCTACACAAACAAGGTGTTGAAGGGTATATTAGTAACAATCTACACAAACAAGGTACTGAAGGGTATATTAGTAACAATCTACACAAACAAGGTGTTGAAGGGTATATTAGTAACAATCTACACAAACAAGGTACTGAAGGGTATATTAGTAACAATCTACACAAACAAGGTGTTGAAGGGTATATTAGTAACAATCTACACAAACAAGGTGTTGAAGGGTATATTAGTAACAATCTACACAAACAAGGTGTTGAAGGGTATATTAGTAACAATCTACACAAACAAGGTGTTGAAGGGTATATTAGTAACAATCTACACAAACAAGGTGTTGAAGGGTATATTAGTAACAATCTACACAAACAAGGTGTTGAAGGGTATATTAGTAACAATCTACACAAACAAGGTACTGAAGGGTATGCTAGTAACAATCTACACAAACAAGGTGTTGAAAGGTATGCTAGTAACAATCTACACAAACAAGGTACTGAAGGGTATGTTAGTAACAATCTACACAAACAAGATGCTGAAGGGTATGTTAGTAACAATCTACACAAACAAGGTACTGAAGGGTATGCTAGTAACAATCTACACAAACAAGGTGTTGAAAGGTATGCTAGTAACAATCTACACAAACAAGGTACTGAAGGGTATGCTAGTAACAATCTACACAAACAAGGTACTGAAGGGTATGCTAGTAACAATCGTGTCGAACCGAGCACACGCTGGATATATTTTCGTTCTCGTGCACACGCTTTAAGAACGAGAAAGGTTCATGTCTTGACCAGCCACACTTCCGGTCCGCGAAACACACTTCCGGTTGGTCGGTCCACTAAATTGGGATCTGTTTCCGGTGAGACTGAAGGGTGTGCTAGTAACAATCTACACAAACAAGGTGTTGAAGGGTATGCTAGTAACAATCTACACAAACAAGGAGGAGTACACAAACAAGGTACTGAAGGTATGCTAGTAACAATCTACACAAACAAGGTGTTGAAGGGTATATTAGTAACAATCTACACAAACAAGGTGTTGAAAGGTATATTAGTAACAATCTACACAAACAAGGTACTGAAGGGTATATTAGTAACAATCTACACAAACAAGGTGTTGAAGGGTATATTAGTAACAATCTACACAAACAAGGTGTTGAAGGGTATATTAGTAACAATCTACACAAACAAGGTGTTGAAGGGTATATTAGTAACAATCTACACAAACAAGGTACTGAAGGGTATATTAGTAACAATCTACACAAACAAGGTGTTGAAGGGTATATTAGTAACAATCTACACAAACAAGGTGTTGAAGGGTATATTAGTAACAATCTACACAAACAAGGTGTTGAAGGGTATATTAGTAACAATCTACACAAACAAGGTGTTGAAGGGTATATTAGTAACAATCTACACAAACAAGGTGTTGAAGGGTATATTAGTAACAATCTACACAAACAAGGTACTGAAGGGTATGCTAGTAACAATCTACACAAACAAGGTACTGAAGGGTATGTTAGTAACAATCTACACAAACAAGATGCTGAAGGGTATATTAGTAACAATCTACACAAACAAGGTACTGAAGGGTATGCTAGTAACAATCTACACAAACAAGGTGTTGAAAGGTATGTTAGTAACAATCTACACAAACAAGGTACTGAAGGGAATGCTAGTAACAATCTACACAAACAAGGTGTTGAAAGGTATGCTAGTAACAATCTACACAAACAAGGTACTGAAGGGTATGTTAGTAACAATCTACACAAACAAGATGCTGAAGGGTATATTAGTAACAATCTACACAAACAAGGTACTGAAGGGTATGCTAGTAACAATCTACACAAACAAGGTGTTGAAAGGTATGTTAGTAACAATCTACACAAACAAGGTACTGAAGGGTATGTTAGTAACAATCTACACAAACAAGATGCTGAAGGGTATGTTAGTAACAATCTACACAAACAAGGTACTGAAGGGTATGCTAGTAACAATCTACACAAACAAGGTGTTGAAAGGTATGCTAGTAACAATCTACACAAACAAGGTACTGAAGGGTATGCTAGTAACAATCTACACAAACAAGGTACTGAAGGGTATGCTAGTAACAATCGTGTCGAACCGAGCACACGCTGGATATATTTTCGTTCTCGTGCACACGCTTTAAGAACGAGAAAGGTTCATGTCTTGACCAGCCACACTTCCGGTCCGCGAAACACACTTCCGGTTGGTCGGTCCACTAAATTGGGATCTGTTTCCGGTGAGACTGAAGGGTGTGCTAGTAACAATCTACACAAACAAGGTGTTGAAGGGTATGCTAGTAACAATCTACACAAACAAGGAGGAGTACACAAACAAGGTACTGAAGGTATGCTAGTAACAATCTACACAAACAAGGTGTTGAAGGGTATATTAGTAACAATCTACACAAACAAGGTGTTGAAAGGTATATTAGTAACAATCTACACAAACAAGGTACTGAAGGGTATATTAGTAACAATCTACACAAACAAGGTGTTGAAGGGTATATTAGTAACAATCTACACAAACAAGGTACTGAAGGGTATATTAGTAACAATCTACACAAACAAGGTGTTGAAGGGTATATTAGTAACAATCTACACAAACAAGGTGTTGAAGGGTATATTAGTAACAATCTACACAAACAAGGTACTGAAGGGTATATTAGTAACAATCTACACAAACAAGGTGTTGAAGGGTATATTAGTAACAATCTACACAAACAAGGTGTTGAAGGGTATATTAGTAACAATCTACACAAACAAGGTGTTGAAGGGTATATTAGTAACAATCTACACAAACAAGGTGTTGAAGGGTATATTAGTAACAATCTACACAAACAAGGTGTTGAAGGGTATATTAGTAACAATCTACACAAACAAGGTGTTGAAGGGTATATTAGTAACAATCTACACAAACAAGGTACTGAAGGGTATGCTAGTAACAATCTACACAAACAAGGTGTTGAAAGGTATGCTAGTAACAATCTACACAAACAAGGTACTGAAGGGTATGTTAGTAACAATCTACACAAACAAGATGCTGAAGGGTATATTAGTAACAATCTACACAAACAAGGTACTGAAGGGTATGCTAGTAACAATCTACACAAACAAGGTGTTGAAAGGTATGTTAGTAACAATCTACACAAACAAGGTACTGAAGGGTATGTTAGTAACAATCTACACAAACAAGGTACTGAAGGGTATATTAGTAACAATCTACACAAACAAGGTGTTGAAGGGTATATTAGTAACAATCTACACAAACAAGGTGTTGAAGGGTATATTAGTAACAATCTACACAAACAAGGTGTTGAAGGGTATATTAGTAACAATCTACACAAACAAGGTGTTGAAGGGTATATTAGTAACAATCTACACAAACAAGGTGTTGAAGGGTATATTAGTAACAATCTACACAAACAAGGTGTTGAAGGGTATATTAGTAACAATCTACACAAACAAGGTACTGAAGGGTATGCTAGTAACAATCTACACAAACAAGGTGTTGAAAGGTATGCTAGTAACAATCTACACAAACAAGGTGTTGAAGGGTATGCTAGTGACAATCTACACAAACAAGATGCTGAAGGGTATATTAGTAACAATCTACACAAACAAGGTACTGAAGGGTATGCTAGTAACAATCTACACAAACAAGGTGTTGAAAGGTATGTTAGTAACAATCTACACAAACAAGGTACTGAAGGGTATGCTAGTAACAATCTACACAAACAAGGTGTTGAAAGGTATGCTAGTAACAATCTACACAAACAAGGTACTGAAGGGTATGTTAGTAACAATCTACACAAACAAGATGCTGAAGGGTATATTAGTAACAATCTACACAAACAAGGTACTGAAGGGTATGCTAGTAACAATCTACACAAACAAGGTGTTGAAAGGTATGTTAGTAACAATCTACACAAACAAGGTACTGAAGGGTATGTTAGTAACAATCTACACAAACAAGATGCTGAAGGGTATGTTAGTAACAATCTACACAAACAAGGTACTGAAGGGTATGCTAGTAACAATCTACACAAACAAGGTGTTGAAAGGTATGCTAGTAACAATCTACACAAACAAGGTACTGAAGGGTATGCTAGTAACAATCTACACAAACAAGGTACTGAAGGGTATGCTAGTAACAATCGTGTCGAACCGAGCACACGCTGGATATATTTTCGTTCTCGTGCACACGCTTTAAGAACGAGAAAGGTTCATGTCTTGACCAGCCACACTTCCGGTCCGCGAAACACACTTCCGGTTGGTCGGTCCACTAAATTGGGATCTGTTTCCGGTGAGACTGAAGGGTGTGCTAGTAACAATCTACACAAACAAGGTGTTGAAGGGTATGCTAGTAACAATCTACACAAACAAGGAGGAGTACACAAACAAGGTACTGAAGGTATGCTAGTAACAATCTACACAAACAAGGTGTTGAAGGGTATATTAGTAACAATTTACACAAACAAGGTGTTGAAAGGTATATTAGTAACAATCTACACAAACAAGGTACTGAAGGGTATATTAGTAACAATCTACACAAACAAGGTGTTGAAGGGTATATTAGTAACAATCTACACAAACAAGGTGTTGAAGGGTATATTAGTAACAATCTACACAAACAAGGTACTGAAGGGTATATTAGTAACAATCTACACAAACAAGGTGTTGAAGGGTATATTAGTAACAATCTACACAAACAAGGTGTTGAAGGGTATATTAGTAACAATCTACACAAACAAGGTGTTGAAGGGTATATTAGTAACAATCTACACAAACAAGGTGTTGAAGGGTATATTAGTAACAATCTACACAAACAAGGTGTTGAAGGGTATATTAGTAACAATCTACACAAACAAGGTGTTGAAGGGTATATTAGTAACAATCTACACAAACAAGGTACTGAAGGGTATGCTAGTAACAATCTACACAAACAAGGTGTTGAAAGGTATGCTAGTAACAATCTACACAAACAAGGTACTGAAGGGTATGTTAGTAACAATCTACACAAACAAGATGCTGAAGGGTATGTTAGTAACAATCTACACAAACAAGGTACTGAAGGGCATGCTAGTAACAATCTACACAAACAAGGTGTTGAAAGGTATGCTAGTAACAATCTACACAAACAAGGTACTGAAGGGTATGATAGTAACAATCTACACAAACAAGGTACTGAAGGGTATGCTAGTAACAATCGTGTCGAACCGAGCACACGCTGGATATATTTTCGTTCTCGTGCACACGCTTTAAGAACGAGAAAGGTTCATGTCTTGACCAGCCACACTTCCGGTCCGCGAAACACACTTCCGGTTGGTCGGTCCACTAAATTGGGATCTGTTTCCGGTGAGACTGAAGGGTGTGCTAGTAACAATCTACACAAACAAGGTGTTGAAGGGTATGCTAGTAACAATCTACACAAACAAGGAGGAGTACACAAACAAGGTACTGAAGGTATGCTAGTAACAATCTACACAAACAAGGTGTTGAAGGGTATATTAGTAACAATCTACACAAACAAGGTGTTGAAGGGTATATTAGTAACAATCTACACAAACAAGGTACTGAAGGGTATATTAGTAACAATCTACACAAACAAGGTGTTGAAGGGTATATTAGTAACAATCTACACAAACAAGGTGTTGAAGGGTATATTAGTAACAATCTACACAAACAAGGTGTTGAAGGGTATATTAGTAACAATCTACACAAACAAGGTGTTGAAGGGTATATTAGTAACAATCTACACAAACAAGGTGTTGAAGGGTATATTAGTAACAATCTACACAAACAAGGTGTTGAAGGGTATATTAGTAACAATCTACACAAACAAGGTACTGAAGGGTATGCTAGTAACAATCTACACAAACAAGGTGTTGAAAGGTATGCTAGTAACAATCTACACAAACAAGGTACTGAAGGGTATGTTAGTAACAATCTACACAAACAAGATGCTGAAGGGTATATTAGTAACAATCTACACAAACAAGGTACTGAAGGGTATGCTAGTAACAATCTACACAAACAAGGTGTTGAAAGGTATGTTAGTAACAATCTACACAAACAAGGTACTGAAGGGTATGCTAGTAACAATCTACACAAACAAGGTGTTGAAAGGTATGCTAGTAACAATCTACACAAACAAGGTACTGAAGGGTATGTTAGTAACAATCTACACAAACAAGATGCTGAAGGGTATATTAGTAACAATCTACACAAACAAGGTACTGAAGGGTATGCTAGTAACAATCTACACAAACAAGGTGTTGAAAGGTATGTTAGTAACAATCTACACAAACAAGGTACTGAAGGGTATGTTAGTAACAATCTACACAAACAAGATGCTGAAGGGTATGTTAGTAACAATCTACACAAACAAGGTACTGAAGGGTATGCTAGTAACAATCTACACAAACAAGGTGTTGAAAGGTATGCTAGTAACAATCTACACAAACAAGGTACTGAAGGGTATGCTAGTAACAATCTACACAAACAAGGTACTGAAGGGTATGCTAGTAACAATCGTGTCGAACCGAGCACACGCTGGATATATTTTCGTTCTCGTGCACACGCTTTAAGAACGAGAAAGGTTCATGTCTTGACCAGCCACACTTCCGGTCCGCGAAACACACTTCCGGTTGGTCGGGTCCACTAAATTGGGATCTGTTTCCGGTGAGACTGAAGGGTGTGCTAGTAACAATCTACACAAACAAGGTGTTGAAGGGTATGCTAGTAACAATCTACACAAACAAGGAGGAGTACACAAACAAGGTACTGAAGGTATGCTAGTAACAATCTACACAAACAAGGTGTTGAAGGGTATATTAGTAACAATCTACACAAACAAGGTGTTGAAGGGTATATTAGTAACAATCTACACAAACAAGGTGTTGAAGGGTATATTAGTAACAATCTACACAAACAAGGTGTTGAAGGGTATATTAGTAACAATCTACACAAACAAGGTGTTGAAGGGTATATTAGTAACAATCTACACAAACAAGGTGTTGAAGGGTATATTAGTAACAATCTACACAAACAAGGTGTTGAAGGGTATATTAGTAACAATCTACACAAACAAGGTACTGAAGGGTATATTAGTAACAATCTACACAAACAAGGTGTTGAAGGGTATATTAGTAACAATCTACACAAACAAGGTGTTGAAGGGTATATTAGTAACAATCTACACAAACAAGGTGTTGAAGGGTATATTAGTAACAATCTACACAAACAAGGTGTTGAAGGGTATATTAGTAACAATCTACACAAACAAGGTGTTGAAGGGTATATTAGTAACAATCTACACAAACAAGGTGTTGAAGGGTATATTAGTAACAATCTACACAAACAAGGTACTGAAGGGTATGCTAGTAACAATCTACACAAACAAGGTGTTGAAAGGTATGCTAGTAACAATCTACACAAACAAGGTACTGAAGGGTATGTTAGTAACAATCTACACAAACAAGATGCTGAAGGGTATATTAGTAACAATCTACACAAACAAGGTACTGAAGGGTATGCTAGTAACAATCTACACAAACAAGGTGTTGAAAGGTATGTTAGTAACAATCTACACAAACAAGGTACTGAAGGGTATGTTAGTAACAATCTACACAAACAAGGTACTGAAGGGTATATTAGTAACAATCTACACAAACAAGGTGTTGAAGGGTATATTAGTAACAATCTACACAAACAAGGTGTTGAAGGGTATATTAGTAACAATCTACACAAACAAGGTGTTGAAGGGTATATTAGTAACAATCTACACAAACAAGGTGTTGAAGGGTATATTAGTAACAATCTACACAAACAAGGTGTTGAAGGGTATATTAGTAACAATCTACACAAACAAGGTGTTGAAGGGTATATTAGTAACAATCTACACAAACAAGGTACTGAAGGGTATGCTAGTAACAATCTACACAAACAAGGTGTTGAAAGGTATGCTAGTAACAATCTACACAAACAAGGTGTTGAAGGGTATGCTAGTAACAATCTACACAAACAAGGTACTGAAGGGTATGCTAGTAACAATCTACACAAACAAGGTGTTGAAAGGTATGCTAGTAACAATCTACACAAACAAGGTACTGAAGGGTATGTTAGTAACAATCTACACAAACAAGATGCTGAAGGGTATATTAGTAACAATCTACACAAACAAGGTACTGAAGGGTATGCTAGTAACAATCTACACAAACAAGGTGTTGAAAGGTATGTTAGTAACAATCTACACAAACAAGGTACTGAAGGGTATGTTAGTAACAATCTACACAAACAAGATGATGAAGGGTATGTTAGTAACAATCTACACAAACAAGGTACTGAAGGGTATGCTAGTAACAATCTACACAAACAAGGTGTTGAAAGGTATGCTAGTAACAATCTACACAAACAAGGTACTGAAGGGTATGCTAGTAACAATCTACACAAACAAGGTACTGAAGGGTATGTTAGTAACAATCTACACAAACAAGATGCTGAAGGGTATGCTAGTAACAATCTACACAAACAAGGTGTTGAAAGGTATGCTAGTAACAATAAGAGTACAGGATAATTGATATAAGTGTTTGTGCAACAATTGAGATGCTGATTAATCAGGGCTAAAAATTGGCTTCCGCCTGGTCAACAAAAACGACTTAAAACTGACCAGGGCCAACAAAAGTTGAGGTTTGATTGCCCGATGTGTGACTATATGTTACAGAATTTAGAAAAGATGCAATGTAAATTACGGTATGCAAACTTCAAAGTTTAAATAAAACTAAATAATTTATGCAGTTTAATAGGACTACGATTCTCTTCTGGAGTTTAGTGAATTTTTAGTTCTGTAGTGGTAAATTCTGTCTTGTGAGCAGTTTTAACTGCAGTGGTTTCACAAGTGATCCACATTCACAACATCTAGACACCACTTGACTTATCAGTCAGATTCGTTTGGGATGTTTTAAGAACTTGTTTCATTAAAAGATTGTTCATAATGTCAATATTCATATGAAAATATGCAGTTCACAAAATGAGGTCACATGTATGTGTCGGGTTTGAATGCATGGCAACGTTTGATTAAATATTTTAATTTGCAGTTGGTGCACTGTTTCTCCTTTAAGGTGGCTCCATATAGTTTTTTTCGTGTGCAAAGCATGGGCACAAAAATGGAGCAGCTGCATGTTTGTTTATTTTGTTGACCTCATGAAAATAAAGCAGTTTTGATGGTAACTAAATCGTTTATTGTGCGCATTCCACACGGTAAATTTTTATAAAAATTGATAAATTGGTAGGATTTTCTTGGTTCTCGATCACAAAAAAAAAAACAACAATTTTTGTACATACACAAACCCAATAAATACAAAAAATAAAGAGTAAACTGCAGAAAATTATGTACCGATTTTTTTATGGCATTGTTAGATTAGACTTACTGCAGTGAATGTTTCTTCTGTTTCACCAAAAATTGTGGATATTTACCGTGTAAAAACCGAGAAAATCTGTTGAGAAGTTTGCTAGCCTTAAACAACAAGCTCAACAACTCAATCATTGGCTACCATGGTAATGAGACAATACTGCCAAATTAGACTTTTCCGTAAACGAGAAAGTCTAAGCTACGTGTATGTGTATATTATGCTTAGTATCGCAAAACAAAACTCTCGAAAGACAGCAATAAGATCGTGTATATTTTATTTGGAAGACTCACTAATAACTATATGGAGCCAACTTAAACTTTGTTTTTTTGGGGGTAATTCATGATACTTAGCTACCATATTTTATTCCAAAATTAGCAAAACAATCATTTTAGAATGAGTAGAAATTATCTAATTATCAGCCACTGCGCATTTGTTGGTTGTTTCAAGTGGGTCAATACAATAAGCTGATACAAAAATCTCTCTTATTATTATAACCTTGAAATGATTACGTGTGAACAAAACCAAAACTGTACAACAAATGAACTTGAAGAAGGCAATTTGATTGCATCAGTGAATGGAGGCTCACGCATCGACTTTTGGTTGGTTTAGAGAACATGCAAAGCAAAGGGAACAGATTACAAGCTAATAAAAAGTAGCTATTCTCTTTGGTGTCACCCGCTTTTCAGCGTTGTTGCTTTGCAAGGAATGGCAAGAAATGTACCAAAATGTAAAAGGCACATGCTGAAGCATAATTTTCGTTCATAAAGCCTGTTGTTTTGTGTCTTCCTCGTTGCCACCATCACTGCGTGATCATACAAAAATCACTCTGTCTGTTATTTTGTTCAGTTTCAGTTGGATTGGCAGGAAGTTTTGTTCTATAATTTATCTTGCTTGGGAGGTTTATAAATTGACTGTGCGGCTTTATGCTATAACCACCTAAAACTGAATTAAAATTAATTCTTTTCAGTTGATTGCCATAAGATGAAAAACAAAGTAATTCCTCTGGCCACTCACAAATTATAGATGCAAATACATTAAAGCTGGTACCAAGTGGGGAAAACTGCTGAAAGCAAGTCCTGTTAATCAATAACTACTTCTGATATACTTAGCTGAAAAAGTGTACAAAAAATAACACATGTACCAGTACTTATGATTTTAACTCATTAAAATCTTAGTTTTGTGTAAAATTTACCAGTTTGTAAGAACCATTTAAACCTTATTTGCCCACAGATGCAAATACTGAGCCATGTGACTGTTCAGTTATACTGAGCCATGCGACAGTTCAGTTGGATGCAACACTTTTCAGTGATTACTGGTTTCCCCCTTCCCCCATATTTTACAAAGTGACAACATTTTTAATATTATGATGTGATGTGCATTTGCAGGGGTGAAAGGGTCAAGGGGCATTTCACAGTATTTAATGTCGGGCAAAATCCATAAAAAAAATTACACCACTTAAATGTCTTGTCTTGTAGGAGACAGTCATTAAGGGCTTCTTAATAGAAAAATACAAAAAGTTAAAAAAAGTTAAGAGACAATTACATGTTAATTAGAATAATTAATTATAAACAACAAGCTTTAAGACCAAGGCCATGGGTAACATTAAAGTAGACTGTTTTGAAATCCTCCAATGTAATTAGTCTAAGGAATACAATGAGTGATATTTCAAAATTGTCCCATAAAATATATATATCAAAATATCAAATGTCTTGCACTTTGCGCCTGGCCCCAAAACCCACTTGAGCTGCACTTGAGCTGCACCCCAAAAGCACCTGCTATGCAGGCTATGCTTCTTTTGGATTTGCTATGTTGCAGTCAATTTATTTATTATTGTGCAGTCTTTATTCTTTATTCATTTGTGGTTTCAAGCTGTGAAATGATCTGGTTTCAATATATTATTTTTTGACAGTTGATTCAACACTGTGACATAATTAATAAATAATAATTAATAATTAATTAATAATAATAATTAAGTTGGGTGCAGAAACAGAAAACTAGGGTCTCTGCTGTAGGTGCCACCTCTCCCTTTCACACATGCCCCCTTTGTCTTTGAGAAGGATACCATTATAGTATCAGGACCTCAAATTTAGTTACTTTGTGCTGATGAAAACTGTGGCCGCAGTGTAGTTAAGTGCTGGCTTTACTGACTTACCGTTAAGTCGTTTTCATACTGTGTAATGGAGTCTAACTCTGAGCCACAGGGATAAGCTCTGTGGGTTGGTCTCTCTCCAGTCCTTTCATAAATTGCCTACAACACAAAGAAAAAGAAATATACAGTATCCCATAATACACTCAACCAAAACACTACTCAGCTTAAATATATACCGTATTAAATATATACCGTATTAAATATATACCGTATTTTCTCGATTAAACGCCGGGCCCCGAATATACGCCGGGTATAATAGAGGAAGTTGTAAGTAAGCTCCCCACACGTTTATTTGTGGTACAATAAACTTAAGATTTAAGGGCAAGGTACACGGCTGCCAAGAAAAACGAATAATAACCCTCTCTTAAAAAATGGTGGGTGAGAAAAAACTACTGATTCAAAGAAATGCCAGGTCCACAAGGCTGAGTTTGAAATAAATGCCGGGGGCGTTTAATTGAGAAAATACAGTATGTTACAGGCATTTTTTTCAGCTAAGTTTAATTTGTCACTAAGGTTCATTTTTTTTTCTAATTTTGAAGTTCTAGTGATATGCAGAAGTATTTTTTGAACTAGGTAATTGTTTTAATAAGTTTCTTCATTTGATAAAAACTAAGGTAAAATTAATGTTGTTAGAAAACAAAACCAAATGAAGACTTATCAATCTTTTCCTATTTTAAAGATAAATTGATCATAGAGAGATACTTTTATTTACACAGGGTAACTCTCGATAAACAGGGTAACTTAGATAAAACTTTAATGAATAACAGATCTGTTCTGTTTGGTATGTATTCCTGATTTGTCTTTGCTGCTGCAAATAATTCTTCTGGAGTTTAAAAGACCTTTCGTGACACTGTAGTTAATATTTGCTATTTTGTTACCTGGAGCAGTGAAGGATTAGTAGCCTCAGTTGGAAATACCACAGGGACCCCACAAGCACCTCAAGTTGAAGGAGTCCTTGGCATTACTCCCAATTAAATTTGAGAGCAAGTCATTTAACTATTCATTTATTTTCTCTCAATTCTATACTTTCTAATTGTAAAAAATTATAACTTTCTCCGTGTACTTTTCCTTTAATCTGCCTGCCTAGAATAGCCTTTGCTAAATGCGGGCAGCTAAAATGTAACTTTTTTTTTTTAAATAAAGACTTCTTGTTGTTGTTGTTGTTGTTTTTGTTGATACAGTTGAGAGAAAGTCATGAAACAGTCAGTCTGGTATCTACGAGTACCCTACAATTTTTAGCAGATGCCTGTTTCACCTCTTGCAGGCTATACAATTTTTATAGGCACATGTCTTGATATCCTCAATTCATTATTACTAGTAATGTTCAACCACGCTGGAACAAACTGCAAGAAACAATTTTCCCCTATGGCAAAGCTACATTAAAATATAATTTCCAAATCACTTACTTTAGAACGTTCAAGTTTCCAAACCAAGGTGTCATGTTTATCTACTAAACTCTGCCATTTTTTCAGATCTTCAACCACTATAACATCCTCAACCTGAAGGATTGATCAGTTTAAGCTACATGAGAAACATTAACAACAAGGTTATTTGCACTTTGCACAAAACCTACTACAATTTCTTTTTTGAAGAATTTCATTTGTTACTTTTTCTGAACAAAATATCTAATGTTCAAATATAATAGATGTATTCAAATTCTCATTGGATATTCAATTAATAATTATTACACATCAGCTAATCGCAAAATTCATTTTAGCACAACTCCTGTCGCTTACTGCGGATTCCGGTTGAGCGTTTAACGGTCTTAGTTGTCGTGTTCGTTGTGACGGTTGGTTGATTGCGTTGCAAGGCAAAATGACAGCCGTTGCTAGGTGGGAATGACGACGTTCTGTCTGGGAAAAAGCACAACACGCCTTTTCCCAGACAGAACATCGTCATTCCCGCCTAGCAACGGTTGTCATTTTGCTTTGCAATGCAATCAACCAACCGTGACAACGAACGCAACAACTACGACCGTTAAACGCTCAACCTGAATCCGCAGTAAGACATTTTTTCAATTTCCTGAAATACATGTAAAATTTCACTTCAGATGCTTAGCAAACAGCTGAATGTTAAACACAAAAATGAAGCCAAAGCAGCCCAAGTGTCCACATTAAATTGGTACTTAATATATGGCTATTGTGTGCAAGCACTTTACCTGGTCAGGAAACATTTCTTCAATGTAGCTTTTCATACTCTGTTCGTTTTGGAACTAGTAAGCAAAAGGAAACAATTTTTTATAACTTAAAAACCTGGAAGATTGGTGTTATTTCTAGGAGTTTACTGAAACACATGGAATGATTATTTTAGCTTACTGTTACATTCTAATAATAAATTCCTATACAGTGATAGCAATAGGAATACAGGACCAGGCCATCTTAGGAAAGTTGCCCTGTTCCAATCCGTTATATAGGCAGTTCATATCAATTGAATTCGCAAGACAGCAATGGACAACAAACAACGGACCGTAGCGGCTAGTTTAAGCCATGTTTAAGGCCCTCCCGGTGTTGGAAGGTCACTACAAAGTCCGGAAATTCTTAAGTCCCTGGCACCTCTTGAAGAAATGAGTGTGTGTCCTTGCTGCACCTCGGCCCAAAGCGCTATTCGGTGCTCGAGGTGAAAATGGGCCGTGATGGACAAGGCGAGCTAGCAGGAAAGTCTGAAATCACTTGGGATCAGAAAAGGGGCACCATTGTGAGTTGTGGGCCATTTGCTACCCTGTGGCATGCTCAAAATGGCCAATATCCAAAGCTTCAGACTTACAGTATAGTAATTTTGAATAATTTTCGGGCGGGAACTCTATTTCGGTTTTGCCATAGAATTTCCTCACATGCTTTGTGACAGTGGCAGGTAGGTCATCTATGTGTGGTCAGGCACTTGAAATACAGCTTTGGGCAGCTGGAAGTGAGTTCTTGCTGGCCGGCCGAAATTGGGCAAGGTGGGCAAGGTGGGCAAAGGCTATGAGCCAGCAGCGGAGGACCGGAAGTGCTTCCTAGGAGGTCAGTAAAGGAGTTAACGTGAAACTTATTAGCTGACTATTGGCGATAAAATGAAGCAATTTTGAGGGAATAGGCTTCAGGATTGTTTGTTTGTTGTTTGTTTCTTGAGCAGGATTTAGAGAGACAGGCCCAAACTTGGCCATCTGAAGTGAAAAATCAGCATAAAATCGAGAAATTCGAGTGGGATTCAGCGGGAGACGTGCAGATATATACATATACCGGTATGTTTTTTTGCATACATTTTTCTCAGATAAAACGGGAAAAAACAACAGAAAAAAAGTCTGAGCAATGTTTTGCAACTAATTTGTAGTTCACATGCCAAAAATGGACAAATCTGAGTAAGAATAAAAACGACCTAAAAAGCAACATACAAGGAATCAGAGAATTAACTCTGTGTGTGAATTACATGTATAGTCCTATGGTCAACCTATAAATTTCCCTGTACTGAGGGTTAGCCCTAGTAAGGAAATGAGGGACCATAAAATTATGAGGGAAACAAAAAAATTTTTGACCTCGGTGGGATTTGAACCCACAACCTTCGGATTAGATCTTCCGTCGCTCTAGAGGTCGTGGGTTCGAAACCCAGCGGGGTCAAAGATTTTTTTCTTTTCCTCATGTGGTCCCTCATTTCCTTACAGAGGACTAACACTCGGTACAGGGAAATTTATGGGTTGACCTTGGCACTATAATTTACACACAGAGTTAATTCTCTGATTCCTTGTCTTTATCGCCAGTGCTAGGTGGCTCAACATTTAAAAAGCACCATACCATAGGTTGGTTGTGCCCCAAGCCCTTCAAATATATTAGGCTAAAAAAGACAATAACCAGTATCATGTCTTGGCTTAGCAGCCAGGCTGTTCAGTTTAAATGCCTTTGTTAGGGAGGTAATTGTACCTGTGCAAATCTAGTTTTGCAATGCTTGTTTTGTTCATGTCAAATCCCGATGAGAGGATTTTGATCAAATGGTCTGGCTGCTAATCCAAGACAACCACCGCCCTTAACCTCCCTTTCGGTACAATGCATCAAGGGAAGTGAGAAGTTCAAATTTTTGGTTATATTTCTTGTCTTTAGGAGGTGATGGCTGCAGTTTTGGAGGTCAATTGAAGATGCATAGAAAGGAACAGCCTCACTCTACACTCAAGCAAAGACAAGTTTCAGATTGGGATCAATTAAAGGTAATTTTTGCCACTTTTTCTCTGAAGTGTCTTAAGTCTATGATACATGGCTTATTTTGCCGATTGACAGATGTTGTGCCCAATGGTATACCTGCCAAGTCTCATGCCTTGGGCGTCTCACACCTGCGAGTCCAAAACTCCAATCTCATGTCTACTCGCGCCTGTGGCGCAATTTCTCACACCTGACTTACAGATTTGAGCTATCAGCCTTAACTGATCGCATGATCCGATTAAAAATAATTATAGTTACGTTCATGAAAATATGGCACTTTTTTGTAGGTTTTTATCGTTCTGAACATTACAATTACAGCTGGATGTTATTAAATGGAGGCCTGAGGTCCACGGAAACTTCTAAATTCTTCAGAACATCTTCGGCCAACTTCGAACATGTTCTGAAAAGATGGGGTTCTCTTCGGATTTGGTTGGGTCACCTTCGGAAATTCTGGCACTCCCACGAAAAAATTCTCACACCTATCACTTGGAAAAAGTTGGCAGGTATGCAATGGTTGTTCAACAAATGTTGAAGCCATGTTGAATGTTGAAATAGGCCATTCAACATGTTGAATGTTGTTGAACGAAAATAGAAAGGGTCTATTAAGTAAGTTGCAACTTGTTGAACAACCTCAGTTAATCGTTTTCAAATGTTGAATGTGTTTTCTACTCATTTTTCATATTTTATCAAACTCACAATAAAATCCCATACAAATCCTTATAGTTTTGCCATCACATAGTCCTTTTATGAACCTGGGCTCCCTGTGGTCTCCTTAATGAATTGAATTCTTTTTGATCACGAGGTTGTGATCAGGTGGTTAAGGAGATACAGCCTCGTTCCCAGGTCTCAAAAATGCACTTACTGAGCAAAGAGAGCTCATACAGGCTGATGTCACATTCCATTATATGCCGAGAATGACTGGGAATGAGGCTGAAGGAGATAGATATGCAGGGGATTTTCAGTTGTAAAAAAATCTGCCCTTGGGGAGTTTGATTCAAAAGGTTCCCCCACTCCAGGGGAAATTTTTCAACTTTGCTACAGCCATTTAAGGGGTTTCTTAACTTCTGCGGTTATGATGTTTGGTCATGTTCATTCTGTCAATGGTTCCATCAAATTTTATGAGTCACAACTATATTTGGTAAGTCATGTGACCAGAACATAAAAACCCTTAAAACTCAAACATCTTACATTTTTTCCCAATAAAACCAATGTTAACGGTTTAAAGTGGATATAACCCCAAAAACCTTTTTTTTCTTAAAAAAATCTTACTATTTTTCTGAACAAAATGCCACAAAAAATTTTGATTTTGCTTAAAACCGTGATTTTTTATGACCTGCCAAAGTTCGGCTCTTCAAAATTCCTGTCCTGCTTAAGAAGGCTGGGATCGAGTGTGATCTGCATTTCATGTGCCTTTCGGAATGTGTATTCAAACTATCGCCTCACTTCCGCGGAGCGGGAAAAAAGATGTCATTTAACATATTCATAAATATATAAAACATCTAACTCAAGTAACGCAAAATTATAATTTAACAAAGCCGCAAGGTACATTTCGACGAAAGTTACAGAAGTTAAGACCGCAACTCAACGGACTAAAGACACGGAAAAAGAAACACAAAATGTAAGTGTGTTTAATCACTGCGTGGCCGAAATGTATAGAGAAATTTGTAGTAATTTGTAAACGTTTCTATTTTTCAGTTGACTACTTCTTCAATAGTACAAATAAACAGTCTAGTGTTAAAGTCCGGGCTGGTCTTCCCTTATTGCCGTTTCGATCGCTAACGGCGCATCAGTCAAATTTTCGCGAACGAAGGTTGGCCGAGTCGCGTGGTATTGACAACCGTCCAACCGTCAAACTTTGCATCGCAAGTGGAGTCGTTCCCTCAACATACGTCGAATCTACATCAAGATTACGCCGAAATCGTCATCACGATTACACCGAATCTACATCAAGATTACGCCGAAATCTTCATCACGATTACGCCGAAATCTTCACCAGGATTACGTCAAGCGATGAACTGAATTCCGTTTAAAATGCCGCCTAAAGTAGATGTCAAAACTCTTGTTGGGAAAATGGAAAATGCCGTAAACATCCTCTACGAATTGATCGAAGAATTTGAAATAATTCTCTCGGTGAAACCTGAATTGAAAACACTCGAAGCAGCCTTCAACCAAGTAGAGACAAAATATAGGCTCATCAAAAAACAGCAGGAAACTATTTTAGACAGATCGGTCGAAGAAGCCATTGGCGCAGACGAAGAACCGTGTTTGACAGCCAGGAAGTTTGGAGACAAAGTCAAAGCTGATTTTCTTCAAATTGCTCTCAAGTTTGCCGTGTATCAAAAGGATCAAAATTCAGCAGAAACATTTAAGAACTCTGAAACCTTAGAGGCTTTATCATCATCAATGACATCAATGTCATCAGCAGTAACAAAAATGGCTGACACCTTAGGATCAAAACCAAACTCAAGTGGTCTACAAAGATTACCAGTACCAACATGGGATGGAGTTCGCAGATCTTATTCTACCTGGAAAAAAGAATTCAACCACTGGATGGAGAAGTATGGACAAGATAAAGATGAGCAGTTACAACGCTTCAGAAACGCGATGCCCAAAGGTTCGTGGTGGACCGACCAACTTAAAACCTGTAAAACCATTGACAGTGCGTGGAGCATCTTAGACACCGAGTTCGCAGACAGGCGAAAATTGATGGATCAATTGCTGTCTGACATAAACAATGTCAAGTTAGTCAAACGAGATTCCAAGTCCTTCACACAATTTGCCACAACAATATCTTGCTACGTAAACGATATGGAAGCTAATGGGTGCCCTGTGCTAGAGTCCTCTGAAGCACCATTCTTCATGTCTCAGCTTCTGTCTAAGCTTGATCCAAACGACAACTCAGACTTTGGTAGAGAGATGAATCGCGAGGGAAAAGAAGAAACCGTTAGCAACCTCATCACCTGGTTACATCAGGAAGCCAGCATTCGTTCTCGAGGCAAAAGTAGTACCAACCCTGAGGATAGACAGAATGAACTAAGTCGCCGAGACAAGGGATCCAAAAAGTCAGACAATAACGCCGCGAGTGGTGAAGAAGCTGATGATGACACATGTCCACTTGGCTGCAAAACCAAACATCATCTCGCTGCCTGTCCAACATACCATAATGCATCAGTCAACCAAAGGTGGGAGATCGTTAAGCAACATTGGCGATGTCGCAAGTGTCTTAGAACGCATCACACAAGCGATTGCAAGAAGCCAGACGGTTCAACCTGCGACAAATGCAGAAAAAATCACCATCGGTCTTTACACAATGAAAAGACTACTGGCGAAACAAACACAAGCTTAAATCCTAAAGCACCTCCATTCCAGAGTCAAGTCCAAGGCCCCTCAACTATGGCTCCGGCTAGTGGCAACGTCCAAGGTAACGCTGTGAGTCAAGAAAGGAAGTTAAAACCCGTCACTGGACTGTGCCCAGTTCAAAAGGTTAAAGCAATGGACAGACATGGGAACTTTGTCGGGATTCTTGCAATGTTAGACTCTGGGTCTAACACCAGTCTGCTCTCCAAACCTGCAGCTAAACGACTTGGCTTAAATGGATCAGCAACTCAACTTACTATGAATCTGGCTGGAGGAAGGAAGAAGAGTGAACCTTCCCAAATAATCGATATCACGATTGCCTCGCCTACAGATGAAGATATTACGAAGTCCATTCAAGTGTACACTGTAGCAAAGCCTTGCAGCAACGCAAAAATGATTTCTAAAGGTTCAGTTGGACAATACACTCATCTGAAAAACATTTCTGATAAATTGCATCTTTCAGGCGGAGCCATTGATCTCCTCATTGGCACAGACCTCGTAGAAGCCTTCATTGATATCCACACAATGTCCGGAGAACCAGGAGAACCCATTGCAAAACAAAACTGCTTTGGATGGTATGTCCTGGGACAGTTCGAGTCAAACAACTCAAGCATATCAGAAATTCAGTCAGTAGAAGTCGGAACAGTCAGCGTTGTGGAGGATATTAAGAAGCTCCTTCAGCAAGACCTCCTTGGTGTCAAACCAACTGAACTGTGTGCATGCAGCGATAACTTGATCCGTGAAAGCAATTACGACATTGCTCTGAAGCGGCTGCTGTCTGCTGAAAAATCGTTCGCGAAAAAAGGTTGTTTCAAAGTCGTTGACGAGGAAGTCCAAAAGCTATTGGATCAAGACTTTGTGACTAAAGTTCCACCTGAACAAGTTGACCATGAAAAGCCTGAATGGTACCTTCCTTTGCAAGCCGTGTTTACACCAGAGAGAACTACGCAAGTTCGACTCGTCTTTGACTCGTCATCAAAAGGTCACGATGGCTTGTCCCTCAACAACTGTCTCGAGAAAGGACCTAACTTCATCAACAGTCTCCTTGATGTATTGTCAGCATGGCGATGGGACGAGGTGGCTTACACTGGGGACGTGCGCAAAATGTTTAACCAAATCTTGGTGCACCCAGACGATCAAGTCTATCACAGGTTCCTGTGGAGGAGTAAGCCAAGCGATCCACCAACTGTGTACCAATGGCTTAGGCTGAACTTTGGCGATAAACCTGCCCCTGACATTGCAACTAACGCCATCAACACGCTCGCAAAGTTATCTCAAGCAGAGTTCCCGGAAGCGGCGAAAGAACTTCAAGACCATGTGTACGTGGACGATGTCGGTGGATCTAGAGCAAATGCAACAACAGCAAAACAACTCACCAAAGACATTGACACTATTCTCGGAAAAGGACACTTCCAGATCAAAACCTGGCATTCAAATGAAGCAGAAATCGACCAATCTAGCGATCACAAGTTCACAGATCTACTTGGCCTAAGATGGGATAAACAGACAGACAAGTTTACCCTGAAAAAGAACGACCTCGATCAGCTTGGTGTCCTGACAAAGAGACGTTGCCTAGGTCTTGTTGGTCAATTATGGGACCCTATCGGTCTCGTGTTGCCCGTAGTGATCAAGTTCAGAATTGATCTTCAGTGATCTTCAGTGATCTTCAGTGATCAATTGATCTTCAGTGGACTTCAGGCTACAACTGGGACGAGATCCTACCAGTGAGCATCCAGAACCAGTGGGTGGAGAATGCACTAACCATGAATCACCTCTTGGCATTTGAATTCGATCAAAAACTGAAACCAAGTCATTCAGTTGGTGTACCACAAGTCCATGGATTCTGTGACGGAGGCGAAAAAGCCTATGGTGCTGTCATTTTCCTCCGATGGGAGCTAACGAATGGTAGTTTCAAGTGCGTCCCTATCCTTATCAAGTCCTTCGTTGCTCCAATAAAGAAGAAGACGATCCCAAGATTGGAGCTCATGGGTTGTGTAACACTCGCAAGAATGTACGATACTTGCAGAACATCATTGCAATTTGTGAACATCCAAGAGTGCAAAAAAGTCTTCTGGGTGGATTCTTCAACAGTATTGTCTTGGATAAGAACCCCACCGCGAAAATTTAAACCCTTTGTTTCAGCAAGAGTAGCCGAGATACAAGAAACTGTCGGCGTGGAAGACTTCCGCTACATAAGATCAAAGAGTAATCCAGCTGACACTCTTACCAGAGGAACCGAGCCATCGCAACTTACAGGTTGGCTAGATGGACCCACGTTCCTGCAATTGCCCGAAACCAAATGGCCCAGTTTTCAACTCGATGACCAAAGCATTCAAGTGAAGTCTTAAAGGGAATGAAGACAACTGAGAAAGCTAACGTGTCCGTGGAACACACAGCAGCCACATGTACATCAGCAGTCAACACCATCCCAGAACAAATCAAGAAAGAAGACACATGTAGCCCTATTCTTCAACAGTTGCTGAAGACCTGTTCAACATTTCCAAAATTAAGGAGAACTCTTGCTTACGTACGCCGTTTCCCTGAGAACGCAAGAAAGAAGAATAGAAATACAGGCCCTATCACCGTCAAAGAATTGAAAGAATCTGAGAATTTTCTCTTCAAGTGGTGTCAACGTGACTTAGATCCTTCCGTTATCGACAAGAAGTTGATTCCAAAAATGGACGAAAACGGTCTACTCCGAGCTCACGGAAGACTGGAAGATGCCACAACACTACCACAAGAATTGAGAAACCCAGTAATCCTGCCACGTGATCATCCTCTTGTCAAGTTACTACTGCATCACCTACACAACAAGCATAGTCACTGTGGATACAAAAACTTAATCCATGAGGTCAGAAGAAAGTATTGGATCGTAGGAGTCCGTAGCATGGCCAAAGCTCTCACCGCAAAGTGTATCACTTGCAGAAAACTTCGCAAGAAACCTCTTGACCAGCTTATGGGGCAGATCCCGTCTCTCAAGTGGCAGCAGGTTTCCCCCCTTTCTCCAACACCGCCATTGACATGTTTGGACCCGTGCATATTAAACTCAATCGGAAGACACTGAAAGAAGCTCAAGTAGTTATTTTCACCTGTATGACAACAAGGGCAGTTCACCTGGAGCTGGTCACCGACAAAACGTCCGATGCCTTCTTGATGGCTTTTCGCTGTTTCGCGAGCCTGCGCGGCCACCCCAACGTTTGTTGGTCCGACTGTGGAACGAACTTTGTTGGTGCGCAAAGTTACCTAAACGAAATTATGCTGAACTGGGACATGCCCAAAATTGAAAGTGTTCATTCTGAAGACGTCTCATGTGACTTCAAATGGCAATGGAACATCCCTCACGCAAGTCATCAGAACGGAGTTGTAGAAACCCTCATCAAGTCTGTTAGGCAGAGCCTTAATGCTACGTGCAAGGATCGACCTTTCACTGAAGAGCAATGGAGAACATTTCTCGCGGAAACAACCTATGTAATCAACGGCCGTCCGCTTTATCCAAGTTCCAACAACATCTGGGAAAGCCCGCCTACTTCACCCAACGATATTCTCATTGGTCATCATCTTCCACCTCCTCAACCAGAACCTGAAGAAAGGATCAACCCGAGGCATCTTCTGAGAAGCACGCAAGACCGAGTCAATGAATTCTGGAAGTGCTGGATGCGATACTTTGCACCAAATCTGTTACCCAGAAACAAGTGGTTCCGCACAAGAGAAAATGTTCAAGTTGATAATCTAGTTTTGTAGTTAGACCCGAGTCACAAAAGGTCAAAGTGGAAGCTGGCGCGTGTCATTGTCACCTATCCAGGAAATGATGGACTATTGAGGAAAGCAAGGATAAAGACTCAAGATGGAGAATACGACAGACCAATCCATAAATTGTGTCTTGTTGCAACAAAACAGGAACTGAATGCAGAACTTTCCTAAATTGTGCAAGAACACAGAAGTGATAGACATTGTGCTATTTTCTGACATTTCTTACAACTGAACGCTGTAACATCTATTATAGTCGTTACTCAATTAGAAATAGTTAAACATATCTAATTTCCGTACTGGGGCGGAGTGATCTGCATTTCACGTGCCTTTCGGAATGTGTATTCAAACTATCGCCTCACTTCCGCGGAGCGGGAAAAAAGATGTCATTTAACATATTCATAAATATATAAAACATGCAACTCAAGTAACGCAAAACTATAATTTAACGAAGCCGCAAGGTACATTTCGACGAAAGTTACAGAAGTTAAGACCGCAACTCAACGGACTAAAGACACGGAAAAAGAAACAAAATGTAAGTGTGTTTAATCACTGCGTGGCCGAAATGTATAGAGAAATTTGTAGTAATTTGTAAACGTTTCTATTTTTCAGTTGACTACTTCTTCAATAGTACAAATAAACAGTCTAGTGTTAAAGTCTGGGCTGGTCTTCCCTTATTGCCGTTTCGATCGCTAACGGCGCATCAGAGTGATGTCACAGAAGTATGTTCCCCATGGCGTCGTCTGGTGTTATCTCAGTCAAACTTTTGTCATGAGTTTGTTGTGGTGACAAGTATAACTGGTATAATCAGCACAAAGACACAAAGGTTTGCTTTTTTCATTATTTTCGTATTTACCGCAAATTCAGACACCTCAGAACGAAATTCCTTGGTAAATTATGAGCTTGAGTTGGAAGATTCGTCACTGAATTCGAGTGACCAAGAAGTCGACAGACTGGATGGAGACGAACTTGAAGCTACGCAGGCGAGCCATTGGCTGACGTGGAATGGCTTCAGGATTGAAATGGATCATGCACACAGCTGCATATTGTGTGTCGGTCCATTGGGCTTGCTTACATTTTGCAAAAAGTAGTGTCTAGATACCTGGCAGCCGGGAAGTGTTTTCAAAATACTAGATACCCGGCAGTCTGAGATTTTTATCGAATTTCCATGAAATATCTCATTTAATTCTTCTGAAAATAGTTGATCTTTGTTTAGAAATCTTGAGCAATTTCAATTGTCGAGCTTGGGCAAACTATAAAATCTCAATGGTTGTGACACAAAAAAAAAATTTGTGCTGACTTGCCGAGTCAACTCTTATGGGAATATCTCCACAAAAATTATCACTGAAACCTCTCGAGAGTATTCGATCTTTGTTCAGAAATGCCAAGCCATGTTTTCGTTTTGTAATGGACGAATTCTCCAAGCTTGGGTATACTATAGAATCTCGACTGACATGCACAATTTTCTCATTGAATTTTCTCTAAATATCTCAACCCATTTTTGGTTTCAACACGGTCATTATTAAAGTAAGGTATTTTATGAAACCCAATACCTGCTTTTGGGTTTGAAATATTTTTGCAGCTGTAGGCAACACAAGTCTTTGGCATTTTTGCAGCGTTATTCGCAGCAACAAGTCACTGGAAATCCTTGGGTGATAAAAATACAGCTCCTCCTCCTCCAACTAGTTGTGCATGTGCCACATGGTTCACATAGTTCACATAATATATATAGATAGGCCAAGCCTAACAGCGAAGCACTTTGAACAAGCTTAACTAAGGTGAAACTTAACTAAGGTGAAAGGTTGGAAGCACAAAAATTAAGATTGACGAACGGGCTACTTTCAATTTTAGCAATTCTCAAAAACACTATTACCAGACCGTCTGCACAGTACATTTAGACCATACAAAAGTTCACAAAAACAACTTTTCTCTACATCTCGAATAACTAGTACAACTACTTTCCGAATAAAATACAGTTTTTGTTTGTCAAAAATTGCCCGAGAATCGAAACTGATTTGGAAATCAAAATTGCAAAAATACACAAACATATTTGCATAAGGCGACGGGAGTGAGGACAGAAAATCTAAGTCTTGTTTTGTTTACATAAAATCGCTTTTTAATCTATGTAATGAATGAACAAAGACATAAAAACAGACAACACAATCTTCTTTCGAAAAATTTTATTCAAATCTCCATTAATTTATGTTTAAAAGCAGAACACGTACCATTTATAGCGCATCAAGGCAGAGCTGTCCTCGTTGAAATTCAAGATAAGTCTCTAAACCTTAAGAGAACACAAACGAAAAGTCAATCAAAAATTGATATCAACATAAATTCCCATCGAAAAGTGTGATTTATTTTACCTTTAAAGCACTAGACTGCTTGGAAATTCGTTAAAACTCCGCTTCTTCGGTTCTGAAATCTGTAATAAAAACAAGGCATCTCCCTGCATTGCTCCTGCTTTGATAATACAGTATGAAGTTCCTCGAAGCAAGTATTTATCCCTGAAAGCTCTTCTTTTTCCACTAAAGCGGCTTCTGAGTATTAGTATCCCTGTCTTGAGTAGCAAACCGCGAAAAAAATCCAGGGAAATAACGACTTTACTGCTCCGCCTAACACTGCGAAAGATCCAACTTCTTTAAAACTTTAAAAAGTGTTTACCGAGCTGACGGCTGTGTAGCCGCGCGTGTGGCGTCATACGCGCATGTTTTGCGACGTCATAGGCGCCCGCGAGCTAGCTAGCCTTGCGCGACACACATGTGGCAGACACGCGCCTGCGAAACATTCCGCTAGTCATGACCATGAAAAATGCGGGCATCGGCTCTATGAGTATGGGGCTGCGCAGCCTGGCCTTCGGCCCGGCCAGTGCTCCGCTAACACATAGTTCCGACTATGTTAGCAGTTTATGATATGTGATTAATGCTAACCATGAAATAATGTCCCTAGCAACAACTGTAAAACTGTACATGTAGTCAAAGTTCACCCCCCCCCCCCCCCCCCTTAACATTCCACTGGTTTCCCTGTGGTTTGAGGGAAGTCTATGGCATGTGCATTATATATTAACGGGACCTACCTTCACTGGCAAATCCCTGACCAGAACCACATATTGGTGACCTTTTCCAGAAGTAAGATATTCTTGTCGATACATGATGTATACCTTCCACTCCTCATAAAGAAGATAACAAATAATTACGGTATAAAACCATGCCGCCACTAAATGCGCCCATACTTTGGAGGATTTCTCTTGTACGTTGGACAATGCAATCTTATCCAGTCCATGTAAGCCTCCTTTGCCGTAAAAGTTTAAAGGTAGCAGTACTGCGATTCCGTAAGGCATGATCACCAGCGATATCTTGACACAAAGCTTTAAAAATCGCATATAAACAAGAGCGTCTATACCGGCGTAATAGAAAACATCATCGTCGTTGGCCATGAAGGCGGGAATTATCCATGCGAAAAACGAGTGAGGCAGCTTTCCCAAAGGAAACATCATATCCAGCAACAGCTGCCGCGGGGAGTAGATTCGTTTAAGCCTTGGTCGCAAAAAAGAAAACAAACAAAGCGCCACGAAAGCCACTCCAAGATTAATCGCAAGAGACGAGACGAACTTGGTGGTGCTTTCTGAGCCGTCATCTGGAGGGACGGTGTTATTGGTGCTATTTTTACTGTCGATTTTGCTGATTGCCTCAAGTGCTATCTTTCTTAGTTTACCTAGAAATCCCATGGTATTTTGGTGGCCCTTTCCTCACAAGGTCTCACAAAAGAAGGATAAATTGACATCAGCTGACTGACTTCAATTGTGCATGATCATGTGCCCGCCATGTTGTCAACCTAGCAGATAAAACGCCAGTTCGAAGAATGGGACTAGTGGCAACATCCGCTGTGCGAAGTTTGTGCAGCCCCTAAATTTCAAAATTCATGATATTTTCATACAAATTAATTAAAGCTTTATTTTTCGCCCTTCTTGATATAAATTGCTAATATCGGTTAAGTAAAATGGCTTGAAACTTGTTCCTCGCAAATATAGGGCGCAGAACAAATCTTATGGTTTATTTGACCTCTTTTCTTATCGTCATAAATTTTGTTGGACAGCATATTTGTCTCTCAATTAAACAGAGGATGTTTTCCCTGTGACCACGTTGGCACCTTGCGAGCTCTCGAGGTGCGATGTCTGAGACGTGACGCTAAGCTTTGAAATTGGCGAAACAGCTAATTACGTTTGGAATAATTTTTAAAGGTGTGCCCAAGCAGAAAAGGAAAAACCATCAATGTTGTCTTTTGCCACCTGCCGCAAAATTACAAACCAGGATCCATTAAAACTTTTTGATCTGGCCAATAGCGAGGCGCGAAAATTCTTTAGCAAAAAAATTAAAAAAGAATGCTTCACAAACAATGTTTCTTGAATTTCTTCCTGAAATAATAATATTCTTTCGTATTAAATAGACCACAAACTTCATTGCGGCTGCAAACCCCTTTTCATCCGCTCATTGAAGCTCGAGAGCCAATCACTTGTGAAAAGACGTCGGCGATTTTTCGGCAAAGGAATAATGGTCAATAATTATTTAATTTCATCGACTTGTGACATGTGTGGAAATCATAACATTTGCGGAAGTCTGCAAATATACGAGTGGCCGGTGATGTGAGTTTGTTAACAGATTAAAGCACTGATATCTCTAAACTGACAGTGACACCGAGCGTTCTACAGAATACTGCCGGTCGTTAGACAGGTCTATTTACCACGGAGTCAGAGGAAGAGTATTTGGCGATAATTTATGATTATCACTATTCATGGCAAAAATAGAGGACACTGAAATTAGCAATTACGCTAATAACAGCCTTCAAAGTGATAATGAAAGTGATGACGATATTTTCCCAATCGCCACGAAAAAAGATACAGAAAAGAAAAGACGGCAACGCAAGCGAAGCGCTTCTTTGCCATTTATTGAAGATCACACTGGACTTTGTAAAGGATTGGCAGCCGCCAAGGGACTGCAGTTAAAGAAAACCAAAGGAAGCCGCCAATCGACACGGAGACGAAAGAAGGAGCGGGAAGATTGTGATGAAATGACTGAGTCAGATAAAGCGTTTAGTGAACAAAGTTCGGCCACTCGAAGAAGTGCAAGCATGCCAGAGTTTTATAGTTTTTCGCAGCACCCAAAGGACGAATTATCTAAACAATATACGAAAACAAAAAGGAGTTCTTCCAGATCGCGGACTAAACTGGTTGCAGCTGAGATAGACGTAGATCTAAATGAAGAAGACAGTTTTAAGCTGCCAGTAATTTCTGGTTGTGTTTCTTCGAAAAACGCTCAAGACCTAAATGTAGAAAACGAAGTAGACCGGGAACTAAGCCAGACTGTAAAAAACATGGCAATTCAACGAAAAACTTATCTGCCGCGAATTAACCCGAATAACGGAAACATATTTATGAAATCAAGGTAGAAAAAATGATCAAAGTAACTGTCTGGGTCATGAAATTGTTAAATGAGGTTGTTTATTGTTAACGTGACGGCGAAGTTTATGTTCGTATATAAAAATCATCTTACAGTTTAAACCGTACGGAAAGCCACGCTGTGAAAATATATTTGTTGCACAAAAGAAAGAAAAACATCTGCTTTCAAGTTATTTTTAACCAACAGAGCTATAGATATTGGTGGATAAACATTTGTACGCGCTCATAGGAAACATACACGCAAAATTGCGCATTATATTATACATCTTATCAACGACAACAAAAAATAAAGATTGTAAATATTCTACACATTTTTAGTTGTTAAATCAGTAGTACAATGATTTATGAAACCACATACAGTAAAAACTGTTCATCATGATTATTCAAAACACGATTAATGTACAGAATGTATATATATATCAATATACACGGAATGTAAATATGTATATAGCTGTGTACATTGCAATTAAAGTTAATTCATAAGAATCATTAAAGTAGCTTCTTTAGCAAATGTCTAAGAGAAAAATATAAGAATGTCAAATTTTATGTAACATTTCTTGTTATTTTATAAATTTACATTTACCACAATATAACTCGGTTTATTTTTAGCCAAAGATATCAATAATCAACAAAGCGTTTATCTATGCCCGCTGTGTTTCACACCTATTGAATCTGTACAATAGTTTTTCTCAACCCGGATAGAAAACTTTGGTACAGCGACACCGCAGGGGAATTCCTGAATTTCAGAAACTTGGATCTTTGAAAACGATATTGCCGTTAGTAAGCGTTTGTGAGTGTGCTTGGCCTTGATTTTTTGTCGTTCAAAAACTATTTCTAAACCCCACAATATAAAAACCGAAGACTGTTGATAGTCTTTCTTTTTTCTCTCCCTCTCGTTCCCTTTCCATCTTCTTTCCCTTCTCCGTAATTTTCGGGCTGACTGGGGTCATAAAATCCCTTGTTTGGGCTTGTTGTAATGAATTTTCGTTGATCACCTTTTCAAAAATTCAGCTATATTTTCATACTGAAAAAATATTAATTTGGAACTCTGTCAAAACTACAAGTTCTATCGTGATTACATGGTTCTCCAGTTATAACTTCATCCTTACATTTTCTCAGATTTAAATTCGATTTTAAAACACGGATCATGTGTACTTAAGGCACATGCCGGTCGAGTATCGACCGACGGTATCGGCCGATACTTGTACTCAGCCGACAGGTGCGTTAAGTACACATCATCCTAAAACACTACAGAAGAAATGCTAGGTAATTTTCCCTTTAATTCCTTGCTCATTTATGACCATTTGCTGCCTTCTAAAGAGATGTCAAAAAAACAATCAAGCGCCGTCTCGCTCTTAACTTGATTATACCGAACACCGAAAGAATCACAGCGACTTTCAGACGCCTCACGATTTATTAACTACACTAATTTTAACCTTCCATAAAAAATAAGCCATGTCAACAAAATCCTCTCATTGTTTTCTCCAAACTTCAGGGATATTATTATTATTAAAACGGCCAAGGATACTGCTTATTTGACGCATTGTAGATTTGTTCGTAATGCATTTATTTTTTTACTTCATTTTTAAGTTGTACAAATAAAAAGAATTTCGATCAGTTTTTAAGATTATACTTACACTATACCGGAGAAAACTTCCACCGAATAAACAGGTTATGCCATTAATTATGTTTTACGTTTTAATTTCACTTTATTAGTTAAGCACAAAGAGGTATTCTTGCAGTTGCGGAATATTATGAAGTACTTTCAATAACATTCATTAGCCGTAGAAAAAAACTGCGGAAAGAATCAAAGGGATTTATAGATGTCCAGTGAAAGACTTCTTTAATGAAATTATTGGCATAGCCTCCCTTACAAAAACGGCCGAAAGAATCAAAGAGATTTATAGATGTCCAGTGAAAAACTTCTTTAATTAAATTCTCTTTCAAGAACCCTACAACCGGCTGATTTTTTTTATAAATGCCTTTGTGAACAATAGCCACATCTGGGTCAGGGCTAAATCTAATTTCTGACATCTGAGTGACGTAGGAGCGAGCTAGTCAGAAATTATTATTCTGACGGCACGATATAGAGGCTTGCGTGTCGTCATGGGACACCTCGGGACTATTTAAGGGTTTGGCAGGAGATATTTATCATTCTACGTCGGTCAGTCTTCTTGAACGTTGCCTTTTTTCGTTCAAGTTTTTTTTTGTTACGTTGGGAAATGAAATGTTATACAAGTATCAAGTAATGTTATCAGTTTTAGTGCCTTTGCCCCCGAGGTCCAGTGCCACTGCATCGTTATAGGGGGTACACGTTCCACCTTTCTGTTTTTTTTTTGGCCACATCTAAAGGGTGGTTTTCTAGTAGTTTTTCGTAGCTGGCGTGGCACAATTTTCTCAAGTTTTGAAATATTATGTAAGCGAAATGTAATTTAAAAGGGTCAGGAGAATAGACATGATATGTTATTAGGACACATTTATCAGATGACTGACTTTTCCTATTGTTCAGTTTTGTATATTGTATAATGTTTAGGCTTATTTAGTTGTACCCTTTCCTCGGGGTCATGTGCTGCTGCATTAGATGAGGAATACGTTTCCACATATTTCTTGGTCACTTCTAAGGGTGTTTTTTTAGTGGTTTTTCGCTGGCATCTGGCGTAGCACAATTTCTCATTTTTAGAAACATTGTTATTCGTAAGGCTGTATTCTGTTATTGTAATTTGCATCAGATGACGGATCCATTTTGTATCGGATGACTGACTGACTCATCCTAAATAAACTATTTCACATTGAATGTCTCGTGTTAGTGGAGTCAGAATAATCAGTTTTCCGATTTTAAGAACTAGAACTGAGGTAAACAAAAATAGGTTCCAGTCCTTCATCAGAAACCTGATTTTGAGTTCGTCTTGACTGTTTACCTCAGTTTCAGTCCATCGTCAGATAACTGACTTTTTGCCTCGACCCTGTAAAATCAGCCAGTTGTAGGTTTCTTGAAAGAGAGGCTGTGCCAAATATTTCAATTCATTTCCACACGCTCTGAAGATAGGTTACGGTGGCTAATTTACTCAATCAACCCAGTTGATACCACATTTTATCATTTCAGCAGGCGTTATTAATTACTGAGTAAGGAAGAAAAGAGATGAAGACAACACAACCGTTAGTCACTTCACGTTTTAATTTAGTCCCTAGCAAGACACATTACACGTACACGACACTACAACGGAACCGTAAAAGGAAGTTTGTTGGACAGTGAAGCAACCATATTGCATCAAAAGCGTTCTTTGCTTCCCATCATTCCTAACGGCCACAACGCTGCCCAATAAACAACTGTTAGTTACATTATTAATTGAGTCCGCTGGCTTTTCAAAGCGTTCCTAGCCCAAATTCATGGGCCATTCTCGAGTTGTTGTACCCATTTTAGGGGTACTGTGCCCGCGAGTTGGAAGCGGTATGCGGGGCTTGAGTCATGCTCGATGATACATTGCCGTGAAAGTTTCCAAACTGCTGACTGCCATGATAGTAGTCTCCAGACCCCTTACCGGTAGCATGATCGCCGCCTGTCATATAGAACGTATTAGAAGACGGCCCAGCGGCCTGTGAAGCGTTGGAATAACCATGCGCACCATGTACCATTGCGCCTTGATTCTGAACATGTTGTGACTGCGCACCGTAAGGGAACGGATCGTTGCGGTGCTTGTGATATTTTTTGCCTTTGTAATGGGGCTTGTTGTTGCCGGCCCCTGGTTGCATGGGGCCGCGAGGTGTCTGTTGGTTTTGGAGCTGCGAGTTATATGCACCCATATGCATCTGCTTACTCTGGTACCCAGTCATCGACCGAGCTGCCCTCCATGTTGGATGGTGTTGGTTGGGTATGAACGGTGAGCCCTGGTGCAGAGGAATGGCCTGTTGTTGCTGTTGTTGTGAGAGAGGTATTTGTTGTTGCTGTTGCTGTTGTTGTTGTTGTGCAGTTTGTCCAGGACTGCTCCTTTCTATGGAATTGCGCTCAGAGAAACTTGTGTTTTCTTGCAATACTGGCGGAACTTGAGTCGGGTGATATGGCTGAAAATTGCATAACATATACATACAAATTAAACAAACGAAAAACACGATATTACTTGGGTCATCAATGAAACAGTAGAATTGGTACTTACGCAGGCCTAAATATATCTACACACGCATGCTTACAGTCTCAAATATACGCATGCACGCACTCACACAATCATTTTACCTGTATTTGCTGGGGCTGATAGATCATTTGTGGCACTGCAGGGGACAGCTGCTGACCTATAGATACCGCAGGGTGAGGCGGCATGTGGTCCTGATTAGGCATGGGGTACATTGAAGGGTAGTACATCATCGGCGGGCTCGCCCATTGCTGGCTCATTTGGACATGATACTGAAAAACCAAATAAATAAAAGCGAATTTACAGACCAAAAAGTAATACAATAAGCCTGTAAATGACATCTATGGTATTGAACTTGGGTGAGGTCCGTATTGGAAAAAATATTAAACAAAAAAAGATACAGAGAAATAATGAATACTTGGCAATTAAATTGATTTCTATCGATTCACACAAGATTCTCGCATCTATTTTTAAGAGTTCCTGCGTGAGATACATATAACAATATATTGTCAAAAACGCTTTTACTGACAGGCTTTTTTCGATATATTTAAATTCTTACTTAGCTCCGAACCTTAGAGGAATAAAACAAAATAAATCACATTGAGGTTCAGGGAAAATATTTAGAAAATTGGTGGATTGGCTGCTTGCTGCACTTGAGTGGCCGACTACCACAAAGGAAAAGCAAGAAAGCCAAGTACTGACACATACCTGGAATCCAAGATTGAAAAAATAACGAAGAGTATTTGGATCTGAAATGTAAAAAAAAATCAATCAATAATTCATTCTGCTTATTCTACGCTTGGGTTAGATTAAATACAAATATCTATCATTCATTTCTTCACTGATTATTCTGACTTCATGTTGTCGTTATAAGTTAACATTTCTTTTCTAATGTGCACTTGTTAACTATGCATGGTGTTTGATTGCCTCAACTTGTTTCCTGGTATCGTGTATGTTTTTACTACATGTTATTACATCAATTTTTCGCAATTTTGCACAATTTATTTGGAATCCAGGGTTATTAATTTTAGAGACTTCTTTGTACGATTCAAAGTGAAAAACAATCTGTTTCTTTAAAAACCTGTCCTCGGATAGATTCGACTCCTTAGAGTGGGACTACCTTTTTAAGGTGCTCAATATTATGAACTTTGGCCCAAGCTTCCTCAACTGGATTCGAACGTTCTACAGCAATATTTCTAGTTGCGTCATCAATAATGGACACTCGTCCGAGTTTTTTTCTTTACAAAGAGGGGTCAGACAAGGGTGCCCTCTCTCAGGTTTGCTCTTTGTTCTCGCGGTCGAACCACTTGCACACCAGATTAGAACTACGAATTCCATTAAAGGCCTCGAAAACGGGAATAAGATCACCAAACTTAGTTTGTATGCAGACGACACCACTGCTTTTGTCCGCGACGACTCTTCAGCAGCGTCTCTATTCGTGCTCCTTGATCAATTTAGTACTTGCTCAGGTCTCAAAATTAATAAATCAAAAACTGAGGGTCTATGGCTAGGTCGTTAGAAAAATAGATTAGGAAAAGATGAGCCTTTTGGCATCTCATGGCCAAAAAATTACGTCACCGCACTTGGAATTGCCTTTCCATACACTGCTAATGTAGGAATCAAATTGAACTTTGATGAGAAGCTCGCTAAACTTAAAAAAGTTCTAAACATCTGGCGTATGAGACATCTAACCATCTTAGGCAGAATAGCAATTGTCAAGAATTTGGCAATTTCCAAACTCGTTTTTTGCTCCTCGGTCTTAAACATTCCTGCCAATTTTGTAAAAGAGGTCAACAGCAACATATTCTCTTTTGTCTGGAACTTTAAGCCTGATAAAATAAAAAGAAAGACGTTGATTGGCCCAGCTTGCAAAGGCGGCCTAAACATGGTAAACTTTGTGGATGTTGCAAAATCGCTTAAGATCACCTGGGTAAAACGCTACTGCGAATCCACCGGCAGTCATTGGTGCGCCCGTCTCGATTCCTTGTTAGCTAAAGTCGGAGGAGCTTTTCTATTCCAATGTAACTACGACCTGAAAATGCTGAAGCTAAATAATCTTCCTTCTTTCTATAAAAATATCCTCGAGACGTGGCAAGAACTGAATCGCAAAAAGCCGCTCAATGTAAACGAATTTAAACAAGAAATTATATGGAACAACCGGTTTATAAAGACAAACGGTAAAACGATGTACAACAAAACGTGGGTCAATAAAGGCGTTTTAAAAATAAGTGATCTCTTGGACAATCACGACCAATTCCTTTCTTTTGAAAATTTTAAACGCAAATTCAACGTTCGATGCACCTTCCTCGATTATGGTGGCGTCATAGCAGCAATCCCTAAAGCGTGGAAAAACGAAATCACGAGCAGTATTGCCAAGGATGTTAGTGAACCCTCCAACGCTGACCATGACACCGTCACCGCGAAACAAGCCCGCCTAATGCTAGCGGAAAAGTCCTTTTCTCCGCCAACAGTCGAAATCACTCTAAGTAATCTAGTGTCAAACGTAAAAGATGTCTATGAACTTCCATTTAAAGTCACCATTGAAAGTAAAATGAGGAGCTTCCAATATAAACTCATACACAACATCATACCTACCAATCTATCACTCCATAGAATGAAAATAAAAGAGTCACCATTTTGCGACCACTGCCATGGCCAAAACGAAACACTCCTTCATAGGTTTTGTGAGTGCCCCAAAGTTAAGTCTTTTTGGGAAGACGTTATAAAATGGTGGAATATAAGGCGCTCGGACAACTTAAAGCCTAACTCTTGCGAAATCCTTTATGGATACAAACCTGAAAATACCAAGTTTCACGCATTTAATCACTATCTTCTTATAGCTAAATATCATCTATATCTCGCAAGAAACCAATCGGAGACCCCTAGCATGAAGGTATTTCTTGCCTTATTGGAAAGTAAAATCAAATGCGAAAGACAAATTGCTATTAAAAACTCAAACAACAAAAAGTATGAAGCGAAGTGGACCACTCTCTGCATAAGCAATGCGTTAGCTTTTACACCACTTTCAGAGTAAAAAAGCTAGGCTCAGGCGTAATTAGTAAACTTATTTAATCATTATTTAGACTCCGTAATTTGACCCTTGAGCTAGTTTATTATATCAATAAGCCTTTTTAGTGTGTAATTAAGCTCTTTTGTAAAGTTAAGTATAGTACTTAATTGCCTTAGTTTAACTGTTATACTATTGTTTTGTATAATATTGTAAAATGTATGTGTAGGTCACGTGGTGTCAAAATAAAAAAAAAATAATAAAAAAAAAAAAAGATTTGCCGTAAAACACCAAATGACTTCAGGTCTTGAAGGGCTTATTAGAGAGACGCGGGGGGGGGGGGGGGGGGGGGTTGACCAATTAACCGAGGGGCTCATTACAAAATCCAAAAAGGAAACATTATTTAAAAGGTTGACAAAAACGACAATGCAGCTGTCTTAAACATCCGTTGCACGTTAATATATACAAGTTGTTAATTTCATTAGTTGTGTCTACATGTACTTTCCGAGACATCTATTTTTTTTTTCGCGTTTTGCAATTCTGCAAAAATCGCAAAAAAAAAAATTGTCTGAAAATCAATAAAGTATACAAGTGGGGTCTGGAAACAAACGCACCTTCCGGGAGATCCGAGCCGTCACTTTCAACAGATATTCCTTGGGGCATGCGCGGACTACTGGTCATGTTTGGTATCTGTGTGTACATCACAGGAAGGAACGGCAGCTGATACACGGGCTGGTTTTGAGAAACTGTAGGGGAGGTGGAGGGTGCAGATTGTATTCCTTCACTACTGTGGTTTGTGTCTGAGGGGGTAGGGGAGGGGATTGCTGGTTTTGTGGTTGCTTCATGGCTGGAATTGAGGCTTTTCGTAGCAGTGGCTTCATCTTCAGATGTGTTCTTGTTTGGCTTGTTGTTCTGTGAAAACAAAACAGAACAAGTGCATCAAACCTTGTCAAACTCTCATCAAATTTGAACAAAGAAAATCATTAATAACAGAGATTTGGGTAATTTTAGAGCAGTTTTCAATTGAGTGTGGTAAAACCAAAACTAAAGTAATTACTCTGGCCAATCACAGCAGTCGTAAACAATCCACTGAACCAATCAGAGCTCGAAGCAATTACATGTCGGCGGCGCCAAGCGCGGGAAAACGGGGGAGAGCAAGTCACGATTGGTTTTGGTTTTACTTCTGATTGGTCGAGAAAGTGGCGCGAGATTTTTTAGCCAATCACAAAGCGTAGCAATGAAAAACCAAAGCAATTGTGTAATTACTTTCGACACTCAATTGAAAACTTCTCTATTCCTTTGTTTTGTCTGCATTTAGTTATCAGTTTGAGAGGCTGTATCAAACACGAGGAAGAATGTTTCATCAAAGAAGTGGGATAAAAAAATCTTAGTGCCATGTTTGGAAATCGTGATGAAACATTCTGCCTCCTGTTTGATACATTTCCTCTTTATTCCAGATAGCAAAGTTACCTTGTCTACAAAAACAACATACATGTAATGACCGAGACCTGCTACCGGTTGCATAAAGCAACTTAAGATGAAGTGCGATTTTCTTGTGCTCTGTATCTTTCCTTTTTTCTTTAATCTTCCCTCGGTTGACTAATCGCACTCTCTAAGTCAGATGACTAATCCATGATATCACACAAGAAAATCCCACTTAAGCTGCTTATGCAACTAGGCCGAAGCCAGGTCCATAGTAATAACCACAAGACCATGGTACATCTTAGATAACACTGGCCGTGTTTTCACGAACGATTTTTCAAGTCGCTGAGCGAGTGACAGTCGGAAATCTCGTGAAAACAGTTGCTTGTCCAACTCGCTTAAAGTTAAGCGAGTCGGCGAACTACAATAGAATTCTCATTAAATTTAAGCCACTAAACCAGGTCGCTTAAGCTTGACGGCAATTCAAACAACAAAGAAGGGCATTGTATTGTCGTTCTTTTGTGTTCTAATTTTCTATTGTTTTAACATAAAATATATTGCGCACGGTATAAGAAAAATGAATAAAGTTCTGTCCGTGAAAACGCATAAATTTTTTAAGCTGCTTAACGCGGTCAGTAAACAAATCACCTACAGGAATGTTAAGCGAGAAAAACCGCCTCGTGAAAACACAGCCATTATATAACATAACATAAAACCTATATTTTAACACGATAAGAGTTAAAGCTAAAAAGCTTGTGGGGTCATGTATACTACTAAACTAATATATGCTAATTGAAGTATGTACATAAAAATTAATAAGTACAGAACTAATAACAAAGTATTAATCTAAGACCTGAAAATAATAATTTTAATTTCTAAAAATACACGTAGTCACTGTCTCTGTATCAAGATGTAGAGGCAGTTGAACTGTAAGATAAGGGTACTTACAGTTAAAATAGAAACTGAAGGGCTGTCCTGATGTGCAATGTCCGAAGCTGGAGCTGGCTTCATCACAACTGAAACTTTTAAAACATCACAATTTAATTAACATGATTAACAAGGACATAATACACCATTAGTCCATTCCAGATGGCATGCTAGCCTATGACAAGGTAAATCTTGAGGTAAATTCATGGGTATACTGCACTGTGGGTAGTGAGACAAACAGGGGATGAAAATCTCCCAGAAACAAAAAAGGGGGAAGAAACAAGGGGATCCGCTTCAGTGCCAAGATTAATGCACAATACCTAGTGTTGAAGGAGCGAGGATTTCTCTTTTGCCATCCTTACAAGTTAAATCTTTTGCTGTGTTTACAAGCACTTTTATTTCTCCACCTTCATTAAGGGGCTCTGCAAATGTTACTGTCTTTTTTTCAGGAGCAGAAGTGACAGAGCTCTCTCCTACAAGAGCTGATTTGAGACTTGGCGTGTCGTCCTTTTTTAACAGTTTGATATCATCCTTGTGTGCAGTCTCAGCTTCATTGTCAGCAGCTTGCTGTGGTTTGCTGTTCAGGTTCGTCATTCGTATAACACCCCTCACATTTGGTTTCACAGAAGCTAACTCTTCCGTCTTCTTCAGCTCTTCTTCATTCTCTATGACATTATTTTTGGGACCTTTTTCCTGTCCTTTTGGTTCTTTCTTTTCAGATGTTTCCTTTGACCAAGCATTTCTTGCCTCTGTCGCATTAACAAATGATATCTCCTCAATGTCAGGTTTTGGTGGAGTGGTTTTTAGTTCTGTTGCTTGTTGTTTTGCCTCGTCACATGAAGCCTCCTTTGAGAGTTCCACTTTGCTCGTCACTAGTTCCTTTTCTAATAGTGAAGTTTGTTTGAGAGATTCCCGTTGCTCTGTCTTGCAGCTTTCTAAAGGAAGACAACTGCTGCTTGTTTCCACTGGCTTAACTTCCACTTTCTTTGCAACTTCTCCCAGCTTGTTTACAACTTCACCATTTTGGGATACTGCAGGGGGTAGTGCAGGGGGTACTGCGGGGGGTACTGCAGGGACTTTTGGCTCTTTAGCCTGAGGTCTTTCTTTTCTTGTTTCCAGTTCCTTGTCTTCAAGTTTGGCCGTGTGTGATTGGTGATTGGTCGGTGAAGTTGGCGCACTGGAAGGCTTGTTTTCACCAGATTGATTCATTTCCTTTGGCATCATGGGTACTGGTTTTCCCTGTGTGTTTTTCAGTCGACTCCAGAACTCAGCAGGACTTTGATCAGGTGCTGCTTCAGTTGATGGAGGCTTCTCTTCAGCCTGTTGAGTCTGAAAATGACAAAATAAATAAATTACACTATGATTAAGCATTCCATTCTTTAATGGTCACATTCAAAAAATGTGATCCCATTGCACTGTTGTCTACAAACATTAGTTCGTTTTCCTTAGAAACGAAACAGATATATGTTGTAGTTCATTTTTATCCTTGGTTCAATTTTTATTTTTCATTGTTCTTTACTATGCTAATATATGATTAATGAATATAAAACAAAGGAAAATAAAAATCGAACCAAGGATAAAATTGAACTACAACACATATTACATTAACTAAGAGCTTACATTATAACAAAGAAAATCCCCACAGTAACTCGTCAGAATTGAGGGCACAATGATATCACAATAACTTACTGGCAAAGCTGGAAAAGCTGCAGGATCTTTTTCTTGTAATTCTGCGAGCTTAGCTTGCTCCTATAAAAGACCATTTAAAATTAACTTGACTAAGCAGACAACTCTAAAAACACACACACTTAGTACATTGAATGATCTACATTTACATCTACATTTAATAAGTCGGTAAAATCCGAAGACATCACACCAACTATAAAACAAACATTTAAATAAGATAAAATAAGATAAAATAAATCAACGTATAAGTGTGTTAGAATATATATAATTATCATAAATTTAAAAATGAAATAAATAAATTAATGTATCATAATCATAATATTACATTTTACAAATAATAATAGTTAAAATCTAATTAGCATAATAGTCAAAAAACTTGGTTTTAAAGGATTTTAAAGATAATCAACACCCATGAGAAACACTGTTGTGAGATCATGCAGGCTGAGATGTAATGTTAAGAAATCTAACTCACTGCTATGTGTCTTGCCTCTTCATCCTCCCTCTGCAGTTGTCGCTCATCTCGCCCTCGAGAATAACGCCCTCTTCCTCTGCCCCTGCCAAACTTGTCACGTGACCCTGCACCCGATCGCGGTCTTGGAAATGAATCATCCTGCAACAAATTAGGAAAGTAACAACAAAGTAAGAAAGATACATTCTTGAATAAAAACGTAAGTCATTAATTACCTTTTTTTCAAAATGCATGTATATATAAAATATATGCACTTAAACCTTACCTGAATTGGCCATAATGAAATCGTGAAGAAAAAAATCAGTGGACAGAATGAGTAAAGTTGCATGCAAGATTGCTTGCCACATGTACTTTCTTAAATGCTTTCCCCTCCCAAAAAAATGCTTAGGTCATCAAAATACGGAATTAGATTTGATCTGATAAATCTCGCTGAAGTATTGATTAAAATAATATTAATACGTTTTTGGATTTCAGTGGATAGATAAACCACAAAACTGTTATTGAGTTAAAGAATCCGGACTTTCCAAAACAAATGCAGCCTCAGTTCTTGAGAGTTCTGTTATCTGTGATATAATATAAGGTCAGCAGTTCTCACCAAATCACCTGGGAACCCTTTCAAGTAGATGTATATTGATATTTCATGTATATTTAGTTATTCTACAGTAAATATGTTATATAAGGTCAGCAGTTCTTACCTGGAAACCCTTTCTAGTAGAAGTATCATCACCTTGGTCATCTCCCTGAATAGTAAACAAACAATGGACTGACTTCCTTCATGAAAAAAAAAATGCACTAAAATTAATTTTATAAATTACCACAAGTTTCTGGCATCCCAGCTCACCTTGTAGCCTCTGGGGGGTCTAGCTGGCATATTTCTTCTTCTTCCCCGTTTTCCATCATCTCGTATACCTACCAAGAATAACACAGGTACTGTTTAACCTCACTACACACACAGAAAAAATATTATTTTCCTACACTGAATACTTTATCATGCAACAGCAATTATGCACTGATTAGATTTATATAATGTACGAACTTGATTAAAACTTAAAATAGGAACATGTATGTCCCTCATAACTAACTCATACAATACACGATCGTCTACATCTGGAAAATTCTATGTTAAATGTTCCAGACTAGAAATATTAAACAATTCTTTCTCTCGGCTCGGAGTAAAGCTGTGGAATAAGATACCACGCTATATAACGGATCTTCCTAAGAATGCTTTCAAAAGAGCTCTCCGCAAATTGCTATTCAATATTTTAGAAAAGGAGGATGACTATATTCAAATCTCCATGATTGTTAATAAAGTATAAGTACATAGATACACTTACTATAGTCAGAGAATCCTTGTCTTAATTCAATTAGATCACTTAACTTCTGTGTTTTTATTCATTATTATGTGCAATCTGCAAGGCTTTTCAATAGTATAAGGTTTTTGATTTTGTAGATATTTGTATTTTTCATGTACTTGTTTTGCCCCGCCCCGATTAGCTTTCCAGCTATTTGCAGGGCAAACAAATCAGTCAACTCTTTCATTATTATACTAAGAATACATTGTTATTGTTGTTTCTTGTTGAATAAATTGTTGTTGTTGTTAAAAAAAAAATGTCCTTTCAGACATATGTTTATCGAGTTTCATGCTCAGGTAATCCATATTGTTTGGATTTTCATCCTGGCTGGAAAAAAAATCTAAAAAAGTATTGGGCCTCTGTTTGCTTGTTTCTGAATGATCTCATTCTATTGTTCTGAAACTAGGCCACCAAAATATAAATGGACTGCATGATCTTAAACTAGATTCATACAATCTGAATGATTCACCTCTGCATGTTAATCATTCAGATTGTAATCTAAATGATTCACCTCGACATGGATTGGTCAGATAGCAATCGAAAATTTCAATCACAGAATCCAGATTTAGATTGGTTAAAAGGAATGCTACCATTGATAAATAGAAATACATTAAATAAAAAGAATATTCAAGGTTTACATCATCATCATCACCATATTTACCCTCGTTATTAGGGGTGCCTCCTGCTCCTTCAGATTTCTTGTAGTAACCTGACAAATCTCTGTAATTAAGCTCTAAAAAAAAACATTAAACGACTGATTTTACACTGTGTTCTAAATTACAACATAGTTAATAAAGTGCAATGGTTATAAAACTTGAGAAATGTCTTTGTCTGGTGTTTTTGTTGTCGTTTTTCAGCCTTGACCGTGCATAACCACAATAGATGTTGAACTTTGTTCAAGCAACTGACCAATAGAAATGTTGCCATTAAATTGTTCAATTATTTCATAACAGTAAGTGCATAATCCAGTTAATTTGTGCATGACATTATGGAGGAATTGGCCCCCCAAAACAGTGTCAGGGATGTTGGAAATTCACCTAAGTTTTAAAATAATTGGTGCAACTGAGGCCAAAACTGTGAGGAAGAATTTTGATATCTGCTTTCAAAACAAAAATTAAAGCAATTTGTAGATACATGAAGCATACACTTTTGCGTTTGGGCCAACTACTTTAAGCGAAGTTTTAAAATCCCTGGCATGGTTTGGAGGCCAACAACTGCTTAATATCATGTAACTACCAGTAGTTTCATGGAGCAAAAGGATAGCACAATTTTTCATAAACATGGGTCATTTTGTGTAGTTCTGTATCAGTCTCATTTTTAGTATGTTTACAGATAAATAGATAACACTTACTTATACACAATTTCTATAACTTGACAATCTTTGCCTATTTAACTTACCCTGTTGGTTCTCTGAAGGCTTCAAGTTTTCAAGTGGAATCACAAAGCTGACAATGGAAATAATTACAAGGAAAATCAGTAAATAAGGAATTAACTTTAAGCATCTACCTACACTTTAATAAATAAATGTAATGTTAATAAATAAATAAATAAATAAATAAATAAGTAGGTAAATACATGTGTAAACTAAAACTAACAACAAAAGTAGTATTAAAGTAGTACTATCCTCTATTGCTTGTTTTACAAAAATAATACACTGTGTATACAGTACCTTTTATTTTTAAGTTCTGGAATCTTCACCTAAAAATGTGATAAATGAAAACATTAATTAAACCAAAATTAGACAAAAAATATTTAAAAATTATCACTCATTACCAGTTAAATTCCAATAACTTAAACTCTGAGGGGAGACAGAAATGTTTGAGTTCAAATAATTCGCAGTTAATGAGGGTAAAATTATTGTAATGGAGTGAAGCAGATATTGTACATACATTTATGTACCTGTGGAGAATACAAACTCTTAAGAACCAACATAAATGCATTATTTTTGTGTGAAATGTTTAAGCTGCACTTACTTCAATATTTCCTTGAATAGGAAGGTAATAAACAACAATGGCCTCGTAAACTTTATCTGCAACTTCTGGCTGACCCAAAAATGCCTAAAATACAATACAGTAAACAACACTTTCACTGATTCTAATGATACAATACAAAGATTTTCATTTTGCTAAATACAGGTCATTATTTTTCCATTTTGTGATTTTTTTTTCCTCATTACAGTAGACAAGTTAATACCACATTTACATTTTGTGTACCTGTTGCAGATAGAAAATGTTCCCAGGTTGAACCAGTATTCGACATACTGTAGGTTAAATTAATTTGTACCCAGTATTCAATCTAGGTAAGCTAACCCTGACCCCGGCACAAAGCTAACCATCACAGCTTGCACAAAGTTTTGTGTTTATGTTAGCTAAGGTTAGCTTTGTTCTGGGGTTGGGGCTAGCTTACCTGGTAGATTGAATACTGGTTATATAGATTTAAGGTGGCTGAACACAGTTTCACTGTACCTATGCATTATTCATTGTCATTTTAAAACTACTAACATCTGAGTGCCCAAAATTGGTGAGGCATACGATTAAGCAACAAGCTATATGTATATATATATATATATTGATATTTTTGTTGAGCTTTCAGGGTGTTGCCATGGCAACACGGTGGATTTTAAATCAGCCTGCAATATTTGGTTTCGTTTATTTTCAGAAAATCTAGACATTAGGTTTTGTCCATCATTTGTTTCCAGTAAACTCGTAGAAATATTCGCATGTTAACACTGGTCTCATGTAATTTGAACAGAGGGATCTTCCGTAATTTGTGGTTTAATATGTTTGCGTTTTGTAAAATTCTCCTCTGTTAGATTTCAAATTTCTGATGGCAGGTGAGTTTGGCATATTCGGAACTATTATTGTGCCAATAATTTAGGAAAATCCAACGAGTGGTTCCATAGAAATCAGCACATTTCCGAGGAAAGTCGCTAAAATATTCAGTCACAATTCTTTGGTCAACTGCGCATGCGTTGCATTTGACTGGGTTCTGGATCCAAAGACAAAAACTACCAAAAAGACAGTGTATTTCTTCAATGGTTCTATAAATTATCTATTGATTCAACAAACATTTTTACCAACAACAAATCGTTTGATTTTAAGACTAAAAACAACACTTTCGCGATCCACACTGAGCAAAATAAAATGATTGCTGAATAGGCGCCACATTTGTTTTTCTCAAAACTCTGCATGTGCTGACTCGTGAGCAGCTGAAATTGAAGAGCGTGTGCAAACTGTGTTCAGCCACCTTAAGGGGTCAAGAGGTTGTGGGTCTCTCTAAATCTTCTCAAGTTAGCCATTTGATTTTTCAGGTCAGGACGCCAGCCTTGTCGGGTTTTTGACCTGAGACCCCTCTCTTATCTGGAACACTGCCTCATATTGCTTAACACAGCCAGAGCACTATGAATAATTATTATTGAAATCGGATGATATACTTTATTTCATATGTTGTATTATTTTGTTTTACTTGTATATTGTCTTAACAATTTTAAAATTAACTCACAAAGCACTTGTCCCCTTCCTGATACTGAATGCTTGCTGCATAAGACCGATCTTGCTTTTCTTGCCCTAAATAGATACGAGAAAGTAACCAAATGTCAGAACAACATTTCATCACCCAGAGAGGAAATGATATATATGGGGAGATTAATCTGTCTTATGCATAGTTAAATCTCTCTTTACAGAGGCCACCATTATACAAGGTTTCTGGTATTACTGCAATAGTTACTGTATATTTTGAAAACTGTATAAAAAAAGCTTGAATAAGTGTACAAAATCATAGAATCTACAGCATAATAGCCTTTTTTGTCGAATCTGCCCCGAAAATGCAGCATAATTTTCCATTTTTGGCCCCTCTTTACCAGAAAGGCCTGATTTAACACACACATCTCTCTAATGTTTGCTTTGGAGAGAGCAATATTAATAATAGTCTTGGTCTCCATAATACAGACACCTCAGTAGTAATACCTACACCATCATTTCATCATTTTTCATCATTTTATTTCAATAATTTAAATTTAACAAATTAGAGAAATATACAACCCGCATATAGCAAAGCTAATCAAGGCAGGTTGTATAATTTACAATCAAATTAATTTTAGCAAACACAAATTATTAGTAAAATCAGGTAAATAATTGTCCATTGTAAGGCAGTTTAACTGTACATGAAAGCAAAGGGAATATTACAGTTCATCAATTATTGTTTGAAGATTTCAACAGTGTTCCAGATAAGAGACGGGTCTCGGGTCAAAAACCCGACAAGACTGGCTTCCTGACCTGACAAATCAAATGGCTAACTTGAGAAGATTAATTTTAGAGAGACCCACAACCTGTTGACCCCTAAAAATTATTCATTGACTCCCTGCCTTTAAAAGTTAACTGGAACACTGATTTCAACTGATAAAGATAGTAGATTACCATTCTTAGTATCCTCCCAGACTTCCAGCTCTACATTACGGTACATCTCACTATCCAGAGAGCGTTTTACTTGCCATCCATGTTTCTGATCCTGACTTGGTTTTACAGTCTCCTCCTTTACTTCCTCTTCATATGCCTTGTTTTGCCGAGCAGATTTAGCTGTAAAAGATGATGGAACACCATAAATTGAGCCACAATATCAAAATTTAAATTCTATTTCTATAGAAGTAGTGGGGAAAAATTGTTTGGATATCAAGATAACTCAATCCCATCTTGTGTGATCATGTCCTTAATTCTCATAACCTTTTGGATTGATAAGGCATTAAAATTACAAGGAGAAATTTGATGCTGATCACTCTTACGGCTTAAAGGGTTAACATACAAAAATACGGTAAAAGTACATGTAATATTTATATGAAAGCTCATCTAGTATTGTAGGAAATAAAAGCAATCGTTCAGCTATTTAGTAAGAGAATGTAACTGACACTAATTTATTGGTTCTTTTTTATGTTTTTTTTTTTTCATAACTATCTATTGATTTCCCCAAATCTCATTCATGTACATCAGCCACTGTATTCAGAATGCAACAATGACACATGTATTACATGCATTCTGCTTTGTATCTGGATGTTGTGTGTTATGGTGTACAGTTTGGTCGTTGCGCCATTTTTTTATTGTTATTGTTATGAGCTCTTTCCAATTAACTGAATATGCTTCTAATGCCACATTGACACTCCTACATATCTGAAGGTTTTGATGTTAAATACTATCCAGGGTGTATGCCACTAGGCATGCAAGAGATAGGCTAAGGTCAACTTATTCATCATGAATGGAGTTTGGTGATTGAAGTCACTCTTTATACTCATTGCAAGGTTCTTTTGGCTGGTCTTGGTCCCAGCTCAGCAAGTTTCTCCGTGTCCACATAACTTGCTCAAAAGCCCCTTTTAATGTTCTTGCATGGTCCGAGACATTGCTTCACAAGGACATTTTAGATGCTGACTTGTGAGTACCTGAAATGGACACACCCATTCCAGAACAATGCATGCATGTACATAAATTATTGTTGGTGCCTTAATTGTTTACCTTTACTGGACCTGCCCCTCACAACTTCTGTCCAACCTGAATTATCTTCACTGTCATCTTTAAAAGCATTGTCATCTTCAAGACCATTCTGATAAAAGCTGGTCATCATACTGTCCATATCGGTTGTAGGATTCTGTTTGGAACCTTTAAAGGAATTCTCTTTCCTGTCAAGTTCAGAAAATGCCCTCTGGTACAGGATATCATAGAGCAAGGCTGTTACAAAAAAGATAAAACATTGACACATTAATGTATTTCTCATTTACTTGCACAACCCATCCACATGGAAGGAAAAGAAAATGACCCTGTGCTTTGTAGAGAACGTTTCTTCCAAAACCACATAACACCACCTCACAACCACCCTGCTAATCCATATGTATTATTATGGCCAGTTAAGGTGGCTCCATAGAGTAATCACAGATTATGTTGCACACACACTAGTGTTGCTTTTTGGAAGCTGGTTTTCACATTCCTTTTTACTCCCAGTTCACTAAAACCTAATCTTTCTCTCTGATTGGTAGGGTTCAATCTACAGTGTTTTGAACACAATCGTTCTCTCTGATTGGTAGGGTTCAATCTACAGTGTTTTGAACACAATCGTTCTCTCTGATTGGTAGGGTTCAATCTACAGTGTTTTGAACACAATCGTTCTCTCTGATTGGTAGGTTTCAATCTACTATGTTTTGAACACAAGCATTCTCTCTGATTGGTAGGTTTCAATCTACAGTGTTTTGAACACAACCGTTCTCTCTGATTGGTAGGGTTCAATCCACAGTGTTTTGAACACAAGCATTCTCTCTGATTGGCATGGTTCAATCTACAGTGTTTTGAACACAATCGTTCTCGCTGATTGGCAGGGTTCAATCTACAGTGTTTTGAACACAATTGTTCTCTCTGATTGGAAGGGTCCAATCTACAGTGTTTTGAACACAATCGTTCTCTCTGATTGGTAGGGTTCAATCTACGGTGTTTTGAACACAATCGTTCTCTCTGATTGGTCGGGTTCAATCTACAGTGTTTTGAACACAATCGTTCTCTCTGATTGGTAGGGTTCAATCTACAGTGTTTTGAACACAATCGTTCTCTCTGATTGGTACAGTTCAATCTACAGTGTTTTGCAACCATTTACTAAAAAAGAATTAGCACCATACAGTGTATTTTTACCCTATCCTGTTGTTACATGTACAACCATGCCGTTAATACAAACACATTGTTAAAGCCAACAGTGGTCAGATTGACACTTCACACACTTACACTGGCAAAAAGCAGCATTCTTCTTGAATTGTATTCTGTACACAGCATCATAATGGTTTCCATTGGAATAGCAGAGCAAAATCTATTTATGAAATAAACACTTGTTGGCTTACAAATTATAGGTGTGGTTACATAGGATGTAATCCAACCGTGGTACACTGTAAATTACCATTTTATGACAGGAATCTGTGCCTTGAACCTGTGACAGTACTTTCCCGAGGTACAGAATGTAAACTTGCTTGTAATCCTCGATGGATATGTTGTGGTTAACTTTTTTCTTTGGTTTGAAATTTTAAAGCCAGTTTGATTTTGATTTTCCTTTGTCACAGCTTATGGTAATGAATTTGAGACAAGGCAAAATAAAAATAAACTGGTTCAAAAATTTTAAACCAAACAAAAACTTGAACCATAACAGATACATAAAAAGGAACAAGAAGAGATCATGACTTTTGGGGAATTGGATACCCAGAGTTAATGAACCAATCATGATGCTATGTTTGATAGCAAGAGGAATTAAACCACAAAGGATTTATCCTGGAAATTAAACTCCCAAGTTACCACATGTATCGCAGAAAACACAACTAAGTATAATTTACCACAAGATATAATAATAATAATAATAATAATAATAATAATAATAATAATAATGATGATGATGATAATAATAATAATAATAATAATAATAATAATAATAATAACAATAATGTTGTATGACAATGTTAAATTACTCTGGGATGTGAACATACAGTGTGACCATGTCATTGAAGCCAGAAGACCGGACATTGCAGTTGTAAATAAGGAGGAGAGAAAGTGCACTATTATTGATATTGCCGTACCAGTGGATAAAAGAATTGGTGAAAAGGAGAATGAGAAAGTTGAAAAGTATCAGGATCTTAAAAGAGAAATTAATAGAATATGGAACATGAGAACTGTACAGGTGTTACCAATTGTTGTCGGATCATTGGGAAGTGTAACAAAAAATTTGGACAAGTGGTTGGCAAAGTTGAATGTTAAAATTAGTATTTCATTACTTCAGAAGACTGCGCTACTGGGAACAGCGAGGATTGTGAGAAAGGTGTTGGAGCTTTAGAGTAAAGAGAAAACCCTAGGGGACCTTTGGTCATGAGCTATGACCCGCTCCCTTAGGAAACAATTCGGAAAAAGATCATCCAGTTCATTTATGAAGATAATAATAATAATAATAATAATAATAATAATAATAATAGTAATAATAATAATAATAATAATAATAATAATATATTTATTTTATTAACAAATTTCTTAAAGCAATAATAAAACAATAATAATAATAATAATATTTAACCAGGAAGCTCACTTGCCTTGGCGGTTTTCAGTGGGGTCCTGATAATTAATTTTGCCATTTAAAAAATACTGTTGTGTGGAGAAATACCCCTTAAATGTTATGAGGTAAAGGGTGGAAGGATGCAATCAATAATAATATTCTAAATTAACCACGGAGTTTCAATTCCAATTCATTTCATTTGTAAACCATTATTGGGCAAAGAGAAATTACAAGTAATGAACTATAAATTACAGCATGTAACTACACGTTGTACAAATTATTGCCATGCATATACTAACAGGATTTCACTGCACTCCTTTACTAAGATAATCTACAACTATAGACCAAATGCAAATATGGCTGCCCAACAATTTTTTGTTTGGACAGGTTCTCAAGAAAACAAAAGCAATTGAATAATGATAAAGAGCGGGTCATAATTAGTCATTGTGTGCATTTTCAAGGCCATATTCTTATTTTAGGAGAAGTTATAGGCAGTCAAATTTTGGGAAAAACATGAAAGCGAGGCTAGTGAGGCTAGAATGTCTTTTCTCATACAAATGCTTAAAATTTCAGTGAGCCATAATTTTGCAACCGTTAAACCAAAAACACTCAAACTTTGCAAGATGATACACTTAGCAGCACTTGTTTACGTGATATCATTAATTTTTCTGAAAATTTGGCCAAAAAATAAATTGCCTGGCGGCCATATTTGCATTCGGTGTATAGGTTTGTTTATAAATTAACAGACAGGGAAGCTGTAAACAAGCTGGATCACCTTGTCTTTGAAGTTGTTGTCGGTCACTTTTGTTGGTTCAGCATTGATGTCTTGGTAAACAACAAAGTCTTTCCTGAAAAAATAAACAATAATTTATTGTTGTGGGTGGGTTTACTCTAATAGCAGAGTAATCTACATGCACTGTGCTGTCATAATGGTGCAAATACATTGACACCACCCTCAAACCACGACTGGGTGCAGGCCACCTAATTCATACCTGCCAACTCTCCCGGTTTTCCCTGAAGTCTCCAAGTTTTCATCAAATCTCCCGGTCTCCCAGTTAGAGCACCAAATCTCCTGGAAAATACCTACCATGGCCTTTTTCAAAATGTTTTCATTAATTTCGTCCTTTTTGAGATGTCAAAAAGGAAAATAAAACAAGAAGTGGATTTAGTGCTCTTATTTGAGCTGTTCTCGATCGACTTGATCGGAAAACGTTAAACAGAACAATACGGTTGTCCTTTTTTTTTTTGTCGGCAACATTTGGAAGGCCTTTGGGTGATTTTTGGGGAGTATTGAGACACTGTACAAATGCAAAGATTTCTAGATGTCTCCAGATTTCTGCACATTGGGGGTTGGGCAGGTATGCTAATTGTCCAGAGACCTTAAAGAAAGTGAAATGTTTAAAAGAGAAAATATATCTTGTGTGTTATTGGACACAGCTGCCTTTAATTGGGTTTCAATTTGGCATAAATGTTCATCAAAAATACGTTTGACAGCCTGTTTCAAACTGATGAACAATCAAAATGAGTTGTTTGTTACTCAAGTTTGAATGACAATACAATTAACCATTGTGTAAATAAATCTTTTTGGAAACGTTTAACTTCAGTCACGATAATAAATATATATTAATAATAAATTGACTTTATCTAACAACTGACAAACCTGTGGTCCTCAGATTCCAGATCAAAATTTGTAAATTTGACAAAGACAAAATCTTAGATGCTGCATAACATTACTTACTTGTACATCAGTGACAAGGCACTTATCTCCACTTGACCAGCCCATTCCTATATTTAGAAGTAAACACATACATTGTAAGAACTCACTCCAGAATAAATATATTACTCTTCCTTACTACTTTAAGCTTAACATCTCCAACAAACATGGTAAGGAAAGTCTTCACAAGCTTCATGGCTCACAACGGCTAGAACTTAACCCAGTTTCTGTAGGACAAAACAATCCGAGTACATGTACTACTACTCCCCCCCCGGATGGGATACTAGTTCATCGCAAGGTTACTCCCAGCATAATGTCATTGATACCCATTTATACAACAAACACATGGGTGGAGAGATACAATGTGAAGCAAAGCTTTTTGTCTAAGGAAACAACAAGACAGCAGAGACCAGGCTTGAACCACTGACAACAAGACGGCAGAGACCAGGCTTGAACCACTGACAACAAGACGGCAGAGACCAGGCTTGAACCACTGACAACAAGATGGCAGAGACCAGTCTCAAACCACTGGGGAAGTCCTACACTTGTCCAAATGATGTCTGTGATTTGTTAAGAAAACAATAGATTTGTCCCGCTGGGATAGGGGCATTGTTCAGGTGATATATCAGTTGTATCCAATCACAGACATCATTTGGACAGCTACGACCCCGCTCAACCACTGACATCAACACAGCAGAGACATGTACAGTTTGTATTTTTAAGCTAAATATATATTTTTATTTTTTTATTATTGTAACAGGACCCCATTGATAACAGTGATTTTTTTTTTTGCACTGATGGGTTATCCTGATAAAATATTCATATTATTATTATTACCAGGCTTGAACCATTGACCCTCAGGATTAAAGTCTGACTCGCTTACCACTAGATCACTGCACCTCCACTAAAACATGGTTCTGACTCATAATTTTCTGCTCCGTAAAAATAAAATGCACATCCAAAGCCAAAACAAATTACTTGAAAACTGCTCCATTTATACATGTTTGAAGTTAATTTTTATTTACCTTTGGGTTCTGAAGTCGAAATAAGTGATGGTCAAATGGTCCTTCCAAAAACTAAATAAAAGCAAATCAAAAGAACTGAAGGTCAGAATTTACATAACAACAACATAAACTAATGACATTTATAAAGTGCTTAGAATCTCTGAAGTGAACTTTAAAGGGAACCTCCGTTGTCAGAACAAATTGATGCTAAATTGTTGGCAATAAAGTCGAAATTTAAAATTTTTAAAAGAACAGGTGCAAATATAATTTTAGTGTACAAATAAAATGGATATAGATATCTCCTATTTTCGCTTTTAAATTTCCCACATGCCGCCATTTTGAATATTTAGACATGTTACAGTTGCTGTCATTGTTAAGAATCAAGTTCTTTTGTATGCAACAATTAGACAACCGTAACATGTCATAAATCTTCAAAATGGCGGCGCACAGGAAATTTAAAAGCCAAAGTTGGTGATGTTCATATCCATTTTATTTGTACACTAAAATTACATGTATATTTGCACCTGTTTTTTAAAAATTTTTAATTCAGCCTTTATTTCGAACAATTTAATGTCACTTTGTTATAATAATGGAGGTTCCCTTTAACTATACTATTACATGTATACTTTTACTGAAGCATATACTTTTACTATTGACACTTCAACCTGTTCTACCACATAACAACATGACACATTAATTAACTTGTTGACACACATAACAGGATAATATTTCAAGGGTGGATTGGCAGCACCAAAAGAAAGTCTGCAGGCCTGGCTACCCCCTCCTCATCCCCCTCCCAACCCAAACCATGCTGGATTCACGATTTCCTTTAAACCCAATACCCCCTCTGCAAGGAGCCTGCTCACAGCATTGAAACAATCAGGATACACGTAGCAGTGCATAAATGCAGTTTCTCTTGCATCAGATCAGTAAATTCAATACATGTAAGTAGCTCTTGTAAACAACTAATTAAAGAAACGTTGTCGGGGAAAAAACATTTACATTTACATGTATTAGGTTGGTTAAAACCGTTAGGTTATCACACCAACCGTAAAAATAAAAACAAACAAATAAATAAAAATAAGTAAATGAATAAAATACAGATATATCAATATATAAAATAATTATATAAAAGTTAAATAAAGAAAACTATATAAATATATACATGTAGATATAAATATAAACCATGAGAGACGCATGTATGACCAAATGGTTTTCAGGGAAGCTTAAAAAAATTCTTGTGTGCTGATAAAATTTGCACATTGTTCTTAATAACAAAGTATGCCCCAAATCATTGTTTTAGAACATCTTAGGAAGGAATAGATCTTAAACAACAATAACTTGAACGATAATTTGTTCAACAACTGTCTCACTAAGATATGGATCACAAAGTTTCAACCGCTTACTGTTGTTCTTCATCAGGCGGTGGTGTTGAATGGCTGTGCATCATTATAAGTTTGTTGGTGACTGGTGCATTTTGATCCCTATTGTTCTGACTAGACACTGTTCCCTCAGCGGTCCACTGTAGAACCGATTGGCTGTTGTGTTGTTTGTTTGTTGTTTGATCGGCTGTTGTGTTTGACCGTCAGCATTTATGCTTCTGAATGTTAACAACCCTTAATTGCATTATTCCCAGAATTACATTGTGTTGTATTGTTTAATGGCTTGTGTTTTTTCCCAACAACATTTCTTCAATTGAAAGGTAAAGGTAAAATCCCACACGGGCCACGAATGGCCCACACGGCCGGAGCTTAACCCCGTTTCTGTAGCATGAAGCAACTAGGAATATTGCTACTCCCCCCTGGATGGGATGCTAGTCCATCGCAGGGTTACCCCCAGCATTTTGTCGCCAGTACCCATTTATACACCTGGGTGGAGAGAGACAGTGTGGAGTAAAGTTTCTTGTCTAAGGAAACAACACGACGGCAGAGACCAGGCTCGAACCACCGACCTTCAGGTTGAAAGTCCGACGCGCTAACCACTAGACCACCGTGCCTCCGCCTTCAATTGAAAGGTGTACAACTAAATAAGGAGGCTAAACTACAGAATGCAGGGCCACTTTTGAAGAAGTATGAACCACAAGTGGCTTGGTGGCTCAGTAGTCACTGATGAGCCACCAAGCCGTCGAACCACTAAAATATATACCTTCCACGTTCTATTAACTTGTAAGTTTCCTGTTTCTAGATATGATTTTAGATTGTTTTCCTTCACTGACGGGCTGCAGAGCTACTTCAGTGATACTTCTAGAAAAGTGGCCTTGCATTATGTAGTTGCTCCATTCCCTAAATAACTAACAAACATTGCAACTTGTAGTATTACCGCTTCAAATTTATCTCTGTTTCTTCTCATAAAGTCTATACAATCCTTGCGAACTTGAAGATGATTGGCTTGACAGTTGTACACCTAATAAAATAAGAAATCAATTTTAACACATATTTATGTTGTTTACTAAACTTTGGTTGAAATAAAAATTTCGGTTCTTAACTTTATCGCGTCAAAAGTTTACTTGAATTGGTAAATTCCTGTTACTATTACATGTAAATATTTACCAATTGATTGTACCCAATGGTCGTGACTAGACACAGTAATGATACTGGTATCTTAATTCATCGATCCACGTACAATAATTTTACAAATGAGTGAAAATTTAAACAATCGGACGTGATCGCGATTGGCAGTTAACTGAGAGCAATGAAAAGTCAACAATGATGTCAAACAGATGAAGTTAAAGACAAGTGAAGTCGCGGTGAGCACGATCGAATATTAAAAGAGAAACTTTTGTTCGAAAGTTCGTGCGCGAATTATATAAGGCAACCCCAAAGTAACGGATTGTCTGTTGTATTCAAAATAACATATAACTTTAAATGGGAAACGAATGGAAAGTATTTAAATACCGATGACAAAGCATTAAGGGAGGAGAGTTAGACTTTGTGGATCATGTGCAGGACAAAAAGCCCGTTTAGAACACGTCTCTAAAGGTAAAGTGAGCCGGCGATAAAAATAACAAAACCATATCAAAGCTTAAAAAAAGCCTGACATAATAAACAACATAAATCGAAAGCGAAAATAAACTAAGATAGCAACTTACCTGTTCGGAAACTGCTCTAAAAAGGCAGGAGCCATCCTTAGCAATGGGCTTTCTGTACAAGTCTATGCGAGCCAAGAATTCGTCCATAGCTGTTTCGGTAAAATTCCCAGCGCTACTATTTGGAGCATTGTTGGGAACAACCGGCTTTTTCTTGCGTTTGATGTTCGAGGAAGGCATTTTTGTATAGCAAGACTGTAAGCTTGCTGCTTTTTGGTATATTCTGTATTTAACGCTTGTTTCTCATGATGTTTGTTTGAGAGGAATATGATATGCGTTTCTTTACATGATTCACGAATGAAGAAATCTCATTTACCACCACGAGGGTCGGCCATTGCTGCGCAGAAAAGGCCGCGCTCAAGGAATGTCAGCGGTTTGATAGCGTAAGATGACGTCACTTAGTGCCAGTCCTTTTCAGAAACACGCCCCCAGAATTGCATCATTGGAGCAGTCTCTTATATATATCTGTAAAGTATCGAAAGGTGCCAACCAATTACGTCCGCAATTATGTCTGCATTTTTGGAGGAGAATCCAAAATTGTCAAAATTGGATTTGCTGGATCCCAGATTACATGAAATTTTTACTGTGCTTATTTTTTATATATCATGTAAGGCGCTGCTGTGACCTGGAGCCTTGTTAGACCTTGTTATAGTCAAACCATTTAAAATGCATGAAGGCGGCTCCTGATGAAGGCTAGTACAAGTAACTGTATTTGCAACGGACCACCGTAACGTCAGCTATAAAATAATGAAACGATTTGATAAAAAAGCAAGGCTGATAAACGGTACGGAAACGACTATATTTGTAAAATATCCAATATTTCGAAAGGCACAGCCTTTCTTCTTCAGGGTCTTACAGATAATGACTCTTAAGGCAAAAAATGTTACAATTTTAAATTTGAAAGGGGGCAGGGGATTAAATATGATACTATGACAGCATAAACTGAAGTGACAAAGTAAATGTAAATAACCAAGCAATATAAATAAGAAAAACATGCAACACGACACCACAGTAAATATAAGTAGTGGAAACTTAGAAAAGATGTCATGTTTCATCTCTTCTATTTAAAAGGTTCAAGGGTCTGACCTCTCTCAATAAGATATGCTTCTCTTGCTTTACGTACACCGTCACGATTAGTTTTAACGAGTTCAAGAGGGATTAGTTGCATATCAGAAGCGGTATGGTCGTTAGAAAGAAAATGTTCCGAGACTGTCCTGTCAATTTTTTATCCAATGAAATTTCTTTTTTGTTATCAGTTAGCCAATGAGAAAACGAAACAACTTATTGACAATGAATGCGTCAGTTTGAATAAAACTCAGCAATTTTTCATGTTTACCTCGCGTTCACTCTTCATTTCATCCGTTTTTTTACGATTTTGGCGTTTTTGTTATTGTAAAAAAAAAATTGACGTCAGTTTTTTATGCGTCTGTCCTCTTATTGATGATAAAATTCGTCAAACCATTGTCAAAGTGCTGTGGATCCAAGAGCCGCAGGCGAGAGGAAGAAGACAGATGCATACAAAACTGACGTCAATTTGTTGCAATTTTTTTCCGTTTATTTCCAACGTCGTTCCCAGGGCTTTTCCCTTCCAAAAAAGCCCGTCCTCTTTTTTTAAAAGGGAAAATCGCTGGAAACGAGGTTGCATAAATTTAATATTTAAAAGAACTTAGGGGCTGATTACATGGCGAATTTCAGCCCGGGCTGATATCCTGACATCCTTAGCCTCCTAAATTCAACCCGGGCTCAAACTTTCTTCATGTAATCGCAAACGTCGTTTTTAGAAGATTTGTTCAAGAAACCGGGCCGAAACCTCAGCCCCCCCCCCCCCCCCCCCCACAATTAACTGGGCTGAAATAGGCCATTTGCACGATTACGTCATTTGACTACTACTACCAGAATCCTTCAGTTTTTTGTTTTGTAATGCAAACTAGGGCTATTGTTATTTAAATCGCACTGGGATTACAAAATTTAAATAAGAAAGGAAAAACGAAATGAATTCTGGTAGTAGTAGTAAAATGACGTCATCGTGCAAATGGCCTATTCGCCATGTAATCGGCCCCTCAATTATTATAAGTTTAATTATGCATTCGGATTATTTAATTCAGAAATTTGTCCAGTCTCCCCAAGCAGGTCGAAACAGCTGACCACGTTTGCATTTTGGCTTTCAGTTTGGGCTCTATCGTATTAAATGTTCTACGTAGTATCAGCCTTGCTCTATACTTTGATCGTATCTCCAATTTTGGCTGACTAGATCTGTTACAGATCCTACGTACATCAGCAGCATTTTCGTTCGCGGTCCTTTGCTTCTTATTTAGTTCTAATATTCTCACTCCACCATCCCCCCCATTTCTTCCCTTCCCCTCCCCTCCCCTCCCCTCCCTCGGTTACGATGGACTCTGTACCGGCGCCACTGATTTAGCTAGATCCAGTTTGTTGCATAACTGCAGTGGTCGTGCATTCTGAGTGTTGTTTATACTTTAAGCTTTCTATTTTTATCAGCTGTTCACCGCTGGCGCAACACTAAAACACGAAATGCTGGAAACTTGAGCCATCGTAGAGTAGGATTCTCTCCCCCGCGCGCGGCACCGCCTCCGCCGCCTCCCTCCATCACCACTCATGGACAGTTCAATTGATCCAATTAGAAGCTCGTTTTTAATGTGACAGCCATGGTTTCAAATAACGGTGTGGAAAAATGACAGCAACCAACATTTATGACATTTATCAGATTATACAGCTTTTAAAAATAGATATAGACACGCGATATTCAAAAATACAAAATGTAAAATGTAAAATGTAAAAAATACACGACATTTCTCGGATCACACTTATTGAAGTTTATTGAGTGTTTTAGTATTAAACAAAAATAAAAAAAGATGTTATCGTGGTCAACCTTGTAAACCATTAAAAGTCCATTTGCGGAATAGTGATCACTCAATAAATAATGATCATGTTCTTTGTTTGAACAAGGATTTAATGACAAAGGAAAATGACTTGGTGACATTCCACTGCGGATCACGGGCGTGCTGATTACACGTTGAAGAAATTGTTCCCGTGCTTTCACGCTTAAGCGTGCGCGTTGAAACCAGATTTGCATATGAAGATGTTTGCTCCAGCTTTCGTTTTAAACCGACAAGGAAACTGTGTTCGACTGGGTACTGAGTGAAGCACAAACAGTGTTTATACTTTTTGTGAAAAGGTACGATTGTAAATGTTGACCTTTCTTCTCGTATGGCGTCCCCGCGTAATTCTTTTATTCTTGTGTATGTGGCTTATTAACAAATTTCTTGGCGGAAATGATTTCAAAGTACGTTTCTTAAATCACACGTAGCTCATTCACTCACGATGATTTTACCAACAATTTTATTCCGTGTTTTATTTCATTTCGAAGATTTGAACAAATTGGTATACTTAACTTTGCTTGACAAAAATGTCATCCGTCTGATCCTTGGTCCGTCGATGGCGGTAGGCCGAACAGGTTTTAGAATTCCCGCCTGGTGTCGGAGGCACCGTTGTTTATAACAAGACTTTCTACATACAGTCCACTGTCTTTTATCGGGCTTGTCTCTTATGGATCATTGAGCGATCAAGAATCTTAAGCCAAAGGAAATTTAACCCCGAGGTTATCCTATATACTTGGATGATTTGTGAAGGGTGAAGTAAACATTTGCTACCTCCATTCGTCACGGTGCTTTGTATAAAACCAGGAAGCAAGGTGTGAGGGTCTGTGTGAGAATCAATATTATTGATTGATGTTGGAGTTACGTGCAGCTAGGGATGCCAGATGTTATTACAAATGTTTTTTTTTTAAATTTTATAAAAATTTTAAACAACGCGCAAAAATATCCCTTGGGAGGGGGAGTAGGGTGGATCAATGTAGCCTGCGAGCAAGCTCTCGAGCTTGGGCTCGCCCCTGCCCATCCCGATCCCCCCCCCCCCCCCCCCCCCAACACCCGCCCGAAAGCGTACTCGTTAATTAGTATGCATTAAAAAAGAGAAAGAGATATATGATTATCTTTTATTTCAGTATTATACGCAAGTAGATTTGGATCTGAGTTGTGCGAAGACCACCTATGGATATTCTGCTCTTCATACTGCTGTCATTTCACGTGACGTTAAAGCTGTTCAAGCTCTTACAACAGCCACTCTTTCGCGTGACCTGGATTCCAGAGACTCCATGGGGTTTACAGCTCTTCACTTGGCCACGTTACAGGGAAATAAGGAACTGGTGCAAATGTTGATGCAAGCGGGATGTGACATCAACAGTCGGACAAAAGTAAGTTAAGCCTACTTCTTATTAAAAGCGCCAACCATTTTCGCTAAATTTAGGAAAATCCCATGTAATGTTCCAGTCTCTTGCAATCTGTACCTAGGCCTAGTTTAGTTCAATTATAATTCACGGCATCTTGATCAGCTGTTGTCACTTGTGTCACGCCATAACAAAACATTTCCTGAGTTCATGGGTGTACCCAGCACTCTTTAGGCGATACCTACGTTCCTGTGTACATCCTTTTATGTAATATATCAAACACGAGGCACAGTGTTTCGTTTGAAAAACGAGGCTAAGCCGAGTTTTTTTTTAACCCACTTCAGGGTGTTTGGAAATCTGATGAAATATTGAGTCGAATGTTTGATATTACTTCTCAATCAAAATTATTTTAGAAGGAGAAATTAAGGATGCAAAAATGAGGAGTGTTTCAACTGATTTCCAAACACTCATTGAACATTACTAGGGCTGGTTTTCACTAGCGCATAAGCATCAGCACAAGCCAACATACGCAGACTCAGTAACACGTTGATCATTAGTGCCTATTGTTCTGTTTTGTTCGAACAATTGGAATTGATGAATAACACGTTACTGAGTCTGCTTATGTTGGCTTATGCTTGTGCTTATGCGCTAGTGAAAACCAGCCTTAATTTCCTTTGCATTTTTGTCATGAATTATTAATGAGTTTGAGAAATATACATATAAATAACAACCTGTTTTATAACAACCTGTTTTATAACAACCTGTTTTATAACAACCTGTTTTATAACAACCTGTTTTATAACAACCTGTTTTATAACAACGTTGAGGCTGAGATTAGCCAGAATTTCAAGAACGTATCCAGGCTGAAATGTAGTTAAAACGTCTCTGTTTAAGGGACCACCTCTCCTAATTGACCACCTCTCCTAAGCGACCACTTTTCCAAAATACTAAATTTCTTCCAATCAAATTATTATAGTCCAAAGCGACCACCTCTCGTGAGCCGAGCGACCGGGATTACCTTCAACGTTGTTGATTTGAAGCTTTCTATTGTTTTTAACCTCTGGTAGTCAACCACTGTCCACATTTCGAGCTGCAGACGCAAATTGAAACGAATAGTGTGTAACATTACAAGTGTGTAACATTATAAGTTTAACTTCTTAATCTAAGAGTTTTTACATAGTTTTTGATGTGTTTTTTGTTTTGTTTTTTAGTGTGAGTATTTTAGTTTTTATTCTTAGTCTTAATCGAGGTCCTTTTTGAAAATCACTGATGTGAAAGAGTTTTCCTCAATAAAGATTATTATTATTATTAGTATTATTATTGCCTCTACAGTAGCGGATTCTTTCCATAACTTAACCTTACGCGGTAAGGTAATGTGTATGCAGTGAGGATATGGTACCAAGGAAGCCAAGTGTGAATTATATATTGCAGTGAGTGCCCGCAACTGTAATAAGCTGCATAGTTAGGATCGAGTAAGGTGCTTTTACATGACAATCTTAATCAATTCCACTTGGCAAATAGAAGGGTCTAGAAGTTTGCGTGAGTGACGAACGTAAAAATAGTTTGCCAACATGGTTTCCGGGTAGTGTACTAATCAGCTTGGTCGGTTTTGTTTTTAGGAGGGTATGACTTCACTTCACATTAGCAGTGAATACGCTGAAGCTAAAGACATTATATCCGCTTTAGCAATTGCATCGTGTGACGTCAACGCACGGAACAAACTCGGCCGCACCGCGCTTCATCTCGCAGCCAAACTAGGAAACATAGAGAATCTGAAGATGTTACTTGATGCTGGTTGCGACAGAAATATTAAGGACAAACTTGGATTCACTGCGGTTGGTTTAGCTTTTAAGTTTAACCAGAAAGGAAGTGCGGAGATTTTACTCCACTATAAACCCCGGCGAAATCGAAGCTCTTCCAAAGAAAGTGTGCTGGATGAAAATAAATACGAGCCAGACGTTGAAAGCGAAAATCTAAAAAGAGAAGTAAAAGATGTTAAGGATAACTTTGGTACCGAAGCTGGTTCTAACCCGGCACCAAATGTGGCACGGGTTACTTTGAAGGAGTCCGAACTGGACCGAATTCAGTTTCAAGAACTTTGCGATAAGATGTTCCTTAAATTTACGGATAGGAAAGTCAAAGAGGAGACATTATCTTGCAAGATTAACCATCTAATCGCAGCTATGTTGACAAGGAAGAGAGACAAATTAGATGGCATAGCTTGTTCTTACTCAAGAAAAACCCGCTTTATGGAGACTGGGTTATTCGAGAAAAAACTGTTCAATGTGATTTTAGCTTCTGCTTCTGTTATTCAATATTCCTCTCCCGTTTACACTGATACAAAGTTTGATACTCGCCTTAGAAAAGGAAGTTTGTCTGATTTAAAAACGCAAAGCGTATTCACGAAAAGCGATCCGCACAATTTGGAATCAAACATTTTGGTGAAGTTGCTGAAAGATTTGAAAGATTCTTTATTTTGTTCTCGAAATCCATCGGCGACTTTACCTGTAGCTTTGATCAGTTGTGACCTGCGCGTGCAAGACAACGGCGAACCTGAAAACTTCGGAGTCTTCACGAAAATGTTGAATAGGCTTTACAATTGTAGGAGCGAGGAATCGACGTTGCAGAAATGTACAGAAATTGACGCTGAACTCCATGAAGGAAACTTTAGAAAAACGAACAAAATCTTGATCACCCGAGATTCCGAGGGAGAAAAGCACGATTTGCCCCGCCAAATTGAAACAGATGTTTTAATGGATAAAGTTGGAGACTTTTTGTCGTGTTTAGATTGCGTGATTAACACGAAAAGTGATACAGCGTCATTCGTGGAAGATTTGTTAGAATTCTTTCTTCAAAACTCAACTGTTTTTATCTTTTGTCTGAAGTGCAGAGGTTCAATGTTCAGCAAAATATTGAACAAATATTTGTCAAATAACAGCCCCTGGATGGCGGACAAAATTGCGCAACTTTTCCTTCGAGTCTGTATTGCCTTAGTGAGTCAGCAGTGGTTATTACTGAAGTGCGCAGGCATTGTTATGAAACAAGGTCTTTCGCATAAACATTGCAATGCTGTGTCCCTTGGAACGTGCATTTTGGTGAGAATGGGACTTCTTAAAGGTGAATATGATGCAGAAACCGTATTGGACCTCACAGGTCCCCTGTTAGCACTTGAACATGTTTTCACAGAGGAATATTTTCCAAGGGATCTAGCAGCCATCTTTGCTTGTTTTCTTTGTAAATCGAGTCCCAAGCTGATCGGATTGGAAGAGCTGCGCCTTCGAGCACTTGCCTCCGCGGTTACCCGAGAAATCCTTCCTACTTCAGCTCAAGAAGCCGAAAGAGATCTAGGAAAGAGCTTCAAACGGATTTGTGATATCATCGCCCTGGAAGAAGACTGGGCATTTCTCCCAAAGTGCTTGGACACGTTGTGTTTGTGCACTTTTGTCACGTTCGATTGCAAAGTGTGGTCCACTGGTGAAAGTCTTCTTATTTATCTTGGTTTGTTGAAAAGTGAATGGTCTATTGAAATTGTTAGAAACCTTAAGTGCGCATTAAAACTTGTTCTTCGTGTGGTAAAGAAAAGCTACTGTCCACAAAAACTAAAACAAATGTTTTCATGCTTCCTGAAAAAACCGAATCCTGCTCTAAACTCGTATTGCTCCGAAGTTGACGAAATTTTGAGTACATTATTTAATCAGGAATCTAATTTGTAAATAATGTAATAAATTCAGGTTGTAAGCTATATTCTTGAGCTGTATCATTTACATTAAAATTTGCATCGAGAGGTCATGTGGTTGCACCTTTTTTTATTAAATAGGTAGGCGTTCTCAGGTCATTATTACAAACTGTTACTGTCAGCCCAAAACGCGCAGTTTATTTATAATGGTAATTGAACTGAGTGGAGTGCAATTTGAAGTCAATTCAATAAAACTTTCACAAGTGTAATTTACAAGTGCAGCTATTGTTTTCAACGTCTGAAACCATGGCTACACTTGTAAATTACACTTGTAAAAGTTTTATTGAATTGACCCTTGATTTGAAATCACAAGTATGATTTCACACCAAAATTGCATGACACGAAGTTCGATTATCACTTTGTTACATCCATTTTGAAATCACACAATTTAATCGCCCAAATACAGGTCGATTTTAGTCAGTACCAATATTTTATTGATCCAGGAGCCGGTTTGTAAAAAAGCGAAACCGGAAACGCTTTTACATCTCATTTTGTATACAAAACAGAAACTGACTCAGACGTCACGTGTCAAGATGCGATTTAGAGCAAAAAATAATGCGATTCAGGAATAAATCGCACTGCAGAGAGCCAATCAGATTGCAAGGATCACCAGTGATTTCAAAATGGATATAATAAGTCCAGTAATTACTGAATTTTTGTGTTTATATTTGGTTAAATGCTTTCACCTGGGCTGATTATCAGTTTCAGGAGCTAATTGCGATAGTGGATTGGCTTATCCTTGAATGGTTTCCGTGAAAAATCAAAATGCAGGTAGGAATACTAAGCAGTTTAATAGTCGCCAAATAATGACAAAACCTATCCCAGCTGGGTGGTATGAGATACAATGAAAGATGTTCTATCGGGGTTTATATTTTGGACGTTGTTATGGATTTTGGCGTTTGTTTGTGGTGGGTTTTTAAAACGTACATCAAATTGAATGGCACACACATACAAAGTGCTTTCCACAACCGTTTATTTTATTTGTGATTTACATTTACATTTTGTTGTTAACTGAACTTTCGATCATTGAAGCAAAACCGACCTTGTTTCTTCTTCATTCGTAAAAATAAAGAGACTTATACAGTTCAGCCAATCCAAATCTAATATTACATTATTTTAAATTCTTTATAGTTTTTTGCAAACACTGGAATTGCGCGAAAGCTTGTTACGTCAGTGACTGGCACGCTAGTAACATTGTCGAACCTCTCCACACAAGGCCTTGGAACAGATAGCAAAGCATTCCCCGGTGATTCTATGGCAAAAAACCCAGCGTTCCACACAAATACAAACTGTTACGTATTCACAAATTCGTCGTTTACCACCTGAAAAAAAAATTTAAAAAGATATTATACTGATGGTCACTGATTTTTATGGTAATATTGAAATTTAGTTAACATTGAGTGCTGAAAAAACTGATTTTTACCGGACGGTTTTTTTCTCATATTCCGACAAACATCTGCCCAATTGAAGACTTTTTCATATCTTAGCGCACACTCACAAGCGAGTTACAACGTCTTACAATTGCACTCGGTTTGGTGCGAATTTTCATTCTAAACAAATATGTATGTTGGATACACGTGTTAAAACTGTCAACGTCCTTCCTAGAAAAAACAAACGCCCCTGTCAACGTCTCCCTAGTAAATTAAATAAACGCCCCGGGCGTAAAGGAGGCGGCGTTTATTTGGATCACTTTAGAAATGTCACAATAAACAATAAAAATATGGAGCTTTGTACAGTTGTACTCTGGGATGGTCGGATACACGTAAACGTTTATCACATTTGTTCTAAATTCTGAGTGAACAACTGATTTTTACAGTAACAGCACATATAACACCCAAAAAGTAAACACGCCTTCTAACGTACCAAGTATGTACTAAACACCCCTTCTAACGTAAATAATTTGTAACAAATATACGTCCATGTTTTCTGTCACTGAATTTTTTTAAACTCGCTTACGTTGTGCAGGTTTTTGCTCCGGAAACTTATCTACGAAGTCTGCCTCAACGACTCGATAAATCGGCAGCTTTTTACACAGGTCCGCCATTTCGTCACTCAGGTCCAAACGATCATCCAGGGTTCCTGCCTGTTTTAATTTAAGCTCTCTTTGAGGGGCTTCGTCTTGAACGGCACCGTTTATATTCTAAATAGAAAAGTAACATTGTCGTTATCTTATTGTCATTACTTTTGCCATCTATCATTCGCTCCTGGTGATTGGTTGGTATTCAGCAATGCATCTGGAACCGAGCAAAATGTTCTAACTGTAATACAGAAGCAAATGAACTGTGTTTGCACTTACCTTTTCAAGAAGGGCCGCTAATTCAGCCGGTTTGGGCGCGTCTCCAGTTGAATTAATCATAAAACAGGATTGGGCTTTTGGTACACGTATCATGAGCAAGTTCTGCGGGACAAGATCAACAGCCAATAAGAAATCTTACTACAGCGAGCTGCGATTTCAACGTACAGATTCCCCTTACTGGTGTGCATACATTTGATATAGTACTATTTGGGAGGCTACCACTGGAATGGCATTTGCAGATTAAAGCCGGCCCTACTGCCTTGTACAAACTTATACCTTTACATGAAACAAAATAGCAACACAATAGAAAACTTATTTCGTACTGTCCAACTACATTTTTAATCATGATTTGAGTGGTTGTGATTTAAAATGTTTGCCCATATACGCATTAGTAAGATGTTCCGTTAAAATGTTTTGCTTACCTTCTTGAAGTCGTAGATCATATCGGCTGCTTCTTCTCCGTTTGAAGTCTTTGGTACATGAAAAGTCTCTGTTTCCTTTTCAGTGTTTATTTCAATCTCCTCGTCGTAATCTTTTCCGTCTTTGGACATTTTCAGGTTGTATTTTTTCACTGAATTCTGCAACGAGAAACAAGCTGTTGGAAGGAATGTAGTTATGCTGAATACTTCAGATACTTGGTACTGTACGTAAAATTATTCTAATCTGTCAGCGATTCCTGGCATAGAGAACAACACGCATAGAGAAGAAACACTCTACTGACCTCAGTTTCCTCAGAGGCACATTTGCACAAAGCTGAACCTCTAACGGCGACAGCCAGAAGACAAAGGCACAAAACGAGCAACTTGAATCCCTGGAAAAATTAATACAAATTAAACTACACTACTACTAAAAAACTTTGGTTTTTTTTTGGGACAGCCTAACCTGAAAAACGTTTTGCTTAATTGTCCTCAATTTGTTTTGAGTGTGTGTTTAAACACAGCTGCAGAAGCCGCCATTGTTATGAGGATCCGGAGAGAGATAGAATAATAGGCTGCATGTTCGGGGAAATATTTTTAAAGTTGTTCATTTTTCAGGTCAATTGCAGCCACCATTTGCTTTGTGTTAAATAGAAATTGAGAAAAATATATTTACAACAAGAAAATTATCTACAAGTCAACCCACCATTGCCGCAACTGAGTTTAAAGTAGATCCTTGCTGAGTCAGGTTCAACAACTCTTCCTTTCAATTGACTGGGAATAGACTCCTTTATGTAGTTTTACTATGAATATAGAGTGACAGTTATTAACCCCAAATAAGGAAAAAAGCCGTTGGTTGTAACTATCCTGTAACACTTCCTGATTAGCAATCGCTGAATCTAAATGAAAGTAACAAGTCTAGTCCCTGAATCCTCGAAATAAGCCATTCATTTCGTCCTCTTTGATAATCAGTAATAAAAATTAAATTTAGAAAAAATGAAATGGAAAAAAATGTTGCAAAATTGTTGAAATATAAAAACAGTTCGGCCATGTAGCATGAAGTTTTGCGTTTTGCCGTCGATTCGCAAAACTAAGAACTCGCAAAATAATTATGCGTAAAAGTTGACACTCTTCAGTCAAAAACCTACTTTACTGTGACCCTTACTATTGTAATGCAAAATTTTGTTTGTAGATAACAACAGCTTGAGCAATAAATACAGTTATATTATTGTTACTTAGGAGGTACCGCTTTCTTCGAAGATTGTACTGTAGGAGTCTTTTGTCTGACTACAACTCGACAAGCAATAAAAATCGAGAAGATTTCGGCTTCTTTCTTTTTAAAGTTTCGGCACTGCTTGAATCAGAAACGGCAAAAATTCCTTTAGTCCCAAGCCGACGATATCAGACATCCCAAATCGAAAAACAATGTTCTCGCAAAATAAGAAAAAATTACTAAAACGTAAAACGCCCGCAAAAATTTTATGCTGTTCGGTTCAAAATTGAAATGGAAGCGGAATTATTAAAAAGTTAAATAATGCAGTACAATAATAAGAAGTGAAATAGCGAAGTGAAATATTAAAATGTGAATTAGTGAAGTGAAATAGTATTAAAAAGTTAAGTAGCGGAAGTAAAATATTAAAAAGTGAAATAGCGGAAGTGAAATATTAAAAAGTGAATTAGTGAAGTGAAATATAAAAAGTGAACTAGCGGAAGTAAAATATCAAAAAGTGAAAAAGTGAAGTGAAATATAAAAAAAGTGAAATAGTGATGTGAAATATTAAAAAGTGAAAAAGTTAAGTGTATGATAAAAAGTGAACTGATAATTAAGTCATTTTTGAAAAAGTAAATTAGTAAAGTGAATCAGATAAAACAGTGAAACAGGCGAAAATTAAGTGTTCCGGCGAAATAGCTGAGAACGTTTATCCTTATTAAAACTATCAAAAAGCGAAACAGTAAACAGTTCTGATCAGTGTGGTTATTTGCAGAATATAACAACTGCCAAATTAATAGTAAATAATAGAAATGTTTCTAGCTCATTCACAGACACGCCACTCAACTGACGTGGAACTGAAATATAAGCGTGGCCGATGAGTTGAACTCGGTTCTTAGTACCGTCAAACCTGATCTCCATCTGGTGGCCAGAGACAGCATCAGAACGTGACAACACACAGCTACAATTAAACTAAACATTTTATGGTCAGACCATAGATTTCATATTAATCACTGAATGCAAGTTTTAAATCAACTTAAAACCGGTTAACTCATTTTCTACTGAACCCAAAAAATGCGTCACTGATTCATTTTGAATGGCTTTTTAATCTTTTGTGATGTCATTTCATGATAAACGAATCAAATTCATATGAAACGCCTTATCTAACTCCTCCATCTTTTAAAAAATAGAAACGCTTCTGCCGCACTTACAAGTGTTGTAACCTTTTTTGTAAAACTAAAATAAACCTTCGAAAGCGTTGTTACTGATATTGAAAAGATAACATTAAAGTTGTGTTATTTCTTAGATATTCATTTTAACGAAAGTGATTAGTATCAAATATCGTTTGGCATATTGTAAAACATAGACTATCGTAAGTCTCGAGCCCTGTTAATTTTACAACATTTACTTCTGACAGCTTTCATACTGTTTCTAACCGCTCAGATGAAAGACTGCCTGAGCCTTTTCAGCTTTTAGGTCGGTATTTACACAAAAGCCTCGTATGAGGAAAACTGACTTCAATCTTGACTCTTCGGAGGATAATTGAGCCTGATGAGGTTCACCATAGAACCGAAACTCGAGTCTTGCCTAGGAAAGAATGTAAAGGCTAAGCTATGAAGGCTTTAAAATTTGTTTGCGAACTGCATGAGTGACGTGCAGGCCCGTCAGCACTTTTTGACATAATCTGTGACAACATCCGGAGGACAGAAAAAAATGAAATTAAAAAGTTGAAAGAATACCATTTGTTTTCATTTTACAAAATCCATGTTTTACAAATGCATGTTTTACAAGTCCATGCTTTACAAATCCATGTTTTACAAATCCAGTCCAGTCCATACTTTACAATATGCCGTACCGTTTAGGTGGACACGCGCGAGGTCACGTTGCAGCGACCAAAATTGTGGGGGGGGGGGGGGGGGGGGGGGCATGTACTGTAGCAGGGACAAAAGCATAGCGTTTGCACACGGAAAGTTTTGCAGGGACATGTCCCAGAGCGATACATCACCTCGTATGTGCCGATACTTTTGTCCCCGCAACAGATAACATGAGGTTTGTCGAACTCTGTGCGAAAATATCCCAGGGACAGAATTTCCCCAAAATTGTCGTTGCACAATTTTAAAAACTATCAACACACACGTGGGAACATGTTGCTGCAACATATCGTGGGACATGTCCCTGCAATATTATCCTGTGTGTGTAGACATTGTCATTTTGTCCCTGTTACACATCCCAGTAAATAAACCATGCGACCTTGTTGCTGGAACATGTCGCAGCAACATGACCTCTTGTGTCTGCCCACCTTAAGGAAATGATCATTCAAGATGAATTCTCATGTTCTTTTAAGAACTCCTCCCAACTTGTGTTATAAAATATGTAAGGGGTCTCGTAAGGAGAATTTCTATGCTGACATCGATGCTTTTAAAACGAGATCAGGGCTAGTGAAAAAGATATCAACAAGCATATTACGAGTGAATTGTCTTTACAGCACACTCTTTACCATCACACACTGGTATTTTATTCTCTTTAAACAAATTATTTTGTTTCCTTTTTGGGTAAACCATATTGACTTTTTAACATAAATATATTATATTATCACTTTAAAACCAAAACATTAAAAATTAAATTAATTTAAAATACTATTTACAAGGCTAAAAGTTAAAAGAAAACCGAACGTTTTCGACCAATTATGTCATCTCCACGGGAAAAGACCTTACACTACATGCACATTTTATATGTTTTAAGTGATTCCCAATGGGAACAGTTTCGCTACGTAAGAATGAAATTGTTTTAGCAAAATTAATTTAATTTTCACATTAAATGTGGGACCTGTCCTCTGGCCACTGTACAATGACAAAATATAATTTATAATAATAGTCTAATAATAATAATGATTATTATCTTAAACAGAGTGTGTTCGTCACTAGACTGGTTTTCAGAACGGCCCTGTGTAAAATAAAATAAAATAAATAATAAAGATGTATAAATACAATCAAAAGGGGTGCATGAAATATATTAACCCTTTGTATCCTGGCCTTCTTTAATTTTTCCTCGCCTGGTTTTGGTTGATGCCAAATGGTGATCCTCAAAGTGTTTATATATTGGTTACAACCACATAATTTACCCATCAAATGAAACCTTAAGAGTCCCTCTTTCAAAATAAAGTAATAAACATTGAGTGGAATCGACCTAAACATTTTTTAAAGGAAAACAAATTAGCAATAAAGGCAAATTTTCATTGCAAAAAAATACAATTTTTTAAAGGAAATGTTCTGTAACATTCACATGACACTGAATGACTACAAGACGAACTAAATCTATTACTAGATTTATTTAGCTTTCATTTGACACCTCTGGCTCAATTCCAGGTCAACTATGAGACCTACAAGCAGTAAGCGCAAACCATACACTCTGGTCGTTATAATGAATATGGCAGACAATGTCAGTCTGAGAGTGTCCACGAAATTCCCCTACACAGCACAAACGTTGAGCTTTCTCACTCTGCATTGAATATCAAGTGCAAGAATGAAGGGGTGATTTGCTTGGCAACATTCTCGCCATTTTCAGCCAACACAACAGCAGCCAAACACACATTCCTCATAAAATAAAACAACAGGGTTCCAAGCCTTCGTCTCATCAAAGTCGTCTTCATTCCCATATGAAGAAAATTCAATTTATAGATTGATTTCTGTTCATCATCTCCTCCGATCGAGTAATTCCACTTTGTCACAACTTTTGTATACGCTTTCGTTGAGCAAATTTGGCAAAATCTCTTGAATTGCTGGATCTTTGTGTCCTGATCCTTCTTCCAACAATTTTAAATGGCTGATTCCATCGCTTTCCAAACATTTCTTCGCTGAAAATCGCCTTCAAAGCTCGCCATTAGCGAAAACTCCAAACCAAAACAAGCCATATGGTTTGGGGGTCTCAATTAGCAATTGTATAAACCCAACTATAGCAAAACTTGATAAATATGCCTAATTTATTGCTGGTAGGAATAAATTATGCATATATGTGTAACTAGGATACAAAGGGTTAATAGCACTATATAAAAAATTAGGGATAAAAGTATACCATGACCAAGTATAAATTACAAACGCTCAATAAAAATTAAAACCGTAATAAATAAAATGACAGCTAAATTTTTCCTCTCTCACACACACGCACGCACACACACACACACACATACACACACACACACACACACACACACACACATACACACACACACACACACACACACACACATATTACTTAGTGATACATGTGTTTTTACACTTCATCTAATTAACAATCAATTAACTAAATGTTTCCTTTTCAAACAAGTTATCAAATTCAAGTTCCTTTGCTGCTCTTCTATTCTTCCCCTTTACATCCTGTTTCATTGTGTCAACCAACTCTTTGATCTTCTTCTTAGCATCTCTGTATTCTTCTTTGCTAAAAAGGTGCTTCAGCATTGGTGCACCGCCGATAAACTGTGAGTCTGAAAAGCGAGCAAGCTTCAGAAGTGTCCAGGTGAAGCCATCTGTGTCATGCCCTGCTAGTGCAATCATCTTTATTTCTTTCACAAGCTCGTTCTGTGGTCCTAAAAGATGATATATCTATTAAGGCATGTCATAAAAGAAACAAGGCAGTTTAGGCTCGTGATTGTCTGATGATTGAAAGGGCAATAAAATAGCCTGACTCCCATTACAGTAAGTGATTATGTCGCTCAAGGTAACCTGTACTTCAGAAAGATAGCAATGGCATAAATCAAAATTCCCGTGATACTTCCCCTTTACTTAAAGGGATAGTTTCACAGTTCGGTGCTTGTGCACATATTAAAATATTTTATTTGCTTTCTTTCCAATTTTATCGGTTAAAAAACCACTCACATTTATTTCAATAATCACATGCTATAATACGGACAAACAAAGCGAAGGATGACCGAAATTTACAGAAAATTTCAATAGATTACACCGACAAAGTCAACACTGAATAAAACCTTTGACCTGAAGGATTTATTCAGCACTATGGCAGCTTTCATGGCACACATGGGTATGTATAATCATCCTTTCAATCAGCTGACTGACCACGACATTTTTACGGGCCAATTTCCTGCCAGAGTTATCTACTCACTTCCGATTGGTCTAAACAATAAAATTAAATCAGTTATGTCGTAGCTTGCCTATGTGCCGAACCATGAAACCATCCCTTTAAAAGTAGTAAGGAAGTAAATGAGTGAGTGAGTAACTAAGTGAGATAAATTTTTAGTAAATGAGTATCTATATTAGCAACAGGGCTTCAAATCAGGGCTGCACACATGCAACACAGGTTTCTCTAAAAAAAAGAAACTGACCCTCAGCTAATTCCTCACTTATATTTATTTTACCTCTTTCCTCCAATTTCTTGCATAATTTTCTAATCATCATCTCAAGAGACAGATGACACGATTCGAGTGGTTTTACCATTTAAAGACCAAATCTCAGCGGGTATTGTGAGGAAACAACTTAAGGATCTGAGCCCAAAAGTGCACACCACCATCCAGCCTGTGTTTGTGAGCCGAAAAATTGAGCAAGAACTAAATGTGAAGGAAACAAAGCCACCAATTGTAAATCAGCAGTGTGTTGTTTATGGTTTTCAATGTGACCTGTGTGATGCGGGTTATGTAGGTTAATACACACACGGACATTTACATAATCGTGTGAAAGGACATAAACAACAATCCTCCACCATTGCCAAACACTACAAGAACATGCACGGGACAATGCCTCAGGGCCTGCTAAAGCGTTTCAAAGTGCTTAAGAAATGCAGAAACAAATTTGACTGCTTAGTGTACAAAATGCTTTTTATAAGAACTTTAAAGCCAAATCTCAACGTGCAATCAGACTCCATTTGTGCGAAAGTATTCTTATAATCTTCGCACCCTCTTAGGTTATTCTTCGCGCCAAAACCGCTTTAAATGCTGTAATTTGCATGATCTTTTTAGATTTTCCTTGATAATGGAGCCATAACTACTCCGAAACGTTGGATGTTATCGTTCGTTTTTACAGTTTTAGGTTTTAAATTTTCTAATAAATTACATAATTTAAAGTTATTATGTTGGCAAACAAAAAAAAAATCAATAACGAAGAGCACTACCACACCAGCTGGATAGCAACATACTAATCCATCACTCCACTCTGGAGTGAGTATATTGTTTTAGGAAACTAATAATGACCAGTCTTAAACCATCCATCTTCAGATGCTGTACGTACTTCAAAACTAGACAATAATACTTTAAAAGGCTGTCATACAGTGTCTGATATTTTGTGATCTATCTAGTAATTGTTAGGTATATACTAATAAACAGTGGATAGTGTTGTTGGTGCACTCTGAAAAATCGGGACAGCAAGTGCTATATCACCTCCAAGCATTTGTTTGCGAAAATTGTAATCGTTGACAGGAATAAATGAGTTAAAAATCATCATTTTTGTGTTATATTATCTCACTGTTTTAGTATATACTAAACCAACTATTCACCTCAGTTTTGGCAAATAGTTGTTCAGTGACAGTACCTGGATTTAAAGTTGGGTATTTGACACAAGTTCCAAGTAACCTGGGTTCCTTTCCCAGTAATCCAAGCTTGACAAGGCTGTCAAATGTGGCACAAACACAGGATGGTTTATGGTAATTGGATCCTTTTAAAATCCACCCCTCTGCACTTCTGGGCTTGTTGGGATGTTTGTGAGCATGTGCCATCATTTGATTGAAAAGACAGTCATCCAAATAAGAGTTTGTTGGTGTGAAATCAATGACCTAAAGGAAAAAGAAATATATTTAATTTACAAAATTTTGGCATAAAACTGTTTGGGGTGGCTAGCTAGGTGATCTGCACCCAGGGTGTGCTCCCTTATAAAAGCAAAGACATAAACATTAATCATGCTAATTTGATGGTTTAACATATAATATGCACAGATATATTTTAGAGTTGCATAGTATTTCTTTGAACCCTGCAGGGGCAAGAAAAAATATGAGCAATGAGTAAAATATCCACAAGTATTTTCTGTAAAGCCATCCAATAAGGGATTTTAATTACTTGACTAAAATTCTTTTATTTTCAATAGCTTGTGTCTTTGAACCGAGACACAAAGGTGTAATAAGGCAATCTACTGTGTAATAATTTTGTGAGTTCTCTTTTCCTTATAAGGTAAAATGATGTCACAGTCTAATAATAAATGTAGATAAAGCTGCCAGACAGGATATGCAGCTTTTTTAGCATCTCGGTCTTTTTCTTAGGGAGTAAATGTTGACTGACCTAATCCATAGAGGGTATGGATAAAAAATGGAATGGCCCAGATTTTGCAAGGACTAAATGAAGTGTCCATAATAGGGAGGTGTCCATATTAGAGAGGTGTCCGTATTAGATAGATGTCTGTAATAGGGAAATGTCTGTACAGTCGAACCTCCCATAAGCGGACACCCTCGGGACCAAGGGTAAGTGTCCACTTAGGAGGTATTCGCTTACAGGAGGTTAAAAAAATAGTGCACCAGAGGGTGTATAATGCACCAGTACATGTCTTTTAAAGCTTTTAAGACCACTTGTAATTGTATTATCCATCAAAGGGTTGTTGCAATAACTTGGACCACATAAAATCCCTGCAAGCACTACACTGTAGGGCTGGAAGGCTAATTTTTAATTTACCATAGGATAAACCATCGAAAACAGTCATGGAAGTGATCCAGTGGGACTTGATTTAAATTATCTTGTTAAACTATATTACAACATAGTTAGTGATAATACACCCTCGTTGATCTCATATTTAGCTGTATGGAGAAAGGCTCCGTATAACCTAGGAGGACATAATAAGGCTGTCGTTCTGCGATTTTCCACATATTTGACGAAAAACTCTCTTCGCGGTTCACTGATTTTAGTTCTCTTAAGATATCCAACACCTCAACCACGTTCACAGAGTCTCTCATCTTCCCCCTCCCCGCTGGAGTGAGAGAAGAGCCCTCTTCTCTCACTCCAGGGGGTGGGAAGATGAGAGACCCTGGGAACAAGGTTGCCGACACCTTGGAATCGAAATGACTAGTTTACTTCATGAAACTGTACTGTTCAGACTCACACTTCACTTTTGTTTAGGTCAAGCACAATTAAAACCATTAAAACTGAACCTATTTGCTAGAAATTTTCTTGATATCCTTTACTGTCTGCTTAGCTTAGGCTTAGTTCCCACTAGCGACATAACGATCATAACCATAATCATAAGGGGTGTTATGTCGCTTATGTCATAGTGGGAATGCCGAAAAACATAATCATATGTCATAGTGGTAACATAAATCTAGCGCTCATAGTCTTAATCATAATGACGTACAATTGTATGTTTATTCATTGTATCTTGGCCAATGAATGTCCTTGTTCCAGTAATTTGTAGTTCATGCTATTCCAAGATGGCGTCAAATTTTGATGAGCATCTTGCAAGCCTCGTGGAAAATTTCCCGATATTATACAATAATTTACAGACTTTAAGGTTGGATCTATTGGGATCAACCGTTTCAACCTTAAACGGTTTTGGTTGATTTCGTTGAGGCGTTCCAATAGAACACTTTTCAACAATTTTCGGTTTTTTCGGTTTCAACCATTTCAACCAGGTTCAGAGCTGGTTGAAATGGTTGATCAACCAAACCAACCGAAAATGGTTTTTTCCCAATAGAACAAGAAAAAAATCCAACCAGTCGAAAATGGTTGTCCCCAACAGAACACGCCCTAATACACAGTGTATTATGATAATGCGATGGCGAAATAACTCCTGATTAAAATTAATGTAGTCGATGAGAGAAAGCCCATCATTGCTGCAATTAATGCGTAGGTTTGTATAGCAGCCATTTTAAAAGCACCGTGTTCAAAACAAACGAGAAAAGAATTTAAAGTCGACTGCTTGTACGTATGTGTTTCCACTAGATCATAACAACGTTATGATTGTGACTATGTTTATGATTATGATCGTTATATGTCGCTGGTAAGAACCAAGCCTTACAGGAGGTTATTTTAGACTCTGTGGACACCGAATTGGTGTCCGTGTCCGCTTACGGGAGGTTAAAAATGTAGTGTTGCAGAGGATAAATCGCCGGGACTCCGGTTTGGTGTCCGCTTAAGGCAGGTGTCCGTTAGTTGAGGTTCGACTTGACTGTAAGCCAAATAATAAGATGGCTACCAGACAGTGCTGGCTGCATTTCCAAAGTTGTACAATTTACCTACAGAAAGATTCAGGTGACAATGGGTCAAATTTAATCTGAATGAAGCTGTTTCTCACCTTTAGCACCATTCTCTTGTACTTTATACCCACACATGTTACCGGTTCATCTTCAAAGTCGATCTTTCCAAGCACATACAAATCGATGAGAGCAGCGGCAGTAACGTTACCATATAATGGAGCGCTGGATTTCCTTCCAGGAACATCCCCAGACTCTTGGTCATGCCATAAAAGACACAATGCTTGAGAAATCTTAAGGTTTCTATGTGTAAAACACTCTATCACAAATCGGTCTGAGTCTAAAATTTCACGTAGATTTCCCGCTATCTCAGCGGAATAATCTGCATCCCCATCCGCCATATTTCCGATCTTAGAAGTGCTCTTGAAGAAAGCTTTCTGCTGCCTTTATACATGTCTTGTTGACATGATTTCGTCATAAACATATGACTTTCATATGGCTAGTAAAACAGATGATGTCGTCATAAAACAGATAACTTTTACTGGCATAATAGCTGGTTTAGCCTGCCATCTGTTTATTTTCGGAACTTACTCATTAAAATTCTCGTCCCCAGAGCTGCCTGGCCCTTCTTATATAGCCGCCAGAGCCTGAGCACGAGGGCCAGCAATGGTACCCGGATTCCACGGATTCTTACTGTAACTTTCAATTCAATTTTCATGTCATTTCAGCTCCACTACACAGTTAACAACACGACCAAAACCATTAGGTTTATTTTGGCGGTTTCGGCCGAGCACCGGGAACTATAACAATTTGTTATACTACAACCTCTTATTACATCTAAGTATACGATACGTAACATGATACAGAGCTGAGCGACAGTTTACAAAGATAGTACTGTCAGACGGAGGCCAGAAAAAACCTGCCGGAAAAATAAAAACCCAGTGGCGAAAAAACTTGACAGGAAATCTGGGTAGGAACCATGGCTCAAGCTCTAAATAGCCCATCCTACGAAGCAACATGAGGGACGACATACTTAAAAATAAAGTAAAATAAAATAAATAAATAAATAAAATAAAATAAAAATCGTTAGCTAAGCTGAGGTGTCGGCCAAAAATGATATCCCACGTGATATTCATCTCTCATATAGCCCTCCCTCATGTACATGCTCATTCCACTGGGCTAGCCCCAGTCCCCACTGCTCTCGTGCCGCAGAAATATTTCATTTCTATTCTCTCGTTTATTGATGTCGGCTACGCGCATTTCCCTTTCGTAAACGGTCGTTGCCATTTTAGCGACACTTAGAAAAATTTTCACCAATTTTAGAATTAATTTTTCTATCAGAAAAAGAAAAATGGAATATAATTACCTGGAATCGAACCGGAACCTCTGCATGCTAACATCTCTCTCTTACCACTAGACCACTGGTTTGATCCGGCAAACCCAAGAAAAATTTAATTATGAGAGGTGCTTTTCTTAATATATATCAATAAAGGGTCACCTTAACCCTAAATCTTAAGGTGACATTCAGAATGTCACCTTAAACGTTCGTAACTTCGGACTATTTAACGTCTTTTGTTCAAGGGTGGGGAGGGAGCGTAGATTGTTGGCATGCATGCATTGGTTCTTTAGTAGAATTTCTAGCTGCTTTCGCCTTTTTCTACTAAAGAACCAATCCATGCCAACAATCTACGCTCCCTCCCCACCCTTGGACAAAAGTCGCTAGGTAACCAAATGCTATCGCTGCTGGCAGCTGCTGTTAAAACGAAGAAAAGTACATCTTCATCTTTGAAGTTTAAAAATCAGGAGACATCAACGACAAATTGACCGTTTTCTCCATATTCTCTGCATAAATGGCTAAGAGCCTTCGATACCTCCAAGTCATTAGGTTGGACACAACAGCGACTGTGAACGATAACTGATGATTCCTGCAGTGTGCAGTTAATTTGTAGGCCGTGTACAAGAACATGTACCAAGAAACGTTAGAAATCGGCAAAAAACCCGTGGTAACTCTTAGGGCTAGCTAGGGCTTTAATTTTGCAGGAGCGCTAGACTACTTTGGCTTCTACTGACTATTCACATGCATGAAAGATTATTTTCTCTTGCTATTCACTAATAATTTAAATTGAAGTTCTGAAATTTACGGATTTACTGTACAACTAAATAAAATCTCAGACTTAATAGAAAGTCTTTTTATTCATGTAAACAATACAACAATCTAAAAACAAATACAGCTCTGATATTCGAAAAGGAGCCCGTAAACTAAAATGCATTGGGCCAGAATAGCTTCTTTCGGTACCCATGAAAAAAATAATTCTAATAACACCGCATACAGAAAGCAACACGACTTTTTCCATGCACATCACTATTACAAAATTAAAGTTTCAAACCTGCTGGACTACAACGGATCACCGTGGCTTCCCCTATGTTGCAAACTCGAAAAGTCCTGAGATAATTTTCAAGGGGATTTTAAGTGGATTTTTTTAAGGAGGAATAATAAAGTTAGTAACTATGTGACAGTATCATTCTCAACAATGCTTCAAACGAAATACTCGAGTTTAATTTGCCATCAACGAAGACATCCAGGTGAAAAACGCTTCCGTTGTTTTGCCAATATAGCCTCGGCTCGGGTCAAACAAAGCTTCCAGACATCTTACGTTTTGAAGGCTGACTTCAAATGGAACTTCCTGCAATAAACAAGGTAACTACAGATGAACGTAAGGACAAATGAACTGGTATGTAACTTATAAACTCATCGCTGCGCTCAAGGTAGAATAAAACGGTACCTTATTCGTACTTACTTTCGCGGGACTTAATTTTCGCATAAAATCGCGAAATTAATGATAAGACAAACTACTAATGCGTTTGTACAAACAATTGAGCGGACCTGGTTTGTCCAGTTGCAGCAAAGCTTGTATTTAACTAGGAACACAGGGTACCCACACGCAATACTGTAAGCACGGGTGTCCTATGCTTCTAGTTGTTCCATTACAAACACTAAGCCACTCACCTCCACTGGACCTGGCTTGTCCAGTTGCAGCAAAGCTTGTATTTCGCCGAGGTGCTCTTTCAGGAGGGCCTTTATGCTGTCGTCCTTTCTCTGCTTGGCTGAGAGAGCCCTTATTCCCATGCTTTTCTTCTTTCGTGCCGTGGCTCCTATCATTGACGGTTTTTGCTCCACATTTCCTGGGACCGTTAACTGAACCGTTTCTTGTCTTGTTGGGCGGCCTGTGAAAAAATAAAACGTCGACAACACTTAATCCTCTTTGCACCAAAACTTGAAAGATTCCACGTAAACGGGTTTCAATTCTGGAAAACTAAACCAAGGTAGATTTTCACCGTGGTGACATATATGTTTTTCCTCTTTGTATATCATACTACCTAAAGAGGTTTGAATGGTCACACTTTATAGTTTCATCCACAGACTCAAAACTTAGAACCACCTTGTACGGCATAATAAACAGTACCACAAGAAAGTACTGCTCAGCAGCTTTCATTTGAATGGTCACACTTTAGGATTTCATCCACAGACTCAAAAGTTAGAACCACCTTGTACAGCACAATAAACAGTACCACAGGAAAGTACTGCTCAGTAGCTTTCATTTGAATGGTCACACTTTATAATTTCATCCACAGACTCAAAAGTTAGGACCACCTTGTACAGCATAATAAACAGCACCACAGGAAAGCACTGCTCAATAGCTATCATTGAATGGTAACACTTTAGAGTTTCATCCACCGACTCAAAAGTTAGAACCACCTTTTATCATATGACCCGTACGGCCCTGCGAACCTTTTCTTTGCAAAACCATTGATGAATGTCCCGTATGAGGGCCGTACGCATTTGCGCGAGCGGGGCCGGAAAAAGCCGTACGGCTCTACTACAAAAGCGGACGGCCTCGCGCGTTAAAATTTCAAGTAATTTTGTCTTCAATTTGGTCATATGATAAAATGCTTATTGACTAAGTGGGAGGGCCGGATGGGAAAATATTTGGCTCTCGGTCATGGCGCACGGACCTCGCTGCGCTCGATCCGTACGCCATGACCTCGAGCCAAATATTTTCCCATCCGGCCCTCCCACTTAGTCAATAAGTACATAGTATGTACAGCATAATAAACAGTACCACAGGAAAGTACTGCCCCCCGGGGGGTGGGGGGGGGGGGGTATAATGGGCTATACGGGGATGCTCCGCCCGAAAGGGGTACCTTTTTGAGGCTGGAGGTATATAAAAGGGTCGGGATTTCACGAGTTGAAGTAAATGAAAGGGTGAGGATTTCACGAAGAATAGGAAAGGGTAGCGAAAACAAAACGTAGGGAAAACTGTGATTTAAGTATTATAAAAAGGCCTTTCAAAATATATCAAACAGACGCACGTAAAGGCTATATGAACGGGGTACTATTTTCAGTGAAAGGGATATGAAAGGGGTACCATTTTCAATGAAAGGTATATGAAAAGGGAACCTTTTCTGTCAAAAATGGTATATGAAAGGGTAAGGGTTTGGACCTCGGGGCGGAGCATCCCCGTACAAAATTTTGTTGAGTAACAGCTGTTAGTATTTCATCTAGTGATTCAAAAAGTAAGAACTCGATGTTTTCCGGTGTCGAAGGTAACAACCCACCTTTACTCTGTTCATTTGTTCCAATTACCGCCTGGGAGGTATGTGGTGCAGGCGCCAGATCATTCTCGGCAACTTCCAATGTTTTCATAAGCTTCTCGTGAAGGGCCTGAGCACGAGACTCTACAACATGACACAGCCCAGCCTTAATTTGCGAGGAGACTGGGTTAGTGGCCAAGTTAACTGCCTTGTTGTTAAAAGCGTATAGCATGAACAGAGCTGGTTGTTGTGTCTTTGTGTCTTCAGGATCATCCAAGGACACACATTCGAGTTCAGGCTGAAACCACTGGACACACACCTCAAACTCGCCTGCAGTGATGTACTTGTCTACGAAATCTTAAAACAGAAAATATAGCAAACCACAATTTAATTTTCCGGTATGAGTGACTACTATTGTTAGCGACCAACTTCAATTTTAAAATGACCACCTCAATGAATATAATCCTCTTTTAATCTTTTATCAAACACAGGACTTGGAAGATGCCGTCACATGCTACCATCTTGAACATAGGCCAACATCCTCTATTTGCTTGGTGTTCTGTGCTTTTATGACGGTTTTCCCAGCCATACTGGGCGCTAAATTTAAATTAGTTAAAATACATGCATCTTGATCCTTCACAAAATTCCGTTTAAATCAGTTTTCCATCAAACACTTTACCTGATGATATCTTCGAGAGATGCAACTGCCGGACAACAACGGACAAGTCACACCACAAAAAAACTCTTACCACTCTTCTTTGAGATGTCCTCCGTCAGTTCCATCTGGGTGGGCTTGGTGGCCATCATCTGGAGCCCTGTGGGAGAGGGACCGTAACTGGAAAGGACCTCAGGAGGATTAACACCGCAGCACTCAGCAGCATAAGGGCCCAACTCGCTTCTTAAAAACGAGTGCATCTTGGAGAGTTTGAGTGCTTTTTTGGAGCCGAACAAAGGCAACACTCCCGCGCTGCTATTCTTCGTCACTTCTTCGGCTACCGAATACGCTCCAAGAGCTGTATACGAACACTGCCGACGAAGCACCGAGAGATAGCCGAGCAGATGAAGCCAAGTAACTTGAACGCGATTGGACTTGTTAATCGTGGTCCCCATGGTAACGATCCCATCCTGAGCGACTAGGGCGCCATCTTCGGAACTCTTAATGACGTCATCGGTACCGAGGAGGTCAAATAGCGCGAGACCTGGGACTGAACTGGCTGCCTTCTCCGAGAGCTGCAACGCGGTGATTTCGGGATCACCCGTAAGAATCCCGATTTTGTATTGAGCTGAAGAGACGACGCCCGCAGCCCGAATGGCGGTCCATGCGGTACTCAATTCCTTGTCCAGTTCCTTGTTTTTCTCTCGTGATTCCTTGTCTTTGCGATCTTTTCCCTTCGCACTCCCTTTCTTGCTTATCTTTCTTTCTTTTGGTGTCGACGGCGCTTCTGGGGTGCGGGTTGGTGGGTCTGTGCGGGATGGCACGTCAGCAGTCTTGGGTAGCCTGAGTTTGTTGGCGTTACTGATGATAACTAATGCCATCTCCAGATACGCTTGCTTCATCAAGCTAGAGAGAGAAAAAAACAGATTTAGAGCAATTTCCAGAAACCGAACTAAACACAAATAAGGTAATGAGTTCGGTACCAAACGCGGGAAGCGGGAAAACGTGTAACCTGTTGTAATCGCGAGAAAACGTGCAACATTACATGTGTCACCCACGGGAAAATAAATAGTGTGTGAAACGCGCGAAACATGTGACCGTTGCCCAACGCATAAAAACAGACAAGCAGTTAAAAGCGCGGTAAACATGACTCGTGAGCCAAGCGCGGGAAATTTTTGCAGCCGGTTCCAAAGAAAAAAATAAACTAACTAACTAACATACAAACAGACAGACAGACACTCAGACAACTTAGCAACAAAGAAAAACTATCGCTGCCAAGAGCACCGCTCTACAACTGCAAAGATGCAACATACTAAAATAGAAATAGAAATGGAAAGAGAGAAGAGCGACGGCAAAGTTTACCACAAGTCGTGATCAGAAATAAAGGTGCACTGTACGGCTTGAACCAGAGTGTTGACGACTTCACTGGGAGACTGTTGACCAGTTTGGAGCATCTGCCTCTGAATCTGACCTATGAAAAGCGTCAAAGAATGTCATAAAAAAACATATGATTATCTTGTCACTATTTATCATACCAAATGAAAATAAGCCGTTGGATTCAATCACCTCTACCAATACGTGATGAAACATACAGGCTATGAGAATTAACGAACTATTGCCAAATCGTCTTGAAATGTGATACCTTCTTCCAATGTCAGCGCACGCTGTTAACGCAGTTTTCAGTTGAGTGTCTGAAACCACAACCAGAGTAATCAATCACAGACAATCAAATGAACCAATCACAACAGACACAGACAATCAGATGAACCAATCACAACAGACGCAGACAATCAAATGAACCAATCACAACAGACACAGACAATCAGATGAACCAATCACAACAGACACAGACAATCAAACGAACCAATCACAACAGACGCAGACAATCAGATGAACCAATCACAACAGACGCAGACAATCAGATGAACCAATCACAACAGACGCAGACAATCAGATGAACCAATCACAACAGACGCAGACAATCAAATGAACCAATCACAACAGACGCAGACAATCAGATGAACCAATCACAACAGACGCAGACAATCAGATGAACCAATCACAACAGACGCAGACAATCAAATGAACCAATCACAACAGACGCAGACAATCAGATGAACCAATCACAACAGACGCAGACAATCAAATGAACCAATCACAACAGACACAGACAATCAGATGAACCAATCACAACAGACACAGACAATCAGATGAACCAATCACAACAGACACAGACAATCCAATGAACCAATCACAACAGACACAGACAATCAGATGAACCAATCACAACAGACGCAGACAATCAATGAACCAATCACAACAGACACAGACAATCAGATGAACCAATCACAACAGACACAGGCAATCAGATGAACCAATTACAACAGACACAGGCAATCAGATGAACCAATCACAACAGACGCAGACAATCAGATGAACCAATCACAACAGACGCAGACAATCAATGAACCAATCACAACAGACACAGACAATCAGATGAACCAATCACAACAGACACAGACAATCCAATGAACCAATCACAACAGACGCAGACAATCAGATGAACCAATCACAACAGACGCAGAAAATCAGATGAACCAATCACAACAGACACAGAAAATCAGATGAACCAATCACAACAGACACAGACAATCAGATGAACCAATCACAACAGACACAGACAATCAGATGAACCAATCACAACAGACACAGACAATCCAATGAACCAATCACAACAGACGCAGACAATCCAATGAACCAATCACAACAGACACAGACAATCAGATGAACCAATCACAACAGACACAGACAATCAGATGAACCAATCACAACAGACACACAATCAGATGAACCAATCACAACAGGCACAGACAATCAGATGAACCAATCACAACAGACACAGACAATCAGATGAACCAATCACAACAGACGCAGACAATCCAATGAACCAATCACAACAGACACAGACAATCCAATGAACCAATCACAACAGACACAGACAATCAGATGAACCAATCACATCAGACACAGACAATCCAATGAACCAATCACAACAGACACAGACAATCAGATGAACCAATCACAACAGACACAGACAATCAGATGAACCAATCAGAACTCCAAGCAAATACCGTAAATCCCCTATTAAGCCCCCCCCCCCCTCAAATACGCCCCCCACCTTTTTGGAGCAAGAAACTCATTAAGTCCCCCTCTCTTTTAAGCCCCACCACTTTTCCTTCACAACCCATACAATCAAAAATATAACGGCTGACTGTATAACCGGTACATTTGTACCGTTCCAATCCGGGCACAAACGCATATACACAGTACTTTGGGGAAAATATAACCTGTAGCCCTACTAAAAATGATCATTATTACGGTAATCAATGAATGGTGAACTGCTTGTGTTTCGCTAAATTGTAATAAGCCCCCCCCCCCCCCCCCCCTCAAAAGCACTTGAAATCAATAAGCCCCCCCCCCCGGGGAGGCTTAAAGAAGGATTTACGGTACATGTTAGCCGCCGCCAAGCGCGGGAAAACGCGTGCGAGCAAGTCTGGTTTGGCTTTACTTCTGATTGGTTGAGAAAGTGGCGCGAGATTTTTGGCCAATCACAAAGCGTAGCAATGCAAAACCAAAGCAATAGAGAACTTACTTTCCATACTCAATTGAAAACCGCCACAAAAATATATGGAGACTAGCGAAGGATTATCCTTTAGATCAACGGTAAAGCAACGGTGAATTGTGAAAAACATCCCAGGAGTAAGTTCAATATACCGGTATTTTATCTACGGCAACCATTTCTTACCAAGTGTCAACAGAAGCTGCGCTTCAATAGGTTTCCGCTGACAAGCTGCGGTCCTCGCCAGCTCAAGCCCTAGTTCCAGTTCTCTCACTGCAGCCTGGCACTCGGTTACAGTGACGTCAGTGCGTGAGGTTTGTTTGGCCAACGCTCGTCCGAGTCGAAGTTTGATGTCAATTAGTGGAAGAAGTTGGCTAAAGTAGATGTTATGTAGTGGAATAACAGGGGATGATTCTACCAGATTTACATCGCTTCCGAGCTGAGTCAGCTAAAAGGAAAAAACAAGTAGGATTAATAAAGACGAAAAGTTGGGTAGTGCTTAAGTTAAATGCCGTTTCCATTACATATCGCTGGCTCATTGTTAATAGCCCATGACCGATTGAGTGAATTTTGTCTTTAACTGCTATAACTCGTTCAACACTTTGAGTATTCACGAGTTAAAACATTTTCAACCTTGAAGAGATTACCTGGTCAAGTAAGTAGGTCATCGCTTGTTTGTAGGAAGACAGTGTGTCATTTAGATAAGGCACCACGGAGGTCACGTGAGACGAAGGCCTGATATCGGTGTGTTGAATGATTGACAGAACTAATAACAGCTTCCCAGAGAAGGACAAGGCTGGGCTGTGCTCGAGCCAAGATATGACATTCTGCAAAGAGAAAAGGAGAAAACTCGAAAACATAACTTGATAATGGTGCAGTGGAAACGAATGCATTTACGCTTCCACAGTCAATTAGCTTAAAGGGACACTGTCTCGGCTGATATATCGTGTTTTCATGATTATGGCCAGGAGCTTGCTTTAAGATTACTTTATTATCTTAAAGGGACACTGTCTCGGCTGATATATCGTGTTTTCACAATTATGGCCAGGAGCTTGCTTTAAGTTTACTTTATTATCTTAAAGGGACACTGTCTCGGCTGATATATCGTGTTTACATGATTATGGCCAGGAGCAAGCTTTAAGTTTGCTTTATTATCTTAAAGGGACACTGTCTCGGCTGATATATCGTGTTTTCATGATTATGGCCAGGAGCTTGCTTTAAAATGGAAAAAAAATCGCCAAAACTGATTAAAGCAAAGAAATAATGCTAAAAAGACAAAATCACGGTTAAAAAAACTTAAAATTGCACCAAAATGGCAAGTTGGCATTTCTAGACCACCTGTCAGTAAATTGCGTTGCCAGTTGCAGAAAAAGTTGAACACTTGTCACATATTGAGCTTGGGCGGCCTGTGGTTGAACACTTCTCACATACCATGTCATTTGCTTCTGCTTCTGTGTTTCTACCGTAAGATCAGTTTGCCGTTTCTTTTGTTTCACTTCAGGTATTAATACTGATCTAGGTCTGGAAACCCAGATCCGGCCATTCTCAACGGTTTGTTGCAGTGATCGTGCATTCTCTGTTTCTTTTTATGCTAGTTCCAGGCACCAGGACACGAAAAGTTCATTTTTGACCAACTTTGAACATTCCAAAAAATACTTTTCGTTGCTGGACCATAACTTAAATTGGAAAATGGACTTCAATTTTTTAGTATAAAAAACGGGTCGAAAATTTCATTTCATAGGCACTTGAAGTTGTATATTTGGTGGCGCTTGGCGATAGAACATGGAAAATAGTTGAGGGGCATTTTGGTATTTTTGCGAGACAGTTTCCCTTTATGAGCTGTTGAGGTGTCCATGCCAAGTCTAACGAAGTAATTAAATTTAATTTTATTTAATTAAATCTAATCACCAGCGCTTTAACCAACTGAGCTGCGAAATTAACCCTTTCACTCCCAGAGTCAATTATGGAGACATGTCGTGTGGTTCTCACTTTTGAGTCCGTTGACAAAATCCTATGGTGTGACCATTCAAATGAAACCTCTTCGGTAGTATTTTTGCATGCTGCCATTTGTTTTTCGATATTTTACAAAATGAATTTTGGGATTTTTCTTGAATTATGATTTGTGGCGCTCTTGGGAGAAAAAGGAATAATTGTATCACTGTACCTCTAATGTTTCCAGTGAGTCAGTGCCCATTTTTCCTTGCTGTAAATTTTGAACCACACTTAGGAGTGAGAACTCTGCCATTAGCTCCACATCGCCAAAAGCTTCTGCTTCATCAAGACCTGCGAGGGATAATTCGTTTAAAGAACATGTGATTAAATTTAAGTACTACGATATTCAAAACAAAACAAAACAAAACAAATTGGTAATATCACAACAGCTTTAATGTACTTAATCTTTGAAACACCTTGTACAGCATAATAACCAGTACCACAGGAAAGCACTGCTCAATAACTTTCATTTGAATGGTCACACTTTAGGATTTTGTCCACAGACCCAAAAGTAAGAACCACCTTGTACAGCATAATAACCAGTACCACAGAAAAGTACTGCTCAATAGCTTTCATTTGAATGTTCACACTTTAGGATTTTGTCCACAGACCCAAAAGTTAGAACCACCTTGTAGAGCATAATAAACAGTACCACAGGAAAGTACTGCTCAATAGCTTTCATTTGAATGGTCACACTTCAGGATTTCATCCACAGACTCAAAAGTTAACACCACCTTGTACAGCATAATAAACAGTACCACAGGAAAGTACTGCTAAGTAGCTTTCATTTGAATGGTCACACTTTATGATGTCATCCACAGACCCAAAATTTAGAACCACCTTGTACAGCATAATAAACAGTACCACAGGAAAGTACTGCTGAGTAGCTTTCATTTGAATGGTCACACTTTAGGATTTTGTCCACAGACCCAAACGTTAGAGCCATCTTGTACAGCATAACAAACAGTACCACAGGAAAGTACTGCTCAATAGCTTTCATTTGAATGGTCACACTTTATGATTTTGTCCACAGACTCAAAAGTTAGAGCCACCTTGTACAGTATAACAAACAGTACCACAGGAAAGTACTGCTCAGTAGTTTTCATTTGATTTGAATGGTCACCCTGTGGTTCAACAGATTCAAAATTTGGAACCATACAACAAGGGCAGAGGTTCGATTCTGCTAAAAGGAATGATTACCCTGCAAGCGCCATGGGATGGGAAGGATAGGGATACTCCTCTATATGACCTATACGGGGACATGCAGCTGGACCTCTTTGTCCTGGACAGGGTGAGTCGGTCCTGAACAGGGTCTGAATCTGTCCCAAACAGAATATGGTTACAGGACTGTCGTCGTTAAATATGGTTCATACAGTATCTAGCAAGCTGATTTCAAGTTCATTACCTTGTTGACAGTGATGTAAACAGGAGCCAATGGAGCTTGTGACACTCCTGGCAGAGCCACCAAGCTTTCCCATTCCACTGTCCTCATCCGCGAGCCCACGTGCCAGAGCCAGCCGACAAGTCAACCACAGTCTAGCGTCCAGTCTACATCGCGCCTGGTTCTGAAAGAAGTGGTTCCCACCCCACCCTGACACACTACTTGGCGCGGATCTGACCTGGTTAGACATCAAGGACTGGGCACTACAAACAAACAAACATTAAAAATAAAAAATTCTAAATCGAGCTTGACAATGCAGTTGATATGACCCTTCATTTTTTATGCATAGTACTCATACCGTTTCTCCAAGTCCAGCTCATTCAAAATGGCAGCGTCTTCCAACGCTCTCATGCAGGCATACACGATGTTTCCACTGGTAACTGCGTGATGCCGCTGACTGGCTATTTCTGCTAGTTCTAAGCGCGATAGGCAAACTTGCTCCAGATCCACTGAAGATAAACTTACCGCTATTAAGAAAAAAAAAACACAAAAAGAGTTAATTTATTACAATGGCTAATTGATTGTGCTTCTCTATTGCTGATTAATGTCGCTTTTTCATTTTTAATTATCCACAAGGTAAAACCAAAGTACACATGAGTAGTAGGAGAGGCACCGTAATTTCCTCTTTTTTGCGGAGGATTTTCGTTAAAGTGCGGAGGATGCGGGCGGCGAAACCGGAGGATTCTCATTAAAGTGCGGAGGTATACTCCACAGCAAATTAATATATACAGAGCAATTTAATGAGACACCACAGCAAAAATCTATTGTGTTATTTAGTCTAACGGTTAGTTAATGTGAACCACAGCAATTTGACATCTGTTAATATATTCCACAGCGATTCCACAGCAATTTAATAAGAAACCACAGCAAATTTCACATCAGTTAATATATTACACAGCAAGTTAATGAATCTAACGCTTAGTTAATGTATACCACAGCACGTTAATGATACACCTCCGCACTTTAACGAGAATCCTCCGCAAAAAAGAGGAAATTACCGTGCCTCTCCTACTACTCACATGCCATTGGCCATTCCACAAAAGCACATGACGCAAGAAAAAAATGCGATCACTTCCGAGTGCGGAGAAAACCACAACGGACAAGGCGCGGAAAAATGTGGGGAAAATACAACTGATGAAAAACGCGGGGAAAATACAAATGATGCTAAACGCGAAAAACGTACGACTTGTTCAAAGCGCGTAAGAAGATACAAATGACAAAAAGGGGGGGGGGGGGGAATTCAACTGATGCAAAACCGTTTGTATTAGCGTTCCTTACGTTCATCCTCTAAGCTAGCTTGGTCTGGGGCATCTGTCAGTGATTCACACAAATTTGTCAGAATCAATTCTGCTGAGGCCAGAAGGAAACCCTGCAAGAGATAATAACTTAGGAAATAAGAGATAATAACTTAGGAAATAAGAGATAATAACTTAGGAAATAACACACTGAAATAGTCGATTATGGTTAATAGCTAACTCGACAGGCGGGACGATGTTTAACGTAACAATTCGCAACAAGTTTTGAACCACCTTCAAAAACTTCTCACATGTTACCGCAACAAAACTAGTGCGTTAAAAATCGTACGTGCGCTGATACACGTTGTCAATCTTTAACGCAACATTGTTGTGTTAAAACTTGTTCGTGTAACATCACTTTAAGTTGCTTTATTCAGCCGGGCCCAGGGCTTTATTTAAACGGGATCTTACAGTACTCCTCCGGGCCCTATACTATTAAGTTCCCCACACACCCCGGATATACACCTCAAACCCCTTTCCAAGTTGTATAATCCCAGGGCTTTATATAAACGGGATCTTACAGTGCTCCTCTGCGACCTATGCTCTTAAGTCCCCCACATACCCCGGATATTCCTGGCTTGCACATGACGTCAAATTCAAAAAATCTAAACTGTACATCGTACAAAGCTGTTTCTAGGATGGTATGTAGATATCAGTGTTACAATCCTTTACAAAAAGTTTCAGGTTTAGATGATGTTGTGCTTCCGATTTGTAAAGGTTTTAAATGTGTCACGCAATTCATCACGCTATTCCAAATAACAAAATTGAACCAGTTAAAAGTTATTTTTGCATTATAGATGCTTATACGCCGATACTCGTTCGCCTATAACGTTTGAACAAAATGCTCTCGCGCCTCAAAATTTGGCCCAGATGTGTAGTTTTAAACTCTCTACAATTCTATAAACACTATGGAGTCGAAATCTGTTTTTTAATGATTCTGAATTTTGATATGACATGATATGACGTAAGTGCAAGCCAAGAATACACCCTCGAACCCCTTTCCAAGTTGTATAATCCAAGGGCTTTATATAAACAGGATCTTACAGTGTACCTTGATTATTTCAGGTGTCACTGTGACTGCGTCAATGAGCTGTTTTCTGTGAGTGATCTGACTGCTCTTCAGGCTCACCACCTCCTCTGCAAGTTAACATAAATCAACTATTTAGTGCACTGTTGCTTACGGAATATTCACTTCGCATTGGCATTTAAACATTTCATTCCCAGAGTCAATTATGGAGACATGTAGTGTTGTTCTACCTTTTGAGTCTGTGGACCAAATCCTATGGTGTGACCATTCAAATGAAACTTCTTCGGCAGTACTTTTGCGTGCTGCCATTTCTTTTTCAACAGTTTACAAAACGAAATGTGGGATTTTTCTTGAATTTTGTTTTTTTTGGCACTCTTGGAAGTTAAAGGGTACTTTTCACCGCTGCTGTTTTTAAATACTCAATAAGTTAGGTCTAACTTTTCAGTCTGTGAACGAAAAATTAAACAACAACACATTTTAAGTCAATTTAATTCGAATCTCTCTTTACGTAATATATCAAACACGATGAAGAGGGTTTCATCAGGAAATGTGGGTTGAAAAAATGAGGTCTTTGATAGAGCTTCTCAAAAGTAAAAAATGCGGAAAAAAGAAGGAATAAAATCGCCAAAATCTAAACTTATCAACATCAGGCTGCCAAACCCCTGTTACGCTTGAGACTTTCTTTGTTCAAACTTGACTATTTGTGTGAATTACAGAATGTTTTTTCCAACTCACCGTTGACCTTTTTCTTGCTGATTTTCTTCCCGATTTGAGACTGAGTCGGAGGAGGTACAACTGCTTGCTCCGCCATAGCTTCTTGTTCTTCTTCTTTTGATTCCAAATACCGCGCGAGTCTGAGCGAAGAGAAGAAAAAAGGTATCAACCTTAACGAGGTTTTATCTTGTGAACATTCACTTTATACATTTTCTTCTAAATGGAAACAAAGTCTTGAAGTGTAACTGTGCATAAACGTTAATAAGCAGTACTTTCCTAGTGTGTTTCTAACTTTTCAGTCTGTAGATAAAATCGAAAAGTTTGACCATTCAAATGAAGGCTGTTGAACAGTATTTGATAGTAATGTTAAGACGCTTTACGCTTTAGATAATTGTTTCAAACAGGATAAGAAATAACATACTCTTGGTTACAGTTCGCTGGTATGGCGTAAATTGTAGCTGCGATGGCGATCATCAGGTGCGCATGCGCAATAGTAAGTTGTCCTGTCAGGTGAGGTCCATACAGTACCGCAAGTGATGGCTGCAGCCGGCGGTCCATTAGATTATTAAGCACCTAGAAAATCAGTTCAAAAAGAGTAATTAAATACATCATTTAGGTTACGTTCCTCTTAAGGCTTTGTTACACGAGCGACGCATAGGCAAACACAAGTGTGAACACGGACGCGTGTATAATAAGATGCACATTTGAGCATCCCAAGATGGCGGACGCAATGGCGAAGACGCCATCTTGACTTTAACTGTAAAGGCATGGAATGATAATTTTTTCACTTTTCGCTTGTGTGTGGATTTCATACATCAGTGCGAGCCGGGGCAACACAAGCACAAAGTGAAAAAACTATTGCTCCATGGCTTTACGGTTGAAGTCAAGATGGCGTCGCCCGCAATCTTGAGATCTTCACCATCTTCGTCCGCCACCTTGAGATGCTCAAAGGTGCATGCGTATCTTTCTGTGATTGCGTTTGCGTCATCGCGTGAACAAGCCTTTAGCAAACCAGTTTCAAACCAGTTTAAGATTTTGGCTTGATGGTCTCGGGCACTAATTACCAAACCTTGTTTCCAGGGTCCTCTCTTCATCCCTCGACGGAGAAAAGGAGAGTATCCTGGAAACGAGGTTGAAACACTTACCGCTAAATTTCCCGGATGTAGAAGAGATTCCTTGTTGTTGAATACTGGTGAAGGAGTCTAGAAACAAATGATTATGGATAAGAAAAATACGTATATTAAAATTCAACTGAGAAGTGAGAAAACGCGGTGCCAAAAATCTCTCCAAAGACCATTACCTTTTTGCTGTCCACCGTTCTAAAGCCAACATCAGATATTTTAGGAAGTTTTTCACCGAGCAGTAGGCCCATTAAAACTGTTGTTACTTCTGAGAACATTCCAAGATCTGTAAGAACTCGAACCTGTATAAAAACAACAACTCAAATTCATTCGACGTTTAGCAAAGCGACTTGTTCAGCAAAACTAGCAATGGCCGTTTTTAACGAGTTGAGCAATTATAGCAATGGGACAAAATTTCGCTCGATCGGCTGTTAACATTGTGCCCGCGATATGTAATGGTCACCTGCCTTACCCATGGGGACAGCTCAATGTTTACTGACCCTCTCCTCCCCTGGGCGTTTTTGTCCACCGACGCCCTACCCTCCCCTCCCTCCAACGCCGTGGGTAAGGCGGGTGACCATTACATATCACGGGCTCAGTCCTAACAGTCGACCGAGTGATAGGGTGATATTTTGCCCCATTGTTATAACTCATTCAAGGCTTGTGTTTCATGTTTTATTTTATTTGCTTCGCCAAGCCAATTAATGCGGGCCACAGGAAGGATGAGGCTACGGGAACTATTGCATTCAAACACACTGTCTTCACGTATTCACGATAGTACTTCTCTGGGTATAACCATTTTCTTACCTTTAGAATTCTTATATCCACCGATCTTTGCAGATTGCGTGACACATGTGTCGTGAAGTACAGACATAAAGTAATCAATGGGAGAACCTAGAAAAACAAGTCAAAAATGAAAAACAAAGTGAGAAATGTGAATTCATTCAATAATAAAATCAAACCAAGTACATTTATTCGGCATTATATTGATGTAATGGCAACATATAGTTGTGGATAAGAAAAAACGGCCGAAAACGAAAGCGGATCTCCATAAAAAAAAAACTGGATTCGAGCATGTCACGTGATTTCTGTGAACCAACCCCCCCCCCCCCCCCCCCCAACCCCCACTCCAAGAAAAAAAACACACACACAAACAAAACTGAATGAATTCTTTTCGAGAACGAAGTTGTCCGTTTGTACTATTCTCCGCAGGGTAGATTTTGTAAAGGCAACACGACATCAAACTGAGAGGCCAAAGCGTGGGATTAGTCTAGTTTTCAACTTCGGCTGCATGCTGCTGTTATCTCAAGAAGATCAACGCAATGTTTTCTAATTCAAATTGTCCCGGTGCCGTTGCAACGCAACAGTCGTTCTCATTTGTGTAAGCGCGTTGTATTTGATGCTTCGTATCGTCACTCTCTTGTTGTATTACGAGGTTTTTTACAAAAGGAGTACAATTTCCCAGTAGGTTATTATATGGAGTCAGTGTTAGTTAGTTCATTTGACGATTTGTTGTGAAGGGGCTTCGTTAAACGATGGGGAAATCGTTATACCTGGGTGTACGTTGCATTGGGTGTATGTTATACGGGATTCCTAACAAGATGTTCGCTTAAGGGGGTGGGGGTGGGAGGTTGGTGAAGCCTTACATGAAGCCTTACACGAAGCCTTACACGAAGCCTTACATGAAGCCTTACTTGAAGCCTTACATGAAGCCTTACTCGAAGCCTTACATGAAGCCTTACATGAAGCCTTACCGTGACGAGATATCGCGCTCGTGCCAGTTCCTCAGTGATCCACCGTAACGCGGCCACAATTGACCGTCCATTGCTTCTAAAGGCCTCGGACAAAAGATCGATTCCGGGTATCAGTTCTGCTACCTCGCACCCAGTCCCCACCTCGTACAAGGCATAGTCCTTGTCCGCTGTAGGGTGGGGTAGGGAAGAACGGAACAAGGCCTGAAAAGACACAGTCAGAGAATCAAAGTGAACATGAAAACGTTTTGCGAAAGGCCTTCAATAGCTTGTAAAATCAATCGGAAAATAACGAAAATCTTTTTGGAAGCGCTTGACATGTTTTATTCGAAATCCCAAACTTGATGTCAGGACCCGCGTGCAATAGGACAGCGGAGATCAAATACCCAAGCTTTATTGGTGCTGACCAAAAGAAGCGTGGGCTCTGGGAACAGGAATGTTCATACGTCAGTTGTCTTTTGTCTTTTGCAAAAAGGTAACAGTAGATGGTTGATTTAACATGCTTCTTTGAAAATCCTTGTTAGCAAATGTCACACGGTTCTATTACGTTACTGAACAACAATTTTGACGAAATCCCGTTGGTTGAGTGGTAAATGATTTCTTCGACTTGTCAAAAACAAAACGAAAGAAAATGGAAATCTGTCTTACCTTGAAAAAAGCGGATGAGAGCAGGCAACATTCCAAGCGCAGACCAAGGTTAGATGTGTGAATGTATCTACGAAGAAATTCAGAAAACCCAGTAATTTGATCCCACTGACGTTCGTAAATTTAACAAACATTTGTTATAAAACATTTGGAAAATTTGTATGGTGGTTTCATTTGTTTGAAAAGGTTAGTTTTGCTCGAATTATGAACGACGGTGGTCAACGAATATGGGAAAACAACATTACTTACTGAGCAATATCTGCGGCTAACACGCCTCCAAGCAGACATCCCCATAAACCACACCTCTGAAGCAATACAGCGCAAGGTTTGATTGATGGGTCAGAAGATGAAGTCAGATCACGCCACGTTTTGAGCGAGTTTGATGTGTTGAGGACTGTGTCCAGCGACTCCGCCCACCACTTGTAAGCAGCCCTGTGTTGGATCACAGAATACACTTCAGTTTATATAGTGGCTTTGCCCTTTCACTCCAAGAGTCAGTTATGGAGACATGTCGTGAAATCCTATGGTGTGACCATTCAAATGAAACCTCTTCAGCAGTACTTTTGCATGGTACCATTTGTTCTAACTTTTGAGTCTGTTGATGAAATCCTATGGTGTGACCATTCAAATGAAACCTCTTAGGCAGTACTTTTGCATGGTACCATTTGTTCTAACTTTTGAGTCTGTTGACAAAATCCTATGATGTGACCATTCAAATGAAACCTCTTTGGCAGTACTTTTGCATGGTACCATTTGTTCTAACTTTTGAGTCTGTTGATGAAATCCTATGGTGTGACCATTCAAATGAAACCTCTTCAGCAGTACTTTTGCATGGTACCATTTGTTCTAACGTTTGAGTCTGTGGATGAAATCCTATGATGTGACCATTCAAATGAAACCTCTTTGGCAGTACTTTTGCATGGTACCATTTGTTTTTAAATATTTAACAATTGGGATTTTTCTTGTATTTTGATTTCTGGCACTCTTGTAAAGCGGCCCTGTGTTGTGTTATGACAATATTTTAGTTTCTATTGTGGCGATATATCGTACAAACAATGACGAAAAACTACAATATCTAACATATTTCTCAAGCATTTCTCTCTGACAGTGCTTCTTCCCGATGTTGATAGTAATAACTTCTCAGCATTGACGAGTTTATAGGGTTAGGATGGTGAATTCTCACCTGAGCCAATTGTGTATGCATGTCCGATGTTGTTGACACGTGATCAAACGGATGTGTTCACGTTGACTTTCTCAAAGAGATTGGTTATGTTTTTAGAACAAATTTTCGGAAGTCTTTGACGATCTTCGGAAACGTTCGTACAGCCTCGGAATAGTTTCAAAAATCTTCGGAAATCTTCGGGAAAGTGATTAAGACTTCGTATTAGTGTTGTTTATATAATAAACATGGCTGCTTGGAGATGTCTCACTCCACGAAACCATTTATTATCTATATACAAAAATTTCGGAAACGTTCGTACAACCTTCGGACAGTATTCGGAATAATTTCGTAAATCCTCGGAAAATCTTCTTATTTCATATATATCGTTTCACTTTGTATTATTGTTGTTTATATAATAAACATGGCTGCTTGGAGATGTCTCACTCCACGAAACCATGTATTATCTTCCATATACAAACCTGATGTTTCCACTGTGAAACATGATATTACCCAGTTCATGCATGGCTTGTGCAGCAAGACTTTTCTGCTTGCGGAACTGCAACATTTCTACACAAAAAGAAAACCATTTTAAATTTGGTCCTGAAAGTTTCTGTTTCTTTGCACTGATTCCTTTGTGTTGATAGAATTGTCGTTATAGTAAAATAATTAGTAACGGGATATACGGGATTTTATTGTGCCTGCTAGGTCAGCATTAGATAACATCCTTCCACCTATACCACCCACTCCTTCATATTCCTCACAACTGAAGTACGCTCATTTTTCCTGACATGAATTTAAATGGACACTTCGTTATAATTGAAAAATTTATCTTCAATAAAGTGTTAAAACGAAAGTGTAAAATCCCCACCCAAAATCGAACCTGTCAGCTCAGCTGGTGTCTCGGCTGTTAGACAGTCTATACTAGCAGAGCAGGTTAATTTATTCCGCCGACTTTCTATAGTCGTCATTGGCTCGCTGTTAAAGTAGCTATGTCATGGTGATTTTGAGGTTTTTGTATCAAAACTAAATACCTACGAAACCTGCATGAAATGCTTATAGAACACTAAGAGGAAGATATCAGGTGAATTCTCGAAGAGAAAATAAACCAAAATCTGAATTTTAGCGAGGTTTCCAAGACAGAAGCAATAAACTTGAAAATAATTAGCCCAATTTTTTCAAGATGCAATCCATTTCCATCCTGGCCATCTGCAGCCCAAGGCACTTATTTTTGCTCTTCGAGCACTAGTAGAATAATTTTAAACAAAACGCGACCATTATTTTTGGGTTTTCACTGACATAAAGATGTATTTTGGCTTTTTAAAGAAACACTAAAAATGGTGACATAGCCCCTTAACCCTTTAAGCCCTAACATTAAAATTTAAATTCTCATTTCTTGTCCCTATACATTTCCTATAGAAGTAGTGGGGAGAAATTGTTTGGATATCAATAGAATTCATCTTGTGTGATCATGTCCTTAATTCTCATGACCTTTTTGATTGATAAGGCATTAATATTACAAGGAGAAATTTGATGCTGATCACTCTTAGGGCTTAAAGGGTTAATATATCGTGTTCATTTGAAGATTCTACTTTAAACATATTAATCTCTACATAGCTTAGCACCGCAGTATTTAACCGACCTGTTATCTGTAGCAAACCTAAGGCTCCACGTTATTATCTACTTTGACGCAATGCACCACTATTAGTACCAGCGAATGTGAAATGTAAGACAACCCCGGGGGACTGGGCGTTCCAGTCAGCAGCCACCAAATTATGGAATATACTCCCAGCGGCAAATGGGAAAAGAAAATCTATTCATTGTTTTAAGCCAGCGATAAAACCTTGTCTAAACTTGCATTGTCTACTTTTTAACTCTATTATATATGTAATAGTTTAGTTGTACCATCATATTTTTATATTATTGTAATACACATAATGGTTAAGTTTCTATATCATTGTAATGCGCATAAGAACATACCTTTGTGTAATATGCGCAATACAAATTTTATATACTATTTTTTTATTATTATTAGTAACAGTCGTACCAATAGTCTTGTCATAAGACGCAACAACCACAGCCAGCTGAGAAGGTTGAAGTGTGAATGTTTGTACATCCTCCACAGCGTCAAACGACTCTTTTGTTAAATCCAGCGGGACATCAGTAGGGGGCTTCACTTGGCTGGGCAGGAACCCCACACGGGATGCCCCGCGATGCAAACGGGCGCTGGAACCACCTGTTTATAGGGGCATAATATAATGGAGTTAGGTGCAAGCTCGGGATGACCTGCAATGCAAACGGGTGCTGTAACCACCTGTTAATATGGACACAATATAACGGAGTTAAGTGCAAGTACAGGATGACCCGCGATGTAAACGGGCGCTGGAACCACCTGTTTATAGGGACACAATATAACGGAGTTAAGTGCAAGTACGGGATGACCCGCGATGCAAACGGGTGCTGGAACCACCTGTTTATAGGGACACAATATAACGGAGTTAAGTACAAGCTCGGGATGACCCACGATGCAAACAGGCGCTTTCAAGATGGCGCCTACAAACTCGACGATCACATACTAGATGAACACACCAGAAAATAGGGAACTGTGAACAGTTAAAATATAAAAATAATCTATGATTTCAATAAAATAAGGGACCAAATTTAAATAATCCTCTCAATAAAAGAACAATTATTAATTATTGTCCCTATCACTTACCTTCTTGTTGACCCGCGAGATAACACAGCAAAAGCTGTCGGCTGTGCTCTAGTGACCGCGCAGTGTGGTGCTTCAACTCAAGAGCCTGGTGAAGAGCCTGCAAGCTGTCATTAATATTGAGTGGGACTGAAATGAGTCTAAAAGCGTCCTCGCTACCGCTGTACACATTATGGCCTTCAGGGTCAATATGCACTGCGGGCTCAATCGACGTATACTCAGCAGGCCTGATGTGGAACTCTTCAGCAATTCCGGTTTCCTTGGAGACGGTAATGAGGGGCTGGCTTCTGGATGGGCCTCCATGAGCCTCTATCTGCGCATGGAGATTCTGCTGGGCTACAATCAGTAATGGCAGGAGTGATTCGGCATACCGACCTCTGCAAATGAACAAAAAAGCTTACATAAAGGCTATTTCAGTGGAAGCTCTATTTGGGACACCTCTTTTAAGGGGACACCTCCATTGAGGGGAAACACATTCATTAAGGGGGCACTTCCATTAAAGAGACACCTCCATTAAAGAGACACCTCCATTAAGGGGACACCTTCATTTGAGAGACCCCTCTATTAAGGGGTAACCTCCATTAAAGAGACACCTCCACTACGGGGACACCTCCACTAAGGGGACACCTCCATTAACGGGACACCGCCATTAAGGGGACACCTTCATTAAAGAGACACCTCCATTAAAGAGACACCTCCATTAAGGGGACACCTTCATTAAGGGGGCACCTTCATTAAAGAGACACCTCCATTAAAGAGACACCTCCATTAAGGGGACACCTTCATTAAGGGGACACCTTCATGAAGGGGACACCTTCATTAAGGGGACACCTCCATTAAGGGGACACCTTCATTAAGGGGACACCTTCATTAAAGGGACACCTCCATTAAAGAAACACCTCCAATAAGGGGACGTCTCCATTAAGGGGACGTCTCCATTAAGGAGACACCTCCATTAAGGAGACACCTCCATTGAGGGGAGACCTCCATTGAGGGGAGAGCTCCATAAAGGAGACACATTCCTTAAGGGGGCACCTCCATTAAGGAGACACCTCCGTTAAGGGGGCACCTCCATTAAGGAGACAACTCCATTAAGGGGACACCTCCATTAAGAAGACACTGAATGGCCTTAGTATCAATGGATTGAGCGTCCAATCTGCATGGGTTCGATTTTCGTCGTGGACTCGGATTTTTCTTTGTCCTGACGCTTGTGACATGATCACTTTCATATTGTTTTTTTCCGAACTCAAAATTCACCACCTTACATTACATATCACCTCATTCTAACCTTGTCAGTGCATTAAATCGCAGAATAATGCTCACAGTTCTTTCCCATTTTCTTTCATAGAACAGCATCTCCACAGTATACATAATGAACCTCTTGAGCCAGCGCGTGTCTGCTACATTCGTGTTGTCCAGTGGTATTTCAAACATCAGACTCGCTCCACCCCTCTCATCCTCTACTCCTCCCATGATGCCTTGCTGTTCAGTAATGACAAGGTCTCCTTTCTTGACTTTGTCACGCTACAAACACAGACGTATAAGAGTAACGCAATGCATATAACGCAAAATGAAGGGTAAGAGCAGAACAGAGCGATCTTAAATCTGTGCCAACAACGTAATAGAAATGTTCGACACTCAACGTGGTGAAAAGGAGCAAAAACAAAAAAAGCTAAAACAAAAAAAGCTAAAACAAAAACGAAAACGACGGGAATGAAAAAGGAAAAAAATGAAAAAGTTCAGAAAGTGGTAATTACTAATTCTATAATTTTGTTAAGTGATGCCAGGATATTAAATGGGTATGCTCACTGGGGGAAAGGAATACCGTAATGTAAAAGACAGTAGCAAGAGCTGACTACAATGTTAAAAAGCTTTTGGTCTTTACCAGTGTATTCTAGGTCCTGGCAATCCTCTTTCCCACCACCCCAAACTTTCGGTGAAAGGAAACGAAATTACAATAAAATAGATTTGCCTGGCTGTGAATTTACAGAAAGAGTCAATAAGAAAGAGTTATAACCCTTCCTATATTGATGAAACAACAGATAAATTATACATACACCGAATGCGAATATGGCCGTCAGGCAATTGTTTGTTTGACCAAGTTTTCAAAGAAATTAATGATATCACGTAAACAAATATCATATAAAATATCATCTTGCAAAGTTTGCATGTTTTTGGTTGATTGGTTGCAAAGTTATGGCTCACTGAAATTTTAAGCATTTGTATAAGAAAAGACATTACATCCTCACTAGCCTCGCTTTCTTGTTTTTCTCAAACTTTGATCTTACTTCTCCTAAAATAAGAGAATATGGCCTTAAAAATGCACACAATGACTTATTTTGTCCTGATCTTTATCATTATTCAATTGCTTTTCTTTTCTTGAGAAACTGTCCAAACAGAAAATTGTTGGACGGCCATATTTGCATTCATTGTACGGGTTTGAGATATCGAAGTTTTATGAAATTTTCCAAAGACTTCCAAAGATTATGGAAAATTCTCCGAATACTATCCGAAGATTGTATGAACATTTCCAATAATTTTCCGAAGATGTCCGACGATATCCGAGGATTATCCGAAGATGTTCCCTCACCTTCTTATTCTGTACAGATTCAGTCTTGACTTGCTCCTGTATCTGCACCATCATATCCAACAGTCTGTCTGCTCCAAAATAGAACTGTCTCCAGAGGATGTTTCTCAGCACATCAATGTCTGTACTGCCCTCAGCCAGTGGGTCATCAGAAAGATGGAGCGTTCCTGCCACCACTCGCATCAGCACTGTCTGTGTCATGTTCCATAAGGACCTGCAGGCATTTTGGAGCATGGTCCAGAACTTACCGCGATAAGTCAGCACCTTAGGAAAGAAAATATAGTTTTAAATGAGAATAACAAACAGCACCAAGGACTCAAAAGTAAAAAGCACCTTGTAAAGCAAAACAAACAGTACCACAGGAAAGTACAGCTCAGTAGCTTTCATTTGAATGGTCACACTTTAGGATTTCATCCACTGACTCAAAAGTTAGAACCACCTTGTACAGCATAATAAACAGTACCACAGGAAAGTACTGCTCAATAGCTTTCATTTGAATGGTCACACTTTAGGATTTCATCCACAGACTCAAAAGTTAGAACCACCTTGTACAGCATAATAAACAGCACCACAGGAAAGTATAGCTTTCATTTGAATGATTACAGTGTGGGATTTCACCCACAGACTCACACGTTAAAACCACCTTGTACAGCATACATGTAATAAACAGCACCACAATATTTGAACGGTCACACTATAGGATTTAACCTACACACAAAAAAAAGCTAACGCCGTGCAACTTGATTCAAGGTGTTAATGGTTTTCAATTAATTGAGTGTCGAAAATAATTTCGCGATAATTTGCTCTAGTTTTGCATTTGGCTAAAATATCTCGCGCCACGCGTTTTCACACGTTTGGCGGCGACTACATTATTTGCTTCGAGTTCTGACAGGTTCATTGATTGTCTGTGTCTGTTGTGATTGGCCAGAGTAATTACTTTGGTTTTGGTTCTACGACACTCAATTGAAAACCGCTCTGTTGGTACGTACAATCGCTCGTGACAAATGATCCAGTGCAGAAAGCAAGTAGAACATGGGCGACCTGCTGGGAATGGTGCAATCTTTGTCACTAGCACTGATCCCTGTTACTCTGCTCGTTGACCTGTTAGAAAAGAAACATGATCAAAAGAAATAAGAGACCCATTAACCCATTATGAGACAGCTAGTTGGACTTCAGTTCTGAAGGTCAGCGGTTCACGGCCTGTTCTCGGCCGTCATGTTTTCTCCTTAGACAAGAAAACTTAACTCCACATTGTCTTTCTCCATCCCGGTGTATAAATGGATACCGGCGACAAAATTCTGGGGGAACCCTGCATCTCATCCAGGGGGGGGAGTAGCAATACTCCTAGTCACTTCATAGTATATAAACCAGGTCACCCTGTGATGGACTAGCATCCCATCCAGGGGGAGTAGCAATACTCCTAGTCACTTCGTAGTATATAAACCAGGTCACCCTGTGATGGACTAGCATCCCATCCAGGGGGAGTAGCAATACTCCTAGTCACTTCATAGTATATAAACCAGGTCACCCTGTGATGGACCAGCATCCCATCCAGGGGGAGAAGCAATATTCCTAGTTGCTTCATGCTACAGAAACCGGGTTAAGATCCGGTCGAGTGGGTTCCCTGTGGTTCGTGTGCCACTGTACAAAAATCAATTACTTATCCAGGGTTTATCTTCATGACACTCTGTATATGGTTTCTCTAAACAAAAGCGCAACAAAAGAACCAAGAAGATTTCAAATGAATTCTCAAAGGAATGATACCAATAATTAGTTTCTAGCGATTTTTCCAATACACACTGACAGGGGAGGAAAATTTGAACAAATTGACCCAATTTCTTCAAGTTGCAATCCGGGAGCATAGCGGGTAATTCCAAGCAGGCATCGCAGCTCCATCTTGCCCGCTCAGGTAGCCAATCAGAGCGCAGGATTTGCAGTTGAGCCATGTATCCAAGCCATAACTTGGCAAACAGCTGTTTCACAAAGGGTGGGGATTTACACAACTTGACACCTACCTAGCCACCTCCCCCTGAGATCCACCTAGAGAGATGCGTTGATTTCCACGTGACCCTGAAGGAGCGTTCTGAGAATATGACGTCTCCAAAGCTGAGCCGCTAAATCCCATGGCAGGCTCCGGTGAGGCTCGTCCAGATGTTCCAGCCCACGACACTATCAACGTCCCGGATGTAGCATAACCGAACCAATCCGGATCCATGAAGGAAGGCCTATAAGAAATAGGGGTAAAAAATGGAAAAGCACATCATGGTTGGAGTCTTGTATGAAGGTTAAATTGGCAAAGTTACGCGGATTCTGTTAGCTTTTGGTTAAGACGGAACTAAACATTCGACTACTGAAAGCCCTGTCCACACGTATACGGATATTTTTGAATCTGCAACTTTTTGTTGCGGATTAGAAAATATTCGCGTCCACATGTAGCGTATTTGAATCGTATTTTCCCATCCACAGGTATCCGGATTCGCTACAGCTGAACTGGTGTGGTCATTGGGTAGGGGGTTCAGAGCCCCTGCGGCACACCCCCACCCAAACATGTACAAAGCCCCCCCCCCCCCGGTTTGTTTTGGGCTAGAAACCAGTCTCCTTTCTCACAAACCTGTACAACGGATTTTCCTCATCTGCAGAATCCGCCAAACGTTGTAAACTTTCAATCTTGTCAAGAAACAAATCAAAGTTTGCACTAGCCAAAAGAATTCCCATCTAAAATGAAGAAAGTAAAATGAATGAATGCGATATACTGGGAGTAATGCAATCAGTTTAACTGTTTAATTTCCACTCATGTTGTGTGTGGTTCTAATGGCTCCGTCAATTCCAAAAGTGCGGGACCCAAACGACATTTATCAACTCAGTTTTTATATTTTTATATTGGGGGCAATCAGAAAATGTAAAATAAACACCGAAGCATGTACGACTTTTAAAATCCGAAAGAACTGATAACATTGTTTTGACAATGCCCCACCCCCGGGCTGACTTGTTTTAGCAAATGAACCATCCTTGGGAAGAAAAAGTTATAAAACGCCCGACAAATGCCGGTACTTTGCTGTGGTACTGTTTATTATGCTGTACAAGGTGGTTCTAAGTTTTAAGTCTATGGATGAAATCCTAAAGTGTGACCATTCAATGAAAGCTACTGAGCAGTACCTGAGCTCTCCAGGGTAATTCTTCACAGCTAACAGCTCTCAGCTTCTTTCTCCTCTGTGATGATCTCCAGAATTCGGGCAAAACACACTGAAGACGGTCAGTTGCCTTGAAAACAAGAGAAAAGAGCAGCATCTCAGTATTGCTGTTGTGTAGCCTGTTCCTTAATAAAGGGAAACCTTGGGTGACGTAAATACGTCCTAACTCAAAAGCTACTGAGCAGTACATTCCTGTGGTACAGTTTATTATGCTGTACAAGGTGGTTCTAACTTTTGGGTCTCTGGACAAAATCCTAAAGTGTGACCATTCAAATGAAAGCTACTGAGCAGTACTTTTGTGTGGTACTGTTTATTATGCTGTACAAGTTGGTTCTAACTTTTGAGTCTGTGGATGAAATTCTAAAGTGTGACCATTCAAATGAAAGCTACTGAGCAGTACTTTCCTGTGGTACAGTTTATTATGCCGTACAAGGTGGTTCTAACTTTTGATTCTGTGGAAGAAAATCCTAAAGTGTGACCATTCAAATGAAAGCTATTGAGCAGTACTTTCCTGTGGTACTGTTTATTATGCTGTACAGTGGTTCTAACTTTTGAGTCTGTGGATGAAACCCTAAAGTGTGACCATTCAAATGAAAGCTACTGAGCAGTACTTTCCTGTGGTACTGTTTATTATGCTGTACAAAGTGGTTCTAACTTTTGAGTCTGTGGATGAAACCTTAACGTGTGACGTGACCATTCAAATGGAAACTACTGTTTATTTTGCTGCACACGGTGGTTCTATAATGTTGTGTCGTCTGTGTATGAAATCCTCAAGTGTGGCCATTCCAATGATAGCTACTGAGCAGTACTTTCCTGTGGTACTGTTTATTATGCTGTACAAGGTGGTTCTATAATGTTGTGTCGTCTGTGGATGAAATCCTCAAGTGTGACCATTCAAATGAAAGCTATTGAGCAGTACTTTCCTGTGGTACTGTTTATTATGCTGTACAAGGTGGTTCTAACATTGTGTCTGTGGATGAAATCCTAAAGTGTGATCATTCAAATGAAAGCTACTGAGCAATACTTTCCTGTGGTACTGTTTATTATGCTGTACAAGGTGGTTCTAACTTTTGAGTCTGTGGATGAAATCCTAAAGTGTGACCATTCAAATGAAAGCTACTGAGCAATACTTTCCTGTGGTACTGTTTATTATGCTGTACAAGGTGGTTCTAACATTGTGTCTGTGGATGAAATCATAACGTGTGACCAATAAAAAAAATATTCAAACGGAAGCTATTGAGCAGTTATACCTTTCTGTGGTACTGTTTATTATGCTGTACAAGTTGGTTCTAACTTTTGAGTCTGTGGATGAAATCATAACGTGTGACCAATAAAAAAAATATTCAAACGGAAGCTATTGAGCAGTTATACCTTTCTGTGGTACTGTTTATTATGCTGTACAAGTTGGTTCTAACTTTTGAGTCTGTGGATGAAATCATAACGTATGACCAATAAAAAAAAAAATTCAAACGGAAGCTATTGAGCAGTTATACCTTTCTGTGGTACTGTTTATTATGCTGTACAAGTTGGTTCTAACTTTTGAGCTTAACCCAACCGAAAACACTGTTAGTTACTAGCGGGCAGGATGTACATAAGTCTTCAATATCAGTATCATTCTTCAGTAGATCAAGTCTTCAGTATTCGTAACATACTTACATTATACATGTCAATTTCTTCAGCAGTGCGCCCTTTGAATCTTCGAGTCTACAAGCAAAACGAAAAAAAGCCATGCATACATTATATTAGAGGGGTTTTCAGTGAGCGTCGTAAAACCAAAACCAAAGTAATCATTTTGACCAATCACAACAGACGCTGTCAATTCAATGAACCAATCAGAACTCAAACAAATGCATGCAGCCAGAGCCAAGCGCGGGAAAACGCGTGCGAGCAAGTGGTTTCGGATTTACTTCTGATTGGTTGAGAAAGTGGCGCGAAATAATTTAGCCAACCACAAAGCGTAGCAACTGCAAATGTTATAAAGAGAGCTATAAAACATTCTGCGGTGAATTCGTCTTGTGACGAGTTTTTCTCCAAATCAAAGTCTTATTCTTTCCTGGATTTCCTTTCTAAGCCAGTTTAGCCTGTATTTCTAGACCAGTTAAAGCTGTATTAAACGGTCAGTGAGCCAATACACAAGGGTGACCACTAAACAAAGATTTGACTGTAGTACCTTTCTGGATACCGTACTGGGTACAATAGATTTTTTCTGTGACGGAGGGGGCCTGGAGTACATCTCTTGCTTGTTCCGTGCAGTGATCTCGGCATCTTCCTTTTCGTCCTGCCCAGTCTCTCCCTGACGAGTTTTCTGCAGACTTCTTGTAGCAGGCTGGGGAAGAAGAAAGATCGAGTCAACACTTCTTTCCATCTCTAAAACTGACTTTTCTCTTTCACTTAAAATTACATAAGTTAAACTTATTTCATACTTGAGAGCAAAAGAAGGAGAAAGATCAGAATAGTGTATGCCCTCGACCCGAGTTACTCGCTTCATAACTTGTACCCATATCTACTATACAAACGAGGACTTGGTGCCAGAAGCTGTAATTTTTAACATATTTATAAACTTAACCATAACAATAGATGGAAACTAACCGCTTTCAAATCAGCGCTAAAAACGCTATTCGCTGTTCGCTATTCACTAGCTAAACGCTATTCTTTGCTTTACCGGAGCTCTGTTCTCTAATTAGCGTTATCGGAGTTCCGAAAATATATGCGCGCATCGGGATAAAATCCAATATTCAAGAAAGTGAACAAAGGAAAGATAATGAATTCTTATCCCGTATTATTGCCTTCCTTTGTTAACTTTCATCAATATTGGACTTTATCCCGACGCGCGCATATATTTTTGGAACTCCGATAATGTTTATAAATGGTATTCTGTTCTGCTACGTGACATCAGCATTGTGTGACTCATTAATGTTGCGTAACTTGTTAGTTTGTTCTTACCTTACTGAACTCAACAACAGCCGTAGCAAATTTCTTGATTTTTTCTACGTCGAGCCCTGCTATAGTAACAGCCTGTCGCACTATGGTGGGCTTACTGGCCAACAACATTTCGTTTCTCCTACACAAAGACATAAAACTTTGTGTTTAGGCAACACAATTGTAAGATTGCATTGCATTGCATTGCATTGCAAAGGGTTCAGAGCCACCTTTAATTTTCGAAAAATTATGGTGGCTCTGGACCCCTTCCCAAGAATTTTTTTAAACTTTGCAAAACTATGTAAACATGCTGATTACAATTTCATAATGAAAAAAATAAGGGTCACTGAGCTTTTTTTAGTTATACGCACTTTATTAAAAGCAAAAATTAAGGGTGTCTTAAACAGGTTATGCTGTTACTATGGTAACATTTTACGTCATGACAATGACCATGCTTACTTAAATTCACATGCATATAAAGTTCGATATTCAGGAGGAGGAGGAGGAGAAGGAGGAGGAGGAGGAGGAGGAGGAGGAGGAGGAGGAGGAGGAGGATTAGGAGGAGGAGGAGAAGGAGGAGGAGGAGGAGGAGGAGGAGGAGGAGGAGGAGGAGGAGGAGGAGGAGGAGGAGGAGGAGGAGGAGGAGGAGGAGGAGGCGGAGGAGGCGGAGGAGGCGGAGGAGGCGGAGGAGGCGGAGGAGGCGGAGGAGGCGGAGGAGGCGGAGGAGGCGGAGGAGGCGGAGGAGGCGGAGGAGGCGGAGGAGGCGGAGGAGGAGGAGGAGGCGGAGGAGATTGTTGTTCCTCTTTCTTTTGCGATGTGAAATGCGTCGCTTTGCCAAAAATGTCTGTGAATAATGTCGTCCATTGATGTGCCTTTTTTATAACTCCAAGTGCAAGTAGCAAAAAAACTAAAGATCAATTCACGTTATGTTTTTGCTTTTAAACCAGGCGTCCATAGGGAACAAACATAATACGGTCCTTAATGTTCACAGGAAGGGAAAATTATTCTTTAGAAATACGCTGTGCACGTTATACCCTTTATACACTTAGCACTGATATAAAAAGTTTAACATCTCATTGTTTGAAGGAGGAGGAATTTTGAGCAACTTTCTATCTATTCGTAGCGTGTATAAGGAGTTACGCGTATACTGCGTTTTCAAGTGAATACATATAGCAACACCAGAGAACTTTCTGTCTGGGGTAGAATACTATGGATTCAAGTGAAAGTTCTCTGGTGTTGCTGTATAATGTATCACTCGAATCCGTAGTGTACGTTAAACTTGTTATACCCTTCTACCCCAGACAGAAAGTTCTCTGGTGTTGCTATATAATGTATCACTTGAATCCGTAGTGTACGTTAAACTTGTTATACCCTTCTACCCCAGACAGAAAGTTCTCTGGTGTCGCTATATAATGTGTTCACTTGAATCTGTAGTATACGCTTAACTCCTTATACACGCTACCAACAGCAGGAAACTTATTTAGACAACTCATCACCAATCAATGCAGAAAGGCTGCATGGCAGCTCAAGGTATTCATGGATGCATCACATGTGAAATAATTTCTTTTTACATATAGAATGTATTACAACCTTAACGGTTACAGCGTGTATGCTCCGACTTATTCCATGGTAAAAACAGCTTCATGTAATATATCAAACACGAGGAACAGTGTTTCATCAGATTTCCAAACACCGAGAAGTGGATTGGAAAAACGAGGCGCAGCCGAGTTTTTTTAAACCACTTCAAGGTGTTTGGAAATCTGATGAAACACTGTTTCGAGTGTTTGATATAGCTTCTCAAACTGATCGTTAAATGCGGAGAAAACGAAGGAATAAAATCGCCAAAATCTATGCAAATTAAGAAACGATTTCAAAACCTCCTTCACGGTAGTGATTTCCTTTGTGTTCTCGTCATGAATTATTAATGAGTTTGAGAAATATATTATCAAGTGCATTGAAAGATTACATAATAGCTACATATTTGTTTATAGTCTTACGTGATAATGCATTGGCAAATACCATACTTCTTCTTCTTTCCTTGATGAAGGCGATTGCCACGGTCAAATGACAAAATAAATTAGTTTACAGAGCTGAATTCTGATTGGTGGTTTATTTCCCAAATGTCATTGTATCATTCTCTAAGAAGTGACCTGGCCCAATCGAAAGCCAGTTTCTATTCCCTTCGGATACTTTTACGATCAGTGATTGGTCGATGTTTCAGATACTTTTCTCGGAGCAGTATACTAATCAAAATGAGTAAGCCGTGCTCATAGCTCAACAGAAAACTTATTCGTGACAAAGCAGAATGCAACATCATCGCAAGAGTGGAAAAACAGTGCTCCGTTGTCGGCTTTAAATGTATTTGACGCGTACAAGACGATGAAATTGACACAGCGTGGAATTGGGTCTGCGAAAAACAAGACGAGTGTGATTTGAAATTGTCGCAAAAACATGTCACGCTTACACACCTTATGATCCAACCCATGGTATCATTGCTCCAATCCAGGGCTGTTTCTATCAGACCTTCCTGTAAGGCTTTAGCCAGAACCTGGACATAGAAGCCAAGGAAACGTGTTCGACGCTTGAACTTTAGCACTGTGAATGGAATATGAGAATATAATAACAGATATACGATAGGTAACTCACAGACTCCACAAATGTCTGACCACGCCCTAACCTTATATTAACGCAACCTTCTAATTACAATAAACTTACTACAAAACAAACAACATTTACAACAACAAAAACAACAAAACTTTATTAATAAGCAAATAAAATTACAAAAGTATTGCCCGCAGCTAGCATGGCTATTCGAGGCGGGACAATGCATACAAAATATAAGAAATAAAGACTAAAGCTATTAACTAAGGAAAGTGAAAGTTACAAATAAATGAAATAAAAATTGTAAATATGGATGAGGACTAGATAACAGATGAAAGGGAAAAAAGAATTAAAGAAATAAATTGTGAAAGTAGAAACTAATAAGCAAGAATTTAGTTTTTGACATTTTTGGCTAATTTTACCTTTTTAATTAAAGTGGACGTATCAATATAGTCATCTTCTGAATTCAGAACATCAAAAAGTAATTTGCTGAGTGTTTTTTTGAACATTTAACATTCATCATGTCATGAGCGAGGGACAAAGAAAAAAATCCCCGACAGGAATTGAACCAGTATGACCTGCTGTATACCGAACATTTCATCTTTATCATTGCATTACCGAGCTTAAAATTAACCATCTTTCTTTATTTATCAACATTTACTCTCTTTAGTCAAAAGAAACTAAAACTTACCATATAAACATGGAGTACACAAGTTGATCAAAAATAATTTATTTTTTTGTGGTGTTTTAAAGCTTACTTTTGCTTAAACCCTTTGGTGGTGATCAAGAGAATGTGTGCGATGTGTGCGACGTGTGAATGTGACTAAACTATGACCTTCAGTGCTATGTCAGGGGATTGTTCTATAACCAACTGAGCTATAGGAAGACTTGTGGCGAGCTAAGCCATTTTACTAGATTTATGTGTGACATACAGTGTGACAGACAGTATGACAGACAGTGTGATATAGTGTGACATACAGTGTGACATACAGAATTACATACAGTGTGCATACAGTGTGACATGCAGTGTGATATAGTGACATACAGTGTGACATACAGTGTGATATAGTGACATACAGTGTGACATACAGAGTTACATACAGTGTGCATACAGTGTGCATACAGTGTGACATGCAGTGTGACATACATAGTGATTTCAAAGTGATTAGTGAAGTCCGGAATCACAGCAAGCATATGCAGACAAGACATGACCAGAAGTACTGCAAGGACTGACAATATGGTCAATATGGTGTTTTTCACACAAGATGTTAAATTAAATTGTCATTTTTAAGAGTCTTCTTAATCATCTAGAGATCTGACAGCCGATAATATGCCGTCCTTGACTTCAGGTAATTTGAAACACAATAAAAATACACTGTGACATGAAGAAGAGTGAAGACAAGAGCTTGTCAGCTCATGGCAGGAACCCAAAGTGAACAAAGCTGTATGGAGTAATGTGCGTTTACCATCTTTACATAAAAGTTGTTTATAATATTTTTATTTTCAATTAATAGACACAACAGTGAAGAAATCACACAGAGAATAGCTTAACAGGGCTGTCTAGAGTCACATGGAGAAAATAGATTGACAACAACAACAACAACAGTCTTTATTAGTTAACTATTACATAATTTACAAGACAGGCCCGCAGGTAGCAAAAGCTAATCTTGGCAGCTGGCCAGTCAAATTAATTAAGTGATTTTAATATAGAAATCACTACAAACACTATATTTGTTAAAATAAAAAGAAAGGATGAAACAACAGCAAAGAGAAGACAAAGAAAGGAAAAACAAGTGATCGAGACAAAAGAAAAAGAATTATGAAAATATTGATTAATTACTTTTGGATTTAACTTTGGAGACGATTAGGAAAAGTGGATTCTTTCCGTGTGTACCGGAGCACATATGACGTAAAACAAAAGGAACAAAGAACGACAATAATACAAATGCAAAACAAGACCAAAAATACAATACCTCACAAACAATAGAAGACGATGAGTACCGGTACACACAGAAAGACCCGAAAAGTGCGAATCAGAGTCAAATAGATGTGAATACCGGAAAATCAAATAGAGTATGACGTGACGGCAAGGGTGCCAGTATGAACAGAGTTGTATGGAGTCACATTTGAGTCAAACCGATGTGAAGAATCTGAAGTCACAAAGAGAGAGAACAGCTTCAATTCCATCCGAGCAGATGTGATGGTGCAATTTGATAGAAAACAAATTTATAGCAAAGTTTTATGGAGTCACATTGGAGCCAAACAGATGTGAAGAGGGTGAAGTCACAAAGAGATAGAACAGCTTCAATTCTAGCCGAGCAGATGTGATAGTGCAATTTGATAACAAAGTCTTATGGAGTCACATTGATTGGAGCCAAACAGATGCGAAGATGGTGAAGTTACAAAGAGATAGAACAGGTTGATCAGTCCAGTCAGTGTAACAGTGCAGTCTGACAGAGAACCTGAGAAGCAGAAAAACAACACGTCAGCAAGTTTAGAATATTAAAAACCAACAAGGTAGCAAGTTCATGAATGTGAAAGCTGTCATTATTTCAGGAAAGGAGAACAAATTTAGAAGCCACATTTTCCCAAGATCGAGCGATGGAAGAAGTGAGAAAGACAAGAAGACAGAGACAGTGCCAAGATAAATCAAAGTCGACCTTAGGTTGTTGCCAACCACAGGGAGGCCAATCAAGCCAATTATAAGCTTGCAATCAGATGCAGAACAGAAGCAATGGAGATTATGATGTTGGTCTTACTGTTAGTCAAGAACAGAGTAACTGAATGAAGCTTCAGAAACAGCGTCTTCTGAACAGATGGTAGAGGAAGAATCATCAACATCTACAGCTAGGTACCAGTCAATATCCCAGTCTTCAACAAGAAAAGAGAATTTTTAAGTCACACAAATCATTATAAAATACATAAATTGTAAAAACACATATTAATGAGAGAATCAGAAGTGCATTATACAATCATCTGTAGCTAATTTTATAAACACATAAGGAACTTGTGAGCCTGCTGTGTTGGTAGATTGGCTACAACTGACTCACCCCTTCCCCAACAGTTTTTACTCCCTCCTGAGTCCTCCCCCATCAGTGTTAACCTTCTTTGTAAGCTTGCTGTGCTGGTAGATTGGCTACAACTGACTCACCCTCTCCCCAACAGTTTTTACTCCCTCCTGAGTCCTCCCCCATCAGTGTTAACCTTCTTTGTAAGCTTGCTGTGCTGGTAGATTGGCTACAACTGACTCACCCCCTCCCCCTTGAAGCCCTTCTCCCCCCCCCCCCCCACCTCATACTGTGCTTACCTTCTTTGTAAGCTTGCTGTGCTGATAAATTGGCTACAACTGAGTGTAGCACTGACGGATCTTCAGAGCCCGTTAATTCTTCTTCGTCACGGTTCAAAGCTAAAAAGATGACAGCATTTCCCCATTACAACATTATTACGAACTGAAACTACTTTACTAAGCTTACTTTGATGTAACAAACCTTATACATAATAACTAGGACCAATAGAAAAATGCCAAAAATGATTAAAATGCTCCTTCAAAAGGTTCAATTTTGAATCAATTTTTTCTGTCTACAAGTAAACAATAATTAAAAACACTTACATTCTCCTACGAAATACCATGTTCATCTCATGTAATCCTCACCTTGCTGGCTTAATTTTAAGATATAAGCTTCCAATGCTTTTAGTTCTTCATTCTGTGCGTCCGCAGAGAAGGCAGCAGCTTCCTTCTCAAGCTTGCCCAGTCCCCCTTTGCCGCCACCTCCTTTTGGCTTCTTAGTCAGCCCAGGCTTCTTCTTTGTGTTCTTATTCGGTGGTGGTCCTCCAAGGGTGGCGGTTGCCATGGCAGCAGCCGCTTGCATGGTTGTCATGGTGCCAGCACTGTCAGGGGCAGTTTCAAGGTTTAACATTTTCTTGCCGAGTTCAATGATGGCGCCTGCTACTCCTTGTTCATTCCACATCTGTAAAATCTAAATTGCCCAGCACAAAATTATTATTAACTTTTTTGGGGGGAGAAAATGTCTAAACGTATGGTAGTTTGCACCAAAAACAGTCAGTCAGAAGATTCTGTTCTTAAGCTAGTCTTGTGTTTTTCTGCCTTGTTTTATGCCATGGGTACTTTGCAGATATCATATCTGACGAAAATGATGCATCAGTTCACGGTTTATCACCTTGGCTCTTGTTCCAGCGCAAAATGCGGAAAACACGGACACTTTTTACTGGAGTTGGCAGCTTGTGCCAAAAGTACGTTTACTTTGGTTGCTGTTAAATTTTTCTGTTAGAATATTGACATCAACAGCTACATGATCATAATACATTTACAAAGGAAATGAGAAGTAGATTGCGTTACCTTAGCTATGTAGTATGTGACTGTCGCAATCATGTGTGACAAACTGTCCGACGTAGAAGAAGACTTTCTGTGACGCGTCAATGAAGGTACTTCTTGAAGAACAGCATGACATCGGAGCAGAATCTGCACAACTGGTTTAGCAGGAATTTTCTGATGAATAAGAGGCGCTAGCAGGCCATAACACTGCACAACAGCCTGCAAACACAGTGCAGTATCATTCAACCAACCAGCAACTTGTATGGCAAGCAAGAGTCGCTCACATTCCTCAAGGCGGGCGACCTACATAGAGACGAGAAACAAACTATGATTACAACATGTATGTGCATGACTGCACCATTCTACAGTTTACTATTGTAAACAATCAATAATTGCGTTTTTCACTGTTGTCAATCATTGTGGCTGGGATATTCCATTTACAATCCAAACCACCCTAGGTGTGTTTTTAATTCTACTGATTCCTACCTACAAGTTCACGTTTTGAAAACGTCTGATTCCTAGTGAACGATTTTTAAAATAGTTAAAGCAGATTCGTACACTAAGAGGCATAACTTAACACTTTTAAACAATAATGATTTGGCAGATTCTCGCAGTAATCCATCAATTGGCAAAGGAATGCAAAAATTACGCCAAGTTAAAGGGACTGTATCATGCTATGCGCATGCTTGCACAAATTGTTTCATCGCTTGACGAAAGTCATTTAAGATTCTAAAATAACAATTTGTACAAATAAGTAATGCACAATTCTGTAGTTAACGCTACAACTGTAGACGGTTTCATTTCGAGGACGATTGAAACAGATAGCGGTTACAAGTTGGCCTGTAGGATACATTATTAACTTGCGTAACATGACATTAACCTTTCCCAATTTTGAAAGTTTTTCTTTATCTGACTAAATCGGTTTGATAAACATTAATTTTTGTTGGCTGAAAACTTAAGGGAACAGTTTTTGGAAGTCGCAATTTTGTATGAAACAACCAAGATACCGCTCCTTTAAGTTAACCTATGCAGGCCTTACAATCATGGCAAATTTTCGACCCTACACGTGTAGTTTGTTAAGTCATTTCTTGAACATTGCGTTATTGACATTAAAACACAACTCTCACTTGTCCGTTGTAAAGTGGGCCATTATCACACAAGCAGTCACAGAACAGATGACCTTCACGAATCCTGATATCTACAGAGATGAAAATGCTCTGAAGAAACAGCCGTGCCAACACTGGAGAAGCTTCATGCAGACTCTCTTCATCCAGTCTAACAAACAAGAAGAATCGTGAGAGTTTACATTACCATACATGTGCAATTGCCTTTTTGCATACTTTTAAGCATTTCTTGCCCTTTACTTGGTTTTCATATATTCTAACAGTGCACAGTCTTTCCACATGAACTGTGTTTGCATGGAGTAAAAGAGCAAGTATGATGCAGTGATGAGAGTCTCCAGAGGAACCAGAGAAAAATCCCTTAGAGCAAATATGAGAACCAACAACAAACTCAATTAACCCACATATGATGCTGCGTCCTGGAATTGAGCCCAAAGCCACAATGGTTTCGAGGTGAGCGCTGTCACCACTACAACATCCCTGCTCCCCCAATTAAAATGGTTGTTTCAAGGAAGGGTCAATTTGTATATTTAAACAAAGAATATTCCTAACCTTTGTAAAGAGATGCACAGATCAGAACTGGCCATTTGAATGTTTGTGTTTTCTTTAGACAACTCAGGTTCCTTCACAAAATGATTCCACAAAACTGAGGCAGCAAATTTGGCAACAGATAACACACCAGAGGAGAAGGACAACTGAAAACAAAGGAACTAAGGTTAAACCTTTGACTCTAAGAGTTACACCTTGAGTCGTTTGATGTCCTTCTAACTCTGTGTCTGTGGATGGAATCCCAAAGTGTGATGTGACCATTCAAATGGAAACTACTGAGTAGTACTTTCCTGTGGTACTGTTTATTATGCAGCACACGGTGGTTCTAACTCTTGAGTCTGTGGATGAAATCCTTAAGTGTGACCATTCGAATAAAAGCTACTGAGCAGTACTTTCCTGTGGTACTGTTTATTATGCTGTACAAGGTGGTTCTAACTCTTGAGTCTGTGGATGAAATCCTTAAGTGTGACCATTCAAATAAAAGCTACTGAGCAGTACTTTCCTGTGGTACTGTTTATTATGCTGTACAAGGTGGTTCTAACTCTTGAGTCTGTGGATGAAATCCTTAAGTGTGGCCATTCAAATGAAAGTTATTGAGCACTACTTTACTGTGGTGCTGTTTATTACGCTGTACAAGGTGGTTCTAACTTTTGAGTCTGTGGATGAAATCCTAAAGTGTGACCATTCAATGAAAGCTACTGAGCAGTACTTTCCTGTGGTACTGTTTATTATGCTGTACAAGGTGGCTCTAACTTTAGTGTCTGTGGACGAAATCCTAAAGTGTGACCATTCAAATGAAAGCTACTGAGCAGTACTTTCCTGTGGTGCTGTTTATTATGCTGTACAAGGTGGTTCTAACTCTTGAGTCTGTGGATGAAATCCTAAAGTGTGACCATTCAAATGAAAGCTATTGAGCAGTACCTTCCTGTGGTACCGTTTATTATGCTGTACAAGGTGGTTCTAACTTTTGAGTCTGTGGATGAAATCCTATAGTGTGACCATTCAATTGAAAGGTAGTTCTTTAACTTTTTAAGTTAAACTAACCAGTGACATCTATGAAGTCATTGTCCACAACACTAAAAAAATACAGTTGTAATCTTGTGTGTGATTTTGTAGTATAGTGGTCGCCAGTTCGATCCTGCCAAAACCATCGTAATTTCTCTTTTTGCTTTCTTTTTAATACAAGGTGGTTTAAGGTTTTGAGTTTCTGGATGAAATCCTACTGTGTGACCATTCAGATAAATGCCTTTTATCAGCACTTTCTTTGTTTCTGTTGGTTTTTCAACAGTTTACAATACAGAATTTCTTTCTTTGGCCATTATACAATACAATATTGGTTTAACATTAATCTGAATCAGAAGATACAGTTTACCATGGTATTTTATCACACACCTGCGCCAGATATCCCCATGCCATGAGAGTAGGTAGTGGATGTGTTGCTAACACAGGGTGGCACGTGATGCCGATACTTCCTCCAATCAGCTTGCCCTGCTCATTATATGCCGCCATGGCCGCCATGTACTTCTCATCAGGTTTGAGCCCGCGTACATAAAACTTTGTGTCAGTGGTGGCTGGAATCTGACAAGGGAAAGGAAGAAAATTGTAAGTGTCTTGCTATATTTTTAAGAAACAAAAAACGCCAAACCGAGTATTAGAGCGGTTGTCAAATAAGTGTTGAAAGTAATTTTGAAATTGATTGTGGTGCTGTTTATAACGGTGGTATGTACAAGGCGGTTCTAATTTTTGAGTCTGTTGTGTGACCATTCAAACGAAAGCTACTGAGCAGTACTTTCCTGTGATACTGTTTATTATGCTATACAAGGTGGTTCTAACTTTTGAGTCTGTGGATGAAATCCTCAACTGTGACCATTCAAATGAAAGCTACTCAGAGCAGTACTTTCCAGTGGTGCTGTTTGTTTCCCAGAATTTTACAAAACGAACTGCATTTGTAATGATTTTTTCTTGAATTTTGAAAAAGTGAAAGGGTAATTGCACTCATACAGAAACACATTAGAGAGTGTATATTGGAGCAAAGAATGCAATACCTCTTCACCAGTCCCTGGAAGCTGATAGTCATTGAGCCTGACCTTTACATTATTACCACTGGCTGACCGTGCAAAGAGTCGATACCAGGCCACCTAGAGATAAGCAAAACAAATTGAACCATTTTTATCTTCTTGGACTAAACTTTGAACAATGATAAAGTCTACTTGCCAACTTTTCCTAAGTCAAATGCGTGAGATTTTTGTAGCCACATTACCCAAATTTCCGAAAAGTTTCAGACGACTTCTGAACATTGCCGAAGATGTTCCGATGACTTCCGAACATTACCGAATATGCTCCAACAACTTCCGAACATTGCTGAAGATTCCTGAAGATGTTCAGATGATCTCCAAAAGTTGCTGAGTGCTGCAAAGCTCGAAATCTCAGCGCGATCTTGCAGAGATTTCCGGAATTGTGAGTCAGGTGTGAGAAATTGCCGTCTATGCATGTGATCGATGTTTTCGATCCACAGGCGTGAGACTCATGCACAATGCGTGAGACTTGGCAGGCATAATAAGGTAACAAAGGCACACAAAACGAATGCAGCAGAGACCCAAAGAAGTAAACAAAACAAACATAGAAAGCAGAGTTTAGCCTTTAGAGTGGTTTTCAGTTGAAAGGCAAAAGTGATTTGCGATTGCTTTAGTTTTGCATTGCTACACTATGCATAGAGAGGGTGGACTGAGCACAAAGCTTCATAAGCTGGAGTATCCCTAAACCAATTTGCATTGCTACACTATGCATAGAGAGGGTGGACTGAGCACAAAGCTTCATAAGCTGGAGTATCCCTAAACCAATTTGCATTGCTACACTATGCATAGAGAGGGTGGACTGAGCACAAAGCTTCATAAGCTGGAGTATCCCTAAACCAATTTGCATTGCTACACTATGCATAGAGAGGGTGGACTGAGCACAAAGCTTCATAAGCTGGAGTATCCCTAAACCAATTTGCATTGCTACACTATGCATAGAGAGGGTGGACTGAGCACAAAGCTTCATAAGCTGGAGTATCCCTAAACCAATTTGCATTGCTACACTATGCATAGAGAGGGTGGACTGAGCACAAAGCTTCATAAGCTGGAGTATCCCTAAACCAATTTGCATTGCTACACTATGCATAGAGAGGGTGGACTGAGCACAAAGCTTCATAAGCTGGAGTATCCCTAAACCAATTTGCATTGCTACACTATGCATAGAGAGGGTGGACTGAGCACAAAGCTTCATAAGCTGGAGTATCCCTAAACCAATTTGCATTGCTACACTATGCATAGAGAGGGTGGACTGAGCACAAAGCTTCATAAGCTGGAGTATCCCTAAACCAATTTGCATTGCTACACTATGCATAGAGAGGGTGGACTGAGCACAAAGCTTCATAAGCTGGAGTATCCCTAAACCAATTTGCATTGCTACACTATGCATAGAGAGGGTGGACTGAGCACAAAGCTTCATAAGCTGGAGTATCCCTAATCCAATTTGCATTGCTACACTATGCATAGAGAGGGTGGACTGAGCACAAAGCTTCATAAGCTGGAGTATCCCTAAACCAATTTGCATTGCTACACTATGCATAGAGAGGGTGGACTGAGCACAAAGCTTCATAAGCTGGAGTATCCCTAAACCAATTTGCATTGCTACACTATGCATAGAGAGGGTGGACTGAGCACAAAGCTTCATAAGCTGGAGTATCCCTAAACCAATTTGCATTGCTACACTCTGCATAGAGAGGGTGGACTGAGCACAAAGCTTCATAAGCTGGAGTATCCCTAAACCAATTTGCATTGCTACACTATGCATAGAGAGGGTGGACTGAGCACAAAGCTTCATAAGCTGGAGTATCCCTAAACCAATTTGCATTGCTACACTATGCATAGAGAGGGTGGACTGAGCACAAAGCTTCATAAGCTGGAGTGTCCCTAAACCAATTTGCATTGCTACACTATGCATAGAGAGGGTGAACTGAGCACAAAGCTTCATAAGCTGGAGTATCCCTAAACCAATTTGCATTGCTACACTCTGCATAGAGAGGGTGGACTGAGCACAAAGCTTCATAAGCTGGAGTATCCCTAAACCAATTTGCATTGCTACACTATGCATAGAGAGGGTGGACTGAGCACAAAGCTTCATAAGCTGGAGTATCCCTAAACCAATTTGCATTGCTACACTATGCATAGAGAGGGTGGACTGAGCACAAAGCTTCATAAGCTGGAGTATTCCTAAACCAATTTGCATTGCTACACTCTGCATAGAGAGGGTGAACTGAGCACAAAGCTTCATAAGCTGGAGTATCCCTAAACCAATTTGCATTGCTACACTCTGCATAGAGAGGGTGGACTGAGCACAAAGCTTCATAAGCTGGAGTATCCCTAAACCAATTTGCATTGCTACACTATGCATAGAGAGGGTGGACTGAGCACAAAGCTTCATAAGCTGGAGTATCCCTAAACCAATTTGCATTGCTACACTATGCATAGAGAGGGTGGACTGAGCACAGAGCTTCATAAGCTGGAGTATCCCTAAACCAATTTGCATTGCTACACTATGCATAGAGAGGGTGGACTGAGCACAAAGCTTCATAAGCTGGAGTATCCCTAAACCAATTTGCATTGCTACATTATGCATAGAGAGGGTGGACTGAGCACAAAGCTTCATAAGCTGGAGTATCCCTAAACCAATTTGCATTGCTACACTATGCATAGAGAGGGTGGACTGAGCACAAAGCTTCATAAGCTGGAGTATTCCTAAACCAATTTGCATTGCTACACTATGCATAGAGAGGGTGGACTGAGCACAAAGCTTCATAAGCTGGAGTATCCCTAAACCAATTTGCATTGCTACACTATGCATAGAGAGGGTGGACTGAGCACAAAGCTTCATAAGCTGGAGTATTCCTAAACCAATTTGCATTGCTACACTATGCATAGAGAGGGTGGACTGAGCACAAAGCTTCATAAGCTGGAGTATTCCTAATCCAATTTGCATTGCTACACTATGCATAGAGAGGGTGGACTGAGCACAAAGCTTCATAAGCTGGAGTATCCCTAAACCAATTTGCATTGCTACACTCTGCATAGAGAGGGTGAACTGAGCACAAAGCTTCATAAGCTGGAGTATCCCTAAACCAATTTGCATTGCTACACTATGCATAGAGAGGGTGGACTGAGCACAAAGCTTAATATGCTGGAGTATCCCTAATCCAATTTGCATTGCTACACTATGCATAGAGAGGGTGGACTGAGCACAAAGCTTAATATGCTGGAGTATCCCTAAACCAATTTGCCTGAATTGTAGTGGAACTAACCTTTTCTCCACTCCTAGGTTTGAATGGTGCAGTTTTGAATACCAGAACTGATGAACTGCGATAGAGGAGAAGAGGAGCAGGAGGGACATCTGAAGGAGGCACGTCATCACTAGTGTCTGTCTGTCTGTTCCAGCTGGACACCTTTCTCTCCTGCTGCTGACTTTTGATAATCAAATGTTGGCTCTCCTGCAATGGAAGAAGGACAAATGACAAAAAAGAAGGAATGCATGACATGAAGCAAGAATGTGTGACACAAGGGGAAGACAAAGGATGCATGACACAAAAGCAGGAATGCATGACAAAGGAAGGAATGTGTGACCATTTGGTGCAAGAATGTGTGACACATACAGAATCCAGAAGGCGTGACTCAAAATCAGGAATGCATGACATAAAAGCATGAATGTGTGATACAAGGTAGAAAAGAGTGACAAAGAAGCACAAATGTGTGACACAAATGCAAGAAGGGCTGACATTAAAAGAATGAATGAAACAAAAACAGGAATAAGTGACAGAGCAAGAATGCATGACACAAAAAGAAGAATGTGCGACAAAACAAAAATGTGTGATACATTAAGCAAGAATGTGACACAAAAGCTTGATTACATGACACGAAGAAAGAATGCATAATACAACAAGAACGTATGACACAAAAATCAAGATTGTGTGACACAAAAGACTGCATGACAAAAAGCGAGAATGCACAATGCAGGATCATGTGTACTTAAGACACCCGTCGGCCGACTATCGACTGTCACTATCGGCCGAGTATCAGCCGACATGTTGGTCGACATATCGGCCAATACTCGATCGACATACAGTCAAGTGTTGGTCGACATCTCGGTCGTGTATCAGCTGATATGTCGACTGATATTCAGTCGGGATGTTGACCGGTGTATCCACCAAAATATAGACCGATACTCGATAGATATGTCGACTGACATGTCAATCGATGCGCGGTCGACATTTGGTCAGTATGTCGGTCGACACTCGGTCGATAAGTACCTCAAGTGTTACGTTACGATGAACTGTCGGCAGCATATCGGTTGAGTGTCGGGGGTATATCGGTCGACTGTTGGTGGCATATCAGTCGACCGTCAGTATTGTGTTTTTTTAAACATCTTTTTTTGCTAATTATGTACAATCCCCCTCTTCCAGCCCCACTCCTGCAATATACATGCTGTAATGTCATGGAGACACGGCGGTCTAGTGGTTAGCGCATCGGACTTTCAACCTGAAGGTCGATGGTTCGAGCCTGGTCTCTGCCATCTTGTTGTTTCCTTAGACAAGAAACTTTACTCCACACTATCTCTCTCCACCCAGGAGTATAAATGGGTACTGGCGACAAAATGCTGGGGGTAACCCTGCGATGGACTAGCATCCCATCCAGGGGGGAGTAGCAATATTCCTAGTCGCTTCATGCTACAGAAACCGGGTTAAGCTCCGGCCGTGTGGGCCATCTGGCTCGTGTGCGACTTTACTTTACTTACAATGTCACACCTGCATTCTTTCCATGCTATTGTATATTTACTTGTTCGACATCGGCGTCTAGAACAAATAATTTATTAGGTCACAGCAATGTTCAACAAAGCCATCCATTTCCAAACATCTGACTGCGAATTGGCGGCATCTCCTCTTGCCCTCCATGCTTCCCCCATCAAGTAAGGGGCAAGTTTTGTTAAGGCACAGTGGTGCAGCATGCAATGCTACCATTTTGGCGTGCGGAGTAAACGTTTAAACAAAAAACTCGCGCATGCACTTGCCATACTCTGTAGACTGGTTAACGCCGCCAAAAGTCTCTTAAAAGATAGCTGTGTGGGCAACGCAAACAAGAGACATTTGAGTAGAGAGAGAAAATAAAACTCAGTAACAAGAGTCGACCAAGTAATGGTAGAGTATTGGCCGAGTGTCGGTGGAGTATTGGCCAAATGTCGGTGGCTTATCGATAGATATGTTGACCGAGTATTGGTCAACATACTGACCGTCACATGTAGGCTGATTGTCGGTCGATATATCGGCCAGTTCTCGGTCGACATGTTGGTTGATACAGTATGTCGACCGACACTCGGCCGACCAATGTCGACTGACACTCGGCCGATACTTGGTTGACATATTGACCGAGTATCGACCCAGTGTCCGCCAATGTGTTGGCTGATATGTCGACCGATATGTGGACCGAGTATCGGCCGATAGTGATGGCCAATAGTCGGCTGACGGTTGTGCCTTAAGTACACATGATCTCAAATGTGTGACATTATGACAGCTTGTGTCTTGAAACTGGGATGCTAAGCTGTAATGCGGCAATCTACTGAGTAATATACTCAGATATTTTGCGTGTTCTCTTTCCCATATATGGTAAAATGACGTCACAGTCGAATAATAAAAAACAATACAAAAGGAAAAATGTGTCACAGAAGAAAAAGAATGTGTGACACTTAAGTATCATAGAAGGGCAGGTGTAAAAGCAATAGGGGCAAAAAATGGGTAAGTGACATCAATAACGAGTGTGTGACACTTTTGTGACATCAAAAAAGAGAGTGTGACGCTTTGGTGACACCAAGAACAAGTGTATGATACCAAGAATGAGTGTGACACATGTGACACCAAGAACAAGTGCGTGATACTTGTGTGACATCGTTTACCTGAAGCAGTTGTTCTTGATGTTCTGTTCCCATGTGGGTCCTTGACATGACAGCTTGCCCAGCCATGTGCATAAGAAGCAGAGCTTTGGAAAGCGGATTCCTATTACACTGCGTCTGTAGTGCATTCTCAGCTTCACTTAACTGTAATAAACTGTCACTGGGTTTTATCTTCTCCTGTCACATAAGAAAATGAAATTTATAAGCAAAACAATAAGCACAACCAACTTTGCTTCTCATTGTCACTTCTCCACCTTGGTATGTATATCCAGGATTGAAAGTTAACCAAGGATTTCACTTCTCTTGTTGAAAACATTTTCAAAAGCTCTTTTTAAGATGAAGAAAAGTCATATTGCTGAGCCCAAAAAGAAAAAGACTAAAACGTCTGGAAATGTTTCATTGATTGATTAAAAATGGATTCAACATTGACACTAGCCTTTGTCTTAAGATAAATTTACAGCTACAACAGTAATGTCAAAGCTTAGCTCTTAAATCAGAAAAAAGTACCTTCTGTTTTTTTGCAGACTTCTTCTGTTCATCAGGCTGCTGTCCAAGGTTGGCAAGTTTGACAGCAATTCTGTGTCGAACAAACAGCAGCTCCATATGCAAAGCTTCTATCATTCTGTCTATCAAACTGGACTCCTGGCTCTCTGTGGCTTCATCTTCATCTTTTTGTTTGCTTACACTTAGAGGCACCTGTTCAAACGTGGAAGAAAAATACAGAAACCAGATCAATATTTAAGTTATATACGAAACAAGAGAAAGAGTTAAAAATGTAAAGAATGTTCTCTTCGAGGCTTGAACAATTGAAAAAATGAGATTTCGGCTACACGTACCAATCTGCAGCCTTTGACGAATAATTTCTAAGGCTGCAGATTGGTAGCCAAAAGCTATTTTTTTTTTCTATAAAAAAATTAAATTCAAGCCATAGAACGTTTTTTACATTTTAGTCACGTTTACCCCTGGTTGCACGTCCATTTTTACATGAGAAAGAGTGGTTCATCAGGATTTCCAAACACAGGGAAGTGGGTTGAAAAATAAAAACAGGCACAGCCAATAGAAGTTATTGCAAGGTGTGATGTCTGCTGTCATGATGCATACAAATGTACGTGTTGTGTTACAGGGTGTACTTTACTCATAGGGGTTCATATGGGAAGACAACCGTTTGGCTTTTTAAATTGGGAAAATGGGTTCATATGGGAAAACAACCGTTTGGCTTTTCAAATTGACTTGTTTTCTGTGTTGTTTAGTGGAAACCCAAAAAACAATAACTAACCAAAACTGCTTTAAATTACAATGGGGAGAGGACAAACAACAAACAAAGCAACACAGCATCCAAGCAAGTCAAAATTATGGCTTTAAAACAAATGTTGTAGGCTGAAAAACAAGCTAAAAAGGGTGGGCACCTCGCATGGGGCTTCAGAGCAAAAACCTTCCACTCATCCAGTCGTCTGAGATGAGTACTTCTTGATCTCGGACGAGTGGATTTCCAAAAGCACTTGTCCAATGGGACAAGTATAATTTACCAGGAGAAATTTGCCTCGTTTTTCGCTAAGTTCTAAGTTTCCCAAGCATCTCTGGACTTCGTAAACTAACCTGGTTTCGTTTCCGCGAATTTCTGTTTCTTTTTTCTGTCCGTGCAAATTAATGGTTACTAAGGATAACCAAGATGGCCGCTTGTTTACAGACTCTTTTCTTTGGCTTCGAATTCGTTCGTCTTTGGTGTTCCTTCATTGCCAAAAGCTTCAAGCTGTTTCTTTTTACTGTCCGTGCAAATTTTTTGAGCACACTGGCTTTTATTTAGCATGGTTACTAAGGATAACCAAGATGGCCGCTTGTTTACAGACTCTTTTCTTTGGCTTCAAATTCATTCGTCTTTGGTGTTCCTTCATTGCCAAAAGCTTCAAAATGTCCAACAAAGATAGGGAGCACTGTTTCAACACGTAGGTATTTTGACAATTAATTATTATTTTTGAGGCTAAATTTTACAATTTATAAATACAAGTTTGTGCGTTATCAGAATACTTGTTTCATGTGGATCTTTATTCTTTAATTTGATTTTTGGTCTCGGAGGCACTCTGACAGCTCTGTTAGAGAAACATGACTCACTTTTCTACACCATCTAAAGTTAAAGAATGTTTGCTCCATTTTGTACACCTGAAATAAATAGAATGTTTAATTTCAAGGCTCAAAAAGTCTGGTCAACTTTAATATACATGTATCACCAGAAAGTATAATCTATTGCAGATGTTCCCGCAAATAAGCCACACCCTCAATTTTGCACAAACATTTTGGGCAAATGTGGCTTATACGCCAGTTTTTACATTACACTGTAAATTTATTTTACCGCTACATTTTTTAAAAATTTATTCATTGTTTTGGACGAGTGAATTTCACTTTCGGACAACCCAAATTTGAGTGAAAAAAAAAGTTTTTTGCCCTGGGCTTCGCATCCTTTTTGCGCCTTTTCTCTTTGTGTTCCCATTATATGATCCAAGTAGGACTTGTAACACAACACCTTGTTTGTACACATCCTGATAGCAAAGGTCACATTATGAAATAGCTCTTAGTATGAGCTTGGGCTGCCTGTGTATGTAAAATCTATTGTGAATATGTTACCTTAATCCAGCTGACATCAGCAATGTTCCTCTTATTGGTGTCAATCACTGTGTCACGTGCCTTAGCAACATCTCTAAGCCCCTGCTCCAGAATGACCAGCACCTTATTCAGGATGTCACGCACTCCTGTCCCCATCCCTCCCATGGTGATATCCATCTGTTTGCTGTAATCCGTAAACAAACTTCTTAAGGGTTTGGGGCCAGTAACAGGTTTCTCAAACACCTCTGTTTCAGCTTTCTCCTAAATAAACAGTCACAAACAAATTAATCCTTTGTGATTCACTTCTAAAGCTAAACTTTGACTTCATCTGAGCTGCACAGTAACAAAGGGAACTCCCAAACAAAAATGACAGGGGTGCTAATCAGGAATTTTTGAAAAACACCTGAAAAGATACTAGAATATTATTTGATGGGCTTGGATTTTTACCCCTAAGAGGTACCAATTGAAGGGGTGAGTGGAATAAAGCCCTAAGTGAATTCTGATCAACTGCTAGCTTCTCCTTCCAGTTTGTCTTGTATATGCTCATATAACAAAAGGACAATTTGGCTATAGATCACGAGTCACTTAGGGCCTTATCCCAAACTGGAATAAGGCCTTCAGTGACTCCTGATCTAAAACCAAATTCTCCCTTTGTTACATGAGCATATACAAGACAAACTGGAAGGAGAATCTAGCAGTTGATCACAAGTCACTTAGGGCTTCATTCCACTCACCCCTTCTATTCTAAGACAGCACAAGTCATATTTTTATTGGCTCAATACCCTAAAAGGTACCGTGATGGTGGTCATTTGAGATTTTAGCCCCCTAAGCTGTACCAATCTACACATTAAGACACCTAAAAGATACAACAAACTTGTATCCCTTTCATTGAGAGAATGAATGAATGACTGCTGAGATGTGACATGTAGCCATTGCCTTTTAATGGATGGTTTATTCTGCTAATTGTACCATTACAAGGTGTTTCTACTGTGCCTTTTGAGTCTGTGAATGCAATCCTAAAGTAATAATAATAAGCAAGTGCTTATATAACGCACATCTCCAATAGTTCATGGCGCTTTACAATACATGACCATTCAAAACTCTTTGACAGCAGTACTTTTCTGTGAAAGTGTTCAATTCCTGATATTTTATTAAGTGAAATGTTATTTTTCCCCTGTTGTGGTATTGGTCATTGCTGGGACAGTAGGACAGTAAGACAGTAAGAATCTAACCTGTTTTAAGTCTACATGTTCTGGGAAAACAGACAGTGCTGGTGTCTGCATCTCTGTGCTGCCCACCCTGGACTGATCTGTGAGTCCTGCTTTACATTCCAGTAGTAAGGAGAACTTTAGTGTCACTTCAGCACTCAATATGGGGTCAAAACTGGCAGCATTGCTCCAGGACAATGCTGTGTGAGCCACTGTCAAGATGTACAGCCACTGAAATGTGATCAATTCAACTCATATTTATAACTGGGGCAGAAAAATTGGTATGTTTGGAAAATTGGAGAAGTACTCATGAAAGATGAGAGAGCCTGTTATATTTGAACTTTTAACCTTCATTAATCATGACTCCCCTCGTAATTGTACACTCAGTCATGGTTCCACCCAAATACAAACACTACATTTTTAACCTCCCAAAAGCAGATACTCAATGATGGTCCCAGCTACATGTATGTGTACATACACAATCTATAAAATTTAACCTCGACTTATACAAACTACAAATTCTCTTTTCTTGTCCCAATGCATTGCTTATAAATGCAGTGGGGAGAAGTTGTTATAACATCAAGAGAACTCATTTCAATTCAGTTGGGTGATCGTATAACCCTTCTGTTTGATCAGAATTGTATTGATATACAAGGGGAAAGCTCAGGCCGCCCAAGCTGATGCCATGAGAAAGCAAAGACTTAATTATTAGCATTGTGTGAGTCAGGCCAGGCATGACCGTTCAATGAAAGTGGCATAATGGGCACGTTATAATGTTGTATGCGAAAGAAGATTCCGTAGCAGCTCTATTTAACACACCTCTGGCAAAAGAACAAAAGAATAAATGTATTTAGCATTTGAAATCTAGGTTATTTTTTCCCCATACATGTACAAGACTTATTTAAAAAGCACTCAACGGCTGCAGTGTAACCCCATACAGCTTTCATTGAAGGGTCACATACTTACCGACTCATAATTATTGTTAGCGGTGTGAGTCGGTATTTATCGTTTGCTTTCTTGTGACATGAGCTTGAGCTGCCTGTGGGGAAAGTTGATGCTGATCACCATTGGGGCTTGAAGAGATAAATGTGATCTCAAGGGCATCTGATTATAGAACATGCAGGGCTCGATGATTTTGCTTTTGCGACTAAAATCTGTTTATTAGTCGCGTTTTTGCGATTGTTTTATGGCCTACTGGTAATAAAGGAATTATATTCAACAGTCTTGTGTCTTATTTATCCGAAAAATCCTGCGGAATTCACGCTGAATGTTGCGTGACTTAATCATCAATTTTATGCTCCATAAATGCGATTTCCAAGAAGTGTATTACGGGCGCACTTTTTCAGACTGTCGTCTCTCATTTTCGGTTCCGATAGTAGTAGTTACGTTTTTTTTGCGACTAAAATTTTCGAACTTGCGACTTAATTTTAGGAATTACTTGCAAATTGCGATTGGGAATTTTTTTTAATTTCGAGCCCTGTAGAAGCACCCCTCCCCCCACCCCCTGTAAGACATGGCCTTACCTGGTTATAGAAGCACCCCTACGCCCACCCCCACCTCCCTGTAAGACATGGCCTTACCCAGTTATAGAAGCACCCCTCCCCCGACCCCCACCTCCCTCTAAGACATGGCCCTACCCGTTTATAGAAGCACCCTCCCCCCCACCCCCTGTAAGACATGGCCTTACCCGGTTATAGAAGCACTCCTCCCCTCACCCCCTGTAAGACATGGCCTTACCCGGTTATAGAAGCACCCCTCCCTCACCCCCCACCCCCTGTAAGACATGGCCTTACCCGGTTGACAAACACATCATTCAACAGCTGCTTGCAGTTCTCCAAAGATGAGGACAGAATTCGTTGAAAATGAGGCTTACATTTGGACCACAGGAAAAGAGCAGCATCTACCATCATATCACAATCTTTCATGAGGATGGCAGACTGATGAGAGAAATTCAACACTGTTACACATGTAGATTGGTGTGTGGTACAAACAAAATGCCCCACACATAATTAACACTCCCACTTTGAGTCAAATGAGATTCATGTACCATGTACATTGTAGTACTGGACCTGGCTTCCAACTTGAACTTGAAACATAATGCTCCCTAGTACATAACTTCTCTTACTGGAAACATCACATCTCACTAAATTCAGACATTGTCCCTCAACTTGAGACATGCTGATGCATGCTTGATTAACTGTCAAACAGGGCCGGGTTGTTCAAAGCGTGGTTAAGCTAACCTAGGGTTAGCATCAATTTTTATTCCAGTTAAATAATTAATCAATGGAGATTTTTCCAAAGTATTTTTGCCCTTTAGTTTCGTCTCTGACTTGTCTTTCCATGTAACTTATAATTAGCTTTGAAAACATTTCTAACAAGAGAAATTCAATCCTTGGTTAAGTTTTAATCCTGGGTTAGCGTTAACCGGCTTTCGAACAAGCTGTCGTGGTAATTAATACTGGATTAGTGCTAATCGTCCTTTGAACAACTCAGCCCTGGTGTGTATTAAAATGTCTCTAGATGGGGGTGGGAGATGGGGGTGGGGGGTGGGGGGGGGGGTGGTGTTTGACTGCAATTTGGTGAAGTGGTTTACACTGTAAGTACAGGTTATGAAGTAATCAGCAACAATATTGTTACCCTGAAAGGTTCTTCAGAACATGACTGAATTACATCTGTTAGATGTGTGAGTTCCTCCAGCTGACTTCCACTCTTTCCTGCATGCAGACACAAAATACCAAGTGAACTATACTCGCAATAAAATCATTGTATAACTCTGTGTAACACCTCTTTATTACGGGCAGCTTACCTCAGGAAGTTTTTAGGTTCAGATGTAATAGAGAACCATAAATTAAAGCTATCTCCAGGCAAAATTTTAGCTCATGAAGTGTCGATTCAGATTCAGGTAAGATATATGAAATCATGTTGTTTAGTGCCAGACCAGGGTTCGCATACTGTAACTCTAAGATGCTTCATTTCACAGAAACTGGGTTAAGCTGATCCAGAAGTTGTGAGCTATTAGGCTCATGAAGACTTACCTTACCTACCTCTATAAAATGGACACCTCCCGTACGAAACAAGCAGATCTGTAACAGATCTGTTTTGACAAAAACAGACTAAAGCTGCTGTTACACGTAACAAATTTTCCCTGCAACTTGTGTAGATCATTTTAAAATTGTTACTGTGTTTTTGCGGTCAACTGAAAGTACATTGTTCTTTCACTTTTGTGTCGCAAATGGTAGGATATGAAGACATGAGGAAGCAGCAGCATGATCTAAAATTAGTCTCCAAAACATCTGCAGATTCAACAGACTTACATGTATTGCAGATATTTTGAAGACATTCTGCAGACATGATTTCTGCAGATGATCTGCAGTTTATCAGTAGACTTTCTACAGACTGAAAACAGATCTGCTCGTTTCGCACAGGCTCAAAAATGCGGACACTTGGGTCTGTCCCTTTGGTGTCCATATTAAACCTTTGATTCCAAGAGTGCCCCAAATCAAAAGAAAAATCACAAATAATATATTTGTAAAATATTGAAAAACAAACAGTACCATGCAAAAATACTGCTGAACAGGTTTCATTTAAATGGTCACATCATAGGATTTCATCCAGAGACTCAAAAATTAGAACAAATGGTACCATGCAAAAGTACTGCCAAAGAGGTTTCATTTGAATAGTCACACCACATGATTTCATCCAGAGACTCAAAAGTTATAACAATGGTATCATGCAAAAGTACTGCTGAAGAGGTTTCATTTGAATGGTCACACCATAGGAGTTTGTTGGCAGACTCAAAAGTTAGAACTACACTACATGTATCCATAATAATATATTACTGTCTCTAGGAATGAAAGGTTTAAGGAGGTTGGACTCTACACGACACGCCCTTATACCTGTGATGGCTAAGTAAAGATATACAACATGCTCCCACCTTGTGTATGGCCTAGAGCATCGCCATCATCAGAATGGGTAGATTTCTTTGGTTTCTTAACAGTGTTATAGAATGGCTCCAGAGCCAGCATGAGTTGAAGTGTTTTGATATCCACCAGACTGTTCATGTCGCTCTGTTCCTGCAGCAGCTGCAATGTAGGCTCAATCAGAAGTCCAAATGGTTCCCACTGCTCGTAGCTGAAGGCTCGCTTGACGAATTTGACAAGAGCGGGAACAGGTACACCATTCTCACCTAGAAAAGAATGATAAGTGTTATTAGGATGAGATGTACACGTAATGGATATACATTGTAACACCAACATTAATTTGGTCTCCACTGAGTTGATATAGTAAATTGACTACCATTAAAGGGACATGTCACGAGGGCGCATGCACCAGTTTCTCGATTTGAAACTTGAAAAGTTCAGCCTGAATTTTTCAAGTTGAAGTGTTAAGTTTCAAAATGGCGAATAAACTCAGGGCAGAAAAGGATATAAATATGAAAAAACTTGGGACGGAAAAGGATATTTGAAGGATATTATTTTGAAGTGAGCCCGGTCCGAGCATGCAAATCCACGACAGTGTCTTTTTAAGCCCTGGCTCAATGGAAATGTAAGTTATTGCAAGTTTCCTTGCTCCTCCATTTGGCAGGTCTTGTGCATACTTGCGATGGCTTGTGTTGCTTGCGATCACTTTGATCACAAGCTTAAATTTGTCTGCAAGTTAGCCACAAGTTTTTTATTCTTTGGCCACCAAATGCAAAAAGGCACAGGTGAGCGCAACTAGTTGTGCAAGTTATCACATTCATTACTTTCCTTGCTCCTCTGTTTGGCCAGGACTTGTGCATACTTGCAATGGCTTGTGTTACTTGAGATCACTACGATCGAGCTCAAATTTGTCTGCAAGTACATGTAGCCACAAGTTTTTCATTGTTTGGCTACCAAATACAGCTTGTCACAAGTGACCGCAAGTTGCCTATTTTCCTTGTGTAGCCAGCAAACTCAAAACTGAATGACAGCCCTGAATATGCTAACCACTACATACACCACTGTGTCTTAATCCACTACATACACCACTGTGTCTTAATCCACTACATACACCACTGTGTCTTAATACACTACATACACCACTGGGTCTTAATACACTACATACACCACTGTGTCTTAATCCACTACATACACCACTGTGTCTTAATCCACTACATACACCACTGTGTCTTAATACACTACATACACCACTGGGTCTTAATACACTACATACACCACTGTGTCTTAATCCACTACATACACCACTGTGTCTTAATACACTACATACACCACTGTGTCTTAATACACTACATACACCACTGTGTCTTAGTCCACTACATACACCACTGTGTCTTAATCCACTACATACACCACTGTGTCTTAATACACTACATACACCACTGTGTCTTAATACACTACATACACCACTGTGTCTTATTACACTACATACACCACTGTGTCTTATTACACTACATACACCACTGTGTCTTATTACACTACATACACCACTGTGTCTTATTACACTACATACACCACTGTGTCTTAATACACTACATACACCACTGTGTCTTAATACACTACATACACCACTGTGTCTTAATACACTACATACACCACTGTGTCTTAATCCACTACATACACCACTGGGTCTTAATCCACTACATACACCACTGGGTCTTAATCCACTACATACACCACTGGGTCTTATTACACTACATACACCACTGTGTCTTAATCCACTACATACACCACTGTGTCTTAATCCACTACATACACCACTGGGTCTTAATCCACTACATACACCACTGTGTCTTAATCCACTACATACACCACTGTGTCTTAATCCACTACATACACCACTGTGTCTCAATCCACTACATACACCACTGTGTCTTAATACACTACATACACCACTGTGTCTTAATACACTACATACACCACTGTGTCTTATTACACTACATACACCACTGTGTCTTAATCCACTACATACACCACTGTGTCTTATTACACTACATACACCACTGTGTCTTATTACACTACATACACCACTGTGTCTTAATACACTACATACACCACTGTGTCTTAATACACTACATACACCACTGTGTCTTAATACACTACATACACCACTGTGTCTTAATCCACTACATACACCACTGGGTCTTAATCCACTACATACACCACTGGGTCTTAATCCACTACATACACCACTGGGTCTTATTACACTACATACACCACTGTGTCTTAATCCACTACATACACCACTGTGTCTTAATCCACTACATACACCACTGGGTCTTAATCCACTACATACACCACTGTGTCTTAATCCACTACATACACCACTGTGTCTCAATCCACTACATACACCACTGTGTCTTAATACACTACATACACCACTGTGTCTTAATACACTACATACACCACTGTGTCTTATTACACTACATACACCACTGTGTCTTATTACACTACATACGCCACTGTGTCTTATTACACTACATACACCACTGTGTCTTAATCCACTACATACACCACTGTGTCTTATTACACTACATACACCACTGTGTCTTAATACACTACATACACCACTGTGTCTTAATACACTACAGTACATACACCACTGTGTCTTATTACACTACATACACCACTGTGTCTTAATCCACTACATACACCACTGTGTCTTAATCCACTACATACACCACTGTGTCTCAATCCACTACATACACCACTGTGTCTCAATACACTACATACACCACTGTGTCTTAATACACTACATACACCACTGTGTCTTATTACACTACATACACCACTGTGTCTTAATCCACTACATACACCACTGGGTCTTAATCCACTACATACACCACTGTGTCTTATTATTACACTACATACACCACTGTGTCTTAATCCACTACATACACCACTGTGTCTTAATCCACTACATACACCACTGTGTCTTAATACACTACATACACCACTGGGTCTTAATCCACTACATACACCACAGTGTCTTAATACACTACATACACCACTGGGTCTTAATACACTACATACACCACTGTGTCTTAATCCACTACATACACCACTGGGTCTTAATCCACTACATTCACCACTGTGTCTTAATCCACTACATACACCACTGTGTCTTAATCCACTACATACACCACTGTGTCTTAATCCACTACATACACCACTGTGTCTTAATACACTACATACACCACTGTGTCTTAATACACTACATACACCACTGTGTCTTAATCCACTACATACATCACTGTGTCTTAATACACTACGTACACCACTGTGTCTTAATCCACTACATACATCACTGTGTCTTAATACACTACGTACACCACTGTGTCTTAATACACTACATACACCACTGTGTCTCAATCCACTACATACACCACTGTGTCTTAATACACTACATACACCACTGTGTCTTAATACACTACATACACCACTTTGTCTCAATAGACTACATACATCACTGGGTCTTAATCCACTACATACATCACTGTGTCTTAATCCACTACATACACCACTGTGTCTTAATCCACTACATACACCACTGTATCTTAATCCACTACAAAATGTAGTTCAACCTGTGTCTAACAGTGGAAACTCCATTAAGGTAGCGGGGGATACCTGACCATGAATAAATTCATAAGGCAAAATTGTGGCTGGGGTGTCACTTTGAAAAACGTTTTATTGTAAAGGTTTGAAAGCCGAAAGTCATATAAAAATATGACTTAGCTTTTTTTGTATTTTTACCTTTGGCTATAAGCTCCATCAGAGAAGTGTTTTGTAGTTCCCAGACAGAAGGGTGAATGCTTCCCTCGTGTTTCACTGTATGAGTCTGTTTTGTTCCACCCCCACCAGCTATGATTTCCATGCCTGCAAAAAACAACTCAGCGCACACATCTATTGCAGTATCCTCAGCATCAGGAGTGGGTGCTTCGCAATGGAGTGTACGTCTGTGCATCTCATTAAGAGCTTCCAATATTGCCAGAAATTTTGCAGCAGTTCCTTCCAGTTGATTAAGCAGGCGTTCAGTAGGTGTTCTGGGCCATGCATGCTAAAAATACAATTAGAAACTCATTTAGGGTGGAGAGTCCTGTCTACAGTATGTATGCTAAAAATGCAATTAGAAACTCATTTAGGGTGGAGAGTCCTGTCTACAGTACAGTGTATGTATGCTAAAAATGCAATTAGAAACTCATTTTGGGTGGAGAGTCCTGTCTACAGTATGTATGCTAAAAATGCAATTAGAAACTCATTTTGGGTGGAGAGTCCTGTCTACAGTATGTATGCTAAAAATGCAATTAGAAACTCATTTTGGGTGGAGAGTCCTGTCTACGGTATGCACACAAACTTTAGTGCACAGTGTAATTGTCAAGAACTTTAGTGCAAATAATAATAATAATAATAAATAATAATACACCTTATTCATAAATGGCGGCCGATTTATTATTCTTTTGTATTTATTTTAATTAGCCTCACTTGCCTCGTTAGCATGTGCAAAATTCAAAAGAACTTATACTCTAAAATGAGGCTAGTGAGGCTAATTAAAATAAATACAAAAGAATAATAAATCGGCCGCCATTTATGAATAAGGTGTATAATCTTTATTTCTTAAGATGAAATCACATATCCTAAGTTACAATATAAACTCAAACAAACTCAACATATGATGAACATTACAACTTTCTCATTATTTTATTTTCATTACCAAGCTTAACATTTACCATCTTTCTTTATCACCTTCCAAAATTGCTGATCGTAGCAGTATGCAGTCAATTTATTAACCTAGTATATGGCTTACATGTAGCTCACCACGAGTCTCTTGCAGCTCAGTGGTTAGAGCAATCCAACTGGTGTACAAAAGGTCAAAGGTTGGACTCCTGTCGAGAAGTTAATTATTTTCTTCGTCCCACGATTTGGGTCATCCCCGGTGTAATATAATTTATGATTTTCTTTTGTTCATCCTATTCTTATTTAGATTTTGGATTGCATCATCAGTATTGTTTTGCTATTGTGATGTCAGCTGTGAGATATTACACAGGGGATGAGCCCACGATTTTCACACGATCAACATTACATGTACATCTTTCTTATTATAGAAATGTTAGTAATAAACTAGACATTAAATTAAGACAAGTTAAAGCACTTGTGTAGTCCATATATCCATACTGAGTTCTATCAAATACCAAAACCCTTTCACAACATGATAAACATAGGAGGTGGATCTGATTAGGAGAGAGAGAGTGAGAAGGATTGTATGACAGCAGCAGGGTAGACACAAGAAGGTTGAAGGGTTAAAAGAGAGGCCAAAGACAATTACATGGAGAAGGACGGTGGAGAAGGACGGTGGAGAAGGACGGTGGAGAAGGACGGTGGAGAAGGACGGTGGAGAAGGACGGTGGAGAAGGACGGTGGAGAAGGACGGTGGAGAAGGACGGTGGAGAAGGACGGTAGAGAAGGAGCGGAGCAAAGCAGGTTGGACAAGCTGGAATGTAGCCAAAGTGGCAGCACAGTTAAGTAAGTTTGCCAATGTTTAAAGCAATAAAATTTAATACTCACATGAGCAAAGTCCTTAAGGTTAGGTTTAGTTTTGGGTCTGAGAAGTCCCTTGGGTCTCTTACGAGTCTCAAACACGACTCTCTTAAATATCATGGCTTGCATCTTTGTTTTAGCCTGACGAAATGCAGCTTCAGTGGCCGGCGTTGACTCAGATGTACTCATCTTCTCAATATCATTCAGTTCATTCACCTTAGCCAGGCCCCTCTTGGCGAATGACTCGGCATGCATTGGCACTTTGATGTCAAAGTAACATTGACATACTGCAGTGTAGAGTGTAGTGCGCCATGTTAGGTACCGGACGGTGAGTAGAGGAACAGATGATTCTAAGCACATGCATGCCCAGAGCAGGAACTCTAAAGCCTAATGACAAAAACAGTTCAATGCACAACACTGTATGTATTAAAAAACTAAGTGACTGATCCACTGATCAGTGCAAAGATTAATCAAAGGCTCGTATGAGCCAACTTGTGAATACGAAAGAATCGTCGGACCCTCCCCTCCCCTCTCCTATGCATTTTGCTTCACCACCCCCCCCCCCATACTCTGTGTCCAACTCCCCACCCTTCCCTCCCTCCATTGCTGTCTCCATGGGTGAGGCAGGTGACCATTTCCAATCAAATTTGGAACATGCAAAATACCTGCACAGGCCTTATTCACTGGTTATATAGCGGAATTACCAAGAAAAGTTTACAGCCGAGAGATGGAAGGAGTGAAAATTTGCATATAAATTCTCCTTGTCTGCTATTAATAATGCTAACACTAAAAAAGTGTCACAAAAATGCATGTTGACTATTATTATTATTATTAAAACAGCAGCTCCAATGTACCAATTTACATGTAACTAAATAATGTTTAGTGGTTCAAACATTATATTACCTTACTGCTGTGTCCACAAACCATCAAATGTCTGCAGACTGAGTAAATATGCACAGTACCTATAAAGATAATATATTATAAAATTCTTAATAATTCATAAGGGAAATACAAAAGAAATGGAAGTTTAAAGGTTTGTAAATCCTGATACAGAACAACTATACTGTATTACTGATAAAGAATTCTACTGTAATACTGTAATAAGCTTCATTGCTACAGTTAATTGTTCTTTTGTCAGTCGTATAAGACATTTGCAGCACAACTGTATGGATATGTTGCGGTCCAAATTTTTCTTTGGTTTAAATTTTTTTAAACCAGTTTGATTTTTGTTTTCAGAATATGATAATGAATCTGAGACAAAGGAAAACAAAAATCAAACTGGTTTAAAAAAATTTAAACCAAAGAAAAATTTGAACCACAACAGATATTTACAATACTGGCTCATCGCCATTGTAAATACACTACAGTGTATTTAATGTGGCGATGAGCCATTGTAAATACACTGTATAGACAATAAATCCAGATACAGTGTATCTCATACAATGTAAATACACTAGCAGTGTATAAATACAGTGTACTATTTGCAATGGCGATGAGTCATTCTAAATACAAGTAGTGTATCCATACAGTTGAGTTCTGTCACTCATTATCTTTATCTTCATGCATGTATTACCAGAAACCCATAAGTGGGTTGAAATGTGTAACACGCATTCACAGCTTCCAAAAATTAATTTTTTCTTTAAGTACCATATTTGAAAACCCTTTGGTCCCTCGAGATTGGAAGCAAGTTGTTCTTACTAGCGAATTGATTGGTTAATATTATTACCTTGATTTTCCAAATATGGCTATAACAACTTCTTAGCAAATTGAAAAATCGAAAGCTTGTTTTGAAGCATACAAGAGACAGTTGCATGTTTAAACTCACTTATGGGTTTCTGGTATTACTTAATAAATTATACAGTATGCCTCATATCACATGATTATTATGCTGCGGCACAGCGCATTGAAGGATGAGGAGTTACATGTATTAACATCCCACAAAATCATACAAAACATTATCTAATACATGCATTTTATTATGCTTACCATTGAACACTAGCCAGCACAGTTCCTCTTTGTGAAGTGCCGTTTGGGTTGCCAAGCGAAGAACTTTTAAAACAGCCACACAATGAGATACTTCATCAAGATTCTGTTTAAATGCAAATTGAAGATACACAATGTACATGTACAGCTGCACATCACAATATGTGTATTATCTCAAGAGTTTGATTTGGATTAAGTTATAGACAGTTAAAATTTTATCTCAGTCACAACAGATCAAGAATGAACAGGATTTCAATTTATTTTTGCTTCTTTTACATGTAGTTCTTCAAACTTTGTGATAACAGGGATTTGTGTCATGGTAGATTGACTTGCACCAGAGACAATCACTCATTGTAAATATACATGTATTCAGGTCCCCTTGCATTATTTTGGTTGTCTGGCACAACCGTAAATTTCGCTCCCTTTGTTGATGAGGGTGATACTTGCAATGATGACAAGGATGATGATGATGATGACAGAGGTGTACCTATGGCTAAGAAAACACATAGCAGGCCCATTAACAAGTTCAGCCGGTTTTTCTGGCTCCCAAAGTCTTTGTTTTCTAGTGAAAACAAAGCCTGTGATAAGTTCTCTTTCAGGTGGTCAAAAAAATAGCCGGTAGCCAGCTCTTACATGTAGTTACATCCCTGTGATGATGGAGACGCTTTTGACGATGTTGATACTGATGACGATGATGACGATTAGGATGATGGTGATGATTTTGACGATGTTGATACTGATGACGATGATGACGACGAGGATGATGGTGATGATTTTGATGACATTGATACTGATGATAAAGATGACAAATACACACTGTACATGTAATTTTATTACGATGACGAGAAAATGATGGCGATGTTAATAATGACCACACGTTATCACCATCATCCTCTTCAACATCACTTTCATAATTAATTTGTGCCATACTGCACCTTAATTGTCATAATTTTAAATACCCTGGGTGATCTTTCAATCATAGTCAACAATCCATAATGGGGTCGATGTACAATTCAGTCAAATCCTACTTTACAGACACCTGCTTAATCCTTTTGCAGCCAAGTTTCCTCAAATTTCATTATCTCCACGGCCAAATCTTTCATTTCTCAAATAGTGTAAGGGGACTAACGTCACCTTTGGCCACTAATGGGTATATTAAAGGCGACTAGGGAAGTCACTGCAAAAAGTTTACAGACACCCCATTATTACAGACAGTTGTTTTAGTCCTGGACAGATGCCTATTTTTTCATGCTGCTTCTAAGCCCGCGCTGTCTATAAGCCCACCAAAAACTCCTTAATATAATTAGGAAGCTATATAAGCCTTGGGCTATAATAAGCAGCATATTTCACAATAATATTATTAATAATATTAATATTATCTTACAGTAACTTCAATTTCAAAGAGTTACACTAACAGTTACTGTACAGTGTACTTGCCTGTAGTTTAGGATCCTCAGCAGTCCTCGCATGATAACAACAAATGGCTTCACCAAGAACTGCCCTCAACTATATGAACATTATAAAGACTCCGCGATTAAAATAGAAAATGCAGTAAGTACAGCTCAAAAGTAAGTCACAAGCAAGTCACGCCTTGTTTCCCACACTATGCAAATCGGTTTTTACTTAATTCGTCCTCAAAAACCAACATTTCCAAATTCCAATTTCATCTGGAATTCTTAAGGGCCACAGGATGTTTGTCAGTCGTGAGACTGTTAAGTTTCACCCTTGTTAGACAAATTTGATTCTATAGTTGTGGTGACATGTATCACAGGAGTGCTTCCCTGGAGATAAAGGTACGACAAGCAGCTTTTGTATGGGAGTCCCCCCTGGGATTTGCTAAGGTTGGGACATCTGGACAAATCATCTAGGATCCCTGTGGGTGCCCCCTTAGGGATCAAGCCACTGATTGATGCATAATGATGTTATGTGGGTTCCCTGTGGTGTATGTAAAACCATGTTAAGAAAATGAATGCCTACCACCATTGTGACAAAAGCAAAATCATCAAAGCCGGTTGGCAAATGCATCTTATAGAAAGCTTCAGCATCCAATTGGGCAACCTCTGTCGGGGTAAGTTCCCTGTGTAAGTATTTTGTTAGATATCTGCCATAACAGTGGAACTGGGCGAGTTTATATTCCTGCAGATTGAAAACAAAAAAGTAATAATAAAAATAATAATAATAATAATAATAATAATTAATATTTCTAAAGCGCTAAAATTATAAAAAGATTCTAAAGAGCTTTACAATAAACGATAAAACGATAAAATATTAAAAATATAAAAATGTTAAAAGTACTAAAACAAATTGTAAGCCAGCTTGAACAGATGCGTCTTTAGCTTTGACTTAAAAATGGCTACACTTCGACTGTTTTGAATTTCAAGCGGCAGTTTGTTCCACAGAAATGGTCCGGAACGAGCAAAAGCACGATCACCAAAGGTCTTGAAACTAGTTCTTGGGACCTTAAGGAGGCCCTGGTTGCAGGAACATACAACTGTAGGTGATGAGCTGTAATAGAGTGTGGCTGCAGATATTCTTTAATGTATTGTGGGCCTTGATTGTTAAGAGACTTGTAAACTAAAAGCATCAACTTAAAATGAATGCGATAAGCTACAGGAAGCCAGTGGAGATGAAATAAGGCAGAGGAAATGTGATCAAACTTGGAAATCCTAAAGATTAATCCAGCAGCGGCGTTGAGCACCTTCTGAAGACGATCTGTCTGGAACTTGGGAACGCCAAAGAGGAGAGAATTGCAGTAATCCAAATGTGAAGTCACAAATGCATGAACAAGAGTCTTCGTGGATTCAGGAATGAGGAATTTCCTAATTTGGCGAATTTTATACAATCCATGAAATGCCTTGCTGCAGATCTTACCAATGTGGATGGACATAGTAATGCATGGTGCTTATGAACTCATAAATACACAAAGCATTGAACAAGTTGTAACTGTTTGTGTAGACATCCCACTTGATCGCTCGAAAACAGGACTTTCCTATGACTTTGTTTGTTTTGAACCTTACATGTTTTTACAAAGAGGAAGTTTAGATTTTTGTTGAATTTTGACTTTGTCCATTCTTGATAGTAAAACGGAAAGTGGTAAAGGAAGCATAACGTTATTTGTACCTTGACAGAAAACAGGAAGTCACCAGTGTTGAGCAGCTTTTCTTGATAGTAAATTGGCGGAAGACGAGCTTCATATGTGTTCCACATCGAGAACAAAGTATTCGACCTTGCAAAGCAAAAAAAAAAACAAATTAACCCTTTAAATTATTAAGACATTATTTTAGTGTAGTTCTAACTTTTGAGTCACTGCTGATGAAATCCTATGGTGTTACTATTCAAATCAAACCTCTTTGGCAGCACTTTTGCATGGCACCATTTGTTTTTCAGTATTTTTATAAAAAAAATTAATGAAATTTGGGATTTTTCTTTAATTTCGATCTCTTTGGGATTTGAAGTGTTGGGAGTTAAAGGGTTAATCTTACCCTCTAGCAAGAGGCTCTTCATCATTCTTCTTAATCTTCAGTCCAGGCTCTGACTTCTTCTTGATGTACTTTATAAACCTGGACAGTTCTTGTTCAAATGCCACTAACACAGGACTAATCTGTTTGTGTTCTAAAACATCAGGAAAAATAAGACAAAAAAAAAATGGAGAGAAAGTACATATATATAAGCTTAACCCATGGCATAAAAATTATGAAGAGAATACATACCTGTACATACATAATACATACAACTTAATTTGATCATCATGCAGGTTAAGAGAAGGCAGCCAAAGTAAATGAGCTAAATAAATGAGCTGGAAAGGCCTTAGACATATTTTCATAAATTCTTCATGACATGCAATCACCCCATGTGAGAAAGTATGGACTTGGACCAGATTCTGATTCTGATCACTGATTCTGTCTGTGCTTTGGGTCAGAGGTTAAAGTTTTCGAGCTCTGTGTTTCAAGGTCAGTGTTGTCGAGGTTTCAGCTCTGAGTTTTTGGGGTCTGAGTTTTCCAGACATCTATTTGGTGGTCTGGCCAGGATTCAAACCCATGATCTCCTCTACAAACTGAGCCAACCATGCAGGCAGCTCACTATTACGCATATTAGGCAGCTCAATATTACGCATCAAACTAAACCTTATGCAATAATCAATTGCACTCATCAAACAACAAGTAATTTTAGACTATACAAAGGAGAATAAACTATATGTTATATTAACAGCTGAAATAAAAGGTTAGCTGCCTTTTAAGTAAGCTTAAATAAAGAAAATAAAATGTAACTGCAAAACACGGCTTGTAATTGTACATCGGTTTGTATTCATTAGAAAGCACCCTTCTTCAGTTAAAACTGATCAGAATCTCTATAAGCTATCGACAGAAAAGAAATGAAAAATATTGGAAAAGTATGGAAACTTGGAAGCGATGACGTACAAAATTTATCAACATTACCGCTAACAGTTGTTCCGGATCCAGAAGACTGAAGCACATTTCTGGAATTTCCGCCAGCAAAAGACTTCTTTAAGTCTGCTTCACCTGTCCCTGACCCCAACTGTTCCATGTGAAATCTTGCCTTTCTAACGCTTCTAAAACTTGGTCTTCCCTTCTGAGCTGACTTTATGTTGACAAGGCGCCATATTGGAAATTAACAAAGCCCGCGTTTCCAAGGACTGGGTAGCCTCTCCTGCTGTAGTGTTCTCTGGGGGCTGGGGGCTGGGGGCTGGGGGCTGGGGGCGTCGGGCGGGGGGGGGGGGGGGGGGGGGATGGGATGGTGTTAATCCACTGCGATTCTGAACCATGTAACTCGACATGACAAGTAATCACTTTGAAAAGCAAAAAAATATATTAACAATAATAATAAATCATAGTTGTATAATGGAAACCTAAAACTAATGCTGCAGCATTATTCCAGCGCAATAACCAACCCAACTTATGTTCAGCACCAAGTTTTCAAACGAATCGAACGTAAAATAACCTGTCACTTCCATCCTTAAAAATACAAATAACTGTAATTTGCAACGGACCACCGTAACAAAATAGAAGCACCGGATCCTGTAGTAAAGGATCTAATCAGCTATAAAATAATGAAACGATTTGATAAAAACTGAGCAAGGCTGATAAACGGTACGGAAACGACTATATTTGTAAAATATCCAATATTTCGAAAGGCACAGCTCGACACAGCCTTTAGTCTTCAGGGTCTTACAGGAAAAGATCCTGAAGAAGAAAGGCTGTGCCTTTCGAAATATTGGATATTTTACAAATATAGTTGTTTCCGTACCGTTTATCAGCCTTGCTCAGTTTTCATCAAATCGTGTTAAAAATTCATCCTGACCTGGTCCAAGTATTCGATGCGATTAATACCCGGGGATTAATACAAGTACAGTTTTCTGTACCAGCTTTCCTTTTTTTGACCTTTTTTATATATATTTTACATATCGTCTTTCATTAGTTTTATCTTGTTATCTTATATTCTTTTATTTCTTTTAAATTTGAATTGTAACGTTTCATCTTATATTTTTGAAATGTAACGTCTTTCCATTGTAATCTTATATCCTTTTGTTTCTTGGCGATTTATATTACAACGTTTTTCTTGAAGTCATTTTATTCCCTGAAGAAGTCAGGCCGTGCCTGACGAAATATTGGAAAAAATGTTATAATCCCAGTTGTACAGTCAGCCTTGCTTTATTAGTTCCTTCGTATTTCCTGGCAATTTCCTGGATTTTGCAAGTTTCATACAGTTATACTGACTGTCAAGAGAAAATAATTGTCCAATTATAATCTCTTGATACTGTTCAGTATGTTGCCCAGTATCCGACCGGTACCAGTACCCAACCTGTTAAATAATAATTTCAATTTAATCTCCGGCAAACGAAGTATTCCGAAAGGAAGCCGAACATTATTAGAATTCGGAGTGAGGTTTTAGAATTGGGAGTGAGTTATTAGAATAGGGAGTGAGTTATTAGAATTGGGAGTGAGTTATTAGAATTGGGAGTGAGTTATTAGAATAGGGAGTGAGTTATTAGAATAGGGAGTGAGTTATTAGAATAGGGAGTGAGTTATTAGAATTGGGAGTGAGTTATTAGAATTGGGAGTGAGTTATTAGAATAGGGAGTGAGTTATTAGAATTGGGAGTGAGTTATTAGAATAGGGAGTGAGTTATTAGAATTGGGAGTGAGTTATTAGAATAGGGAGTGAGTTATTAGAATTGGGAGTGAGTTATTAGAATAGGGAGTGAGTTATTAGAATTGGGAGTGAGTTATTAGAATAGGGAGTGAGTTATTAGAATTGGGAGTGTCATCGTTTGGAATTCGGAGTGCACTTGTGGGCCACCGTAAACCGTAGAATCAAAATTGTTGTTCACTTTCTACGAATTCTAGTTTGTCTGCTTTTGTCCCGACCGTTTGAATTTCTTTTTTTTCTATTTTTGAACTATGATGACATATTGGATTATATACACATATTTACATGCAAATTACCCAATCACATGAAAATAACAACAACAACAACAATTTATTTAACAAGAAACAACAACAACAATGTATACTCAGTATAATAATGAAAGAATTGACTGATTTGTTTGCCCTGCAAATAGCTGGAAAGCTAATCGGGGCGGGGCAAAACAAGTACATGAAAAATACAAATATCTACAAAATCAAAAACCTTATACTATTGAAAAGCCTTGCAGATTGCACATAATAATGAATAAAAACACAGAAGTTAAGTGATCTAATTGAATTAAGACAAGGATTCTCTGACTATAGTAAGTGTATCTATGTACTTATACTTTATTAATAATCATGGAGATTTGAATATAGTCATCCTCCTTTTCTAAAATATTGAATAGCAATTTGCGGAGAGCTCTTTTGAAAGCATTCTTAGGAAGATCCGTTATATAGCGTGGTATCTTATTCCACAGCTTTACTCCGAGCCGAGAGAAAGAATTGTTTAATATTTCTAGTCTGGAACATTTAACATAGAATTTTCCAGATGTAGACGATCGTGTATTGTATGAGTGGATATTAGACGTTTTCTGAAATAAATTGAGTATATTTGCTGGGGCTTTATCATAATTGATATCATGCATTAAGGTTGATACGGACTCATAATAAAGAAAAGTTATTGGAAGCACGTTAGCTTCGAGAAACAAAGGAATTGCATGATCATGCCAGTCTGCAAAGTACAGTAATCTAAGAGCTCTTTTCTGAAGAATTAGAATTTTATTGAGATAGGTCTTGCATGCCTGACCCCAGGCAGCAAGACCATAGGTTAGATAAGGATGAATTAGTGACTTATAGATATTGAGTAGTATTGGTCGAGGTACAGAGTGTCGTAGCTTTGCAATTAGCCCAATATTTTTACTAATTTTTGTAACAATAGAATCAATGTGGTATTTCCAGGAGAGATTCTGATCAATAAGAACGCCCAGGTATTTTATGTAAACTTTAGACTCGAGATGAACAAATTTGTTCTTTTCATTATCAAATATGCAAAGTTTTGGTTGGTAAGCAAGACGTTTTTGATAAGGACGGAAAATTACAAAGTTGGATTTATTTATATTAAGAGTTAGTTTATTGGCTGTCAGCCAATTACAAACGTTTTGTAGCTCATTGTTGACAGTTGACTCAAGATCTTTCAAATTTTTGTCCGCATACAGAATGTTAGTATCGTCTGCAAAGAGGTAAAATCTAAATTTATTCGAGCATCTGTGAATATCATTGACATATACCAAGAAAAGCAGAGGTCCAAGAATTGATCCTTGAGGAACACCACATCCAACGACAGCTTTATCTGATATATGATGGTCTACTTGCGTTCTTTGCGTGCGATTTTTAAGATATGAGGAGAACCAATCATTAATTATTCCACGAAAGCCATAGTGATTGAGTTTATCAAGCAAAATATCGTGATCTACGGTGTCAAAGGCTTTTTTAAGATCAATGAATACTCCACAAGATATTAATCGTTGATTCATGTTTGTCTGTATATCATTAACAATGTCCAGTATTGCGTGTTGGGTTGAATGCTCCTTACGAAAACCGTATTGTGAGAAATACAAAAGGTCGTGTTTCTTTATATAGCTCATCAATCTGTTGTAGATTATTTTCTCAAATACTCTATTGAAATTTGAAAGTAAAGAGATAGGTCTGTAGTTGTTTGCGTCCGTATCATCACCACTCTTAAATACTGGCGTAATTTTAGCAATTTTGAGCTTTGATGGATAAGTCCCTAATCTGATAGATGTATTAAGTATCTCTGTGAGAACAGGAGCTATGACGGCACTTGAACATTTCAGTAATTTGATAGGTGAGGAGTATAAGCCATAGGATTTATCATTTGGTACAAGTAATATTTCTGACCATACTTCTTCGGGTAAAACAGGTTGAAAGAAGAAGGATGAAGTTGAAGATTTGCACTTATCAACATAGTCTAGATGATGTTTTTGGGGAATGGGCAGCTTATTAGCAAGTCTGTTTCCGACCGTTGCAAAGTGTTCATTAATAATGTTAGGTATCCGCGAACTGTCTTTAACAATTTTGTTACGATTATTAAAATCCTTAAGCGCAGATATGACTTTTAAATTTTTTTTCCTTCTGTGTAAAAGTTCATTAATTCCTTGCCAGGTTTTTTTCATGTTGGCCATATGATTTTCGAAAAACGTATCATAGTATTTTCTTTTGCTTAAGCGTATCAGTGTACAAATTTTATTTCTATAGTGTTTGTAACTAACTTCATCTCCAGATGCATATAATTTATTTTTAACCTTAATCGCCGCCATAATTCCATTAGTTATCCAGGGTTTAGATAGCTGCTTTACTTTGCGATTAGATAGTTTTTTCATGGGGGCGTGTTTGTTGACGATTGTATTGTACTTATTGTAAAACGATGAAAACAGTTTGTTTACACAATTTGTTCCATTTGCAATTATTCGATTCCAGTCAACCTCAGACAACTCATCATTAAAGCGATCAGCGGAGAATCTTGAATAGTCGCGTATTTTTGTATTTTTAACTTGTTGAAGTTTGTCTTTCGCTGACGTTGTGATACAGAACTGCGAAAAATGATCACTAATATCAGAAATAATATTTCCGCTAGCAAGGATTTGGTCAGGATTGTTAACAAAGATGTTATCAATCAACGTAGCAGAAGTTCTATGAAGGTCTATGAACGCGCGTCGGTTTGTCCACTGTTGGAATAAGATAACAACTTCGAAGAGAGAGCAAAAAATCCTGGCTTATTTGAGATGATTCACTTTTGAGTAGATCTATATTAAAATCACCCATGATATAAACGTTATGATATAACGTAACGTGACGGCGCAAACTGAACAACTGCCTGCGTGGGAGACCATATAATGCGTATCACTGAGCGTATTTCCCGGGGCGCATTTAAAGTGCAGAAAAAAACACCTCACGTCAGCCCAAGAAACTCCGCGGCAAGAAACTCACTAATCAATAAACACAGCACAGAAACAAGGAAAATTATTCTTATTATGAATTCCCTCCCCCTTTTTTGGGGGGTCATTATATTTGTAGAACAGGCTCATCGACTGTTTTAATCGTTAGCTTGCCTTTGGTTATAATAACCCTTTCGTGTCAGTTTAATTATCAAATTAAAGTCAATGAGCGTTCTGCTCAAGTCATGTTATATCTCAATTGGCACATTGTGTCGGGCCACCATGACTCTCATCAAATCATGAGTGTGGAAAAAGATGACTAACCTGGGCCACTATATGTTATTCAGCGAAAACATATGTAATTTGGCTGTGTATTTTTACGAGGAAAGGCGAGACAAAATAACAACTGAGTGTAAAAATACTCAGCTGTATTACACAACTTTTCGCTGAATAAATGGTTTAAAATACGACAGTCGTCTCCAAAATCTACGAAGTTTTTGAAAATATTTTTCCTAGTGGGCGGTCAGAAAAGTGTAATAACGTGTCATATTTGAACTCGTTTTGGTTCGTATTCGTACTCTCGAAATGCAAAGTCGAATAATACGTACTGTGTCAAAATGATTACTAACCTTAATCCGAATCCCGATTTCTTGCCTGTGTACAGCCGCCCGCTCCCCTCTTGGCGTCTTTACCAAATTTTCTTTCAGGCCGCAAACAAAATTATTATAATTAAAATGAAATTTTCCATAGGAAAGCATTTAAACAAGGATGTGATAAATGATCATGAACGAACCTATGGAAAATAATTGAATTATCAAATATCATTTTCAGTTGCTGACACCTGTTTTTATGAATTGAAGTACATCACGGTTACTGTGCGGAAATCTAACCTCTTGATAAAGGAACAGCCAATTTCCTGACATAACTTTTCAAGAAAACCTGCTTTCCGCTTATTTTGTTTATCGTTTTTTATTTCCCTCTTTCCATTTCCACTTATTTTTTTTTTCAGTTTCAGAAATAAAGAGGATGTCATGCCTTTGTAGACCGTTCCGGTGTAGGCTTTAAACTCGCTCATTCTTCCTTGAAGTTCGGATATATCCCGGCACGAAGCTATAAAAATAACACACTCAAGACTGGAACATTAAAGTCAATATCAAAATTTACTCCGCGCGGGAAATGCGATGAAGAGCAACATTATCAAATGTGACATAATTGTTATCACCCAAAGAACTGAACTACAACCATACTGTGGTAAAGTTAGTGCTGTTTAAATTGGCTCGCTTGTTTGCTTTTGTTACATTCAACGTGGCCTTAAGTTTCCTGTATTTAACAAAAGGAGGCGGGATAAAGGAAGCCTTTTCATCATTGTAATTTATCACGAAATAGAAATCCAGAGTAACTTACAAACTGCCGACTGAATCGGGTAACTGCATCTCCTTTCTTTTTTCTTGTCCTTAATGAATATAGTGAATGGAAGTTCCAAGTTGACATTAAGATTTAGAAAGGTTGCAGTTTGCACTGAATTACTAAGTTCTTTTTTCTTAAATCAACAGAATCAATAGCGTACAACTGTAATTCATTGGTTTTAGGGAGAAAATTAATTTCTTCCAATTTCCTGCTTTTCTGAAGACTAAACTTCCAACTTTTTGGCTATTTCCTCTCAGACGACTCACAAGTGTTGTCTTCATGTGTGGGACAGGTGGCGGAGGAACTCCTTCAGTTCCGAAGCACCAATTTTTTCACAGTGAGAATCCTTTTATCTCACATTTAATTTATACATGGAGTGTTACGTGGAAGATGAGAGCACTGTCATTTGTCACTCGGAACTAAATGAGCATAATGTCGATTATATATTACTGACAATTATCATCTGAACAAATCGCAAGTTCCAGTTTTATGTGGTAAAAATTTGTTATCAGATCTGGTTATTGCCGCCTAAAATATAACCTACTGGGTGTATCGTAAAACAATACAGCAGCAAGTTAAGATAATGCTTTTCATTGTTCTAAATGAACATATGTTTTTGATAGATTGGATGCGTTAATAAGCAATGAATTAGGGGCTCATTAAATAATCAGTCAGCAGGTTGAGTGCCTATAAATACATGTGCAGCATGGAAACGACAGACAGCTAAAGAGTAAGGCGTATATCAACGGCTACTGGAAACATGAACCTCAAACGTCCTCTTATGAGCATCGCGATGCTTTATTTTGCTACAATGTTACAAGTAAGTTGAAACCTTAATTATTAAAGTTCACAATAGTTGATGCCGTTAGTAGGAGAGACGAGATAACCAAGTTGGTATTTAGATTGTTAGTTTAGCTAATCAATGAATAGTACGTTTATCGCACGGTCTTATAAATTTGCGTGTTGCCTCAGTTATCAGTAGTCTCCTCGTAAGATCTATAAATGTCAACCCGAATACTGAAAAACATTAAAATGACCATATCTGAAGAAGGACAAACCAGTTTGAAAAAGTGATTTGAATTACGAACCAGCTGATACCATACGAGTACCTCATTTGCCATTATTCGGCACACAGTCAGTAACTGGTACAAAACTGAATGCGAATGCAAGACTGGCTACGGCAAAGGGCAGATTTATTAAATGGCCAATATTTCGACTAATAGAACTAGTCTTCCTCAGCCCTGGCCCTGAGGAAAACTGGTATTAGCCGAAATATTGGCCATTTAATAAATCTGCCCTTTGCCGTAGCCAGTCTTGCATTCAGTTTTGTATTTTCACATTCAAGTGACGCCTGGCACGAGATCTTTCACACGGAAGATCCGGCAACTACCAGCAAGTTTAATTTCTGTGTCGTGTGGACATCTGCATTCAAAGATTTTTCAGTAATTGATCCCCTAGTTTAAGATAAATTTTAATCTAGTTTCTTTTTTAAATTTTTTCACACTAAGGCGAGACCAGCAACATTCAATATACGAGTGATCAATGACGGCAACGTGTTTGATGAATATGTTAGGATTGACGTTGCTAAACAGACAGTGACATTTCACCTGCCAGCTCATGAAGGCTTCCATCAAGCTGAGGTTATGCATGATTTCCGCAAGGTAACTCCGCTGTACATAATGATTACGTTTTTTTACTTATCCATCAGGGAGTAAACACAGGCGCACCACTTAAACTGCGCATGCTCTTGAACTGACTTATCTTTTTGAGCCATGACGCTTTTTTGAACTATATAAAAAAAGCAATATAGCTAAATTAATCTTTGTTCCAAGTGCCAAAAGAACAGAGGCGGATCGGCCAGGAAATTCAGAACAGGGAGACGAAGCAATTGCGTCGAGAGCGCAACCTCACTCCAGTGGCTACAACAACCTTAAAAAAATCCCAGCCAAAAAGGGGAAGGATGGGAGGGAGGGGGGGGGGGGGGGGACGGTCCCCTCTTTGCCCCTTGAAGTCAAAAGCATTCCCATATTAACATATCAGTAGCTCTTTTTCAGTTCATTGTATCGTGTAAGTTTACAAGATTTTAACACGTTTATTCATCTCTGTTTTTTAGAAGTTAACGATAATCAGTTTACCGGAGAAGCAAGTTTGTTTTGTATCACAGCTTAGTGACAATCTGCCACGCCCTGTAGCACTTATGAACTCTTTCAAAAAGGTAATAAAGCCCAGAATCCTTACAAATATTCCTCCACATACAGACACATTTTAGAGAGTTACTTTGGTGTTAATAAACGTCATATTGTTATCTCCCTAGGCAGCCACTGCTGGTAATGGTTCTAATTTCCAGAGGGTAAAATCTGCTATGGAGACAAAGGAATTGATAAAGGATCACTCTACTCTTGGTTATGTCAGGAGAGATATGTGTCAAAATTTCCCGATTTATCGAATAGAGCCCCTCAATGATTCAATTTCTGTCACTCCAATATCTCAAAAAGGCAAGTATCAATCAATCTATCAATCAAGCGGCAGTCAGTCAGTATGGACAGTGGTCAGGCTTCCTGACTCATGAACATTGACACATGAATAAAGTTCATCATCATCATCATCATCATCATCATCCCACTTCGAACTCATCGTCACCATCAATAACGTCATTGTAACTGTCATACGTTTATTAGTACTAAGGAAAAAATTGAACAGTTACGTAAAATTTCATCAGGAAGCAATAAAGCTATAATAAAACTTATAGTTCTGTGCTCTACATACCTTATACTTTCCTAATTTTCTATTTGAATTTTAAAGTGTTTAAATTAAGTAGCGTCAGCGCTATGGATACTACAGTACATGTATAAAGAAACAGTGTTGGGAGCATGAGAGGAAAACTTGGAAAAGTGTACATATAGTTTTTATCTTATATCTGCAACATTTATATTTTATTTACTTGTTGTTATACTCTTATTTCAGAAAAAACCCAAGAACGAGTTAGTCGAAGCACTTGTTCCAGTTCAGTATGCTATACAGTAGATGTATGTTATCTGCGCTGTCCCAGTCCATCTTGTTATGAATGTAAAGAAGAGAGAATTTGTGATGCTATTGATTGCTAGCTAATGTTCTCCCCGATTGTCCATGCCATAAAATATCAGAAAGAAAATTTTAAGATCATATGCCCAAGGTGATGATCCAAACAAAGGTCGAGTAGGAGAGTCATGTATTAATTGATGGAAAAATAACATAGAATTTTGAAGCCACACATTTTGTATTAGTACAAATGTAATAAAGAGATAAACAAATAGTCTCAATAATGTTTCTTTGAAAAGTTCTTCATAGGCTCATATTCACCTTCTAATAAAAATAATAAAAAAGTAATACATAGACAAGTAAAAACAAGCGATATAATATCCCGACGTTTCAGCGACCTCATGACGCCATTATCAAGGGTACAAATGAAAATAAAATTAACAATGCGAGTTCAAGAGTAATAACTAATTTACATAGCAGAGGTGGCTACACAAATATTTTAGCACGGATAGAATCCATTTGCACATTCAAACTCGGTGTTAATTGTTTGATGTAAAGCATCTTGTTGACAAGACAATCAAATTTCTATCCGTGCTAAAATATTTGTGTAGCCACCTCCGCTATGTAAATTAGTTATTACTCTTGAACTCGCATTTGTTAATTTTATTCTCATTTGTACCCTTGATAATGGCGTCACGAGGTCGCTGAAACGTCAGGATATTATATCGCTTGTTTTTACTTGTCTATGTATTTCTAAATCATTGTTAAAAAAGTAATACTTTATTTATTAATTAAGCACCATTTCCATCACTTTCCAATGATCCTTTGCAGATTGATTATTCATTTGACTGTGCTCAGCTTTGATAAGGCGTGACCTTACAATCAAATGCACACTCTCTGTTGGGCAGAGTTGTAAAACAGTTTTTTTGGTGTCATTGGTAGGGCATGCAGTGCTGTAAATTAAGAGGTGGCACGTATATCTCAATAATTCAAAGTTCAAAGTTCTGGGTAGGTTTCCCCTTCATGTCTTCATTTCAAAAGTAAGTGTCCATAAATCAAACAGTTTTATGTTCTATCTGACTGTTCGAGTCATCAGAGCTCTACTGAGAAGTGATTTTCAAAAAAAAAATATATATATATATATATATGGAAAGAAAGAATATGGACTAGTTCAAACACATATATTTGCAACTGCGAGTTTCATGCTTCTCACAAAGCAATCATCAGGCAACTGCCCAAAAATAACGGATACATTCAAGATATACAAATTTGAAAATTAGGAAAAATACTCAGGAAAAATATATAGGTATTGTTCCTAATTTTCAAATTTGTATATCTTAAATGTATCCATTATTTTTGGGCAGTTGCCTGATGATTGCTTCGTGAGAAGCATGAAACTCGGGAGTTGCAAATATATGTGTTTGAACTAGTCCATATTCTTTCTTTCTATACAAAGCTCTGGTTTATATCCATTGAGCACTTTTATAGCAGATGAAGAGTTCAATTTTTCCTCTACTAGTCATATATATATACACATTGTATATGAAATAAAAAACATGCATAAGCCACATTAAAACAGATTTATTAATATGAAAAAAAAAACATGGCAAACTGTATGTACAATTTAGGTATATACAATGCACCTACATTCATCATGATTCATGGGCAAAAAGTACAAGTTTTTCTTAGTGCTCTGTTATATAACACAAACTATAACTTTAATACACCGTTACATGAATATTTACAAAGCAAATGTTGCACATGCTTGAGCAAGTCCCTGGCGCCTGAAAAGGAAACAATAACAAACAATGAGTATATTTATAACATAAAAATATCATTGTTCTGACAAACACTGAAAGTTAACATACACATTATACATTTCACATAAAAGTTGACTTACGCCTCTTTTAAAAATGTTTCCGAACTTATTCTATCCATGTCTCCACCTGGAGGGTCTCTATCATATTTTTTTATGCCTAACGTCTCAAGACCTGTGACAAAAAAAAAACATTAGAGATATTTATAAGTACTTGCTGCAAGAAAACGGTTCTGGCTTAGTTCAAGTGGACAAGATGAAGTAAATCCTGTGTTTTGATTGACTACCTGATTAGGCAAGATAAGTATATCTTGCCTGATTTTTAAAATTAGCAGCAGTTTAGCCACAATATTATTTTCTGCTCATCTTTTAATATTGTCAAGATATCTGATAAATTAGTGGGCACTGTTTTAAAACAGGTATTTGGACAATTTAAGGCTAAATTTTATGCCTATGTTCACTGTATGTTTGATACGGATCCAGAATTGTTCAACTGGTCTCGGAGGTTCCCTCATGCTAACACTTTAAATAAAGAAAATTTTCATTTCAAGGCTCCAAAATTCTAGTCAACTCATACACCAGAAAGTACAGTTATAATACCTTTGGTAAGCCACACACACAGATTTTCAGAGAAATTTACAACATTGCACACGATGTTGCATACAACATTCAGGGGCATAGCTAGGATTTTTTAAAGGGGGGGGGGGAGGGTCACACTGTGTCACACACGGGTACTTACCAGATTGTCATGTCAACACCCACGCCGTGTTTTGATAAAATTATCTTACAAAGGGGGGGGGGGGGGGGGGGGGTGTCCACAGGCACCCCAGGACCCTCTAGCTATGCCCCTGACATTGCACTGTGTATACAACTTTCATCATGCAACATTCAGTATAACACTGTTGACTTGACTGATTGATTGGCCAAAAGTTAACTTAGTCATGCATACTGTTATGTCGCAAATGGCAGACACATGTTCAGATTGTCATAATGTTGCAATTACATCTTGAGTCCGGCACTTAAAACAGATGTAGACATCACCTTGTTTGTACTGTTCGTATGTTATGAATCCTTTTCCTGTTACATCAAGCATTCCAAACAATGACCTAACATTACTGTCGTCAAATATACATGGGTAGTTTCTTTGCATTGTTCTTGCATCTTTCAATTTTTCCAAAAATTGTTTCATGTATGCTTTTGGATCCTCTGTGAACGTAAACAAAGAAAAAAACGAGACGTAAACTAAGTTAACTTAATGCAAAGAATAGTGGCTGGCCTGACGTACGTTTTGCCCATGCCAAATTAAGGAACTCGTTAGAGACCTTTCTGAATTGGTGACTCGTCGAACATCCACAACTCTCTGCATTAATTTTACAATATGGTCTATTGTATAAAAACTAAGTTGTATCAGTTTTATTTAGGTCTCAGCTAAATGGTTTACTTGCAAAACTGCTCTATCTTCGTGGCTTTTAAGTTGATCTTATCGACCCTACAAACAAGGAATCATCAATCGCTGCTTCGCTGAATTACTTACCTGGTCTTTCGTAAATCAGCTGTGCCGTTAAGTTCTCAAATAATTCCGTTATCTTGTGTTTCGTTAGGTAATCTTGAGCATCGCCCTCCTTCTTCGCCATTTTGAACGGACTATTGTTTCTATAGCAACAAATCCTCTTTGTCAGCGGCATATCGTAGCACAGTACGAACGAACGCCTGGCTGTACGAACGCCTGGCTGTTTTTAACAGATTGCACCCTGGCTTGCCTTGCTGAAATCTGGCTCAAATTAAATACAAGCTTAATTGATAATGATTAATGAGGATATATCACAAGGCAAGGAAAGAATGAAGGTTCCAGTGGTGAATGAACTCAACGATGAACAGCCTACACCATTTGGGGTAAAGGTCTTATGCATGGTTCAATTCCTACAGTTACCATCCCCCCCCCCGGGGATTTGCCATTTTTTCTTCACTTGGCGTCCTAATCCCCACCCCCGGGCACAAAGAAACAGGTAATTCCCCATCCCCAGGCCACTCAACAGCAAACTGCACCGTTTCTCAAGAAGACAGAAATATTTATTATATAAATCCACCGAAGTCACCGAACAGTTTACAAAACAGACATGGACTGGACTAGACTCGTATGGTTACAAAGATCAGGAAGCATCTCTCCCATTGTTTTTCTTCCTTGCTCACGTTTCTTTGGCTTTTATCGCTCCTCTCTAGCGGTTGTTTTGCGTACTGAGGATGTGTTCTTCCCAACACTTCACATCATCCACTGACAGGCTTTAACTTTGCCAAATTGTTTTCTTCCAGCCAATTACTAACAAAATATAAGGATTTCCCAGCAAAGAAGTCCGCTTGTTGAGTCATGTTGCCCGCCATGTGCTCCAATGAAATTTTTGCCCCATAATTCCTTGCACACCTAGATTATCCCCACCCCCTACCCCCGGGACAAGAGTGCTTGCAAAATTCCCCACCCCTGAGCCACAAAGGCCAACTTTGTCCCGGGGGGGATGGTATCTGTAGGAATTGAACCATGCATTAAAGCACGGTTTTCATATGTCGGGAAAATCCCAGACAATCGTAAATTTCGCTGTTTCCCGACTGTCCCAGATTTGAGGATCGGGAACAGCAAAATCCCCGATCGTCTGGGATTCTCCTGATATATGAAAACCAGACTTAATTCTAGTGCGACACACAAGCATCATTGACAGCCCCCATCCCTGAGCAATCCCCAATAATGGACTTCTTCTTCCCAGGGTAGGGAATTTGACAGACTTAATGGGGCACATGTAGGGATACATACATACATATAAAAACGACGGGGTGCTCCTCCTACCTTTTAGGGGTAAAAATTTGCATATTGGTATCGCTTAAGGTACTCAAATCTAAAATGACTAGAGTAAGAATTATATATTGCGGTACTGTTTAGGGTATAAGGCCAAAAAAATATGTTGTTTGAGAATTGGTTCCTCTTAGGGGTAAAAATTCATTTGAGGCACACCCATCAAACAAGATTTTGGTACCTTTTAGGGTGTTTTTCAAAAATTAAGGACGAGCACCACCGTCATTTTCATATGGGAGTTCTCCCCCCTCCCCGGGTGGGAGGGGGGGAGTAACCACCATTGAAATTTAGCTGTTTATTTGCACTGAGCGTTATTTGATATAAAGTGCTACTGCATGATCATCTTTTCTCAACATTTACTTTTTTTATAGTACACCATGGTTTGCATTGGTGGACCCAATGTGAGTGAAACATTCAATTCTCCATTCTACCCTGGCTGTGAATGTGAGCAGATCTCATGCACAACAGACATATGCTCTTGCCTACAAACCTATGGTCCATGTTATGACGGTGATGGGTGTCTTCAGATTTACAATCAGCAACTTACTGGTAAGGTTTCACAGATTTAATTGGTTTACAATCAGCAACTCACCAGTAAGGTTTCACACAGATTTCATACAGATTTCTACTCACTTTTTCATTTCACAAGTACGATAAAATATTCGCATCTGATCTGTATGGGCGTTTACAATGGCTAGCCTTCGGCTCACCATTGTAAACGCCCATACAAAACAGATGCGAATATTTTATCTACTTCATGTAAGTTCCTTTGCAACTCCAAATTGGTCCGCAATGTGTGAAAATAAGATATTCCACACCTCACAAGGGGCAACATACATGTAGACCTGGGTGATGATTGTACATGTATCTCTCTAATATTTCTACTGGAAATTTTTTCCAAAGTAAAGGCAAGAGCTACTAGGAACCTATTCATTTAGCAATAATATTTATTCCATTGCTAGATTACCAGTACTGCCAACCAGTGTTTGAATGCAACAGTCGCTGTGCTTGTACAGCATCTTGCCTGAACAGAGTTGTTCAAAAAGGACTACAGATAAAAGTCCAAGTTTTCAAAACTAAACATAAAGGATGGGGCTTGAGGAGTCTGGGGATCATCAAGAAATTCACTTTTGTGTGTGAATATGCTGGTGAACTTATTGCAATTCAGGAAGCTAAAAAACGTGCACTGGAATTAACTCATGAGACAGGTAACTACCTTATAGTTCTCAGAGAGCATTCTTCTGAAAACCAGATCTTAAGAACACATGTAGATGCTCGTTTCCATGGTAACGCATCAAGGTTTATAAATCACTCATGCAGCCCTAATCTTATTATGGTGCCTGTGAGAGTGGATTCCATTGTACCCAGACTGGCTCTATTTGCAACAAGAGACATTGATATTGGAGAGGAGCTTTCATTTGACTATTCAGGAGAATTCTGTATTTGTTCCACAAATGAAGAAACTGTTGAGCATGAAGGGTTAGACATTTTAAGAGAGTGCGGAAAGGAACTCAGGAGTTGCTTCTGTGGGTCACTGAATTGCCATGGTTATCTTCCTTTTGATGCATCATTGTATTTGCACTAGATTTGGAAATCTTCTCAGTTTGTTGGACAAAACTTTATTTTTATTTTTTGGCATGGATAGATGCAGTAGCCGTATTGCCCAATGTTGGGTAAAACGGTTTATTAAAGGGACTGAAATGTAGCAAAGTAATGTGCCAATGCAATGTTGATGATTTTTTATTTTATTAACTATAAAATAGCTACAAATAATGATACAATTTAAATATATTGGCCCAAGTGCAAGAAATATTTTAATTTTGATAGACATAAATACAATAAATTATTTCCGTATATTATGTGTCCTTTTTTGTCAAGAGATCCGATTTGCTTTTCCTGCATTTTGTTTCTATCATGTGCACTTCTTCATCGATACGTATAATTTTTCCATTGTCTTAACTCCCTTTTTTCAGAACTTATACATAAAAAAATTGTACTTATTTGAGAAATGTTTAAAAGTGCAAAATAGCTTACATATTTATAACAATAATCTCCCATAAATATTCTTAGAAAACAACTAGGAAGTTACCAGAACCCTAGATAAAAGCTGCATTAAGCTGAAATGTGAAAGCCTGATCAGCTCAGATAAATAATTTGTGTTCAATCGATATCTCATTTTGTGAGATGTTCTCCTCTCCATATATTTAGCCTTCTATCTGTAAACAAAATAAAAATCAATAATAAATATTTTAATTAAAAGTGGCTCAGTTGCAGTTTTTCTCACTACTATTAAAGTAACATGTAATAATATGTAACTATCATTGATTTTTTATCATCAAATGACTCCCAAAAAATCTATAATCATGTTCTCTGCAAAACCATGGCAAACTTTGAAACAAGGAATAAGCTTTTAGTAGATTAGAAATCAAATTTAGACATATATTTATATTTTTGTCTTCTTGGACCTTTGTAACAAAATGCAATTTGGGCCAAGGCTCCTGTCATGTAAGATGTATTGATGTGTCACTTTACCTGGAGCCTCATGTTTACAGAATCCACAGGAGTATGGGCACCACTTTGTCATATATTTTTTCCAATAGTCGCAATATCCGTCATGGGATGCAAAATATTTACATTCGTCTTTGAACCAATCTTGGCATTTTGCTGAAAAACAAAGTAACAGATATATAATAAGGAGGCTTGGGGTGATCTGGTGCTTAATTTATTGCGTTGGACTGTCGACCTATCTTAGTAAAGGTCCAGGGCTGTCATTAAGGGCCATCACCCGTAGCATCTGTTACGGGTGAGTACACTTGATGAGACCTTAATGTTACAGGTGATCTTGCCTGTTATATGACTGTTAAATTGACTGACAAAGCAACAAGCTTGTTACGGGTGTTAAGATCAGAGCAACGCCTGTCTCAAATCTTAATGACAGCCCTGAAGGTCTGTAGTTGAATTCCAGTTCCCTTTAATTTGTCGTTATGTTCCTAGACAAGAAACTAAATTGCTTCAAACTATATTAAACTGGAGATAAACGCCAATATGATGGGTTACTAGTTTGTAAAAAGACAAGTATGTTGTTAACCAAGCATTAGGTAAACACGAGCTTTATCATTCAACCTTTTCTTACAGTGTTTGTGCGACTTTAACAAGTAGCCCAGGTTGAGAATAATCTTTACTGTTCTTTAAAGTGCATATGAATTAATTTTTTATTTCATCTTTTTTTGGAGGCTATTATATCTCGATTTCAAAATGATAAAAGAAATTTGTCAGAAATATATTTAAGGCCTCTTTTTGCCGTCCAAAGTAGCACAATTTGCAGAAATCAGTGTCCTGGACACTAGGAACGAGATGACGTAGAGAACACTTGAGATTCGTTCTTTTGTATGCTCACAGTGTGTTTCGTTCCATTTCTTCAAAAGAATGTCAGACTGTGAAGAAGTTATGTCTTCTACAGAATCTGTCAGACGGACAGAAAGTCGCCTAGGTCGAACACTTCTCCTTTGCCGCCATGATACTCATGAGTTGAAGTATTTTCTACGTCACAGATCGCTTTGGCCGCGCGCTCGATAGAGACACTTTCTGGCGGAAAATTCAAAACTTTCAAGCCGAATAATTTCACAATGGGAAGGATCTTTTCGATGAAACCCACAAATTTAGATAAAGAAAGTAAAGCACTATCAAACCATGGAAATTCTTTTTTTACTTCATATGCACTTTAACAGTATTCAGAGATTTCAAGACTTCTCATAACCACTGAACAGCATTTTCCAAATTGTTGTGCTATTAAAGAAGCAAGAAGCCAAACAAACTTCCTTTTCTTAGTCTCAGTCAAATTCCAAGAAAAACCTCTTTTTGTTTGAGAAATAAAAAAACAGAAAACTAACAAACAGTTTGAATGGTCACATTGTAGGATTTTATCTCTCACCCTTAGAAGTTAGAACTGTGTTACACGTCCTAATATTCAACTCTGTGATAGTTAAGGGAACACTGTCCACTCCTATACACTTACGTTTTTCAGACTTTTCTTTCTTGTGGCCTGCATCAACAATGGGTTTCTTGTCCCAGGCTTTACAGGGATAATCTTTCAACAACTGCTTGATGTCGATGGAGCTAAAGTCATCCATATTACCCAGGGGTCTGTTTGGATCTGATATTGACTGCAGGGTGTAGTCTCCATTTTTGCTGAATGCCCGGTTGTCATAGTGCATCAAGCTATCAAAGTCATAGGGTTCCTCCGCACTGTCCACTCGATCTGGACCGTAACTGTCAAAGTTCTTTTCAAATCCTTTGGAAATGAAACGAAAATAAATTAGCCATTTAGGTATTTTTATCAATTTGCGTCAGTTTTAACAGCATACAATTTCAGTTTAATTTCAAACATTTTTAAGTCCTGAGATGTGAATGTATTAAACTAATTGTGTGTTAATTTAATTCATACAATATGTGTGAATGTATTTATAAACTATTAAAAGTGTGTGTGAATAAATAAAATCATTGAATGTGCGTTAAAGTTTTTCAGCATCGCTCTTCTATGATGTTTTAATTTTTCTATAATTTTGGCCTATTTTAGGAGTGAAAAGGCGATATACCTGCTTCAATATTCCACCATAGCACCATAATGTAGTCGTCTCTATCAGTGCGTGATTGTTCGTGAAAAAAGCCGAGTGCGTGCATCATCTCGTGTAAAACTGTTCCTTTGTATTCACAACCTTCACCAACAGAGATTCTTTGTTTTCCTCCTTGGCGGCCAATAGCAGAGAAACAACTGAGACAAACAAAAGGTACCAAAGTGAGAGCTTGAGTCGTGTCGAAAGTAATTTTGCAATACTATGCTTTATGATTGGCGAAAAAATCTCGCGCCATTTCTTTAACCAATCAGAAGGAGGCATAATCAATCGTAAGTTCTGATTGGTTCATTGGATCGTCTGCGTCTGTTGTGATTGGCTAGAGTAAAACTTTGGTTTTGGTTACACCGATACTCAAGTGATAACCGATCTATTGAGTCCGTGAATTAAGGTGTAAAGTGTGACCATTCTAATAAAAAGCCACTGTGCAGGCATTTCTTGTGGGTTCTATATTTTTACAGTATATTACAGAATGGATTTTTTAAATTTTGATTTTAGCTCCCGCAACGTACGTCAAAAAAAAAAAAAGAAACGAAAGAGAAATCAATGTGTGTAAGTACGTGAGGTGGAACCGACATTAAATACTTTTGGTTGTGATCCAATCTAACTTGCCCTACATTTACGCGAAATGTAATTCGACACTGTTTTCGCGGCAATCGTTTTCGACCTGTAAAAAATTAAAGGCTACTAACAGCCAACCCGTGAATAAGAAATGCTAACACACAACGCAATATTACGGGTTCGATATTTTTTTTAAAATTAGGCCCGGTTCAGACGCCGAACTTTTCATGAGCCGAACCTAATACCTTGAATTAAGTACATGAAAAGTTCGGCGTCTGAATCAATTAAGAACGGCTATTTGAATTTGGAACGGCTCAGCCGTTCTTCCCGCCTGGCTCAGCCGGGAATTTCGGCTTTGGAACGGCTTTGATTCAAACGCCGAACTTTTCATGAGCCGAACCTAATGCATAAATTATTATAACGACTGGTGCGTGTTCTGACATCTTTGCCTGAAAATCGCTGACCTTTCGATTTGTTTCTCTTCAAACTGAATTAAGTTCGGCTAATTAAGTTCGGCGTCTGAATCAACAGGCGTACTTTTGTTAATTTGGGTCGGTCCAAATTCGAATTAAGTTCGGCTCATGAAAAGTTCGGCGTCTGAACTGGGCCTTAAACGTAAATCACTTTTCTAATGTCCAGTCCGAAGAAAAAAGAAAGCAAGAGAAAAAAAAAGTGTCTCGAGCGTGGATTGCACCCGCCTCCCGACTGTGGATCCAAGCGCTATTGAGTAGCACAAGCTCAATTGAGACTAAGTTTTATTATTTTAAGGTAGATTCGCATCAAAACGCGTGTCTCGTTTGGAAAATCCTTGTAGATCGATTTTAATGTTGCATGTAAAGACTCCAAATGCGAAACATCTTTAAGCTTATTGTTATTTATATTCGTTTACAACAAAATTAGTTATTGTTATCGCAGGATTCACGTTATTCTCGTTACAAAACGCATTCGTAACAAAGCATTAGGTCACTAAGTTAACAGCTGATGGATGGAGCGAGTGAATTACCGATAACCCGTTCATTACGCTTGCGCGTATTCACGGGTTAAAAACGAAGTCGGTTAAAACTACGATTAGCACAACAAAAGAAACAGGATAGAAAGTTATAAATAAAGTGAACTAAACCAAACTCAATAGTTTTCTTACCCAAGATTTCCTTCAAATTCGATGTAGTCCGGTTCATTGGTACGAGGAACAAACTTCACGCAAGTTCTCTTATGAAACTCGCGCATGGCTTTTCTAATTGATGTAAGCGCCTCTTTGCCTAAGTGTAACAAGATAACATTATCAATGTTTTTTTTGTTGCAAATTCAGCACCGGTAAGATGGAATAATACTACCTAAAAATATATATGTAAAGACCGTTATTCTGTTAAAAACAACGAATAACACACATTTTATATTTATGGAACATTTGAGGCGAAGAAGTCTTCAATATGCCAATATATCCGTGAATATTTTATATCAATAAAAGATTTAAAGCAAGGCCGTCTTCGCGGGAAATAAAATATGCTACATATTAATAAAAAAATGTAAAGCAAAGAGGTCTTCGCCTTGCCCATTTCACGCATTTATTTCTACAGCGTTATTGTGTTAGTGAGTATAATAATGTGCAGCCGCTAAAACTACCAACCAACTGCGATTAATTTACTGAGCCAGATGGATATTACACGTGCGTGTATTCACAAAGGAAGTATGAGTTTGAATAAACACTCGAATTCACGAATCAGGAGCAAGTGCTTCAATTTGTTTATTCACGTGGCATACGCAAAGACGGTATTTTGTATCCCGAGTCGCTGTTGGCTTCTTTTACTGCCGAAAGTGTAACAAGAAATATATCCCAAATTTCATTTTACAGAGAACTTCGCCAGAGCTTTCATTTGAATTGTTCGACCGGGTTCATATAAGACGTGCAAAGGTTTAATTTTGAAAACAAGCGGGCACAATACAAGCTGTACTCACTGAGACTTGAGTCAAGTGTGTAAGGTACAAGTCCATCCGGCCACCTCTTTACCATGTCACTAACAATATCCCGCTTGTTTCTTGATTTGCCCGCATTCAGGGTGCGTCTAAGGTTGTCAGTCACCAATATATCACCCTCAATTATTTCTGAAAGGTGCAAAAAGAAATAAGACGGAACTAAGACTCTTTTGATCGAATTTCCAGATTACGTTTCAGCACTATGTCATAGGGCTTCCCACCGCAACACTGTTTTTTCCCCTGCGTCAATTCCTGTTCTCGAATAGTTGATCGCACTCTTCCTCCCACACTCAGGAAAACACTCAGGAAAACACACAGGATATTGAAATCAATATTGGCCAATAATAGCCAATACAGAAAACAAATCATCACATGGCCGGCGATACATTTTAAATCACGTCAAGTTGGCATACAACTCTCCTTTAAATTGGCCATTAGATGAATGATCATCGTACCACAGTGATCTGATTATCGCCTGATTGCTTCAAAAACAACAATTTACAATAATTACAAATCACGGATCTTGATCACAATAATCCGTGACGGAATGATGTCTAATGCCACTTGCACACGACTCTCTTACTTTAATTGTACTCCACTTTTCTATATAGAACTGTTAAGCAAGGATTGAGATGAGCTAATTAACAGTTGATATTTAAAAAATACCCCTAAAGAATGAAGCGAATTTTAACTTTTACTTACCATTTCAAGACTATAACGACTACAACGAGGGGAGGAGATCAGTAAATGTAATTTTTAATAAGACTGAAATGTGTGCTAATAAGGATAACAATCATACTCACAAAACTTGATTTTGTATTCATATTTATTCAAAAAAGAGTTTTAGATCCGATTACTGTGATGGTAATGTATTATCTTAAGCGCTAAACTTAGAAGCTTTTAAGACAAAATTATGCTCTCACTGTTGACATTGTTTGCCTAAAACCTTCCGGGATTTTGTTCAGAAACTTAAATCAATATTTTAAATGAATCGTAGCCTTGAACTTGAATATTTAAGTCAAGGTTTGCTTATATTGCACTGTATACGGAAACCCTCCCCCAATGCAACGGGCAACTTGTTTATCAACCGCAAAAATTAGGCGATATCACTCGAACAAGCCGAGTACACAGTGGAGTTTAACCCTGAAAAATAATATATCAATAAATAGGTTTTTAAATGACGCTGGATTTCCTTGTATAAAAGTTTATAAACGACATAAAAATAAGGGAATATTATAAATAAATAGCCAACGTTATCCTACCGACAGCTTTCCGCAATTACTGAACAATTCATACCTAGTTCCTTGTTTAACAGTTCATAAACGGCAAATAAGGGAATATAATAATGAATAGCCAACGTAATCCTTCTGACAGCTTTTTTATTGCCTTTCCGAAATTATTGAACTAAAACGGATACCTGGTTCAAAGGTCTTAGTACCGTATCGAATTTAAGTTACGTACTACTCCACATAACCCTAACCCTAACATTCGATGTTTGAATTATGTTATGCTGGCCTTGTTACGCGCGCAAAAAGATAGAAAAGCGATACAGTCGAATGAGAATCTAATTGAGGTTAATACGGTTCGAGTACTAAGAGTTTATCCTTCTCCTCCAGTGATCGATACATTGCCGCTGCCGGGACAGCTGTATCCCAATTACTGATTGCCTCGGCCGGTACTTGTGCGGAAAGTTTAATGGGCTTTCAAGTCTGAATGAAAAGTCGAATTAATTTTTGGCCAAGCAAAAGCAATTACTACCACAATGGGTCGCGTCGCGTGACGTGAACAAGTAAAAACTGAGCTATCTGAACTACTGATCATAACAAAAACATATCGGTATATTAACACACTGAATACACTACTAAATCGTCTAGCCTTATTATGTGATCCCATCCAAGATTTTTTAGAGTCGCCAAAAACTAAAAAAAATCAGTAACTGACGTATGTTGCTATACATGTACTGCTTCGCTTGCCGTCCTCAGTTACGCTTAGAGATGGAGCTATTATAAGCACATAGCCTTGGCGTACAAATTTGATTATACAATAGATGTAACAGCCGTTTAAAACGTCTTTTTAATCATGAATTGCTACCATTTATGATATACATGCAATGCGCGAAAGATCACGCATTCAAAGTGTTTGAAGGAGAACCAATCATATTATGTTGGAAATTAGCCGGTTACTAAAAGCAAAACACAACTGTATTAATCTTACCGTATTGGTTGTGTTGGTTGTTGACTCTACGTTGGCTAGGAGCCGCTTCTGCTTTGTTTGAGAATTCCATGAAGATTACTATCACCAGTGAAGTCAAAACAGAAAATAGAAGCGATTTCATCGTTGTTGTAGCCCAAATGGTTCCCTTATCAAAGTTTAGTGCGGGAATGGGTCTGCTGTAATGAGATCGACACCAGCTGAAATGGAAATGCAAACAAAACATTGATCCCATATATTTAAACAGTAGCCTTATTCAATTCCCGGATTAATTTGCATGCTTCACTTGTCTACGTAAAGTAATTGATATGATATACTTATGCAGATAAGAAAGTGGCCAGTGGGGCGTAAAGGTCGCGCTTGATATAACCTCAAGCCTTACAAATCTCATTCGTGAATCGTCTGGCCAAACAAAAGGATACGAAGTCATTACTGAGGTGAGAAAAGGCGATATAATTATGGCATAGCTGAGAAAGTTCTAGACGGGCAATGCCTTTTAAAACTGAATACGGTTGGGCTTATACGGCAGTAAGGAGACTAATCGTGCGGTCAAGAGGTATCAACTGTCAGTTGCTAAGCAACTGCACGTGCAACTTTCCGGCCGAAAACCAGGCAGAACTTGTACTTGAAAAGAACTTGAAAAGTCCTTTCATCGGCACCCAATTATATTCAGTTTAGAGGGGTGGCGGGGCGGGTGGAGGGCTGATTGGGACCTACCCCTTTTTCATTAATTTATAAAATGAAAGTTCGTATTTTTCTGGAATTTTTATTTTGGACGGTCTTGGAAGTGAAAGGGTTTTGGCAACCTCCAATTTACTCCGCTTTTATAGACACATGCAAAACAGCTTTTGAAAGCCATTTGATAGCTCAGTAGACTTAGTAATCACTGATCCTCTTAAAGATGAACAGATTTGAACAGATATCTCGATATGTTTTTAAACAAAATTAAATATTTAAGAACACGAAATTAAGAGTCACTCAATTTGTGAAGAAAATGAACTGTGATTTACTGATCGAAAAGAACAACAAAAAGAAACAGCCAAATTATCGTCATTGTTTACAGCCAATCTTTTTACTTACATATTGGGTGAGGTGTACGTGGGACGATTTATGACGGCGAAAAACGAAATATTGCGTGAGGATTTCCAGAAATCGGAATTCCGGCCTTCTCGCGGATTTGTAACCCGCTTCTCGTAAGAGGAAATGATTATCTAAATTTATAGAATCATTTCAAAACAAAACCACACTCACAAAATTGGTTCCAGCATAGGACGCCGTAGAGAGCATTTCATAAACAACAACACAGCTGCATGGTGGTCTTGTAAACGAACTGAACACGCTAAAGCACTATAGGATACTCATAAAATGGAGTCCTTTGTACAGTGCAGACAGTGAACGCTAACGAAGCGCATTAGGATACTCAAAAAATGGAGAGCTTTGTACAGTGAATAGGATACTCATAAAATGGAGTGCTTTGTACACTGTGCACGCTAGAGAAGCACTATATTATAGACATAGGATACTCATAAAATGACGGTCCTCGTTGTTATTGTGCAATGCACGGCAATAACTCGATCAGCGTGCGCATGCCAAAACAACTCGGGCAGAGTAATGATCTTTTCTTTTATTTAACGACAAACTTATGTCTATATGTTTTCAATATTCTTGATAGAAAAAAAAAGACTATCTCTGCTACAGTCAGATAGCCTATCGGTCGGCGGTTTGGTTCATTCAGTCGGGACCATACTGGTGCAGAAACCGGTTGTCCGGCCGTCCGTAGTCTGTCCGCACTAAGCGGCGGCTTTTCAAAGAAAAATAGGAAAAGGCTGGTCCGTATTAAGGCGGCACTTAACCCCGGGGGGGGGGGGTACTCCCTATAATGGACTATACGGGGATGCTCCGCCCGAAAGGGGTACCTTTTTTAGGCTGGCGGTATATGAAAGGGTAGGGATTTCACGAGTTTAAGTATATGAAAAGGTAGGGATTTCACGAAGTATAGGAAAGGGTAGGGAAAACACCGGTTGAAGTATAAAAAAGGGCAGGGAAAACTGCCATTTAAGTATTATAAAAAGCGCCTTTCAAAATATATTAAACAGACGCACGTAAAGGTTACATGAAAGAGGTGCCATTTTCAATGAAAGGTATGTGAAAGGGGTACCTTTTCTGTCAAAAATGGTATATGAAAGGGTAAGGATTTGGACCTTGGGGCGGAGCATCCCCGTACAAAACTTTGTTGGGTACCCTCCCCCGGGCACTTAACCTAAATTTAAATGAAACTTTAAGAGGTTTAAAGAAGGGCTAGAAGAAAGGAAATGATTTTTAGAAAACAAACAGACAGTTGATACCCACGCAAGAGCACCCCAGGTTGCTAGTGGACTAACTTGGTGTAAATACAATACAACATTTTTTATTTAAACACGATAAAAATTAAAGCTGACGCTTGTGGGATCGTGTTACAACACATAAATATTAAAACGCTAATTTACATATACTAAAAATACTTAATAATAATAATAATAATAATAATAATAATAATAATAATATACATACATACATACATACATAATAAATACATAATAACTCGGTTTCCTACTAATTTACATAAAATCATCCTCAATGTGTTTCATGGTCTGTGGGGATTCAATATTAAAATCAAAATTTTTCAGTGTCCTAGCAGAGTTTTTCACTTTTTTCAAATAAGCATGTTTGCTGTTTACGTCGTTAGAATAAGGCGTTAAAGTGTTCCATAAAACAGAGCCTCGGTGTGAGATGGAAGTTTTCATTATATAACTATTAAAACGTGGAACTGTCATAGACTGTTTGGTATTGATATTTGCCGGATGAGTAACGTCAGTGACTTTGTTAATTATTTACCACAAATTAATTACTAACTACAAATTCTAATTATAAAACTCCACTCAATCTTTAATATTTCTTACTTCTCTTAATTTTACCAATCCTTTGATAAAAACTTTTTCCTTCCAAACATACCCAAAAATCACCCAAAAATTAACAAAACCATGACCCCCTAACATAGATTCATGGGATGAGCCTGGAGTTTTTGGATTGCTTGAAACGTGAACGAGAATGTCATGTCAAGTGCCGGAAAAATGGTGTTTAGGTTAAGTCCCGTCTTAAGTGAGTGTCCTAAAAGCTGGTTTCGAATGTACTTTCGTTTGTCTATAATAGTATTATTGTGTTGTATAAGGTGATTCCGTAAAGTGGGCTGTGAAAAAAGAAATAAAAAGAAAACTCGTTTAAACCTGAGTTAAGGTAGGAAAGAAATAGCACACAAACTGCAGTGACAAACATGACAATAAAACGCATGTTGGAAAACAAAATATTAACTTGACGTTTCGTATGTTACAACATACATCCCCAGAAGTGTCAGCAGCGAAAAGCTAATTATTTATTAGTTTGCATCTTTTATATGCAAATTTTTCTCATCTTATGTTATTGTTGTTGTTAATTAGTTACTTATTATTCATTTAAATTTAGTTGTTACTTGTATTCTAAACGGTCACTTCTGAGGATGTATGTTGTAACATACGAAACGTCAAGTTAAGATATTTTGTTTTCCAACATGCGTTTTATTGTCATGTTTGTCACTGCAGTTTGTGTGCTATTTCTTATTAAGCTACGATGGTCAAGGAGAATTAATTTTTAAGGTAGGAAAGTCTTTCCAAATTTATAAAAGACGATTAGGTAAGAATCATTTTAAATAATCTATTTTAGTAATTTCATGGTCACGTGCCGCTGTGACGTGGGTCAATTGGCAAGCATTTGGATTCGAGCTCTCATTGTTGCCATCACCACGCGCGTACGTGCGATTTGGTAGAGAATTGGCATTCGCGCTAGTTTTTCTATCTTTTTGCTGCTACACCGTGCTGACGAGACCCAACCAGGTCGAAACACGGTTGCAGTTTGGCTTTCAGTTTGGGCTCTATCATGTCGTTGTCGCGTTAATTGTTCTACGTGGTATCAGCTTTGCTCACTATGTTTGTATTACTATTTTTGGCTGATCAGATCTTCTATAGATCCTACGTATTCCAGCAGCATTTTCGTTCGCGGTCCTTTGTTCCTTGTTTCTTCTTATAATAGTCACTATTTGCATTTGTATTTTAGTAGTTTTTACTTTTATATCTTATTCAGCACGTACGTATTTTGAACGAGCTATTAGCTCATTAGAAGCTATTAGACGTTACGTGGGTAAATGATTGATTGATTGATTGATTGATTGACTGATTGATTGCGAAAACACAATCACTGCAACAAACCGTTGAGAATGGCCTGATCTGGGCTTAAGTTCCAGACCGAGATCAGTATTAACACTTTGTTAAACAAACGGAAACGGCAAACTGATCCTTACGGCAGAAAACAGAAGCAGAAGCAAATAAAATAAAATAAAAGTGGAATGTAATAATACCCAGTATTAAAACAAAACTTCAAAGGCAGTTATAAAATTTCAAAAACGATAATTAAAGTTGAGAGCTAATCGCTCTTGGCGATAAAAAGGGGAATCCACAAATAAATTAAATTCCAAAGCTGAATAAAGGGTTAGGAGGGAATGGGCAAATATTTATAACACCAGATTCCCGGACCAGATTACCCACAGCGCCCCAGCTTACCGAATCCTCAATTTGTGCAAGACATTTTGGGAATTGATTTTGGGTTGTATTCAATGCTTTTAAGAAAAAAGTATGTATGTTTTGATAAAAGGAAGTGAGTTTACAGAGCGACATACAGTTACAAATGTGGCACACGTACATGTTATCACAGCAGTCCATATTTGACCTTTGTAGCCGTCTTATCCGTCAATGAGCTTCATTATATTTTTTGGCACAAAGCGGGCGGCAACAGTAGGATTTCGTGCACTTAAGCATTTCAGGATTTACTATGATCCGAACATTTCTTCTTATATTATTCTTTCTTCTCACGCGAAAACCTAGAGTTTTGGACACATTTACTAATTGACGAATTCTTATTTTGTGCCAAACCCGATCAAAACCATTTCTCAAAAATCTGGTTAATTAAGGCTGAGTCAAACCTCCAATTGCGACCACTTCTCGTGAGCGACCACTTTCCTAAAATACCAATTTCTTCCAGTCGTATCACTATAGTCCAAACCTCTTTCTGTAAACCGCGACCCAGTCAGAAAGGCACGCGAGGCCCATCTTTATAGATAACGCGATGACCTTCTTGATCCTCATGGTATAAATAGACGTTTTTTATGCCAATCATTTTCTGTTATTCTGTTATGTCATATTTCAAAAGTTTTGTATGTAACGGTCCTTTTATATCTGTATTCATTTTTGATTTTTAGAAGGTTTGTTTTACAAACCGAAATATCGGGCAAATATATTCAACTGTTTGGTTTTTTTTAATTTCACTTCTGTCTCAATCTCTTCTCCTCCGCCTTGTCGTAAGGATCAGTTTGCCGTTTTTACCTATTATTTCAAGATTTTTACTGATCCAGGTCTACGATAGATCCAGCACTCTTCATTGGTTTGTCGCTGTGGTTTTGCCGTTATTATAGTTTTAGAATACAAAACAATGTTGAAATGAATTATACTGAGAAGTATTGTGACTTTTTTTAGCTATTGATCACTGTCAATCTATATGTCATCAGTCTTACGTATTTTCGTCATTAGAAGCAACATAGAGGACAAAATCACTGAATACTGATTGGCTGACAAAGAGGGCATTTTTCCTCAATTGAAGGCAAAATTACTCGCTCCTGATTGGTCCAACCTTAAAATTTCTCACTAGTGATTACAAACGGAGCGCTCTCACATGTTTTGCTGGAGATTTTTCTATAAAAAAGGAAGGAAATCGGATGATACCTGAGAAAGGCATTCTGTAGGTGAATTATTGCATGTTAGGCCAAACAGGAAGCGATGTTTTGTGTCAAGGCTTTGATTAATAGGCGCAACGTGCCCGCAGACCAGTTTCCGACGTTGAAAACCTTGAAGAAATTCATTCATGGCGACAAAAGATTTTAAGGTTCCATTACTTCACTGAATATATGCAGATTTCTGCGGACCTAAACAAAGCTTTCAACAGATTTTGCTGAAAGGGACAATACAACTTAGTTTGAACTCGCCATTTCTTGTTTGTCAAAGCAACAAAAACTTCACAACACAGGTTCGCTTAAACAAAATTTGCTTTGTTTTTGTCGCAAAATGTCTTTTATCGATGAATTAGGTTATGTTCTCTAGACGTTAATAACAGCCAAATGTATCTTTGACACTGGAAATGTATTTAACAACAGTGAGTTGAAAAGTTTCTCTTGTAAGTTTGCGAGAGAGTACTTTCACTTCGGGTCGTTTCAAGTCGTTTCAAGTCGTTTCAAGTCAAGTCAGAGCTGACTCTTGGAAATGTGAAAATAAAGTATTGTATTGTATTGTATTGAAAGTCTGAAAGGTTTCCGTATAATTTTGCCCTCTACTTTATAAACAAGTAATCGCATGTTCCCTCGTAAAATTAATTTTACTCGGGCCAATTACATGTACGATTACGCAAGCTATTTCTCTCTCTTTATAACCACGTATACCAATGTAAATTTACCTCATTGTACCTGAAGAAGGCTGCTTTGGCCAGCAGAAATATAGTACTCTAAACTAAAAACCTACGTTGTATCGGTCTCTGCTTCAACAGTAGTATATCTTCACTTGTCGATTAGATCATTAATTTATCCAACGTACACCACAGGATTGTCGTCCATGGTAACCTCCATGAACATTTTATTTTTTTTATTTTTCTCCTGCAGAGCCGTTTTTTGATTGTCATTCAACGCTCCTCCAGTCCTCCCCACTAAGTAAGTTTGTAGACCTGACAGGTGGATTTTTTTATTCCGAACAACATGGGTCAACATGCAATTACCTCCCTCCTCCACTACCCCCTCCCCCCCCCCCGACTTGTCTGGGGTTGATAGCCAGCGTTACTTTCTGGGGGAATGATTGTCGTAACTTTCGCTCGGATATTTTTCTGACATTTATCTGACAAGTAAGAATTGCGCAATCTCATTCATGTTTTCTTTTCTACGGTATCAATCCTAAAACATTACTGCCGAAATATTCTAGTATAAATCAAGTTCGTGTAAGTCTTCAGTCTTTCTTTAGTCAACAACAACGACAGCAACTTTAATTGGTCATGCAGGTCGATAATAGAAGGCAGCCAAAGGCTATATATTAGTCTTTAGATTCAAATGATAAAAATACATCACTAGTGTCATGTTGCAAGGTGTTAAAAATAGCGAGAAGAGAGAAGAGAACATTATTGGTTCAACATTGGTTCATTTAATTTTGCATGTGAACCAATATCAGCGGATATCCTTCATGTTTTTCCTACAAGGCTTTCGGTCGATATAAGATACATGATCCTTTTGTAGTTCCCAGAAAAATTCCGTTTGTTGATCAATGTCATCTTCGAAACATGACGAAGAAGGGTCTTTTAAAAAAGGGTTATGGCTTCTCAAACCAAACACAAAGCAATCCCCAGACACAGAGTAAATCAGACAATTTCGGCTTTTAGTTTCTGGCTTGTTTTTTTTTTTTTTTTTTCAAGTGAAAACACAGCTAACAGCCCGGCACGTGGCGTTTTGTTTTGTTTGCGTGACAGAAGAAAATAAAGTATGCGTATGACGTCACCACAACCGCTTTCGATGTCGCAATTTTTCTCAGAAACCAAAACATATCTCCATGCATATGTGATTATCAAAAGATCTCAGATCGCAAAAGAGAACGGTTCTTTCAGAAAATGGGAACGCTTGTTTTCCAAGTTGCTTTGCTCACAATTGTCGCTTTTCATCGTTCGGAAGCCTTCATAAGAACCATTTTCGTCTCAACAAACGGCAACGACAATCAAACTTGTGGAAGTGAAAATCACCCATGCCTGACACTGGATTTCGTTTTCTTACGCGCTCAACAAACAGGGGCAAACTCCACGCAGATATCGGCAGCTCAAGGTAATTACACACTGGAAAATAGCCACAGTTTTAACAATTTAAACAACTTTGGACTGATTGGACAAGGATCAAAGCCAGGCGATGTGGAAATAACGTGCGAGAAAAACGCAGGTTTGTCCTTTGCCCTCAGCAACAAGATATTCTTCAAACGTATTAAGTTACAGAAGTGCGGTGGATGGCGTCCAAGCTCAGTAAATGCTAAAAAGCCTTATAGCGGGCTGGACGGAGTCAAATTCAGAGTTGCTCTGGATTTTCGCTACTGCAGGAATATACAAATGGTAAATGTCGAAATTTCTTCATCTCCAGGGATTGGCGTGAATGGTTACGATGTTGGCGGCGTGGTAAATTTTACAAATTGCATCTTTGCCGACAACACAGCGGCCAAAGACGAGAATGCAACTAACGCTTATAGAAGCGGATCAAACGTAGAAGAATTACGTAGCAAACATATAGAGAACGTATATTCAGGAGGGGGAGTGTATTTGGCTTTAGATCCCTACGGTCACAACACTGTCAATGTCACGCCAAGCCAGCACGACTCGTATCAGCACAACAACACATTTGTCTTCCGAAATTGTAGTTTTGTCCGAAATGAAGCGGTGTGGAGAAATGGAAGCAAAACGAGTGACTTTGTTGACACACCAGACCTACCATTTAGCCGTGGTGGCGGCTTAGCAATATATTTTCGATCAAATGCCAGTGGATCCACCATCGGGATTGAATCCTGTGTCTTCCGTGGTAATCGCGCGGATTGGGGAGGAGGTTTGCAAGTCGAGATGAAAGAAGAAACGCAAAATAATCATCTTATGATGGAAGACACCAAGTTTGAGAACAATGTGGGCTTTCTAGCCGGCGGCGGCGCTCGAATGGGTAACTTAATAAAGGGAGTCAAACGCAGTCTCAATACATTTACCGCAAACAACTGTTTATTCGTGAGCAACATGGCGATCTGGGGAGGTGGTACGTCGCTTTACGGATCGTCAATACCTGGAAAGTGTGCCAAGCATACAGATGCTGACTTAACTCAATTCTTCTTTAATCAATGCCAGTGGACCCATAACAACGGAACCGTGGGTGCCGCCTCTGGAGTTTTCCTCTTAAACCAGAACGAAGATCAAATTGGGCCAGACGCTCCATACCACATACGTCTTAATGATTGCACGTTTTTAAGAAATCACGTTATCCAGAGGGAAGTGCTTGTGTCAATTGGGGAAGGTGCACTTTACAGCGTGGAAGTGCCTCTTGTTTTCCGGGGAAATGTGAGCTTTATCAACAATTCCAGGACAGCCTTAGCCTTAGATGGAGCTACAATGGAAATTCGCGATCGCGTATACTTTATCAACAACAAAGGACTCAGAGGAGGTGCGATGGCCATGTATGGACGTTCAAGAATTGTTTTTAACGAAGATTCGTATGTGCTCTTTCAAGGGAATGAGTGCAGTAGTCAAGGTGGAGCATTGTATATCAACGCCCCCGGACCTCCTCTGGTTGGCTTCAAGGCAACTGGCACCAACACTCATACCTGTTTCTTTGCTTACACGGATTCGTCTTTGGATTTTGATGATTGGAAAACGAAGGTAGTCTTTCAAGGTAACAACGCTCCTTATTCCTCTGCTGGAAAGTCGGTGTTTGCCACTACTTTGAGGAATTGTCGGCGAGCTGGAGAACCTCGGCAAAATAACTCCGTCCTGCGATGGAAATTCATCGAATTCAAAGACCAGAATGGACAAAATAGCTCAATTAAGGATGAGGTCGCAACCGATCCCGTAGACATACAGTATAAAAGTTCAGACTGGGACGTTGCCCCAAGCGAACTTTTCAATGCCACTGTGCGACTACTCGATGAGATCAGTAATTCCGTCTTGGGCATTGTCAACATTAAAATCAATCCTCTCCAGCTATCATCTTCTATCCGTCTTTACACTCCTTCGACCATGTTCGTTGCAAACGGCACCATTTCCGATCTCAGGTTAGTTGGAAAATCTGGAGAAACATTTTCAGTTGAGTTGAACTTTGTAGGAAGGCAACTGTTAACAGAAACAATACCTCATCGTACATTAAAAGCCTGCAATCCCGCATTTACGCAAAAGGATGTGATGTGTGTATGCATGGACTCTACGGAGGATGGTATTTCAAGGTGCGAAACGGACGGAAAGACTTTTTATCTTAAACATGGCTACTGGGGGGGAACAGTGAAGGGCAAATTTGTCACTTATTTTTGCCCCATCGGTTACTGTCAAACAAATGCGCATGTAAGTGAAAAAATGTACGATTCTGATCGTATGTGCAATAGTGACAGAGATCAGACGAGCGTGCTTTGCGGAGACTGTAAGGCGAATTCCAGTATCCTGTTTGGAGGCGAACAGTGTTCCAGTAAGTGCTCCAATTGGTACTTGCTATTATTACTTTTGTATGGGCTGATCCTTCTTTTTGTGGTCATGGGTATTATGCTGATAGATCTCGATTTCTTCACGGGGTATTTGAATGCCTGGTTGTATTCATACCAAGTCATGGAGGTTATAACTCCTGATGGCTTTAAATTCGACGGCTTTATCGAGTTTTTAATCGGCCTGGCCAACTTCCAGTTCAAAGTAGGCTCAGGTGGAATTTGTTTTGCGGAAAATTTGGACGATACAGACAAGTTGGCGACAATGTACGCACTCCCAACTTATGTTCTAGTGGTGGTTGTAATATTGGCCAAACGTGTAGGTTCCAATCCTGATGGGTGGTTTAGCAAGCGAGTCAAAGCTGCACCGTTTCGCGCCTTCTGTACCATCGTTGTCCTCTGCTACACCGACATAACGCGGATTTCACTGCGAATTCTGAATCCCGCTCTTGTTGGATCCGAAGTTGTGGTGTATGCAAAAGGAAGCATTGACTTTTTCACAGGAAAACACATTGCCTACGGAATCTTGGCCATCTTATTCATTGTGGTATTCGTGGTGCCGTTTCCATTGGTTCTTCTTTTTCGCCCTTTCCTGACGCAGCGCCTCCGCCCACTTTTGAATCTCAATCGATGGAAGCCGATATTTGATGCTCTCCAAAACTGCTTCAAAGACCAGTATCGTTGGTGTGCAGCCTTCTATTTTCTTTGTCGACTGGAACTTCTGGCCATTTCCACTTTCGTGCCTTCAGGACCAGTTAAGAGAGCACTGCTGGAGAGTTCTTGTGTGTTAATCCTTCTCACCATCGCGTTCTTGAGGCCCTACAAGGAAGCCAGTGATGTTAAAGAAGACGAGGAGAGTTATGATTGGATCAATAAATCAGACGTCGCTGTCCTAGTTACGCTCACACTGATAGCAGTGTTCAGTTCTCCTATCGACAGTACCCTATCTCAGAGCACTTGGTTGGGCTTGCACTATTTCGTTGATATTTTGGCTTACATCCCCTTAGTTGTGTTAGGAATCGTTGCCTTCAGAATCGTCAGAAAATGTCGCGAAGCCAAGAAGAAAAGAGAATTAAATGAACCAGAAATGTCTGTCAGTGACGTGTCCGACATCACTGATGATGCGGCTGCGAGGTATAACCGACAGTAAAGCAGTAGCGCAAACTTTAAAGTGCACCTAAACCCCAATTTTGTTTCTTTTTATTACTTCCTTTTTGAAATCACTGGTGATCCTTGCAATCTGATTGGCTGTCAGCTATTTTTTACTCTAAATCGCATCTTTTTCTCAGCAGTGCGATTTATTACCGAATCTCACATTTTTTGCTCTGAATCGCATCTATACGTCGCATCATTATTGGTACTAACTAAAATCCTGTATTTGGGCAATCAAATTGTGCGATTTCAAAATGGATGTAATAAAGTGGTAATTGAACTTCGTGTCGTGCAATTTTGGTCTGAAATCATACTTGTGATTTCAAATCACGCGTATGACCACTCAGTTCAATTACCATTATTAATCAACTCAATGTACTTTGAAAAGTCGAATAGTGAAATATTTCTTGTTTTTAACGTCGCGTTTGTGAGTTATAGAGATTTGAATTTACAAAATGCTAATTAGATGACGTCAAATGAAGACTACCATTATTTCTACTTCAATTTACAATAGGCAATTCACAGCTTAAGGATAATCAATTTAAGAAATACTAAATAAAAACTGTTAATAGTCAATTGATTTGTAAAAAAAATATTACTTGGAGGTGGAAACAAGTAGTTGTATAATAAACGATTCTTGATTTGACGTCATCTTATTAACATTTTGTAAATTCAAACCTCTATAGAGCGTTTTCATATGACGTCAAGGCGGCCATATTGGTGTTCCAAACCAATCCTCCGGGAATTGAACTCTATTTTTATGCAAACATTTTCTTTTGTTTCAGTAAACCAATATGGCCGCTGGTCACGTGAGTGAAAACGCTCTATAATTCATTTACGCAACGTTAAAAACAAGAAATATTTAACTATTCATATTTTCGACGTACATAGAGTTGATTAAGCGAAAAATAAATTTTGGGTTTGGGTGCACTTTAAAGCAGAGGTCAAGCGAGGCTCCTTCAGCGGTTTTCGTCAACATTGCAAAGTCAAGTCGTGATATGACGAAAATAAGTTGAACAGACCCTCTTTTTTTCTTTTACCAAAACGAGGTAGTTTTAGGTTGGCGTTGTCTTAATGGTTGTAGGACACTAAGCGTGGTAATACATTTTGACTTTAATTTACGAAATAAGTTAAGAGTTCTAACACTTGTACCACAACAGTAGTTCCAAGTACATATTCTTAAATAAGATCATATGACTTTCATGGAGCATTTTTTTCAGAAGATGGTCGCTGGGAAAGTCGGGTGAAATGTTTTCGATAAGGAAGTGACAAGTAACTCTAGCAACGTGCCATTTATACACAAACCGTACGTACATTATGGTACAGATACCCACTGTTAGGTGCCATAAAATAAGAATAAGAAATATTATCAGGTGAATAACATTTTAAGATGCAATAGTTTTAGTGCATATTTTTGCAAGATTTTAAAATATATCCACAAGATCAGAGAGTGATCCAAACGACAACAACAAAGCAAACAGTTTGTTACCCGTGTTGACATCTACTGATGCTGTGTTCACTGTCAGGCGAAACTGTTTAGAGTAAACGCGTTTCAACGAAACACGTTTCCCGTGAACATGTTTGCAATTTCATTGTTCACATTAATTGTTAATTTCAAAACACATTTCACACCTAGCTCTATAATTTATGCTGTTTTATAAAGAGGCATAAGCTCGCATGAAATCTTTATAATAACACATGAACCGAAGAAGAAACAGATCTCGAACTTGCTGTTACATGTCTTAGATGTCTTGTGGTTTAATGTCACTTCTCAAGTTCTTCGGGAACGAAGAGCAATGCAATTCAAAGGGGACAGACCGCAAATAAATGTGGCTACTAAATATATATGAATTTCGTAACTGTTCATCAGTAGGATGCCCAAAATGCGTGCAATTCCACAATTGGTTTCGGCTCCATTAAATCCTATACCAATTGCAGAACATTTTAGGAGGAGCCACCCACAGTGTGAGCACAGTTACTGACAAGACATATTAGTCATATTAGTCAATGTTTGACAAGGAGACGTGTTTCGTCTGGCTTAGCTCGAAACTACCTCGTGAAGTAGTTTCAATCATGCTCAGAGTATCGAGTAAACACGACTGTTTTCGATCATTATTTGCGCAATGCGCCGCCTGATGTGAACACTTTTCACAGTGAATCATGTTTCATTCGTGATCAGACTAAATACTGATGTTTCGCCCCAGTGTGAACACAGCATAACTGACAAAGCTCAAAGTTTGTGATTGATTAATTTGTGTTATTATGATAAAAAAATAAACACGAAACTGTTTAGGCTAATTTCTGATTATGTATAAATTTATTTCGCAATAAATTGCTTTTTTGAACGGCCTGGTGACGTATATAGAGAATCACTATGTCGTAACCATAATGAATGACACGAACACGCCCGTATTAAAAATATTATTACACTTATGACCACTACTTCCACAGGTCAAATTGTTCCATGTAAACATTCTAATGGCTATTTCGCTCACACGAGTGGTCAATTACTGAATGCCTTTCACACAAACCGAAACAAACACAGTATCGCAAACCGAATGTAAACTTTTAAAGAAAGATGTGTAGTTATAAGGAAACGTGTTCGTATGTTACGAAAAATGGTTAGGGTTAGGTTATGAGCGAACTTATTTACTCCTCGATTACAAAAACAAATTATCGTAACGAAAAAGCCTGTGTCATCGACAACAAATTGTCAAGAATAAAGTGGTAGTTTTTCCTTTTCAAAACGAAAAATGTCCATGCTTTCGGCAACAAACGTGGCAGTTTTGTTATCGGTAACTCCCTTTTCCCAGAACTAGTGTTTCGGCCCGACAGTGTCGACTAGAACAAGTTTTTTTAAAAAAGGTATCGATAACAAACCGTCAAAAATAAAGTTGTCGACAACAAAGTAGTATCCTTTTCTTATCGATTTGGTCTCCAGTGTGTGGAAAAGCTGTATCGGACTCTTACAGCGGTGATCGAATACACACAGTTGTCGACAACTATCTGTCTGGTCTGTCGAGGCCCTTAACAAGCGTGACAGCTTTGGTTATCAACAGTGATTTACAAGTATGATCATTTTGGCAAACAGGTTTGTTGTACCCAGGAGCGTATGACTTTGATACAACACGTTGCTAAGCAACTCACGCCTCAGAGTTTTAAGGCCTATGATCTTAATACAACACGTTGCTAACAACGCGCGCTTCGAATTTTAATGGTGGTAGTTATTCCCTTATCCCCAAGTACCAAAACATTGCACAACTGCTTCCATGCAATGTATGTTTATTCTGGTCCACAACAATAAACTATTTCTCAATTGCGTTTAGCCAAACGGTGTTTAAGTTCTTCTATATATTTCCTCTCTAATTAACGTAAACTTGTACTTTTTCACGGTTGCATATATTATACTGACAAAAAAATGGCGCAACATAAGGCCCTGTTACAAAGCTTATAAAATTACTCTTTAACTCTGAAACGATTTCAGAAGATGTTTGGTTTCCATTGTAAAAGAAATACTCAGTGAGCCCCATTATTTTCTGCCTTGAGGGTCCAGCTCCACCTTGAAATTGAACAAAGAGACATTAATTAGAAAGCTCTGTTTTATCAGTTTGTTTCATTCTAGATGTGCTTCTTCAATTTTTACGTCTGGTGAACGCAAAAGAATTGTTTGTCATCGGTCTTAGATGTAAATGATAGCAAGGGGTCCTGCCTACCTACCAACTTTCTTGGATCTAAAGGTGAAGCACCTAACCACAAGTATCTGAGATCTAAAGTTAATGAGAAGAGGACCTGCATACCTACTACAAATGTTTGATGCAAAGTTAATGGAGGATGAGAAGGGGATATGGATGTCTACCACAAGTGCCTTGGATGTAAAGTTAACACGACAAGAGGATCTGCAAGTCTAACCAGAAACGGGTTGAAACGTGCAACTTTCTTTCGTACGCTTCAAAACAAGCTTCCGATTATTTAATTTACTAAGAAGTTGTTACAGTCATATTTGGAAAATCAAGATAAAAATATCAACCAATCAATTCGCTAGAACAACTTGCTTCCAATCTCCCTGGACCGAGGGGTTTCCAAATATGGCACTAAGCAAAAAATGAACATTTGGAAGCTGTGCATGCGCTTTACATGTTTCAACCCACTTAAAAGTTTCTGGTCTAACAGAATGTCTTAGATTTAAAGTCGATGAAGGATGAGAATCCAAGTGTCCTACATCTTTAATTAAGGGAGAACGACAAAGGGGACTGCATATCTACCACAAGTGTCTAGGATCTATAGTTTATGGAGAATAAAAAGGGACATGTATGCACACAAGTCAAAGGGCGAAATACATTTGTCGGTAGGATACAGATAGCAAACTTAAAGGGAACTTATATCTTGGTCTAATTATACCCTTACCGTCATCACACTTAAAGCTACATACAAACCAGGAGTAAATTTTAAGAAGCATCGGTTGAAGTTAAAGAACTTACAGGTGAAAAACAACTAAAAAGAATAATACTCAGGAGAAAAGACATAATTCTGTGCTGGATTTAACTCCATTATTTGGCAGTGGTCTGGTAGTAAGGGAACTTTTTCAAATCTCATGTTATTTTCAATGAAGCCAACCAAAATTGATCTATAGTTGTATTTTGGATTGGATTATATCAGTTTTGGTAATAAGACTTAAGATTTTATAGATTAGATTTGGACAATTCTTGTACATGTAACGAATTTAATCATACTTATATTTTAATTTGTGCAATATAAGCAACAAATATTATAATGATTATGATTATAATTCTTCTTCTTCTTCTTCTTCTTTTTATTATTATTATTATTATCTTCATAAATGAACTGGATGATCTTTTTCCGAATTGTTTCCTAATGGAGCGGGTCATAGCCCATGACCAAAGGTCCCCTAGGGTTTTCTCTTTACTCTAAAGCTCCAACACCTTTCTCAAAATCCTCGCAGTTCCCAGTAGTTTAGTCTTCTGAAGTAATGAAATACTAATTATTATTATTATTATTATTATTATTATTATTGTTGTTATTATTATTATCATTATGATAAATTCACAAGATCGACAGAGGGGGAAGGGGAAATAATTTTGTATAAAAACATACTTGAACAATCCGGCCAGGGAAGCTGGATTGGCCAAAAGGACATGCTGAGCCACTGACCACTGTATGGACAAACGTACAGCAAGGGTGGATTGAAAATAAAATCAGTGCCAATTTTACAAGCCACTTGGCAAAATGAAGGAGAGCCATCAGCGTCACGGTTCATGCACACCAGAGCACCATTCTTGGGAGGGTCGTACATTGGACATTTAGCCACTGAAAATTACAAGTTGAAATTTACTGAATTTGAAGAAATGAACTCATTTAAGATTAACTTTCTATAATAATTAGATTTAAAGGGAAGTTTGACTATGACACCAAAATAATACGACACTATAATGTAATGTGCTGTTAACGGAACACTGTCCAGGCTAATATATCGTTGTTTTTTTTTATGATCGTGTCCAGGTGCTTGCTTTAAGCTTCCTTAATTATCTTAGAATAATAAGAAAAAATCGCCAAAAGTGATGAACGGAAACAAAACTGAACTAAAAAGACAACAAATAAACCAACTAACAAAACTCAAAATTTCACCAGAATGAAAACTTTGATTTCTTGACCGCCTGTCATGAAATCAAAATTGATGAACTGTAATCCACATCCATCCTTGCAATCCTACACTTTTTCTCCAAGTTACTGAGTCTCTTTTGCTCGATAGAATTTTTTTATTCGATTTAGGTCTATATATGGTGGTATTTAAGTCTATATATGGTGGTATTTAAGTCTATATATGGTGGTATTTAGGTCTATATATGGTGGCATTCAGGTCTATATATTGTGGTATTTAGGTCTATATATGGTGGTATTTGGCTATATAACAGAAATTAAGTAAGCAAAAATTCGTTCTTTCGTCAGGATAGCGTCCCTTTTAAGACGACTTTTTTTCTAAAATCTCTTCCAATGTGTTTCGACCTTACTCCACTTTGTTCCTCTCCAATCCAGAAGGCGTAAAAGGTGTCCTTGTTCAAGACTTTAACTTCACATGCAATCAGGTGAATTAATACATCTATGTGGAGCGATACAATGTCAACCACAGACTCCGACAACCAACCCTCCACTCTTGAGCTCGAAGCCATCCTCTTAAACCGGGGGGGGGAGGGGTACTCAGCCCAAGTCAGGGTAGGGGTGTGCCGCCCAGACCGTCAAACCCTGACTCTGTTATGCAGAAGACTGTTCGCACTTCTACCAAGCTGTTTATGACTTAAATTGAACTGAAAAAACGACGCACTGGTTTGATTCCTGACAAGGATTTTGTCGGATGCAAGGTTGGCCTACAGGAAATGTCGGGAAAATATGTCTTGGTAACTGAAGGGTATCTATGTACCCTGTCTATGACAGTGTCAACCCACCCCACCCTACTGAATTTAGTTCAAATGGGAGTACCCCCCGGCTCTCATAAGAACAAAATGCCATATTCAGTTGTTTTAAGTCATCATTACCATGTTGTCTCGCTATTGATTTTAGCAAATAAAACAACTTACTTTTGAGCGTGATTGTAAACGAGCATCCGCGGTAAATGTTTGGTTTTGGGAAGGCGAAGTCCTTCACGATATACTCAACCTTATATTTTCCAGGAACTTGGAAGGTCTGACCGTTTTGATAGTTGGCGCTAATTTGAGGAGGCAAATGAGAATTGTCCGAACAAATCGGCCTGTCCCAGGAAACCCTTACAGATGGACTGCGAGGCTCTTTGACAATATCGCTTGGACAGAAACTGCAAGATGGTAGCTCTTCATCTATGCACAATAAACAATACTTTGAGTTAGCAAGTATAACAAAAAACGTCTAAACAGCATAACTATTTAGCTGATGTATTTTTTAATTTTAGCTCATAACATGGTCCGAGTTCTGAATTTTAAAGTTCTAGGTGGGGTCGACTTAGAAGGATTCAGATTGCGTAGCTGCGGGATCCTTCGTGTGCAGGAATTATATAGTTTTGGCAGCAGAGACGCGGATACGAGTAGCGAAGCTGCGTAGAGAATGGTCCCGCCTGCTTTTACCAATTCCTTGGTTGTTTTAATAGTCCGCGCACCAGTGCGCAGGACAATAACAAGGCGTGTGGTTCAAAAAAGTTGTTAAAGATGGATAGCATTCAAATACCCCTAGAATAGCGGCAGGTAGTATGTTCCCCCGTGGCGTCGTCGCTCAAAATGGCGGCTCTCCCGCCAAAACTCTGTCCTCGCTTATAATTGCGGCTTTACTGCCAAAACGTTATGCGCATGCTCGCATCAACAATCCCGCAAGCAACGTTGGCTAAGAAGGACTAGCGTTTTCCTGTGCTGCAAAAACGCTGCAAACTTTTAACTAGATGTGTTACTTAGAATTCCAAGGATTAAGGTTTTTTATGTTGGGATTAGAAAGTCTTCTCAGATCACATTAAAGTTTGTCATGTGATTACCTCTTATTGTAACAGAAAACTGACAGCTTCTATGATTTCCAGCTTTATCTGTCGCGGTAACATGAACTAAATGCCGACCAATGGTAAAGTTATAAGGAGACACGTGACTGGACTGCACTGTGACCTTGGCATTTGGATCAACGGAAAGTGAAGTGTCATTAGCACGCACTTTCCAGGACACCACTTCGGCGGGACTTCCTTTTTTGGCGACTATTGTTATGTCATCCGGACAATAAACATCTGGTGGCCATATGTCTAAATCAAAGCATACATCCAAATTTGTCAGCTTTTGTTTCTAAAGTCAAGGGTGCTCAATACTGGGGTCAAACGGGTGAAAAATGGCTTGCGTCACCCCTTTCAGGACCCCACCCTTCCGCCAACTTTCGCGCGTTCGCACTCGCGCTCTAAAAAAACAGAGAGCGCCTGACCGCAGGTTTCTTGCGTGACAATAATGCGAGAATTTCAAACAACCTACCAAGAAAGTTAGATCGCCATCCTTCACTTGACAAAAGGAAAATTTAAGGTACTTTCTGAAAACTGAGTTCGTGTTTCGTTGTTCAGTAACAGCGGTGTGAACGAAGCGACCAAGCGAACGATCAAAGTGGACCAAGCGGATACCAACTCGTGTCAGAAAGGCCGCTATGCATTGTTATACTGAAATAAGACTGAAGATACACGAAAGCAATCGCTACTTTCTTAAAACTAGTTTCCTCTTCCAATAGTTTATTTTCATGGAGTGCGGATTATCTCAGTAAGACATTTGTGACGGAACAAATTCATTGTGCTCCAGAAGAACGGCGCTTCTTTCTTAAATTTCTAAAATACTTCAGGAAGGAGGCAACTACCTGATCATGAGAAGGGCGAAGGACCCGTTCGTGGTATTTCACACGAATAACTTACCTACACATTTGTGAACATCACCGCTCCATGTTCCATTAGGCTGGCATACAAATTGAAAATAAACTTTATCGTGGTCATCTTCCAGAGCATACCCAACTGGACAAGAAAACCCGCAAGTTTTGTGGACTGATGAAGAGCCGGTGACGCACCGGCTATCAAGAGGATTTGTCCATTGCATAGGTGGCAATTTAGGACAGTCAGCGTTCACTGAAAAGAAGAAAACAGTTAATTTTGCAAACGTTCTTAGAAGTAGTTTAAACTGCATTCGATTGCCCAAAAACACAGGATGAAACTCACTGGATACAAATTTCGAGAGTACATTGTTTTTGACAAAAGAAACAATAGTCCGAATGTACCTACTTATTTCTAGTAACCTTTTAAGTTGGCCTCGTCAACAGAATCAAAGTTATATATGTATGTATTTTTTGAATAAACGCGTTTATTTTTTTAAATAAACAAGTTAAACTCAGCTGCTTTAAGGACGCGTTTATTCAAGAATTTTAGGCTATAAGGAAAATCAGGCACACAGAAAGTGTCATATTCTTAAAAATAGAATGGTTTTTACAAACAAGGGAAAAACAACAACAACAACAAAAAAAGAATTTCTTTCAATGATGGCAAAATCCATCTTAGATTTAGCAGATGTAGCGTGGGGGCGATAAAATAGAATTCTACGTAAACCCTTATGGCACAAATTCAAGTTCTTCAGAACAAAGATGCCGGCATTGTAAACCGACCAAGCTACGGTGTCACTTCAAACGCTGGGATGGGTGAAACATTGCTACAAGACGAAGATTGCATCGTTAGATTTTAATTTATAAAAGTTGAAATAGTCTTATTGAAAACAGTCTACTGGATGAAATTATTTCTTCTTTTTTAACTTTTAAATACAAAAGATGAAAATACAAAATTTAGAGCAATTTATATCAATTTTTGTTGTATTTCAATTTTTGAAGTATAAAGCAAGCTAAGGCTAATTCTACGTAGAACATTAAAAGCGACAACGACATGACAGAGCCCAAACTGAAAGCCAAAATGCAACCGTGGACAGCTGTTTCGACCTGGTTGGGTCTCGTTAGCATGGTGTGTAACAACAAAAAGAAAGAAAAACTAACGTGAACGCCAATTCTCTACCAAATCGCACGTGGTGATGACTACAGATGAGTTTGAAAAATTGGCCTTCATCAGAAAAGGAATGTTTAATGACTACTGATCTCACCGTGTGGATACCTTCCAAAAAATGGGTGTTTCTTGGTGTTGCGGAAGCCATTGTTGGTTAGCTTTTGTGTTGTGGTGTGAGTATTGTTCAGTGTCTTTTGAATCTTTTGTTTCACACCAAGAAACTACCAAATAAATCGTTCATACTCGCGTTATTTTCGATTTTAGAACAAAATACAGAATGTTTCATTTTATTGTAATACGTTATTCTTCTGTAGGCCCCTGAGAAAGCGTTCCATATCAGAACTGGTAAGGTTTGTTTTAACATTTCGGCATTCAGTGGCCGAGCGTGCAGCCATGAACACCATATCAATCAGAAGAATATTGACTAAAAATTTCAAAATTCAAAAACATTTTCTTGAGACGTGAAGGGTGTGGTGTGAAAATATAAGTTTTCTATTGGCCAACTTGAAAACGGGAAACAGCAATAAGAAGCCATATTATTACATTCAACTTGTATGTACTTTACCTGCTGAAATTCCTAGTTGAAAAATGATAACTAATACTTGAAACGCCGTCATCATTTTCATTATGCCTCTGAGCTCCGCTACTTCATCCAAGTTTTCAAATCAAATGTTGTAATTTAATGACTAATGTCCCTAGCTTTATACTTTATAGCCGTGCAACTAATTATGTAAACTTGTCAGCTAGAGACATGTAATTCTTATGAAAATTTACTTCAGTATTTGATCATCTGTTGAGCAATAAACTTTGAAGATGATTGCTTTTATATTTTATTTACCGTGCTGTCTCTAGATAATTTAAATGTATAATCTTATAATAATTATATTTTTTCCCGCCACACGTTAGAGAAGACAAGTTGTTGTTCTTTTTTTTTTTTGGTTTAACTTTTAACGCTAAAAGGCATCGTTTATTCTTTGTAGCCGATCGAAAAACTTCGATATCAAAATAACAGTTGAATCCAAAGGACTTGAACCACCACTGGGAATATTGGAGTAAACTGTTCTCAGTAATGTATAAGTAATAGTAATTGGACTGAGTGGAGTACAATTCATGGAGTAATCGGGCGAGTAATTTCAAACTTCGATATCAAAATAACAGTTGAATCCAAAGGACTTGAACCACCGCTGGGAATATTGGAGTAACCTATTGTCAGTAATGTATAAGTAATAGTAATTGGACTGAGTGGAGTACAATTCATGGAGTAATCGGGCGAGTAATTTCAAATCGGCCGAGCACGTAGCGCAAGGGCGATTTGAAATTACGAGCACGATTACCCCTGAATTGTACGACACGAAGTTCAATTAGTAATTAATCGCATCAATAACCAAATATAACGCAAAGCGGGTAGCCTGAAGTGCAGGCGTCTTTTTTTGGTCACAAGTGCTGAATTTGGGGGCGGGGAAGAGAAAGAAATAAAACCGCCGTGCAGCCGCAGCCAATGTTACAAAAAGAATAAAGTGACAGAGCAAACGATAACATGATGCCTCCCGTTCAAAGTTCAACCGCTCAGAAAAATAAACGCGGTTATTCCAAACACCTTTTCACCGAGTTATTTTTTTAAGGGATTTTAACCGGGTTACTAACAATATAACCCAGTTAACTTACCAAGTGCGGCTGCAGCCAGCAGTAAGTGGAAAACTGCTATGCGGGCCACTTCTTGTAAAGGTGTGAAAAATGTTTGTCTCTTTTTCTGTATTAAAGTAAGGACCTGGTCGCACTACAGTCAAACAAAAATTAGCCCGTGCAAATGACATAAAAACAAAAACATTCCACAAAAATTTTGTTTTCCTCGATTTTTGCACGGGCTAATTTTTCAGTGTTTTTGACTGTAGTGCGACCAGGTCCTAATTTGCAGCTTCTTTAGCTTTCTTTGGTCCTAAGTAGTAAGTAAACAACGAAACAAAAAAAGCACATGTTTTTTAAGCCGCAATTTTTTCGATTTGTTCACACAAAGCAGCAATTAGCAGCGTGTATTTGTAAACTTGTTAACTAGACACAGTTGATTATTATGAAAATTTGCTTCAGTATTTGATCATCTGTTGACCAACAAACTTTGTAGGTGATTGTTTTTTTTTTAATGTCCGTGCTGTTTCTAAATAAAAAAAATTGTCAATTTTGAAACTTTTGAAGACTGAAAATTAATCAAATGTATTTTATTCAAGGCGTCACTGGTTTCTTATCGACAGTGGTTACCATGTATAGCAACATCAGGTTAATGCCCTTTGTTTTAAATAATGTTGTTTTTCTCAAAATCTGGTAAGACACTTCATAATGAAACTTTCAAATTCTGTATCACTCACGTATCACAAGCAGCAGACGAAGTTTCAAGTAATATATCAAACACGAGGAACAGTGTTTCATCAGATTTCCAAACACCGAGAAGTGGATTGGAAAAACGAGGCGCAGCCGAGTTTTTTTAAACCACTTCAAGGTGTTTGGAAATCTGATGAAACACTGTTTCGAGTGTTTGATATAGCTTCTCAAACTGATCGTTAAATGCGGAGAAAACGAAGGAATAAAATCGCCAAAATCTACAGCTGTTTCGAGAAAGGTTGTCGGAAAAAGCGCAAAAGTGCACGCGACAATCCCGAAAAATAATATGGGATATGATCAATGAATTTTAATAAGTCAAATAAATTGACATGAAACCCGCGATGCCTCGTCCGTACAGGGACCATCTTTGATGGCGAGCCATTGGGATAAATGAGTTTTTAGGATATGGCGTGGATGATTACCCACAACACCTTTCTGGATTGTCGCGTGCACTTTTACGCTTTTTTCCGACAACCTTTCTCGAAACAGCTGTATGCAAATTAAGAAACGATTTCAAAACCTCCTTCACGGTAGTGATTTCCTTTGTGTTCTCGGCATGAATTATTAATGAGTTTGAGAAGAAAATTTATAAGACGGTCAGTTCGAGTAAATAAAAAATCATTTTTTACAAGAAAAAAAACTGAGTCGAGCCTCCTTAATAACGTGCAGTGGACACTTACTCCCCAAAGAAAACCTATGTTTATTGTAATTCTTAGATACTGTTTTGTTACAGTGTATAATCTTCTCGCCCTACTTTTAAAATAAAAGGAATTATGAATGGATACTGATGATAGCCTCAGTGTGTACTTTCCAAAAATTCGTTTTTACTCGTTATCTGGATTAAATTATCGTCAGTAATAACGTAAAGCGGGATAACTTGACTTGAGAACCTGGAGTTTTTCCAAACAATGGCGAATTATTGAGATGTGAAAATTTGTCTCTTTATCTGGGAGTAATTTGCAGTTTCCTTGTTTCTTAGTTATAAGTTAAACAAAAAGAAGTAGCAAACACGTTTTTTTAAGCCGCATTTTTTTCGATTTGTTCGGAATGCAAATGTATATTTTCTTCACTTTGTGTTTGATAGACAGGATCCGTTGTTAACTGAACAGCTGCATTGAGAACAAACAGCACTTAGCAGCGTGAACTTGTGAACTTGTTAACTAGACACAGTTAATTATTATGAAAATTTGCTACAGTATTTGATCATCTGTCAGACCAACAAACTTTGTAGATGAATTTTTGTTTATGTTATTAATGACCGTGCCGTTTCTATATTTCTGTTAAATACCCGTATTGTTAAGGCGCAGAAGGCGCCTAGTTTGTGAGCTGTTATCACGACCAGAGAAACCCTAACTGATTATCACAAAGACCATTTTACTTGAGTATCTATTACAACGGTCTTGCTTTCTGTCACCATATATTTTCCTTTAGCTTTGAGTAATGCGATGCGGAATGCAAGCAAATGAACGCTTCTGAGCAGCACTTTCATTTGACGTATTGTTTCTTAAAATCGCTTTTTTTTCTTAATCTTGCTTCGGTCTTGGGCTCTTTTGGAACTGAAAGAGATAATATTTACTATATATTTGTTACTAACTATAAAGGGAAATCACGATTATGGTCATTTTGTTTATCATATAACGACGATTTCTTCTAGGCGGTATGAAAATGTCTGTTCACCCCGAATATTTTGCAAAGCTTCAGTTGTAACATTTTTGTTCGAAATTTTTTTCATCTGCAGGTTCATAACGAATTCAAGTAATATATCCAACACGAGGAATACTCATCACCAGGATTCCCAAACACCGAAAAGTGGGTTGAAACTGAACGAGCTGCAGCAGATTTTTTTTTAGCCCACTTAGAGGTGCTCGGATACCTGATGAAACACTCCTTCGAGTGTTTGATATAAGGTGTTTCGATACAGTTTTGGGCGAGCATGGGGGGGAGGGAAAGTACGCCTGCAATTGAGACCCCCATTTGTTTATTTCTGCGAACGCTGGCGAACGCAAAATTCTAATTGGCTAATTCGTGCTGGGCGGTAAACATAGTAAATTATCGCGTGAAGTCATCCATGCGTAAACGGTACGAGCCAGTTTCTGATTGGTGAACGTATTGACAGTTGACGTAATTCGATGACAAGGACATCAGTAGGCGTAATGCGAATATCCCGGTTCTTCGAGCAGACGTTCCTTCCCTTCTTTCCCTCTCCTTTTTCGAGCCTCCTCTCCCCTCCCCCTCCCCCCATTTTGAAAGCGAAGAAGCAAGGCCCACAGGAAAAGGTCTTAGGTTACTCTTTCCCAGGCTGGGAAAGCAAAAAATAAAACAAAACGATACATCACAAAAAATTCTGCCAACATCTTATTTTATTACACAAGACTAAATATTCTACTAACCTTACACAATAAAGTTATGAAGATGCAACCTGTTGTAGAAGTTGTAAAATAGTAGACTTGAAGGCAGTATGTCAGGATTTAATTTTGTGTGGCTAAAATGTCGGAAATTGATTCTTTACTCAGTCAGAAAACGAAATTTGGACATTTCTTTAAAAATTTGTTCAAAAATTCAATTTTAACTCAGCTTGCTTTTTTCTGTCGAAGGTCACTTTTCCGGTTAGTTACTCAACAGTGCCTAAGGCTTAATTTGTTTTTGTTATTTCAATCAGGTGCAAGACAATTATGCAGACTACAGACTTCTAAATCTAAAACGTGACTGGCGAATCCTAATCTCCCAACTGTAGCCGTAAATCCTAACTATGAGGGCGGGGTCTGGATCACGTTTCACGGAGAATAAAATGGCCATTTCACGAAAAAAAAAAACATTCCTTACTTTTTGTTAATTAAATTACTACCAAAGAACAGCTTTGTTTGTTGTCTTCACCGACCGTCCAAGTCCTCGTTCTTCCTGATGTAAAAAGAAGGCTGGGTTCTTTGTTTTGCTGATGTTGTGTAAAATTACCTAACCTTGTAGAGTGACCTGGGGTCCAGAATGACGATCAGTCACGGTCATGCATTTGTCACGCAATTTACCACCGCCGTAGTTAAACGCTTACTGGATAATGTTTTTGGAATCACGGTTTACAGTAGCATTTCACGAGAAAAAAAAAACAACCCAGTCCTTTTGCAGTGGTCATGAAGAAAAGTCGATTCACGGTTTACGGGTATGTAACCAAATCACGTTTCACGAGAAAAAAAATAGCCATTTCACAGTTCACAGGGGAAAAAAGGCCTTTCAGCCTAACTCTTCTCAGTCAGCAGTCTGCGTTTGTCTAGCACCAAGTCCCATGTGAATTTGATTATTGCCAATCAGTGAAATCAGCGTAGATTACAAGCAATTTGATCAGGAAGAAAACCAATGTTCCAAGTCTGGCCAAAAATCGGTATCATGTTACTAAGAAGTTTGAATATTGTGTTATTTTCCTTCAGAAAGTTCGAAAACAATTTGCATCTCGGATAAGAATTTGAAGGTGAAGCAACTGTACATTTTCCTATTATTATTATTATTATTATTATTATTATTATTATTATTGTAAGATGTTTATTAACAATTAAAATAACTATTTACAATACATTAAAATTCTAATTACGATAAAATATGTACATTGGAAATGGTATAATAAAAGACTCGTCAACATTACATTTTTGAAATGAAACTAATCATTGTCATAAAAAAATAATAATAATCATAATTTTAATCTTTAAAATTATTATTATTATTATTATTATGGTCAGCCAGGCCCACGATACATGTTATTATTGACAAAGGACTATAATATAACAATAACTCTAAGCGCACCAGAGCCGGACACGTAAACCCCAAAAAACCAAGTGTTGGAAAAAATAGGGACCGTGTACCCCCGACCTATGCAGTGGTGCTACCTTTAGGGTTTTAAGGTGTTTTTAACTAAGAAATAAACGACTAAAATATGCGGCTAAAACTGCCGATAGTAAGTCTTAAGGTATTACAATAAACAACTAAGACGAAAGTTAACTTGTTTGAACAGTACAAGAGGCGGCGAGGCTGACCATAGAATGACAAATCTATCAACGGACACTTTTCAAACTCATGAACCGTGAGCCCCTGCGCACTACACTAGACTACACTGGTTCTTTGTACCATGTAAAATATTAATTTATGCCAATTAAGATTACCACAAATTACATTTACAAGTTCAGCCAATGCAAATAATAAATTATAATCAGAAAAGTTAAAATTTGTTGATTTGCTGATCACCATGCACGACTGAGCATGACGTGTACGCCTATCGCAATAGTGTACTGAGTTCTTCTTAAGGAGTTGTCAGGAGGCGTAGAAATCATGGGGATTATTTCAGAATGGTTCTGAGATGAGGAAGTTGGATCACGCATGATTATCTGCAAGGGATGATACTAGCTCAAATATAGGTGTTTTTGATATCTTAATACGGTAGATGATTATATTATAGGATACATGAACAGAGTACAGCTAAGAACAACGTGCACAGAGTGGAGATCTCCTAAGAGCTGTATCATCCCTTTACTTTATTATGATCTCATGAGCAACAAAGAATGCAACAAGGGTGTCGTTAGGTCATTGAAAAGCTACCAGTGCAAAATGTTCCTACCACCTAAGATTGTATTACAGGATACATGAACAGTACTGCTAGGAACAACTTGCACAGAGTGGAGATCTCCCAAGAGCTGTATCATCCCGTTACCTTATTATCTCATGAGCAACAAAGAATGCAGTAAGGGTCTATGTTATGTTTATATTTATGCACTGTTTATGTTTATGTTTTTGCGTTGTTTATGTTTATGTTTTTGCACTGTTTATGTTTATGTTTATGTTTATGCACTGTTCATGTTTATGTTTATGCACTATTTACGTTTATGTTTATGCACTGTTTATGTTTATGTTTATGCACTGTTTATGTTTATGCACTGTTTACGTTTATGTTTATGCACTGTTTATGTTTATGTTTATGTTTATGCACTGTTCTTTGCCATGGATTGGTTGTGGTGGCGGTGGAAATAGGGTGAGATGATCGGAGCAGTAGTTGAGGGGGAGGGGGGAGGGGGGGGAGGGGGGACGTCTGCAGATAAGAGCTGGGTTGGGTTTGGGGTGGTGGTAGATAAGGGAAGCAGGGTGGGGCTTGTAAAACACCTCCTTGACAATTCCATGAGAGAGAAGTCAATACACTTTTATTCCAATCTTGCAATTTGTTTTGGAAATAATAATCTCGTAAATATATATTAGAGTGAATTCGTATAACCCGTGCTTTATATGCTAATGATCGTGTTATATTCTAATGAGCTATGTACAATAAAACAATAGGCGTGTGGTCGAAAACCCCAAACAATGCTTCTATAAGATTTTAATTAATTTTATAACAAATAAAAAGTCAGCCGTCTCAATTCCCTTTGTTTTATTGTACACAACTCATTACAATATAACGCGGCTCATTAGCATATAAAACACGGGTTATACGAATTCACTCTATTGAGGCTGAATTGTGCACGCAAAAGGTTTGCGTATCACGATAACAAATCGTTTAATTGAACTTATCGTACACGACTGCAAGGATGTGTACAAGACAAAAATTAGGTGGTTTGTAATAGTTGTAGACGGTCGTGGCCACTCACAAAGGTTGTTGTGAATAAACATTTTTCGTTGTGCTATATACAATGCCATTGGAGAAAGCTAGCGAAACAGTCAAGCTAAAATTCTACAAAAATAACACACAAAACTAAATCTTTGTGTTGAATTTGAAATGTTAAAAATAATGGTCCATGCAGTTTTGTTTACAATTATTCTAGTAGTGCTCCAAGAGTAACAAACAGTGTCTTGAGCGGCAGATGGCCAGGATGGAAATGGATTACATATTGAAAAAACATGGGCCACTTGTCAAGTTTGACGCATTTTGTCTTCGAAAACTTGCTGGACCAATGATTATGGTTTCTCTTCCAGAATTCATTTGGTATCTTCCTCTTAGTTTTCTATGATACTTCATTTCAATTTGGGGCAGTTATGACCCAAATACGTCAAAATCCCTGGACATAGAAACTTGAGTGAATGTCTTGTCATTTTGAAGTCCAAAGGTTTGCTTCTCTGATACCACTCTTGATGTACAGCAAGTTAAATTACGGTGGCGATGTTGAACATGGGTTTGTCCTTTGCAATCTGAAAGGAATTTTTTTTGGGCGGAGTGATTCTAAAGGAAAACAAATCAAATACAAGTAACGTAAAATTAATATGCAATCGTTGGAATTACCATCACTGATTTGATTTGATTTGATTTGTTAAAAATTACAGCTCCTGGCAACTTGCCAGTGTTGGTTTGAGGCAAACGTTATTCTGTTCTTTTTTTTTTTTTTTTTGCTGTAAAGTGTGAAAAACGTTTTACTTGATGTAATTTGAAGTGACAGTTTTTGAGATATGGAAACGAGTGTTGCCTTTTGTGTGAAGGCCTGCAGAGAGTGGGTCTCTTCTCTGTGGTCTTTTGTCGTTTTTGTGAAGTATTTTTTTCTGAAAACTCTTAAGGTGCTAACAACAGTTTCTAGTAATTTTCAGTAGTTACAGTTTGATGGATCAATACTAATACCTTTTATCAGTTGGTGCTACAATAATGGTATGAAACAAATGTCCAGTCAAGTTATAGTCATTGTCATGACGAAACAGGTTACTACATTAACAGTATAACATGTGAAAGACACCCTTAATTTTAGCTTTAAAGTGCCCATAACCTAATTTTTTTTATTTTCGTATCTAAATCTACACGTCACGTAATGAACATCTGCGAAAAAAAATTTGATTTCAGCAAAACGTGAAATTTTTTATGAATATTTCAAATCTTCAAAATCCTATTTTTTGTGGTATACCCGTCCCGCTGTTAAGAAGGCCAGCGGGATCACATGTTCCTTAATGTACATCACAGTTCCTTTGTTTGAAGTCACAAGTTCCTTTGTTTGAAGTTATGTGTTCCTTAATCTACGTCACGGATCCTTAATTTGTTAACCGAGAGGGACCGAGAAGAGACTAATGCGAATGGTGGACCAAAATGGCGGCAAATTTCGAAGACTTTAAAAAATCATAAAAAAAATCACGTTTTGCTGAAACCAAAAAAATTTTTCGCAGATGTTCATTACGTGACGTGTATATTTAGATACCAAAATAAAAAGTTTAGGTTATGGGTACTTTAAGTGCTTATAACTAAAAATGAGCTCGGTAAATTAAATTTTCGAAAATATAAGGTGGTTCTGAGCCCCTGCCCAATAATTTTTTAAACTTTGCAAAAAGTTGCATCTTAACACGCTGGTTACAATTCGATAATAAATATGGGGGTCATTGGGCTCGTTTTTTTTAGTTATAAACACTTAAAGCTAAAAGTAAGGGTAACTTTAAGAGGTTCTACTGTTACTATGGTAACCTCTTTCATCATCAAGGAGACGATAACCTATTCACCAATTACTGGGAATTTAGTTGTTACCATTATTGTAGCATTAACCTGTGAAAAATTGTAATATTTGAATGTGAATATATGAAACTAATATTAATCCATCAAAGTACTTTTCAGAATTAAATTTGGCGCCATGTGATCCATGCAATGATTGTCCTTTAATGCTCATAGCTGGTCTCATCAGCACTTGACTAATCGTTAGTAAGGAAAATTGGATGCGTGGAATCAAAAAGACAGAAATGTTTGCTTACCTCTTGCAGTAGACACCTGTAGCAAAGGATTTCTGTACTTGGGGACTTGGATGCTGTTATGGAGGTAGATCTTGAAGAAATACAGAATCATGTGGTAACAGCTTCTCCTGCAAGGGAGGAAAAGTGAAGTAAATCAGCTCATGTATCCACAATACTGACTTATATACTGATAAACAGCTGCTATAACTGACGCATGACAAGACTAGGAGTATAACTACTCCCCCCCCTCCCCCTTGGTGTGGTGTATCTAGTCCATCAGATGCCCAGCCATGCCATCCAGTATTTTGTCAGCATTTCCTATAAATGAACCACTATCCTTTTTGTACACCTTAGTAGAGAGAGGTATTGTGTAATCAAGCATCTTTTAGACCTTTTAACAAAAAGGACACTAAGAATCACTGACGTTCACGTACAAAATTTCAATTGAAGTTGCACTGTGTGCAAGTGACAGTAGGTCGTCAGCACGATTAGTACTATGATGTGAAATATGTCCGAACATCTTTGGATTCGAACCTGAACACCGCAGAAAAGATAAAAATAGAATTAAAAGAATGTCAGTTAATACCCAAACTACGAATCTAGTCAAGGATCTACGGTGTGTGCCCAGATCGAGCACTCTCGGTTAGCATAGACAACGTATTGCAACAGAAGCAAAGAGGTCATTGGGTTTGAATCCCATTAAAGCCACATTTATTTGTCGTAGCTTCAGTTTTTACTCACCTGTCAGTGGCTGCTGAGTTTATTGAATCAGCACCATAGTCTGGTGTTGGGATGTATCCAATTGTAGCTACCACCGAGTTGTTAACCTACAGTTAGGCGAGTGTAGTAATTTTGTCACTTAAAAGGATACTAGTTACGGTACAGTATGTGTTCCAATATAATATTTGCATTGAGAGTCAGCTTTTCCCACAAGAGAGGAGAAGTGAAGTAAATTAGCTCACGTGCTGAAAGATCCACAATACTGACTTATACTGATAAACAGCTGCTATAACTGACGTATGACAAGACTAAGAGTATAACTACTGTGCCCCTCCCCCTGGAAGTGGTGCATGGAGTCCATCAGATGCCCTCCAGTATTTTGTCAACAATTGTTATAAATATTCACTAAAATCCTTTTTCTAAAATCCTTTTTGTAAACCCTAAGAGGGAGGGGTACTATGTAATCATTATGTAATGAAGGATCTTTTAACCCCCTTTAACAAACATGAAACAATAAGATCTTCACGTACACAATCTCAACTGAAGTAACACTCAAAAGTGACGGTCAGTCGTCAACAGGATTAGCAATATGATGTGAAGTATGTCCAGAGCATCTTTGGATTTGGAACCTGAACACCGCCGAAAAAAAAAAAAAAAGCCAGTTAATAAACTAAAACTGTTCCCAGTCGCGGGTCTACAGGAGGTACCCTGAGCACCCGGGAGGCGGGGTGGGGCGTCACCTCTTTTATTGCAAAAAAGGGCCCTTAGTCAATCTGTATCAATTTCACACCGATCCCCCACCCTCTTACTCACTCTGCCCCTCCCCCTTATTTACTTCTCGTTATCCACCCCCCCTCCCCACATAATTCACTCTGCCCACCCCCACTGTATCTCGAACTGGCATCCTTAGTTTACCTGCATATATGGAGAAAGCAAATGAAGGGCAAAAAACGAGGCAGACATTATGGTACCTGGTTTGAAAACACATCGAAACACTGACTTCTGGAAGAACTGACGGCTAACAAAGGTCGGACACTGACGAGGTAGGTATTGTAATATCACGTGAATCTGGACCTGATGAATAATGGTTAGTGTAGAAAACATTGTAGCCCCCTTATGCAACATGTCATAACATTGCGCAGTAACAGAGGTCTTTGGGTTTGAATCCCGTTGAAACCGCAGATTGTAGTACGAGCTTTTACCTCATTTCTGGTGGCCCCTTATATAACGGTACACATCACCTCAGTTAGCATAGAACATATTGCAGCATTAACAAAGTGGTCGTTGGATTTGAATTCCCAATGAAGCCATATATTTATAGGGTTTTCTTTTCACCCCTGTCAGTGGCTGCTGAGTGTATTGAATCAGCACCATAGTAGATTGGGTTTGAATCCCACTGAAGCCAGTTTAACCTACGGTTAAGGCGAGTGTGGTGATTTTGTCAATAAAAGGATACTACTTACAATCCAGTCTGTATTCCAATGTTATTTTTACATTGTTAGTCTGGATTTTGCCTCTGATCGGCCGTAGCTGGCGGTTATTGGTCCTGCTCACTTAACTAAAAGAAGCACTCAATAATATTTAACCTAAAGCATGTAGGCTACCACCGCAATTGAAATTATGGTTCTTCTAAAGGCTTTCTCTTCACACGATCGTCAATGCACTTCCCTCTCTGCTAACGTTCAATGGTGATTCGTTTAATGATCTTGTATCTCCGTCAGAAGGCTTCATGCGTCTTGATTTCGCACACCAAAAAAGGGATAAAACCATTTTAAATAAAAGAACTTCCCTCTGCTTTCGTTCAATGGTGATTCGTTTAATGACCTTGTAATTACCGTCAAAAGGGTTCATGCGTCTTGATTTCGCCACCAAAACAGGGATAAAACCATTAAAAAAGTGGCACTTTCGTCTCTGCTATCGTTCAATGGTGATTCGTTTAATGACCTTGTAATTACCGTCAGAAGGCTTCATGCGTCTTGATTTCGCACACCAAAAAAAGGATAAAACCATTTTAAAAAAGCAGTTCAGTAGCGATGTCTGTGAGTGACCAAATAATCCGTGAAGGTGATTTCAGACGTTGCTGTGTCGGAATACTGCGAGATGTTCCTGAAATTAAAATATTGGTTGTGCAGAAAAACACACATGGCATAAAAAAGCACAGCGGCGAACTTTTATTTTCAATTGCGTTTTATTATGAACATCATTATAACTTATAATGTTCCTAAAATTAAAACAATTTGCTAACTACAAAAGGACACGAATGAAGCACAGTAAACATACTTTTATTTTCTATGTTTTATCACAGTCACATTTATTACATGGTTTGCACACTCTTTTGTCACTCTTTCACTCTTTTGTCATGTACTCTTTTGAGAATGCCTAATAAGTACAAGTTAAGCCGGATTCGTCGATTGTTGCTTAAAGATTAGAAAGTTAGTTGTGAAGCAAGGCTCGAATGACGCAAATAAAACACACTGATAGACGTTTTTCAAATTTTATTCCCAACAAAAAAACCACACGTTAGATGGCTTACACACTCGTCATTTTTTAATCCGCTTAACGCTACCGATAGCAAGTTGAAGTGCGTGGAATTTTGTCAAATGCGTACATCACCTGCGTCGAAGAAAGAAGAAATCGGACGGTTTCGCACGAAGCTGAGGGTTTCGCCGAAAAAATGTTGATTCATTTGAAGAAAATAATGACGTTTCTTTCCTGAAATTCATTGGGTTGGTATTGTCTCTGAAATAAAACCAACCGTTGGTATTGTTCCTTACATAAATATATAATGTTTTGGAATAAAGACAAATTATTTTACATTTATGTTTAATAACAAAGCTTTTACATGTATCTTCAACTATGACACAGGCCTATTAACTATGCATAAGGGGTGCGCTCCTACGTGAAACATTTAGCGTCCAGGAAAATCGAGGAGCATTTCCTAACGGAATACCCCAGGATCCTCCAGACGGTACGCAAGGGTCATCTTTCAGCTTGCTATGGAGACTTTCGATACCAAGCCTTCAGATGCCACAGTTAAATTGTGAACTATTTTGTTTTCGAATTCGGGCCGAATTTGAAAACAAAGTAGAAGAGCCTAACAAAAAAAGGATCGAAAGCGAAAATGTCGAAATTTCGGATCGAAAGCCGGACCGAACTTCGCCGACACGATGTACAATCACAAAACACGATTTAAGCAATGATTGTTAACTGGTGTTATCTCCTGCAGTGATACAACTTCGTGGCTGTATCACGTAAAAAATGGACACTGCCAGACTTTTATTTTCAACTTAATTTATCACGTAGTTAATTAGCCCCACGTACCTCAAGCCAGTGATTGTCACGGACTGCTCATCCATTGTCCATTGTGGGCGTACGTCACTGGTACTCGGACGCCGTCTGTGGCCATCTTGATGAGGCAACAAGGTCTTACTTGAAACTGTGTGTCGGCCGGCCAGTAGTACCTTTTCTCGATGGCGTTATTGAAATTCAAGCCTGGTGCCGAAAGCTGGCGCTCAGTCTCCCCGCAGTTTCTGGAGTGATGAATTTGTAAACGATCTACACTGTGGTGTGTGCATTGAAACCCCGCGTGTTAAAGTCACGATTACCCTGTAACCCAATCTACGCTGGCAAATTTAACAGTAAGCTACTACCTCTGTTTATAACCTCCTATGAAGCCTTTGTGTTTTTGTTTGTTTTTGGGCTTAAAGTCATAAAATCTTTCGATTTGAAAGTCAATTTTGATGTATAGCCAATTTCATAGAGGTAATAACCAGTAATAAATGCCAGCCTGCCTAACTATCTGCCTGTCACTGGAGAGGCCACTAAACCTACAAGGAGTGGCCAAATAAGGTCTCCTTCCAACAGCTGAATAGCCTGCAGCCTCCAGTGTCCTAAGCCTTGTCACAATTAACGTATCTGGATAAACCTTACGGAAGGAAGAGAAGACAAAGAAAAGAGAAAGAGAAAGTTTCACTTAATGCAGCGCTTGGACTGTCAAGTGAAACGTAAATGATCAACTTAATTTCGCGCAGCTAAGCGGGAGAACGAAATGATAACGACGACGAATAAGTATTTCCGAGAAAAGCCAGAGTGACGCCGAATCAGATTCGCAAGAAAAAATATGAGCCGATCGAACACAGTACTCGAATAAAACGCACAGAAACCCAAGCGTCAAATGAAAGGAAAAAGGGGAAAAAGGAAACCATCCCAGGGGTCCCACTAGTTTATTAAACTACAACTAAGTTAAGCCGAATAAGAAGTCCGTTGACTTCTGACCGAACGTGTGTGCATCAGTGAGGTATGCGTTGTAAGTTTTATCCAGAGCTCTATTTACCCACCATTCCCAACCCACAAGGAAATGACTGACCAAATTACTGAGATGACCTGTGGATGTGCTGTGGTACCGGCGATAACCATTGGGCCTGCTGTTATTATGGGGTGAACCATTGCTATGCTGTGGATGAGCATTTGGCATGCTGTGATACTGGGTTGACCATTGGGCGTGCTGTGATACTGGGAAGACCATTGGGCATGCTGTGATACTGAGGACGACAGTCATTGGTTGATCTGCAGTTTGTGGTTGAAACAGTGTGAGCCAAGTACAAATGACGCTCAGGAAGTGGAAGTAAACTAAAAATCAAGGAAAGAAATTTATTCACGAATCATAGTTTACTCCAGTTGATATCTGTTCCATTTAAGATAGAAATCAATGTTCCTGTGGACCAAATCGGAAATTGTCCATTTCCGAGTAAGCCTTAGCCTCCTTTTTCAAACCAAGGCCAAGTGCAAAACTTTTCATATGGATATAAGTTTTATTTGCATGTGAAAGAAACCTCACTTTCATATAACTGGTTTTGTACTTGGCCTCGGTTTAAAAAGGAGGCTAACAGCAACTAGGAAATGGGTTATTCCAACTCTCTCCAATCCTATAATCTTCGGAAAATGATAGGAAACGCTCATACAATCTTCGGAGAATTTTCGAAAATCTTCGGAAAATTGCTCAAAACATTCTAATTAGTCTCGTTTATATAATAAACAAAGAAAACAAATGGCTGCTTGGCTAAAGTTAAGGTCTCGAAAGTTTTAATTCCGACCGACCCAACCTTATTCACCTCCCCACCCCCTTGCCCACATAATTCACTCCGCCTATCTTTTTCCACCCCAACTTCTCACGAAGGGGGCTGGATCCACCGTGACTGGTTCTAATCGTAGCCTATTGCGGCCTCAGGGCGGAATGAATCTATATTTTCTGTCACGTGAAGTGTGGAGGATCTCCCTGGCTACTTGATTAATCGTGGGTCATACTTGAAATTCAGACGTTAATTTTCGCGGACTGTCGTCCTTGATTTACATGCATAGATGGAGAAAGCAAATGTAGGGCACAAAACGAGCCAGAAATTATCGCACCTGTTTGAAAACACATCGAAACGCTGACTTCTGACAGAGCTGACAGCGACGAAGGCCGGACAGTAACAGGAAAGGTAATGTAATGTCACGTGAATCTGGACCTGATGAAATAATAAGAGAACATATTACAGAAGTTGCAGAGAGGTCGTTGGGTTTAAATGCCATTCAAAAACTCATTAATAATTCATGAGCATATCAGCCAATCACACGACGCAAATCGATCACGTGTATGAGCCTTTATACCTGGTAATCTACGATCATTATGAAAAGCCTGGTGGCGGCTTTGATTTCAGTCACAGGGGAGTTCGGGGCTGAATGGGCAAACAATGCAATTATCGCTGAATTTTTAATGAGAATGATTTTAAAATGACCGTGATATTTATATTAAGATCACACGTAATCTTTATATAAAGATTACTGATATGGGTAGTAATTGTTCAGGATTCTTAGTGCAACAAATGGTGACTTTAATATTTTTGTGCGGTACTGTTTTACGAAATCTGGTCTTTCGGCATTCTATTTGGAATCTTCTCAACAAAATAAAAAAAAACAACAGTTTAACAAGTGAGCCGTTATTTGAATGACACCAGCGCCCTCGTGTAAATTGCCAGGTAAGCAACTGGTTCGCAGATGCAGGCTGCTTATTTCTACTCGTTCTCTACCTCTGAAAAAAAAATTGTCAGCCGTTTTATCTACCGTACCTGACAACTTTAGTATAGCATTTTTTCATTAGATGTTTTCCCTCAGAACTACTAAATCCCAAAACTTTCGACAGGAGCCGGAAAGCAATGGTCACTTCGTCGAAGACGTGGCACATTTGTTGTATGCTAATCAGTCTAGTCTACTTGTTTTTCTCGTATGCTAATTTCCTCTTTGCACAAAAGCGCAATTGCTTTAATTCCGAAGGGACACGCTTTTGAAAGAATGTTTTTGAAGCCGTTCAAAAAACTCGCAGCACGTGTATTATCAGGTGTAAAAACTCTCGGCTTCGCCTCGAGTTTTTAAACCTGATAATACACTACTGCTCGTTTTTTAAACTATACTTAAAGCCACGTATATTTGTCGTGGCTTCTGTTTTAATTCCTCTGTCAGTGACTGTTGAGTCTATTGAATCAACACCGTAGTCTGGTATTAGGTTTGAATCCCATTGTAGCCACAACCATGCTGCGAGTTGTTAACCAACAGTTAGGCGATGTGGTGATTTTGTCACTAAAAAGATACTACCTACAGTCCAGTCTGTTTTCCAATGTAATATTTGCATTAAAAGTTAGGTGGTAAATATTAGCTTCTCCTGCAAGAGAGGAAAAGTGAAGTAAATCAGCTCACGTGCTGAAAGATCCACAATACTGACTTATGCTGATAAACAGCTGCTATAACTGTCCTCCTCCCCAACAACAACAAAGCTTTATTGTATGTTTAAATAAATAAATTACAAAGGATTACAAGGATTTCGGCCTGGAAGTGGTGCATGGAGGCCATCAGATGCCTTCCAGTATATTCGCTACAATACTTTTTTTTTCTACACCCTAAGAGGAAGAAGTATTATATAATCAAGGATCTTTTAACATCCTTTTATCATTCATAAGCTGTGTCTTCTACTTCTCAAATTAATAAACGCTAGCATGTAGTAATAGTCCCTGAATAGTATTAAATAAGTTTGTGTGTTTCAGTGGATTTTAGCGAACTTGCGCCGGTTTGTGGAAGTGGCCGCGATGAGAAAATTTCTTTTGTCATGATAGAAAGAGTGACCTCAAACCAGCCTGTTCAGGGACTGGTAAGCCACTTCCATTCGAAGTATTTTAGAGCATTTTTGGCTTGAATTAGGAAAAATCGTAAACTGGGTCAGTTATCAGTGTTTTCATTTGCGGAAAAATAATTGAAGCTCAGCCAAATGTCGTTAAGTTTTTTCTGTCGGGAACGTCTTCTGACGATTCTCTTTGCCAAGAAAATAAGTATAAAAAAAATCATTAAATGACTTTTTCGATAATTTGCACGTTCTATTAGCCCAACACGTCCTTAAAATGGGTTTGCGTGGCCCCACGCTTACGGCCTCCTCCCCTGATTATGGCTCCTGGACAAGACTAAGATTATAACTACCCCTTCCTCCTGGGTGTGGTGTATCGAGTCCATCAGATTCCCTCCAGTATTGTCAGCATTTCCTTTAAACATGAACTGCTCTCGCTTTTTCTTCCTGGTGGAGAGAGGTATAACGTAAACAAGGACCTTTTAAGACCCTTTTAACAAATAGGACACATATTCTAAATTCAGACGTTAATTTTCGCGAACTGGCGTCCTTAATTTACATGCACAGATGGAGAAAGCATATGTAGGGCACTAAACGAGCCAGAAAGTATCGTACCTGGTTTGAAAACACATCGGAACACTGACTTCTGACAGAGCTGACAGCCAACGAAGGCCGGACGGTAACAGGAAGGGTAACGTAATATCATGTGAATCTGGACCTGTTGAAATAATAGTTGCAACCCCCTTAGATAACATGTCAACTGAGTTAGTAAGGAAAACATTGTGGAGTAACAGAAGTCTTTAGCTTTGAATCAAGTTGAAGGCACAGATTTTAGTCCAGGCTTCTACCTCACTTCCTACGGCCCCTTATATATCATCCCCTTTCAGTTAGCATAGAGAACATATTGCAGTCCTTTCAACGAGGTCGTTGAGTTTGAATCCCAATAAAGCCACATATATTTGTCGTGGCTTCTGTTTTTACTCCTCTGTCGGTGACTGCTGAGTCTATTGAATAAGCACCATGGTGTGGTATTGGGTTTGAATTCCATTGTAGCCACCACCATGCTAGTAAGGCGAGTGTGGTGATTTTGTCACTAAAAGGACACTACTTACAGTGTGATCTGCGTTCCAATGTAATATTTGCATTGAGAGTCGGGTGGTAATTAATTCGCTTCTCCTGCAAGAGAGGAAAAGTGAAGTAAATTAGCTCACGTGCTGAAAGATCAACAATACTGATTTATACTGATAAACAGCTGCTATAACTGAAGCATGACAAGATTAGGACTATTTAATGAACTACTGTGCTCCTCCCCAACAACAACAACAACAACAACGCTTTACTGTATGTTTAAATAAATAAATTACGCATGACAAGATTAGGACTATTTAATGAACTACTGTCCTCCTCTCCAACAATAACAACAACAAAAACAACAACAACGCTTTATTGTATGTTTAAATAAATAAATTACAAAGGATTACAAGGATTGGCCCCTGAAAGTGGTGTATGGAGGTCATCAGATGCCTTCCAGTATGTTCACCACAATACTTTTTTTTCCACACCCTAAGAGGGAGAGGTATTATATAATGAAGAATTTTTTAACACCCTTTTAACAAAAAAGGCACAAAAAAATCACTGATCTTCACGTACAAAATCTCAATTGAAGAAGCACTGCCAACAAGTGGTAGTCGGTGGTCAACAGGATTGGCACTGCAATGTAAACTATATGTCCAGAACATCCTTGGATTCGGAACCTGAATACCTCAATAAAAAGAAAAAGAAAGAAATGGATGACACTTCATACCCAAACACTGTTTCCATTCGCGGATCTACGGGAGGTACCCAGAACACACTGATCCTGTCAGTGGCTGCTGAGTATATTGAATCAGCACCATGGTCCATTGGGTTTGAATCCCACTGAAACCACCACCGTGCTGCGAGATGTTAACCTACAGTTAAAGCAGGTGTGGTGATTTTGTCACTAAAGCGATAGTACTTACAGTCCAGTCTTTGTTCCGATGTCATATTTACATTGTTAGTCTGGGTTTTACCGTCAAAATGTTTCATGCGTCTTGATTTCGCACACCAAGTAGGCATCTGTGTCAAGGGGATTTAGACACTTGGAGACTTGTTGGACGCTGTTATGGAGACAGATCTTGAAGATATACAGAGCTGAGTGTTATATAATAAGTTTTCCTGTAAGAAAGATAAAGTAAAGTAAATCGGTTCACGTGCTGATAGATCCACAGCACTGACTTATACTGGTACACAGCTGCTATCTCTGACATATGACACGACTAAGATTATAACTACCCCTTCCTCCTGGGTGTGGTGTATCGAGTCCATCAAATGCCCTCCAGTATCGTCAGCATTTCTTATAAACATTCACTGCTCTCGCTTTTTCTACACCCTAGTTGACTGAGAGAGGTATTACGTAATCAAGGATCTTTTAAGACCCTTTTAACAAATAGGACACAATAAGAATCACTAATCTTCACGTACAAAATCTCAACTGAAGTAGCAATGCGAGCAAATGATGGTCGGTTGTCAACAGCATTAGCACTTTGATGTGAAATTTGTCCAGAACATCTTTGGATTCGAAACCTGAATACCACAGTAGAGATAAAAAATGAAAAAAAAAGGATATCAGTTAAAACCCTAACACTTAGTACACTAGTATTACTGTTCCCAGTTGCGGAACGACCGAGGTAATTAGAGCGACTTGCGCCCGGAGCGGCGTGGTTGGTTGTTGGGGGCCGTCCCCACTAATCTTTCAAAGGGGCCCTCAGTCTGTAACATCTTCACTCCTATCCCCCTTACCTCCGTAGTCACTCTGTCTACGATGCCCCACCCCCTCTTATCCCCCTCCTTATTCACTCATCCTCTCTTATCCCTTTATTCACTGCCCTATGTTATTCTTTCCTCACCCCCACCCTTTACAAACTGATCTGGATCCACCGTGTTGCTGGCTCAAATCGTGGCCTTTTGGGGCACCAGAGTGGAATGATCTAGAATTCAACTTCGATTTCTGTAACGTGAAGTGTGTAGGATCTCCCTGGTACAAAACGAGGCAGAGATTATGTTACCTGGCTTGAATACACATTTGGAGATCGAGCCTTTGCCATGGCGGCGCCAATGCTATGGAATGCTCTCCCTTTGGAACTTGGAAGCCTGAACACTATTGACGGTTTTAAGAAACATCTGAACCTGCCTTTTAAACAAAGCTTTTATATGTCAATAATTTAAATTTTTATTTAATGATTATCTCTTATTTTTATCGATTATTTAATCTAGTGTTTTAAAATATTTTAACAATGTTTATATAGCTTTTAATAGTTATCTATTATTATGTTATGTAATTATTATTATGTAATTTAGTCAGCGATTTAGAATATTTAATAGTTTTTAGCACTATAAAAAAGTATTTATTATTATTATTATTATTATTATTATTTTATTTATTATTATCGAAACACTGGCTTCTGGCGGAACTGACAGCTAACAAAGGTCGGACACTAACAAGATTGGTATTGCAATATCACGTGAATCTGGACCTGATGAAATAATAGTTAGTACAGAGAACATTGCACAGTAACAGAAGTCTTTTTGTTTGAATCCCGTTGAAGCCACAGATTTTAGTCCGGGCTTTTAGCTCTCTTCCTGTGGCCCCTTATATCACGTCACCCGAGTTAGCATGAAAAACACATTGAATCAGCACCATAGTCTGGTATTGGGTATGAATCCCATTGTTGCGAGTCACCATGTTGCGAGTTGTTAACCAACGGATAGGCGAGTGTGGTGATTTATTGTTCCAATGTAATAGTTGCATTGAGAGTCAGGTGGTAATTAATGGCTTCTTCTGCAAGAAAGGAAGGTGAAGTAAATCAGCTCACGTGCTGAAAGATCCACAAACTGACTTATACTAAAGAACAGCTGCTATAACCCACGTATGACAAGACCAGGAGTATAACTACTGTCCCCCTCCACCTGGAAGTGGTGCATCAAGTCCATCAGATGCCCTCCAGTATTTTATCAACATTTCCTATAAATATTCACTGCTATTATTTTTCTACACCCTAAGAGGGAGAGGTATTATGTAATCAAGGATCTTTTAACGCCCTTCAACAAAAAGTGTGCCATGTGTACCTCCACGGGGGGTACCCATAGCACACGGGAGGCGGAGAGTGGGAGGCGGAGGGGGGGGGGGGGGGGTTGTCGGGCGGCGGGTTCGCGGGCAAAGAAAATACAGGGCAAAAAACGAGGCAAAGATTATGGTACCTGGTTTGAAAACACATGGAAACACTGACTTCTTACATGGTCGTCTATGATTTGCCGAGAAGACAACAAAACAAACATGATGGACCCTAACCCTGAAAACAATAGAGCTGCGTGATATCCAGGTCCATTGAAATTAGGCTGGAACTGACAGCTAACAAAGGTAGGACACTAACAGAATAGGTATTGTAATATCACGTTAATCTGGACCTGATAAAATAATATACTGTACCGTGCCGTTCAAATGTTATAAAATCTATCGTTTTTGAAAGCCAATTTTGTTGTCTAGCCAATTTAAAGAGGTAATAGCCACCAACCAATAATGCCAGCCTGCCTAATCATCTGTCCTTCACTAGAGAGACCACTAAACCTACAAGGAGTGGCCAAATAAGATCTCCTTCCAATGGCTGAATGGCCTGCAGCCTCCAGTTTCCTTAGCCTTGTCATAATTAACATATCTGGATGAACCTTACGGAAGGAAGAGAAAGAAAGCTTCACTTAATACAGCGCTTGGACTGTCAAGTGAAACGTAAATGATCAACCTAATTTCGCGCAACTAAGAGGAAGAACAAAATGACGACGCCAAAGAAATATTTTCGAATAAAGCCGAAGTGAAGTCGAATCAGATTCGGTGAAAAAGAAAAAATGAGCAGATCGAACACAGTACTCGAATAACGTGTAAAGAAACCCCAGGCCCAAATGAAAGGAAAAGGGGGAAAAAGATACCAGCCCAGGGGTCCCGCTAGTTAATTAAAGTTCAACTAAGTTAAGCCAAATAAGAAGTCCGTTGACTTCTGACCGAACGTGTGTGCATCAGTGAGGTATGAGTTGTAAGGTTCATCCAGAGCTCCATTTACCCACCATTCCCAACCCACAAGGAAATGACTGACCAAATTACTGAGATGACCATTGGGTGTGCTGTGGTACCGGCGATGAACATTGCGCATGCTGTGATACTGGGATGACCATTGGGCATGCTGTGGCACTGGGAAGACCATTGGGCGTTCTGTGGTACTGAGGATGACAGTCATTTGTTGATCTCTGTTTGGTGGTTGAAACAGTGTGAGCCAAGTATAAATGATGCTCAGGAAGATGAAATAACCTAAAAATCAAGAAAAAAGAATTACTTTGTGAATCCAATGTCTCTATGAACAAAGTCGTAAATTCAGACCCTCCCATCTCCTTGGCGTTTAGCTCCATCAACCCCCAACCACTTCTCATATAAAATGGATAGATGAGAGGACCCAACAGGAAATCAGACACCTTATTTGAGAATTACATAACGTAAATAACTGATCAGCTGTTAGCTTAGAGTGAAGGTTAGGGTTAGCAGTTTATATATCTAATTTTATGCTAAATAACCCAAGAAGCTAGGTGGTCCACTGGTAGTTTAGGCTCTGTAAGCCTAAGCCTAGCTGAGGTCACAGGTTCAGTCTTGAGGAAAGAGATTTTTGACTCTTTTTTACACTAAATTTTTATTGAAAATAAAATTCTAAGTCTTAATAAGGTGTGTGGGCACCTGTACGGCCCTCTCATCAATCCCTTCAAGTGCTTTCCTTCCTCCTACACCGTGCTTATTGGTGAGGTAAGACCGATGACTGACATATCACTGGCTCAATATTTACAGCCGATCGACAGGGTGAAAATTTGCATATTTCCCCATATGGTATAACTCCTTCAACGCTTCGCCTATTCGCGAATTAACAAGTAGCAGATAAAATATGAGTGGGAGATCTGTATGGGCGTTTACAATGGGCGAGCCGAAGGCGAGCCATAGTAAACGCCCTAACAAAATTCATTAACAATTCATGAGCAAGTAAGCCAATCCAAACACGTAATTTAAGTCACACGGATACCACTGTAAACCCAATACAAATTCCTACTGTCTGAAAGCTCGAAGAGGGCTTGAATAGATAGCAGGGAAAAACTGGGGTTTATGAATTAGCAATGAATTGTTGCCCTCAAATAGGTATTGTGTATGAAATTGATACAGAATACTAATAGGTCACTCAGTATTCTATCACCAATTTCATACAAAATACCAAAGCCCCCGCATTAAGTAATGATCCGCAAAAGAAGGATAGTGCTGAACGGCAATGCACGATAGAATGTCAACTATTTTCATTGTTACAACTAGTGATCTCATTGGCCTAGACTCAAAAGCCGCTAAAAAGTTAAGGTTCAAGGTCCATAAAGTGTAATTTTTTTAAGGTTTCAAGTATTTTGAGGCCCAATCGCACAACATGCAAGTTTTAAAAGATATTGTATTTGGGGAACTTCATCAAAGAAGCAAAATTAGTAGCTATTGTCTTCTGCTATTTTGATTGGTCAAGCACGAACATTTCCTAAAATAGATTTGACGCAAATGGATTTTCAGTATTTTTGTAATGAAATATAATTATGAACCAACAGCCCCTCCTCTATTCTTAAAATCAAAGTTATTCTATGTGGGGAAGAGCCAATGCCTCAGAACAATGAAGTTTACTATAGTTCTTGTGTGAAGCATTACTTAAAGCAAAATTGTGACGTAAAAAGGATAAACATACAAATGCTTAATTACCAGAGCACTGTTAACCTAGCCTCAGTTCTCTAATTTCTACTTAGAGTTCAAAACAAAGTTAATACTACAATTGTTAAAGGTAGCATTTGCGGCTACATTGTTAATAACATTACGTGTACCAGATGACAAACTTAAACTTCCCTGAGTTTCATCAGACTTATCCGGGAGAAAATAACTTGTAGTGGATGGCAAATCAATACTGGCTAGTTCAATTTTTTATTCTTAATTCTTCTAACAACCTCTTTGACCTCCAAAGTAAAAAAATGCTACTCCATCACTTCTCTAATTATTCAGAGGCAAAATTCTTAAACGCACTGTCCCAATTTGACCTGACTGGCGCAGTCTCAGGACTGAATGATGCAAACAAATCTTTTTCTGTGTTTTACAATAAACTAAACAAACTTCTCAATAAATAAGCACGCACCTTTTAAGCCAATATCAAAACGTAAGAAAAAGAGATTATTTAACCCTGGATAACAAAGGGGATCAGGATGTATAATCGCCTCAAGTCATTTATTGAAAAATACAATATTCTCCATGATTCACAATATGGTTTTCGTGAAAAAAGGTCTACTGAGCATGCTATTTTAGACATAATTAATGAAATTGAAACTAACAATTTGTTTAGAATTTTGTCCTAGCACGCGAAGGCGGGTTGACCCCGGGGTTGACCACACAAGCCCTTTTCAGTGTTAGATTAAATGAGTAAGATTTCTGATTACACTAAATCCTGTATTAAGGAGGCTCATACCCATTTCTCAAGTCCACATCCTTTCAATTTTAATGGGACATATCTTTTGTTGTAGCACATAAAAAGTGAAGCCACTTTGCATGCAAACACACAATACATTGAACTTTACGAGAGTGTAAGATTTGTTTACATCGGTGCTTCCATGGCAACGAAATTGTGATCCTCCGAAATTCACAAGTTGTGGAGTTTCTCTAGATCAAGAGAAATTTCAAGAGAAGTGCTCGTGTGTTTGGCCTTGTTTACAAAATGGTAAAGTAAGCTTACTGTAGCTGTCGAGAAAAAGCTGCGCCGGGTTTACAGCTCTTTATAGGCAAATTCACCGCGAGAAACAACTTCAAGCATCACGCTTCAGTGAATGTTCTGACACCTATAGAATGAATTGAATTCCATTGTAATAATCTAATGGATAAGTATCAATTATATATCCGGAAAAAATCCTCTCGTTTTCGCGTTATTTAACGCTATATATTTATGTTTATTTTATTTTTTTTTGTAATTTCTAAGTTTCAGGTTTGGAATTGTGAAATATTAATACCCTAATCAGCCTGAAGGTTATTTTCGGGGGGTTTTGATCTCGTCATTTCACGAACAGAAATCTAGAACCGGAAAGAGTTACGCGATTAACATCGGAACGGATAGATTGCCGTCCAAAATGGTGGCGCTGTTCAGATGTGTGTTACTTTTCCTTTATACCCTCTTAAAGTTTGATGTTCCCAATGTTTACGTATTTTTCTACGAAAGAGACGATAACTTTGTAATAGGAACGAAATTAAAAAAGCCCGTCAAGGTTGTTGAAAGGAGGTGTCGCATAAGATTCCTGTCAGTTTTTAGAATTTTCAGTCAGTTCAGTTGCAACCTGTTGGTAAACGAACTTGAAATGTTCACCCGTATACAGACTTCTATTTTATGAGAGGGGTGAATCCAGTAATCTGTTTTTGGTCGTATCGTAAGTGTCTCAGTAAAGGCTGTAATTTGAGCTTGTATTCGCTACGCTTTATAGCTGCATGGAGCTCGCTAAAACCTCGTTGGCATTTTTGGCAGTCTAGCGACTGCTACGTTTATGCCAGCCCACTGTTTGATTGAGGCAAATATATGTATATTTCTATGAATACATGGAGGTGAATGTAGTGTAGTATTAGTTTTTAGACGGAAGTAATGCGACTTGTTGCTTGTGTTTATTTTCGCCGGCGTAAGGGCAAGAGCCCTTTTAGGAGCCAACAAATCAATAAAAGTCGTGAGAAACAAAAGAGTCTCGAGTGTGACTATAAATAATTTTCATGTTAGTGTAGCGTATTTGTTCAAAATAGTCTTTATTTGACTGAGGGGAAACTTCTACTTGATTGTATTACGCCACAGCCAACCCGTGAATAAGAAATGCTAACACGTAACGCTTATGTTTTCAATTAGCTCCCAAATAGAACAAAAGCCAAATCCATACTCTTGCATAATCAAACCGAAAGATTGATACTTCATTAGCTTAGTCGGCAAAATCTCACCTCTCTTGCATACTATTGCATAATCATGACACCTCAACATTTTTACCCATTCAAAACTGAAATTACTAATTACTGTTTTCCTCAAAAATCTCGACAAGCTATCAACACAAAAAAAACAATCTTTAGGAACAAAATTTTACTGCTAAACGAATCCAATACGTATATTTAACTAAACACAAAAATTCACTCTGCATTCTCCGCGAGAATTAAACATGACATCACCTATTTATACTTTACAATCTGTCAAATCTCTTAAAAGTGTTGAATAAATTGGATATTATATTTCGTGATTTTCCTTAATTGATTATTCCTCAATTTATTATATTATCGCTCATATGAAAACACAAACTTTCCCGTGCCATTTAACTTCCTCAAAACGTCTCCATTCATTATAAAAATACACCGTGAATTTCTAAAACTGCGTTTCCCAAGAACATACATTTGACCTTTTTTACCTTTCTAAACGAGTTCTAATGGCTTTACGAAAAATGATTGACAAGAAAAACACAAATTTCTTAAACCTTTGAAGATCAATTAAGCCGTCTCGGACACATCCACTTAAAAACATGACATGACATGACATCCCAATACCCTAGGAAAATTAACAATAGGTCCAGGGGAGCTCCCCAAACATTTTAGTGGCCGTATGTGACGACCTTCTTGAAATCCTAACCGGTTTAACCAACTATATCCTCAATGCCATAATATAGCTTGTATAAAGAACTCCCCCCCCCCCCCCCGGACGAAAGTCCACAAACTTTTGTTAACAAATTTTGTCCCTTTTTCTTGTACATGATACCTATATCTCGTTTAATGTGCATGCGCATTAACGAGATAATAAAAATAATAATAACAAGAGGCTCCAAGCAGCCTATACTCATGCGCATGCGTAAGAACATTTTATGATGTATTTTAACCAAAACGGTTAACACTTATTTCCATCTGCCAAACTGACTTTTCTTTTTCACTTTAAGTTACATAAAGTAGAACCTATTTCACACTTTAGAGTAAAATTAGAAAAAAGATCAGAATAGTGTATGCATCGAACCCGAGTCGTTCGCTTCATAACTAATATCTTTATCCACTATAGCAACGTGGACTAGCTGCCGGGAGCTGCAATTTTTAACATATTTAGAGTTACCCATAACAATAAATGAAAGCTAACAAATCAGTGCTTAACCCTAAACACTGTAGATCAATGCTAAACCCCAAAACGTTCTTTTTTGCTTAACCGGAGCTCTGTTCCCTTAGTTTTCTGAGTAATAAATCGGGGTTTGTTTCCGCATACGTCAGTAATACAACGATGAAGAATGCTGCATTGTGTAAACCTCATAAGGTGTCCAAAGTCAGTTTGACAGATGGATATAAGTGTTAACTATAAACATGATAAGATGTCCGACATGGCGAAGAGTACTCCTTTCATTCAGTCATCGTTTCTGCAAAGCACGTTGTTTACTATCGCGCATGAGTAACAAGAGGCTACCAGTAGCATATACTCATGCGCTTGCGTAAGAAAGTTTTATGGTTTATTTTAAACGGGTCATGCACCCATCCCCTCTCAAAGAATTTTGCGTGACACACATTTCACCATCACTCAAGACATGTTGATTGAAACTACCAATTTTTTCTGTACTCGCTTTGAATAATTGATTTATTGATTCCCGATCAAACCCACACGTACTCTTGTTTAATACTTCTCAAACGGTGAATTATTTCTATTACATTGGGTTAATCCACAAAGAATCCAGAACCCCCCACCCCCTCCCACTGGCGGACGGCAAGATTGTTTGACCCCTCCCCCTCCGCCTGGATTTCCTGGCTCGCTAGACCGCCCTCCCGCCTGGATTTCCAAGCCCAGAGACCCCTCCTCCTGCCCGGATTTCCAACAAATTTTTGGAAGCCCTAAATTAACAGGTAATGAAAAAAATACATGTAATCGGATTCAGGAGATTCTGCTTTTATAATGTCAAAACTGTGGTTATGAGTGCTATAAATTGGTGAAACATTTTAAAGATAAATTTTGCGTGACGCATTATGACCCCCCTCCCCCCGTGATTTCAAGGCCAAATGGAAATGAAATTTTTCTATAAAGCTAGTTCCTTAAATAACTGCTTTGATTTCGCCATGTATTAGTTTTTTCCAGGCTTCACAGTTTCTTCAAAGTGTTGTCGCAAATACACTTCGTTTCGTGTAAAATGTAATTGGATCGCGCGCTGTTTTTTTCCTGATCATGAATCCAAAATATTTGTTCTAAAGGTCAAAAATTTTTAATGAAACTCACATTTCCTTGAATGAAGCTAGCGTCTGCGAATTATCACATCACATCTCCCCGGCGAGAGTTTTCAAACCACTTAAAATAGAGGATCCTCTTCGCGCAGAAGAGGAAAACGACTGAAAATGAAATAGAAGTTATATAAACTAGATAAAACCCTAAAACATAGCGGTAGTAAATTGTCACTTCATGTCCACTTCAATTCAGAAAATTTATAAAACACTCTTAAATTTATCCATTTTAGCCACATTTCAAGAAAACATGCTTGAAAAAACGTATGCCGCTCGTACCCATTTCTTAAGTACACACCCTTTCAATTTTAACGGGCCATATCTTTTGTTGTAGCGCATAAAAAGACAAGCCACTTTGCATGCAAACACACAATACACTGAACTTTATGGGAGTATAGGATTTGTTTACATCGGTGCTTCCATGGCAACGGAATGGTGATCCTCCGAAATTAAGAAGTTACGGCGTTTCTCTAGATCGAGAGAAATTTATGTAAAACCCGCTAGTGGACTAATTGATTTGACCATGGGCTTCAACTGGACAAAGTTTAAAAGAAATGTATGAGAGCGTTTTTGAAATTTTTGGGGATGAAGTTTTGGGATTATAAATACAGTGAAAAACATACTATCGACATAATTGACTAATATCTAAAGAAAACGATGCGCGATAGGAATGCAGTTTCATCTCATAGTAGTTTGATTCCATTTGAAATGGTGTGTGAAGAAATGCGGGGCTTGCTTTGGCCGATTGCGAGAAAGAAGGATTTGATTAGCGTGCGTTCAGCTGCTCTTGTTGCCATTTTTGTATGTAATTTGGTATACGCCTACAAATGTGATGATAATTTGGAAACCGCGAGATAATTTTTTTTAAAAAAATTGGCAATCTCGAGATTAAACATCAACTTATATGGCCTGCGAGTTTCAAGGACATTGAAGACATGCAAGGCAATAAAATAGGGCCTCCAATGTACCAATTTTTTCCCGCAGATTTTGTGTTTACAAGTGAGCGTCCTCATTATTCACGAGTATTGTTTTCAAGTTTCATATGCACGTGCAAAACTTTAGCAAACAATTTACTTGCATCGAACAGAACGCTCGATTGCTTTCCGAAGAATTTTCTGAAACATGCTAATAACTGGCTTGCGTTACGAATAGCAATGACAACAGTGCTGATAAAAACAACGTCAGGAAGCAGTGTCTCTGTATTTCGTTTATAAATTTCCAAAATTGGGATATGTTCTTGTCCTGCAATTTTAAAGAGACCATCGGTATGGCTGCATTACAGCGTAATAGCGCGACATCGAGTGCATAATGTTGTACTGAACAATTCTCAAGCCAGTGATTAGAATGTTATGGAAAATTCTTCGGAAAGCAATTAAACAGAAACTTATGGAGATTCGAATAAAATTTTTCGAAAGAAGATTGTGTTGTCCATTTTTACGTCTAGTTCATTCATTACATAGCCGGGTTGAAAAGCGATTTTATGTAAACAAAACATATATTCGTTCATTTGAAGTAGGAGTACAACAATTAAGCTAACCTGAAAATGTCCGTGGCTTTTGATTGAAAAGCAACGCGCATCCAAGTTGTTTCCAACGGACCACGTGCCAACAGTTTTCCACACTTCAGCTCAGTGAAAACGTAAGAGTTCTTCCACTGGACATTTCTGCAAACAAACATTTGTCTTAAATTTAACGAAAAGACACATTCTCACAACGTCCTGTTCAAACAAACGAAGAAATGACGAAACTAAAGAAACTATCTTACCCTATTTTTCTCTCTGTGTTTTCCTCTGCACTTGGCGAGTTGTAGGTCATATACTCAGCTGAAAAGTGCGCGCCAGATCACCTCATTGCACGTGCTCAATATTCTTCTCTGATTGGCTCGTGGATACTATACCTATGCATTGTAATGTCATGCCTGCTTGCTACATGTCGCTGCTGCCAAAGCGATCGTGAAAATTCTTTTCATAGTTCAATAGCAATTAACATAAGACTGCAGCCACGCACATGTAACACGTTTAAATGTGGGTTTGTGTTGAACAAATGGCAAACTTGTTGATTCCAGCAAACAGGCATCTTCGCTGTTTCAAGTGCTTTTTGAAACGCAGATTCATGTCCTGGCGTGCGTTTCTCAAAACTTCCGAAAGCTAGTTTTAAAATTCAATTTCTTTCGAGTGGCGATGAACTTTTTATCCCGCAAACTAGCGCAGCGTTTTTATTCAACTTTGGGTTGTTTTGCTAAGCTTTTAAATTAAAGAATAAAAGTTATTGAATCCTTGTTTGTAAACATGCTGCTCATAACACAGCTTTTCGGGCCCCGAAACGTTTACAGGACTTTCGAAAAACGCACGCCAGGGTCTCAATATAAAATGTCTTCTTGGATTTTCTTCCAAAAAATGGAAACTTGGCCCATGATTTTAGACCCGTTTTTACACTCAGCCGGTCATTCGAACACAAGACTGACTCCTTTATTTATGAGAGCCATTTGCATTTACTAAAAATATTTTTCCTTATTTTTTATGAAGGTTCCGGGCCTTCGAATATTCACTATTCCCTCTACCCCCGAAGGGTCAAGTACTTGATAGAAATTTCCAATAGTCCCTTTAAAGGATCTCGTGTTCATACATGTAAATTAAACATCTCAGAGCTTTGTAAACGTCTGAGATTTCGCGATGGTTTCCCAAAATTGGATCTGATTGGTAGGAACCTGAGCCGTAGGCCGAGGGAAAGGTGAGAACGAGAACGAGATAAGCAGTATACTATTACAGTATACTATTACAGTATACTATTACAGTATACTATTACAGTATACTATTTCAAGATTCAGTTTACTGAACGATCCGGCACTTTTCAATGGTTTGTCGTTGTGGTTTTGCCGTCATTATAGGTTTTAAACACAGTTCAAGTGTAACAACACTGTAAAAAGTGCAACACCAGTGCAAATTATTAATCTTGACATTCTTTTAAAAATTTCTTGTAAATCTTATCGGATATGTTCTTTCGGGATTTCATGGGGTTTCTGATGTAGTATTACGGACTGATCAATAAATAGAGCCGTCAAATACTGAAATGATCACTTCATGTCTGCAATAAGATTGTCACTTCCTCTATGAAATTATTTTCATGTACAATTATTAATAAGTAATCATCGGGTTTACTCGTTCAATTTGTGATTTACAGTCAATTCTCTCGAAGACGGACACCGTCGGGATTTTATTGCTGACAGATAGAATGCTGGCCAATTCTCAACTCGAGCAGCAGGTCTCAATTATATACAAATGAATTGTTTTTTTTTTAATCTAAGTTTGCAATTTGATATATAGTTTGATATATTCGATATAGTTGAACTGTCGTCTGTACACTGCTTTATTAACTACTTGTAATAAAAGACACATGAAAGACAACATTTTACTATGAGCAGTTTTCTAGCAAGTTTATTTCGATAGATTTCAACAGAAAATCTCTGTCTCCTCTGATTGATGCAAGTCTTCTTACTGCCTTCAACCTGCGAGTAAGAAAAATCAAAGCTTTGATTGCAACGATACTAAAAGGACTGTATAAAGCTTAGTTATGAGTTGGTATATGACTATACTACAGAACACCACGTCTTAGGCTCAGCGGGCTTGCAAATAAAAGTCATAGATAGTTCTCTGTCATGAACAACATACTGGGGGCTTTTGAAGCATTCAATATGTTCAGAAACCCTTTCGATCTTATTTTACAGAAATGTGTCCCTATTCATTTTGACTTTATTAGTGTCGACCGTATCATGATGATTTCGATGAAAAAGAATGAAATAATTTATAGAATAAGTCATGAACTTATCACTACAAAAATAGCTTAATACCAGCCGAAAAGGGCGGCATAATAAAGAAATTTCAGTATGTGTTTCAAAGAAAAAGTAAAACAATTTTATATCAAACCGTATTGGCACTCATTCACTCACTCACTCACTCACTCATCCTCGTCGTGTCCAGTGGCACATAAAGCCTCTGTAAGGTTCCAGTAACAATTTCTTTTTTTTTTAACAAGAAAGGGTTGTTAACCTAGCGCCAACCTCCCAACCTTAAGGATCAGGGTAATTTTTAGCCAGGTCCTTCTCTCGCAGACCAATCCGGCTAGGTTGAACCTTCCAGGAGCAGAAAGCTCCCACCGGCATAGGCCTGGGGGTCATTAGGGCGCTCAAGCCGCCTCGCCACATCAGGGCACACCACCAGAGCAGGGCCACTGTTGCTTAGCAAGCTATTCATTATGTTTCTTATTGGTCACTGACCTCCCTGTATCTTACGAAAAGTTACCTGGTTACAAAGTGATTATTACCTATCACTCCTGGAGAAACTGAAATGTTATCCTTGGTACATTTCGGATTCATTGCACAAAAGTTAGGAGGAATCATATATGACTTCGTCAACAAAGAATGAAATTTGACTTTTATAGCTTCCTGTACATTCGGGTCATTAGCATCTCCGCTATAGAAGTAGTATTGGGAAAAATGGTTATTCGTTCCAAAATAAGAGTGGCTTGCTTTGGCTGAAAGATTAAAAAAAATTCAAAAAAAAATTAGTGAATTCTCTGAAAAAAAGAAGAAGGTAAACTTCCCTTATCATGAAATGAATTTAATGCATCTTTTACAATTATCTAATCGTGGGTTGAAATCTCATCGTGTAGCCCCCCTTTTCTTTATCGAGCTGACGCCCATTAGTAAATGTATGAGATATTGTCAGTAGTAAACCGAGTTTGGGTAGGAGTATGCAGCCCAGGCTGACAAACCCTGTCCCTGTTTGGGACAAAAGTATTCAGTGAATTTCCTCTACCTTGAACTAAAGTGAATCAGCATTAACCTCCTAATCATGATGCATGGCTGATAATACATGTAATATTTACTTACTTTTGTCGGATGCAAGACAGGGGTGCAAAAAATGTCGTGAAAATATGTCCTGGTAACTGAAAGGCACCTATGTACCTTGTCTATGATAGTGTCCAGTCAAAACCCCACTCTACTCTAATTACGAATTAGGACTATACCCTACTGGTGCATGGATGGTACATTGATTAATGTATGGGAGCATTCCCCCCCCCACCCCTCCCCCCACTCCTGAGTAAGGTGAGAATTTCTTCATTATTTTGCAAAACATATACCCTACTCCTAGTGCGAATTTTCCTTAAAGGGAACCTCCATTGTCAGAACAAATTGACGTTAAATTGTTGGAAATTAAGTCGAAATTTAATTTTTTTAAAAGAACAGGTGCAAATATAATTTTAGGCTACAAATAAAATGGATATAAATATCGCCTATTTTCGCTTTTAAATTTCCTGCGCGCCGCCATTTTGAATATTTATGACGTGTAACGGTTGCCGTTATTGTTAAGAATCGAAGTTCTTTTGTATGCAACAATTCGACAACCGTAACACCTCATAAATATTCAAAATGGTGGCGCGCGGGAAATTTAAAAGCGAAAATAGGCGATATTAATATCTATTTTTTGGTACACTAAAATTATATTTGCACCTGCTTTTTAAAAATTTTTAATTTAGACTTTATTTCCAACAATTTAAAGTCAATTTGTTATAACAATGAAGGTTACCTTTAAGCTTTCCGTCGTAGATATGCTCCATCGTAAACAGCAAAACTGAGCGAGGATCTCTGAACCAAGTGTCGATGAGCAGAATGCCAACAGCATTAAAACAGCAGTTTCATTGAGTTTCCTGTGCAGAAAGGAAATGTTAAAGACGCCTGCATCGAGGCTATCGAAAAGAAAGCTTACCAGAGCAGTCAGGCCAGGGAGTTTTTCTTTCGTGGGGGACAATATATCCCCAATAGTCCCACTGTGCACCCGCACAAAAGTATGTCAAAGGAGGATTAAACTCAAAGTCAGTCCCAGTCTTACACAACACTGCACACTGTGGAGTCGACTGTAACGTTATGCACGCCAGAGCACCATTCCGTGGTGGTGGATGCAGAGTACACGATTTTACTAGTCAAGCAAGGATAACATTATTATTACTCATTGATAATAATTAATAGTAATGATAATACATTATTTAGCTTTCCATGAAACAAGCTAATTGAGGATACTTTACCAAATGCAATAAATGAGAGGACATCATTTAACTGATAATTTAAGAAAGAATCAATTCATACATAAATCTTATTGACTGAACAGAAAGCAACCAAACGGACACTTGGTCTATTGGTTTTTGTTTAATTTCATACTGAACAATTGTTAAATCAGACGATTATAATAGCTTTTTCTCTTTTTTCTCAAGGGTAAACCCACATAATTATCCTCAGATTTCATCTATTGATTTTAAAGACAATCATTTCATTGGAAATTTACATTAATGTTGCTATACCATTCTAGTATTTTTTATATAGTCGTTTAGAAAAATATAATAGCTTCTCATAATCAACTTGTCTAGATGTTTGGATTGAAAGCTACATGTAGATACATTAACATTAAGAGTGAGGATGGGTCAAAATCGAAGTTCAAAGTTCGTATAAGAAACGCAGTTTAAACATAACGGAAAAGCTTATTTTAATATTTGTAAGTAACTCACTAATTGTGCAAGTGCATGCAGCTTGTATAGGAAGAGTGAGGCGTTGGAGAGGGAAGCTGTGCCTTGTATAAGCACAACACGATCGCACCGATGAGTGCACTTTCACAGAATCGGCTTTGTTTAAAGAGGACGGTACTTAAAGTCATGCGACTGTCAAACCTGTGGTCCTCAGAGTGAGAAAGGTTATTCACTCGCAGGGGTCTACATCCGTGAGTGGGTTCTTTAACCGTTTAACTCCCAAGAGTTCCAAAAAACAAAATTCATGAAAACTCCCAAATTTCATTTTGTGAATAATTGATCCAGTAATTGAAAGACCCTGGTTGGTGGTCCGGATCCGGCCGAGCCAGTTCGACCCTTCTAATAAGCTCCCTCTTTCTATTAACCCTACCTGAGTGTCATTTTGTTAATAAGCGCCTCTTTCTAGCGAGCGCACCCCATAGACGATGCTACGCCAGAAAGCTATGTTATGGTAAAAAGTGAAATTAGGTATAGTAAGGACTTATGTGAACCATTCACCGTTGTTATCGTTGTTCTGACTATGCAAATTGTACATTTCTGTTACTGTTCATTAAAGTGCTTTTTGGGTGTGGTTTTGTCAAAAAGGAAATGAGCGTTTCCTCCCCCCCTAATAAGCGCCTCCTCTCCAATAAGCAGCCTCCCTTTAGCTGCCAAAAGTGAATAAGCGTCACAGGCGCTAAATCGAATAATTACGGTAGTTTGCCATAGCCATTCAATTCAGTATGCATACCAATAAAGTATTACGTGCAGTTTACCTTTTAAAATTATGTTAAATGAGCAGTTTCTGTTTACATTGCCAGCTCCATCATCTACGGTATAGGCCACGTGATAGGTCCCTGGAACGCGAAACACATCCCCCGAAATCCTGTTTGGATGGTATGCGACAAATTTGCCCCCGTTATCGGAGCAAACAGGGTTTTTCCAGTTTACCCTCGTCATTGCTGTTGTTTCTTCTTTAACAATGTTCCCAGGACAAAAACTGCATGTTGGTGGCTCCGTATCTTAAAAAAATATTAATAGAACAGTTAATCATAAAATGCGTTTTTTTTTAAATGTTCCTCGACAGAATCGACTTATTTATAAATAGTTTCAATGGGTTTATAGCTTTGACGGTTAAAAAGAAGCTTTGACGCCGGTAACGGTTCAACGGTTCATACATCGAATTTTACACTGTGAAGTTTAGCCAGTGCTATTTGTTATAAATATAAGAAAACACATTAATGAATCCGTTCTACTTCAAAGAAAACTGTTACCTTTTGAAAATTTTTTGAAAACAAAATTTAATGAAATCAATTTGCGAGTGGTCCATCTTAGGAGCCGTATTGCAAAATTCGGCCCTGTCAGGGACCAACCAGAATGACAGACATAATGTCTTGCGTTATTAGACATAATGTAAGACATAATGCAAGACATAATGTAAGACATAGTATAGGTTTTTTTATTTTATATCATTTTTCATTTACAGACAGTTTCCGTTAGGAACGTCTTAAATTTCCACTGCAGATGTTTTTTTTTTCTGTCTAGGTTCCAGACCCCACTGATACAGTATAAATAGCTTCCCATATTTTAACGGTTATACTTTTGAAAATGTATGTTGACTAGCATACGAAACCTTAAGTTCATAAAATGCATGTTTTTAAAATGTTTATCACCGCTGTTTGTTTAATATTTTTAATCAAAATGATGACAACTCCGAAAAACATCGCAAACTTAAAATATAAGTATAAGAAAACAACAAGCAATTAAACAAAACATTTCGGTTGTTATTACAAAACCATTTCCAAACGTAACAAAGATATGATGGAGCGCTAATTTATATAGAGGGCCATTAGGAAGGTGACGAAGAATATTTAAAATAAGCTAATAGTTTCAACAAAAATGCTAGTACAACAAGAATGTTGAAGCTAAATACAACAGGAATGTTAAAGCTACAATTGAATTAAAATAATACAAGTTCTTTGGTAGCTTTAATGCCATAGTTGAGTGAAGGCTTATACTTCTTAATTAGAAAAGATTCCAAGAAATATAACTGGTTGAAATTGTTGTTACTGGCAATAATTGTTACACTGTTTGGTGAACGTAATCTCGATCGCCATCTTGGATGACGTCACATCTTATCTTGTAGAGCACATCACAGGCTAACTGTTAGAGATAAAAACTTTTCGAAATATTGTAACACCGCAAAAGTACCGCGGTTGGGATATAAGTTTGCATGCACGTCCGAGGGTTATCAGCTTCATATCACCATGGGCTCCTACGGATGTTTATGGTCCTAAGGGTGTATACGGACTAAGAATTGACCTGCTCCCAACATTCTAAGCCTTTCAGAACTCAGTTGGTAGATCATCTACCAGGCAACTAACGATCATTGGTTTAAATTTGTTGAAAGCTTGAAAATTATTCGCGATTGCATTAACTGCCTTCATCACTGTGAGGTTTATCTCCTTCTTCATTGTTCTGATAAGTTACGACAAAGACCTACCTTTGATTTCAATCTCAAATGCACATGTCCTGACGTTTCCAGCATTATCGGTGGCATTAACATATATTTTATTATAGCCAATGGGAAGGTCTTGCATAGGCATGTGACTTGAGCGAACTATGATCTTTGCATCTGGATCTACGCCAACTGAGTTGTCTGACACTTCAATCCTCCAAAACACCTTTCCTGTTGCCTTTCCTTTTTGGGTGCTTATAACCATGTTTCTTGGACATTGCAACGCTGGAGGCTGCATGTCTATAGATATTAAAAACAGTCAAAATACATGTTTACAGCCCCCCGTCCCCTCCCACTTACACACACACACACACACACACACACACACACACACACACACACACACACACACACACACACACACACACACACACACACACACACACACACACACACACACACACACACACACACACACACACAAGGTGGGAGGGGAAGGGGAAGGGGTCTTGTCATTTTTCACTTAACCCACGAAATGAAAAATGTTTTTTCTTTCACATCCCAGATATCTAAACATATGATTGAATTAAACGGTTTGTTGCTTTTTGAAAGCCTTTAAAAATTTTTAATCCCCCGGCTTTTTTAAGAATTTTTTTTTAAATTCTCCGTTGTAAAGATTCCTTATTTTAAAGATTCCCAATTTTAAATATTACCCTTTTCAAAGATTCCCCGTTCCCCGTGCCCCAGTCTCCGATCCTCGCTCCACGTTTTAAAGATAGCCCTTCATATTTTATCTCTTAAAAAGAACCTCAATTGTTATCAGAAATTGACGATAAATTGTTGGAAATAAAGTCTAAATTTCGATTCTTTTATGAAAACTCATTAATAATTCATGAGCATATCAGCCTATCACACGACACAAATCAATCACGTGTATGAACCTTTATACCTGGTAATATACGGTCATCATGAAAAGCCTGGGGCGGTACGCAGCTCTTACAAGGTCTTCTCTGATTTGCTGAGAAAACAATAGAACAAACAACACAACAATGGCTAAAAATAGACCCTAGACCTAAAAACAATAGAGCTGCATGATATACAGGTCCAATGAAATTAGAGGTTGTAAAGAGCTGCGTGGTATCTGAAAAGCCTGGTGGCGGCTTTGATTTCAGTCACATGAGGGGAGTGCGGGGCTGAATGTGCAAACAATGCAATTATCGCTAAATTTTTAATGAGAATGATTTTAAAATGTCCACCGTGATCTTTATTCAAAGATCACGCGTAATATTTATATAAACAAGACTAATATGCCTAATTATTCAGGATTCTTAGTACAACAAATGGTGACTAATATCTTGAAAATTTAAAATATACATATATGCAAAACTGAACTGTTGACAAACGAGCAAATAGGCTCCCATGTGTCAACTGCACGCTACAAATTTTTTGTTTTGGATGGTACTAATTCAACCTTTCTACTTTTGAAAAATGTAATCTGTAGAAAGTGCGGAAAGGCCTTTGCATGATTCAGGACTTGTGCTATTGACTTGAGCGAATTTGATCATTGTTGCAGCTTTCATTGTTACAGTTTTCAATTTTGGCAAAGTGTCTAAGTGCGCAGGCGCAGTAGACTAAATAACCCTCAATATTTTTCTGACTAATTGCCTGCCTGCCTGAGTGATTGACTGACTTACTGACTTACTAACTGACTGACATACTTACTGATTGACTGACTGACTGACTGATTGACTGACTGCATGACTTAACTGACTGATCGACTGACTTACTTACTGATGACTGCCTGCCTGCCTGCTTGATGCCTGGCTGACTAACTGACTGCTTGACTCACTGCCCGACTGAATGTCTGACTGCCTGCCTGACAAATTGATCGATTACTCGAGCCCACGCATTGTAACTTTATTTTTTTCTAACCTTCACAATTCAAATAAGTTCCTGTCCACATCATAACTCCATCCTGGCGTACAATGCACTGCCTCTCCAAACTGCCTATCGCTTTATAACCTTCAAAGCACTTCATGCGACAAACTGATGAGTATTCAGTATTACATACACCAACAACAGCTCCATTTCTTGGCGTTTGCAATGGGTGGCACCTGCGAACTAAAAAGAAAATGATAAAGAACAAGTAGTATGAAATGAAGTTATAATTTATAATTTTTAATTTGTCATTTAAATATTCGCAGTAGAAATGTATGAATAATAACAATCATGGCTCGCCTGCGGCTCTCCATTGTAACAACACTGGTCACAGGTTCAATCCTGAGTGTGGATTTTAGATTTTCTTTTTCACACTTAAAAATTTATTGAAAATAAAATTCTAAGTGTCGACATTACGTTATATAAGTCTCAATAAGGTGTCCGACGTCCTTCTGGACACTGATTTCTAGTTAAATTCAACAACAACTATTTTATTTATTTAACTCTCCATTTATTTTCTCTCAATTCTGAACTTTCTAATTGTAAAAGATTATAACTTTCTCCGTGTACTTTTTCTTTAATCTGGCCGCCAAGAATAGCCTTTGCTAAACGCGGGCAGCTAAAATGGAACTGTTTTTTTTTTTTTAAAGAAAGACTTTTTGTTGTTGTTGGTATGATTTAGGCACAACCGAGGATGGCCGGGCATGCTGGAGATCTTGTCTGAAATTATGAAAGTGGTGCGGGCTTTGAAGTATTACTAGATTTCTTTGTTTGATAGCATTATTTCTCGCGACCGAGCGCAGCGAGGTTTATAAATTTGTCGGCCCTCGGGAGCTGAGCCGCGCGAATTCGAGCGAAAAATATATTTATATGCATATATTTACTTGATGGTGCTGGCAACAAAAATCGCGACCGCTGACAATGGCGCACTCTCATGTTTATTCATGGAGGCCAGACTGACGGCTATACCCGCTTACTCGTCTTCTGTGAAAAGACGTTTACTCTCGGTGAAACACTGACGACCAATTTCTGATGCAAATGAGAAAGAACAGCAAACACAACAACGCTGGATTCTTGACAATGATCAATTAGCGCGTTCCGATGAGACACTAAAAAACTTAAATTACTGTTTGTTATTTGCAAAATATTATTTATATTCCCAAAAACTAAACAATAAACGAATAAATTTTGATGAATTTAAGCAACGAATTGCCTTCAAATTTCGTATTGAAGGCCTTTCTAAGCTCAATCTCTTTAATTTTAAAGTATTCACTTAGCCCATATTTAACATGTCCTATTTTAAAAATATATGTAACGAAAAGTACTGCCCTTACTGGTGTATGTGTATCTTTTGTATATGTCTCTTGTCGAGTGTGTGTGTGTGTGTGTGTGTGTGTGTGTGTGTGTGTGTGTGTGTGTGTGTGTGTGTGTGTAGTAAATAATGCAATCGCATTTTTTGAATTAGTGTTAATACAATATACCATTGTAATATACCAATATACTATTTGTAACTAGATCTTATCGCTTTCAATAAAAATGTGCATTATTAAAAAAAACAACAACAACAACGCTGGATTCAACAAGTGGCTTGAAATCCTTGCCCGAGAAAATTAACCACCGAAACAGCGCGATCGAGCAACGAAGAAACAACGAGAGCATCGGATACAAAGACTTCAAACAGCCTAGGCAAACCGTTTGAGCAGGTTCAAATTAAACGCCTTGACAAAATGCCGCCATTAAAAATTCTGAACGAAACCGATCAGGAGAGGCGACACCGACTGGAAGTGTTGGACAAAATGATTCTGTTTATAGACGCAACGAGAGGTGGCAAGAATTACACAATCAGCTTCCACATCGCTAAAATTTTGCAGTGCATCCTCCCCTGAGCTTCGCGAGGTTCTGCGTGACACGTATTTCTAGTTGGTGTGTTCTGTATAGAGCATGCTAACAAGGCTTTTGTTTTCTATGTCGGAAAGCCTTATTAGTATACTCTGTCAGCTGTAATAAGCTGCCTGGCTGCAGATGTGCAAAGGGGTATAACGCCATAACACATGCAGTGCCTGTTGTTATCGTTTTGCAACTGGACGATGATTTGCCCGGTGATGAGGGAAAGTAGTAATCGATTATGGCGTCACACTTAGTTTTTAGCATTCCGTTTGGTCAATCAAATGTGATCCCTTATTAGGGATATTTCAACCGTAAAGCGAGCAATACTCACGTAAACCATTATATATATATTCATCTTTACTTGTCATAGATAAAAAAATATTCTGTTACTAATTCGAATAAGCACTTACTGCGACAGGGAATATGATGCTCTGGGACTCCTTCATATCCTTTAATGCATTTGCAAGATGAAATGCTAGTGCGTCCACGGAGATGATGGTCTGAGTTTACCGGACAAGGCTTACACGACCCAGCAGGGCCGGTATAGTCTTTGTATGTGCTAACTGGGCATGCTAAAACACAAAGAAAAAAAGAGACTCTTTCACTGCTAATCGTAAATCTAAATCTAATTCCGTAACACGCAAACTGCTGACCCCAGGGCATAAGGAACCCACGCGTTTATTTAGAATGAACAAAGAATAAAGTTACAAATGGACTAAGGCGATGTTGTATTTCAATCCAAATGTGCTGTTGCTTTTGTGCTGCAGTGATTGACCGGTGTTGAATAACTGAAATCAGCTTATGCCGGGATTTATAGCAGCCGCAACGGTCCGATCAAACCCGTTGATACGATTTCGAAACGACCGTATATGTTATTTTAAAATGTTCTCGCATTTCGCCGTCTGTTTATATTAAATTTTAACTAGTCAGCGTCTCGCATTTCGCCGTCTCACATAACTGTTATTAGCTGAATTAAGAGTTTGAATTTTAAACGGTTAAAAGGGAGAGAGAGAGAATGACAACACAACGTCACAACGCGTATGGCAACTTCCGGTCTATTCAAGTTAAATCACTGATGCTCCGTTCAAAAACTCATTAAATAATGCTCCACATAAGAACTATGGTAAACTTCATTGTTCTGTGGCATTGGCTCTTTCCCACATACAATATCTTTGGTTTCAAGAATAGAGGAGGAGCTGATGGTTCATAATTATATTTAATTCATTATAAAAATAAAGAAAATCCATTTGCGTCAAATAAATTTTAGGAAATGTTCGTGCTTAATCAGAATAGCAGAAGACAATGGCTAAAAATTTTGCTTCTTTGATGAAGTTCCCCAAATACGATATCTTTTAAAACTTGCATGTGTTGCGATTGGGTCTCAAATTACTTGAAACCTTAAAAAAAAATTAGACAAAATGCACCTTGAACCTTAACTTTTGAGCAGTTTTTGAGTCTCGACCAATGAGATCACTAGTTGTAACAATGACAAAAGTTGACATTCCATAGTGCATAGCCGTTCAGCGCTACCCTTCTTATGCGGATCATTACTTAATAGTTCATGAGCATATCAGCCTATCACACGACGCAAACCGATCACGGATGAACCTTTATACCTGGTAATCTACGGTCATTATGAAGAGCCTGGTGGCGGCTTCGGTTTCAGTTCCAGGAGAGTGCGGGGCTGAATGTGCAAACAATGCAATTATCGCTGAATCTCGAATGAAAACGATCTTTATACAACAATCTTAATCATATTCATCGCAATTTCAGCCATTACAAAAAGTCACAAATATACAAAACTGACCCACAAACAGTAAACTCAGCATTCCAAAGTTTTATTTTATCAGTAAAGATTACAGAATCATATGTCTTCACTTGGTTACTAAAGTAAATGTGCAATTGTGAAACACAGATTTAGACATATCTGTCTTCATATTCGTTACGTTACCGGGAATAGCGATCTTACTCATTTCTTCATCAGTTACTTCAAAATCTAGATCTAAATCAGAGATCGCATTTTTCGCAACGTCCCGCGGAGGTCCTTATATGTTGCTAACCTTCCTTTCTTGCTTATTACTTGCATTAGAAAGATAGTAGTATAGGGCCATTAGATTTATCCCCGCGATGGATTTCCCTTGGATTAGTAGTGTAGAAGAGGGTGATCCCGCCCCGGCTCCAAAGGCCCGCGAAAACGCTTATTTTGACAACTCCCGAACGCCCATGTTAGCAGCCCCCAGGGCTCATTGCAATTCGCCCTGGGGCCTGCTAACATGGGCGTTCGGGAGTTGTCAAAATAAGCGTTTTCGCGGGCCTTTGGAGCCGGGGCGGGATGCACCCTCTTCTACACTACTCGGTGCTGCCCAATTGAAGAAATGTAAATCCCTTTGTATATACACCCCCATGGATGCACCACTTCAGTTCATTAAGAAACAACAGGGTTGGCGTGGTTGGCTTCACAGCTATAAAATGACTGTTCCTGCTGATTACCCAATTCATGATCTAGATTTATTTTATCAAGAGAACAAACCTGCTATAGTTCGAACCATAGTTAGAGAGATTACAGACCTTGGCCCCATCAAAGTGAATTTTACATTTTTAGTTCACTTTTCAAAGGAAGGAGCTGATGGGACACAAAGAATGACCCACTATTTTAGTCAAGTAAGCCCTCTTATAATAACACACTTTTATCAAGCAGCAGTCAATGGACAACTGCAGGCTGTTCTCAACTCAAGCAAGGAAGAAGTAGCCAGATGGGTAAACATGGGTTCAGGCTGGGTTATCGAAAGAGTTGAGTACGTCTTTCTTGATTTCTCAAGATATCAAGCCATAAGAGGCGGCTATCATATCCATCTTCCTCCAAAGCTCAAAGCAAAACAGGCCATAATAAACATCAAAAACACAGATAATCAATGCTTTCGATGGGCTTTGCGAGCTGCGCTCTTCCCCACTCGAGATACGAAGCATTCAGACAGGCCAACCAAGTATCCGACAGAGGATGGCTTAAACTTCACTAACATCTCTTTCCCTACACCCTTGCATCAAATCTCTGAAGTAGAAAAACTCAATAACCTCGCAATAAACGTCTTTGGCTGGCATAACGGTAACACAACAGTCCTTAGAATCAGTGAAGTACAAGATCCTTATATAAGGCGAATCAACCTAATGCTGATAACCAATGAAAATAACACACACTACTGCTACATAAAAAGCCTAAGTAGGCTTCTTCATAGCAACTATGAGGCAGGCCGAAAGATTCATTTCTGCGAAAGATGCCTTCAAGGGTTTTCATCGCAAGATGTTCTCGACAAACATCTGTCTGACTGCAGAGGTATCAAAGGCAGGCCGGTTCGAACTGAAATGCCCAAAGATGGCAAAAACATCCTGCGTTTCGAGAACTACCAGAACCAGATGAAAGTGCCTTACGTTATCTACGCTGACTTCGAAAGTCTCGTTACAAAAATCGACACGTGCAAGCCAGACCCAAAAGAAAGCAGCACAACCAAAACATCAGTACATACACCATGCGGGTTCTGTATGATGGCTGTTCGCTCTGATGGCAAAACAAAAGGCCCATACTTATACAGAGGTGAGGACGCGGTGAAGCAGTTTCTCTACCACATACAACTGTTAGAGAGGGAGATAAGAGACGAACTTCATCACAAGAAGCCCGTAACAATGACACGAGCAGACTGGGAAGACTTCAACAATGAAAACTTCTGCAGCATTTGTGATCATTGTCTCTACAAAGAGAACTTCAAGGACTCTATCGAAGTCTACGATCCGAACACGGGAGCGTACGTGGGCCTTGTTCATCGCAAAACTAACAAATGCTACACCAATGCATTTAAAACCTACATCCAAAACGAAGAAACAGGGCGTTTGGAGGCGTCACCCTTCATAGGCCCAAGAAACAAAAGGCAACAAAAAACAAAGCCCATCTTTGAGCAAGTTGATTGCCTCTTCTGCGGTGAGTCTCTTGTACGAGATTACATGAGAGACGCTGTTTTAGATCACTGCCACATAACAGGCAAGTATCGAGGTGCTGCTCACAAAGCTTGCAATCTGAATCACTTCAGAATCAACCCTGAACAAGTGAAAATCCCTGTTATCTTTCACAACTTGAAGGGCTACGATGCACATCATATCATGAGCGGCATAGCTGAAGTACAATCTGATCTGAAGTGCATCCCAAACAACATGGAGAAGTACATTTCTTTCTCTCTGGGCAACTTAAGGTTCATTGACAGCTTGCAGTTCATGGGCTCGAGCCTCGATAGCCTGGTTAAATCAAACGAACCAGAGTCCTTTACAATCATGGCAAACCATCAAAAGGACCCCAATAAACTCAAGCTCCTTCTGCAAAAAGGAAACTATCCATACGAGTACATGGACTCTTGGAGGCGGTTTGATGAGAAGTCACTCCCAGAGAAGAGCGCGTTCTATAGCGAGCTTAAAAAGGAAGGCATCTCAGATAAGGAATACACTCATGCGCAGAAAGTGTGGGAGACGTTCGAATGTAAAGACCTCGGCGAGTATCATGATCTTTACCTAGAGACAGATGTACTCCTCCTTGCAGATGTCTTCGAGAACTTCAGAAAAACATGCCTCAAGCACTACAAACTTGACCCTGCGCATTACTATACAGCACCGGGCCTCAGCTGGGATGCTCTTTTGAAATACACAGGAATCAACCTAGAACTGCTCACAGACATAAACATGCACCTCTTTGTCGAAAAGGGCATGCGTGGCGGCATTTCAATGGAGAGCAGGCGCTTCTGCAAAGCGAACAACCCTTTCCTTGATGACCACAACCCAGATCAAGAAACAAGCTACATCATGTACTTCGATGCAAACAATCTTTACGGTTGGGCAATGAGTCAACCACTACCTGTTGGCAACTTTCAATGGTGCAGAGTTCATCCAACACAAGACCAAATCATGAAGTGGTCCCCAAACAGAAAGATTGGCTACATCCTTGAGGTTGATCTAGAATACCCCGAGGAGTTGCACGATGAACACAATGCCTATCCTCTAGCACCAGAAAAGCACAGAGTCGCAAAGTCATGGATGTCTCCTTATCAAAGGGCATTGATAGAGGGACAGGCAGAGGATAAGACAGAGAAGTTGCTCCTAACCCTCAAGAACAAAGACATATGTTCTACACTACAGGAATCTTCAGCTTTACCTAGAGCTAGACATGAAGTTGAAAAAGATTCATCGAATCCTCAAATTCGAGCAGAAGCCTTGGATGGAGCCTTACATAAGGCTGAACACAGAACTAAGAAAGCAAGCCACTTCTGAGTTCGAAAAGAACTTCTTCAAGCTGATGAACAACTCTGTCTTTGGCAAGACCATGGAGAACCTCAGAAAACGCATTGATATGAAGCTTGTTCGCGCGAATGAGACAGACAAGTTGAGAAAGCTTATCTCAAACCCACTGTTCGCCAGAGCAACAGTCTTTGGTGAAAATCTTGCAGGGATTCAAATGCACAAGGACAAAATCTTACTCATACGCCCAGTCTACACAGGTATGTGCATCCTTGATCTTTCTAAGACTCTGATGTACGACTTCTACTATAAGTACCTCAAGTATAAGTACGGCCCACGCGTAGACCTACTTTACACAGACACAGACAGTCTGCTTCTAGAGATCAAGACAGAGGATGTCTACAAGGACATGGAGAATCGCCTCGATGAGCTCTACGACACAAGTGACTATCCCAAGGACCACTTTCTTCACAGCCAGCTAAACAAGAAGGTCATTGGCAAGATGAAGGACGAGTGCGCTGGCGCCCCTATCTCTGAAGTGATCTGCCTGCGCTCAAAGATGTACTCAATCATGCTTGGCAGTCAGAAGAACATCAAGAAGGCGAAGGGCACCACAAAGGTTGTCACAGAGAAAGAGATCACACACCAGAACTACAAAGACGCCCTCTTCAGAAAGGAGGCCTTCAAACACGGGATGGACATGCTTCGAAGTGTGAATCACCAGATCTATGGCGTGCATCTAAACAAGACAACACTCTCGCCCTTTGATTCAAAGCGCTGGATAAAAGACGATGGCGTCCATACGCTTGCATATGGTCACAAAGACACCGGAGGCAACTGAGTGCCCGCCGGCACAACCATCAACTCCTCACGGACAAACCCGCGCTTGGGGCCGTCGTACAGATAATACACAACAGGCGTATCTGGCTTGGTGACAACCTTCTCGATGTTGTAGACTTTCAAGGACCAGATCGGATCTGTCGCCCGTCGACTACCGCCTTCTAGCTCACCGGGGTAATACAGATATCTCACACTAACCCTAGGTGGGAGCTTCTTTTCATTCACCCCAACAGGTCTAGCATATGGGGTAGCTGGCTTGGCTGAGGTAGCTTTCTCTTTGATTGCTTGAGCAGGCTTCTTGCCAGTCAATCTGGTTACTTCATTGTTCAAGGCAGAGACAACATCTGGCAATCTTTTAACCCAAGCAGTCGAACGGCCAGAGGGTAGATTCATCTCAACTGCGTACTGGTAACCAAACAATCGTTCAGCCAGGGTTCTGTTGAATCTTTCAACAATCCCTTGGTCTCTGTGGATATCAACGCGACCACGACGAATGGTTGTTTTATGGGCCCCAGTCTCTTTAGTCACAGCCCCCATAAACTCTGTTCCCGGATCGACTTGCAACAGTTGTGGCCATTTCAAAGGCCCACGCCTGTAAATACGTGTAAGTGCCTTCGAAACTTCATCAGACTCTTTCGAAGTCAAGGGCTCTGCTGCTTTGTAACGGCTTGCTACATCAACAACTGTCAAAGCATATTTGTAAATTTTCCTCCCATGAGGCAGTTTGTCGTGTGGCAAAAAAAGTAGATCAGCTTGATGCACGGCATTAGGAGTCTGGACATCAAACTTGGGCCGAGGGATATGGCGTGGTGCAGGGAGATATACTTGCCAAAGGGCTTGTTTGACAAGCCATTTCTTTGCCGCCTCTTCAGAGACCTTGGCTGCTGCAGCTAGCTTTTTGACAGCAGCAAGGCCTTTCCAATAGCCTTTGGGGCCGTAATAGACCTTTGAGAGTTTAGCCTCCATATACATATATGTATTTATAAAAAGCGAAACGCTGCATAGCCAAGAGCAAGGGCGCCAGTGCCGATAAACAAGAGTTCGCCTTGTTTCTGCTGTGGGCCTGGTTTATAGAAGTCAGAGAACTCGGGCTCTTTGGGGAGTGTTTGAATTCGTTCCTCTGTAGGATGTGTTTGGTTGTAGAGCACTAGAGCTTGGTCAGTGTCTTGAAAGTTGTGTTTCGCTTGATCTTTGATCCGATCATTGCTGGCAATCCAGTCGAGGAGCTTTGTGCGGTCTTTCTGATATTTAGCGTAGGCCGCTTGATAGGCCTCTAACGCCTTGTCGTGTCTGATCTTCTCATCCAGAGCGGCTTTCCCACTGTCGCCGGAAAGATATTTTGCGAGATAGTTGCCTCCAGTGAAAGCAGCTGCGTTTAGAATTGCTCCACCAACCATAATAGCGATTGAGGCCATCCCTGTATATACATATATGATTTACATTGAGGCAGGGAGGATCTTCTGGTCCTCGAGGTATTTCTTGAGAGCTATGCTCCCAGCCATGGCAGCAGTGAACTTCACGTAGTTCATGAGACTCGAGCTGGGGTCGGCCGTGAGATTTTCCTTGACGACCTTTTTGCCAACCCAGCCAATAGTTGCGACAAGGCCAGTTATTGTGGCCGCATCAAGAACAGCTTTCACGAGCTTGTTGTCAGACATGGTGTATATTTATGGTTTTTTTTATATTTTCTCACTCCATCTCGTCTTCACCCTCGTCTTCACAGAATTGTTTGTGAAACTCAAGTGCCTGCTGTCTCATCTTTTCATCGTGTGCAGCAAGTTTCCTTTGTCTTCGCTCCTCCCTATACTTAGCAAATGCCCTTTCTCTTTGCTCCTCCAGATACTTAGCAAGTTTACTTTCTCTTTTCTCCTCCACACGCTCAGAAAGTCCCTTATGTCTTTGCTCCTCCACACGCTCAGAAAGTCCCTTATGTCTTTGCTCTTCCCTACACTCAGCAAGTCCCTTATGTCTTTGCTCTTCCTCTTCATAGCGTTTCTTATATGCATTGTTAATTGTGCTGAAGAGGGTGTAGGTACTGCAAGCCCAAAGATAACCGGCGATAGCCCAGCCAATAAAGTCCACAAAGTCGTTAGTCCGCATGGTATATATATATATTTTTTTTTTACTCCATTTCTCGAATTCTTCGTCTCGGTGGTGGGGGAGCTTGAACTTCATTCACCACTACAGGGGCTGGGGTCGGGGCTTTGCGTCTAAGTGTATTCATAATGGCCTCGCGTTGGTAATATAGGCCCCAAGCGGATATAATTACCCCGACAACACCAAGAATGAGAAATGCTGAGTTGCTGCTAGCTTCTTCATTTGCCGAGTTTGGGGCAGGCTCATTTGTTGCTTTAGCAGCTTGTTCTTGTGCTTGTGCTTGTTTTTTTGCCTCTCTTGCCCGGCGGTTGTACTCAGCAACCCTTTTGCCAGCAGCAACACGACCAGGGTTTTTGGCTGGAGCAGTCTTTGGGGTATCAGAGGTAACGTGCGTTGCTGGTGCGACTGTTTCTTCAGGCACCGTCTCGAGTGGTTGAGCCATCATGTGTATATATGTATATTTTTTTATTTCAAACCTTTGTGGTTTCTGTCAGGTTTCTGCCAGGTTCCTGCCAGGTTCCTGCCAGGTTCCTTGCCAGGTTCCTGCCAGGTTCCTTGCCAGGTTCCTGCCAGGTTCCTGCCAGGTTCCTGCCAGGTTCCTGCCAGATTCCTGTCAGGTTTCTGCCAGGTTCCTGTCAGATTATGTGTCAAAAACTTCATCAAAACATGTGTCAACTTCATCAAAACCCTCGAGTGGAAAACCTTCACCGTCTCTGCTTGGGTGTACAGGTGGAGCAGGTTGAAGGGGCAACTCTTCTGGCTCCTTTTTGAAGTCGATGTGTTTTATAGTGATCAAAACAGCATTGGCCAAGGCCAAGAAGCGCCCACAACGCAGTGCAAGGTTTCCAGCAAGAGATGAAAGTTCCTGGTTAATCATGTAGTCATTTTTGAGTTCTTTCTGCAGGGCCTCCACATCGTCAATCTTAACAACCATGCCGACGCCTTTGGTTGCGAACATTATAACGCTGTCAATCAGAGACTCGGTCGTCTTGTTACCGACATAGGCTTCATACCTTTTGTAGTACTTTTCAACCTGTTTATCTGTCAGGCGTTTCACCTGCTCGTGTGTGAGCTGGGCACCGATGGCCTCTTTTGATTTGCCGGTTGAAACAAGGACTGCCAGTTTCTCGCGTTGAGCTGGAGTGTCTGGACCTGTTAAGACTTCAGGAATCGCTGGTGGCAAGGTGCTATCAGGGGTTGCCTCTAGCAGCTGCATGATTTCATTATCAAATGCGGCCATGTCTGGGTTTGTTGCCATTGCGTATGCGTGTATATATGTGTTTTTTTATTTTTCAATTATTCTCTTGATGTCAGGCAAAAGACTTTCAACCTCACGTATAAGCCCCGTCATGGTGGCTGGGCACACAGTGACTTTCAAAGGATAGCGGTTAAGAAGCATGAGACGCAGATCGTCCTCGCCAGCGGTTTTGATTATCTGTATTTGCATCTCCTCCGCATGACTCTGTAATTCACCAAGAAGCTGTGAAAAGACCGTGAGCTTGTGGATACTGGTTGAGGTGTTCATGGTTCAGCGTATATATATGTTATGTATTTATTTTTTTCACTTCAACCCCATAGGGATGTCGCAGAGAGAAGACTAGGTGAGAAAACTTGTGCCCCTTTAATTTTGCAATCAACTCTTTGTACTCCTCGTGTGAGAGCTCACCGGCATAGTCGTCGAAGATGGCCTTCGTTGTTTTGCTTGATGGGGTGTAAAAAAGCACAATCGCTGCAACGTTTTCCCTAAAGGGTTTCGCAATGCTGGTTAACTGTTGGGTTAGCACCCACACTGACAAACCGCTGTGGCGAGCACTGAACCCTAGTTTCACAAGTTGACTCGTGCGACCTTTCACATCCTTCGAAGCAGCACAGTCATCGAGCACAAAGAGTGTGTTTGTCCCGTCGAAGAAATAACTGGCTAAAGTTAACCATGCTTCAATCTCATGCTGCTGACAGTCTATCACGAAAATGCGTGGCTCCTTGTCCACGAAACCGTCGTAGGTCTTGTTGTGGACAAATGTTGGGCAGAAGAGAACAATATAGTCAAACTTGCCCCTGAAGGGGCCACGCAGCTGATTCAGAAGATATTGTGTTTTGCCAGAGTTAGTTGGCCCGATAATTAGTGCATTGAATGGCAGCTTTCGTGGGTCCATTCTCTATATACATATATGTGTGTATATATATATATATGTGTTTAGTACTGAACCGCCTGCAGCTGTCTGTCCATTATGTTCATCTGTGAGTCGCTGATGGTGTAGATGTGGCAGTGCACGTTTCCCGAGCCGGAGGTTGTCCTTTCGATCTCAAGATGTACGCCGTCCTTTGTGTTGACGAGGCGTTGGCCATTGCCATGTAGGGTTGTATCAGCCATTGATCTAAGGTCGATAAGGAGGCCGAACTTGTTGCCCGTGAGATATTTAGTCAGATTCATGTTTGGCCTGCCATCACCCTTAGCTTTTACGTTAAAAAGGCGACTGACTTCCCTCCACATGTCAGTCCCGTTGATGCCTTCGTTGTAAATCCTGTTGGGGGAGCCGTTTATGGTGACATTAACTTTGGTTATGTCTGGGTTGAAGTATTTTTCTGAGTCCCTGGCTCCTGCCGTGTAGGGTTCGATGAATAGCAGAAGGATGGCTTTCAGTGACCTGCGCTGCGGGTTCACCCTGAGATTCAGCCGAGCGTCTGAACCCTTCGAGAAGGGGACCACTTCCTCTCGCATGATATGGTCGTAGGCAAACTCCTTTCCGCTAGAGTATACACTTGTTGCCTCGTCAGCCAGCTGCTGACTTCGGATTGTCTCGTACTCAAGCTGGATATTTGTCAACTTGTAGACAAGCTTGCTTGTATCTGAACCCCTGACAACTTGAGAAGCCTGGGCGAGCGTTATCTCGAATGTCAAATCGTTGTAGAGTGCTTGTGGGTACATGACACCATGGTCTGTTATAATCTGGTGGTCAAGGTTGATGCGGTATTTGTTTTCGTAAATGGTCTCCAGCTTGTTTTCCGCATCCACGCCAGAGGTCTTCTTGTCGCCGGCACTAGAGCGAATCTTGCTCAAGTCTACACTCTGGATGCCCTCGGGGAGCATGTTGTCTCTCTTATCAACAGAGAGGAAAAGGTCCTCAAAGATTTTGTAAATATCGTACCCAACGGTGTCCTGGACAGTGGTGGCAGCAAACTTCACAACAAGCCTGTCAACTAGTGCTCTGGAGACATTTTGTACAAGATAGTTGTTTGCGTGGCCGCCAGCAAGGTCGATGTTAAAGAGCAAGGCAAGCGAGCCCGACACGATAACCTCATGTTCGTTGAGCTTGGGCACCGTAACGTACAGGGTCTCGCCGGGATTGGCTGAAGTGCGTTCAAAGGTGATGCGCTTTACGGTGCGCTCTGCTTTCATAGCACCAAGAATCTTCTCTGCGTTCGTTGGGAGGAGGTTGGGTTGCACGGCCATAGCCAGAGTATATATATAAATTTATATTTATATACATACTCTGGCTATGGCAGAAGGTGGATATGATATACCTGGCGAGAACGAAAATACCGGGCTTGACTGGCGGCTTGACCACGATGATGACGACGAAGAAGAAGAAGAAGTTGACACAACAGCCCCCTTTCAACCGGGAGCTGCATCCACCCCATATCATGGTGGTGAAGAGCATGAAATGCATACACTGCCTCGCGAACAGAGCGGTTTTGATCCTGAAGACATCCCTCTGCTTACTGACTTTACACATCCTGACGACAGAGAAGGAATGGTTGCTAAAGCTAGGGACTGGATCAAAAGGCTCCGGCCGAGAGCGGATTTCAGCCGATTAGACCCTATTGGTTTCGGTAGAAAAACAGAAAATGCAGGCAAATTTGTTACCTTTGGGCCAAGGGGTGGCGAGAAGCCCATTTTCAAACAAGATGGTTCAGGGCTTCTTAAATCGTTCACAGACAAGTTCAAAGAGGCTCTTGGCCCAAGCGCTGAAGAGATCGTCTCTGAAGACAATACAACTATAAGAGACGAAAGACAAAGGTTGAAGGAGGCAGAGAAACAACTAAAGGAGGCGGAAAGGGTTTCTGTAGCACGACAACAAGCAGCAAGTGAGGTTCAAAACCTCAGGGGAAGAATCGAAGAAACTCAAGCTAGGCGTGAAGCTTTGGAACAGGATGGTGGTTCAAGACTTGAGAATGAAACCGAGATAAATAGACTGAAACAACTAGAAAAAAATCTTCAAGGCGATCTTGAAAACCAGAAAAAAGAATTAGGCGCCATTCAAAAAATACAAAAACAACGAGACCAAGAGCAGGCAAAGGTTGACAAACTCAGAACACAACTTTCTGCGAAAACAAAAGAAAGAAATGCTGTCGAAGCAAGACTGAACTCCACCAAGCCGCTGGATGAGTTAAACGAACAAGAGGCCGATCTTGTACGACAAAACGAGGAAGACCGACGCGTGATAGAGGATGAGAACACTTCTCCCTCTGACAGAGAAGCCGCGGAAGCCCGAGTTGCTGAGCGAGAAGAAGAACTGGCAAGACTAAGAACACAGGTTCAGGAAAGAGAAGAAGCCTTGCCTTTGAGAGAAAGGGTCAAAAATATCTTCAAGAAATATGGCTGGACCCTTCAAGCAGTTGTTCTGGCTGCAGGTCTAGTCATAGGCGCTGTGACGATTGCTGCAATGAATGGCTTAAAGGCCGGCACCAAGGCTATTGGCAATGGGCTCAAAGCCCTAGGAAATAAGGTTGCCTCCATCTTGCCAGGCTTGATCGGTTCGATCGTGAGCTTTATCTTCAAAACAGCCGGCCAGGTTATATCCTTCCTTGGCGAGCACGCCTGGCTGCTGATCCTTGCCGTTGTGGGCTTCATGATTGAAAGGATCACCAAGCGCAGGAGATAATTATCTCATCCAGACAAACAAGCCTGCCAAAGCAAGCGCACCCACGCCAATGAGCGCCTTGTTTACATGATGCGGCTCGATCTTAGTCTCTTGCGTTGTGACTGGTTTTGGTGTTGGTGTGGAGGCTAGTTGTGGTGTGGGTACGGGGGCTGGTTTTGGGTCTTTTGGCGATATGCCCTGTGCCTGTGTGGCCTGTTTGTGAATCGGGTTCGATGGGTGACTGTTTGGTGGATTAATCTTTGTCGGCCCTCCGTCCATTGGGCGAAGGGAGGCTTTTTTTGTGGCAAGATTGACACCATTGTTAACACCAAGCTTCATCCCTTGCGTTGCCTGCATAAGATTGTTATTGTACCCCACCACGCTCTCTGTGTTGATAACCATGCGTGACGGCATCAGCCAGCTCCCAGGGGCAACTACAAAGTTTAGCCACACTTTCGTTGCTTGGATGGCCTGCTGATAATGCTGTACGCTCTTAGATATGTCGTTCAGTCTTATAGCGTCCTCTAAGAGTGTGAGGAATACTCTCTGCGTTTCGAATGCTCGGCCTCCATTCCCAAGAATGCTGCTGCGAGTGTTTGCTTGTGCACCCAGAATGCAGTACACAAAGGCCTCGATTGACTGATTCATACGCGCGAGCCCTGGCTGTGTTAGCCCTTGTGCATAATTCGGCACAAAGTGCTCGAACTGACTAACAGCGCCCTGGTCATTACGAACGAAGTATATGCCGTTTGCTCGATAGTTTGGGTCTTTTCTGTCTGTGACGCGCTCGTCATCAAACAGGGCTAGATCGGGATCAGGATAGTCGTAATCAGTAGAGTAGGGGCCCTCACCAGGAACCCAAATGTACACATTGCCAAGACCGTGATTTTTGCCGTATGTGAAACGAAAGTCAGAATTGGGGTCTACACCGAACTCTTGGCAAATCCTCTTGTATGCGTCGATGTTGAACTTGTTGTCTTTCTGGTTGAATGTAGGGTCGTCTGGCAAAGCACTCACGCTCTGTTCCCCACCCATTTTGTAAAGAATTCGTCTTGTTGTGAAATAGACGTGAAACCTGTAAAATGACCGTAGCTGTGGGGTTAGGGAGAGAGTAGAGTTCTTATCAAACAGAAGGTCACGCGAGATCCCGCAGCCGGTTGTTGCACACCACAGAGCAAAGTTTAGTTGTTGTGGCCAGAAACTCATATGCGGGCCGCCGAGCCACTTTCTCCCATATTTTGCGGTTGTGAACGAAATCTGTGTGTCTCTGAAAATGTTTCTGTATTTCGTTGTGAAATAATCAGTTGGCGTGACATAGATCTTTTGCGCTTCGTCGTTCAAGACAGAGCCAATCATCATGTCTTTATCGATTGAGGTGGCGAATTCAACAGCCGGGATTGGTTTTTGTGTGTTTCGGTTTAACGTTAACTGATAAGGGAAACCGCCAATATACTCTAAACCAAGGGCGTCTTTCAGGGCTTGTGTCCAATTCTTGTGCGGTATGTATGAAGGCATAGCCCAGGAGCCATGCCCCTCTGAAAAAAGAACTACTGCTGAGGCTTTGTGCTTTTCGTCGAAAGAAACTTCTGTTTTAAATCTTGACATATCAGCGTGCGGGAAACGCCTTTTGAAGTCTGAAATAGCCTTAGCCTTGGCGGCTGTAGAGAGTTTTTCAGCCTCCGGAGAACTCAGCCAAGCAAGTTGCGGATTTACTGTGGGTGGTGTTGGCTGTTTTTTGCTAATATACCTGCTCTGTTGGGGATAGAGGGGATTTTGGGGACGAGGAAAAAACGGGGGCGGAGGTCCGTAATCGTGGCCGCCAATGTCTAGACCGAGATTTGAACCAGGATTAAAACCACCAGGGCGTCTGCCAAACATGATTGAATATATATATTTTAAATTTAAATATATATATTTATATACACAATGGTTGTGTTAACAATCGTCGCACCTTCGAACCCTCACACCATCTACTTCGACCACCCGCTTCAGAAACCGAGCTACATAAGGCTAGTCTCTTGTTCAATTTTCAATTCGTGGCATAATTTGAAAGAAAATGCAACTATTTCAACAACAATAGATAGCTCCAATGGATCAACTCCAAACGTGACATTACTTCAAGGGCATTACACCATTGATAGTCTAGCGAAACAATTTAACGAATTAGCCACCCAACATAGAATAAAATTACAATTATCAACTACTATAAATACACCAGTCGGCGCGATGGTCATTCACAATGGAAGTAATGTAAAGTTTAGTGACAATCTGGCAAATTTACTTGGCATAAGAGCTGTATTGTTTCTAGTAACATACGTCAAAGGATTAACATCACCAAGCACTTACTTTATCCACTGCGATCTGGTTGATAAAGAACAGAACCTATTCAACGGTAAGCCTTCGACTGTCTTGGCTAAATTTGATCTTCGCGGAAAGCCATATGAGAGAGTTTTCTATGAGTCAACACAGCAGAACATGCGTGACGTCTCGTCTGGTGATTATGTAAACAGCATAACACTGTCTGTAAGGGATGAACACAATGCCCTTTTTGACTTCAATAACATGCCCCTTGAATTTGAACTTGAGATCAATTAAAAAATATATTATATATATACCCCCTGATGATGAGCTCGACTAACGTGTTGCCATCAGCTCCTGAATACAGCGAAACTCCATCGCTTTACCCAGACTTATCCAACGGTGAAGGCTTCAGACTCAAAAAAATCTCTGACTTGCAAAAGGAGCTTGAGTCGGAGGCGAATCATTACAGACAAGTTGCTAAGAAATACAAGCGAACACATACAATTGTTCACGGAACAGCAGTAAGTTTTGGTTTTATTTCTACAGGCTTGTCTACAGCCACAATCGCCACAGCTCTGAGCGGAGTTGGGCTCATCGCCAGCCCGGTTATTGCCGGCGTGGCAGCTATTACAGGTTTTTCAGCGGCCAGCCTCACTATGCTTAACAGACGGCTTCAGAGAAAAATTACTAAACACGAGAAAATATACACACTCGCCCTTGCAAAACGAAACTCTGTCTTTGAGCTGGTTTCAAAAGCTCTAACTGACAAGCGTATCAGCGATTCAGAATTCAAAATAATCCTCCGTGAAGTTGAGAGCTATTATGAACTTAAGAACGAAATACGCTCTGGTGAAGCAAAACCCTCACAAAACAAACAAACTCAAACTCAAACGCCAGATCTTGACAATATCAGAAAAGAAATCCGCAAGGAAGAACAAGAAAAGATTAAAAAAAAACTCAATCGTCTTACCGCTGTGTCCAAGTCAGATTTGAAAGACTAAATTCGGGTTTCTCGCTTTATCTAACAAAAGAACGCAATTGCGTGACAAAGCGTGACACATGACGTGACATTGTGCGTGACTGTCACGCGTGAACATTGCGTGACACATAACAAAAAGGGACAAAACCCTCGTCAGGGGGTGCTCTGGTGGCTGTTTCGTTTTGCCTAGCCTAGGCTAGGACTTAACTCCGGACAAGGGAGTTGTCTCTTCCCATTTAGCCTCTGGGAGCGAGGTTGAGTTCTCCTAGGAGATCTCTGTTCGAGCACCCCCCTGTATCAGTTGGGCCGGGGCTGGTTCACCAGGGGGTCACTAACTGACGCAGCAACCCCACTACCCCTGGTCTGACAGCGCATTAGCCGTAAGCAGGATTCAGTGGGGGCCAGCCACACCTCCCTGAGCTATACCGAATTACAGACTTACTATAATATATGGTGCGAACATGTCTTTTATATTCGACCGAATTGCCGTGCTTTCACATGTGGTAACTCATAAAGAACTACGCATGCGCAAATATAACCGAAAAGTTGTATTTTTCTAAATATAGGCTTTACATAATAAATACCGGAAGTCACGATCGCCAAATTGAAAAAATAATTATAATGTTTAAGCATGACTGACTTCACCGCACGGATCAGTGAACTTGACAAACAACACAATTTTGCCATCCTTCGCTCGCTATATGGCGGTGATTATAGGAAAGAAATACACCGCTTGCGCCTGCCGGAAAAACTTTGCCATATCTACGAAGATATGGGGTTGGCAGAGATGGGGAAACAATATCTACAAGAACATTATAACGCCTTGCAGCGTGAACGTTGGGCCCGAAGATTTCTATCTTGTTATTCTTGCGACGGCCCATTTTTACAATCAAGCGATTCTTGTGAACTTTATTGCAAAAAATGCGGTCGTGTGGAAGTGCTAGAGGATTATGCTCCGGCATATACGGATCAAAACATTTTGTACAAACCAAGACAAAGGCAGTCGGCACGGTGTTATGCGTTTGGGTACGCTTTAACACGAATTAACAAAAGGATTGGATTGACTATCGACCAAATAAATGAGGTGAAACGTATTTTCAAACATATACAAGCTCGGCTTCCGAGAATCTCTTATACGTTTGTGATCTACAAAATCATGGACATTACAACGCCGCTTGAAGACCCACAACGAGCGATTGTAAATTGCCTTAGACAACAGATGTCGAACAATATGATAATTAAAAACGACCGTTTGTGGAGCAATGCTTTCAAAGATCTTGAGTAAAAGTTGCCGCTTTCTCAATAAGAAAGGCTTCTAACATGGCACTGTCATCGCCGATGTTGTCTTCAAAAGTTTCACCAGGTATGGTTTTCTCAAGGTGTTTTTGATTTGATAAATTTTCATGTATTTTTCTGCGAAGCCTTGCCAAGTTCTCGTGAAATCGTTCGACCTTCGGTTGAATACTGTTCAAAAATCCCTCATGCTTGACAATTTCAAGCTCTGTGACTTTCAACAATTTCCATGCAAAGAAAGCAACCGGCTTCGGCCCCTCATCTGGAGCAAGGAAAGCCTTTTTCATTCTGAAGTAACGTAAAAACTCTTCATCTACGTATTCTTCGCTGAACGACATTCTGACCACACCGTAAGAACACCATAGGTCTTTCTCGGCTATTGAAGTCATTATTTTCTCAAATGTCTGAGTTTGTTTAAGAGCGCCAATGTCAATAAGTTTACTTTGATTGCGTGTAAGCTTTTGTTTTGAAAACAGATAACATATGCCCCAGGCAAGCGCTGGGTGATCTTTTGTCTGGTAAATATTTCCGCCGTTTAAAAGATTATTATGATTCGAACTTGGCTCTATCTGATTTATAGAACACATTCTGAAGTAAGAATCGACAAAAAGGCCTTTGTTGACCATTTCCCCACTAAACACAAGGCCAGTTTGTATCTGGGGTTTATAATAACTGGGCACTCGAGTCATAGCTATTTTCCGCTTGAAAGGACATTTGAACTCCAAAAGAATTAAATTATTATCTTTGTCAAGATAATAGCCGTCAGGACTGCATATAATTTTTCGAAACATTGGATGATCTGTTGCCAGATTGAGGGATACAGAATGGGCAAAAACTCTAGCAGAGTGCTTCTGCTCAAAAAATTTGCGAGCGATCGGTTCGAACAGATTGCCCCAGGTACAGGCCGTATTGCTATGCATGTCTGATGGCTGTAATTTTTTTAAAAGCAAGCTCTTTGGTGTTTCAAAGGGTGAAACTCCGATCAAGGCTGCAATTTCGGATGCCCCAAGAGTATTTTGTCGATAACTCACCCAGTCGGCGCTCTTTTGTTTTAGACCAGTGTTCCTAGATTTGAGAAAGTTCAAGAACACTTGTGTTGTCGTCATCATTGATATACGAAGGGGAAGTGTTTATTCAATTGGTAACGCTAGAGCATTGAGAATATCAGAACGAATCTCTAACATTGTTTCCTTTACTGGAGTTGTATCTGAAACCTCCCAAAATTCAGAGGCACCCTTTTCCTGATATAGTCGTAGTAGACGAATAGTTTTCACAAGCGTTTGAACATCTTCATGTGTATTCATATCAGTTCGAACATAGTCATTTGGTAGCTTAGTGATTAGTCTTGTTGGAGGTAAAATAATATTCTTGTAACGGCGGAATACAGCTTTAGTAACCGCGCCTCCAATATCAATCGGCTTTCCCATGATTTCAACCCAGCAATGCCACGATACAAATTCACCATGTTGTTGAAACCCTTCGACCACCTTTGAAACGTATCCTGCTGCTGATAGAACTTCCACTGCAAGTATCGCTGAAGGAAGACACGCTGCATAAATACCTGCATCGAGCAGTATGTTGAAAAGCATGTTAACAATCTCTATCACATTCTCTGATAAGCCTGTTCGTGTAGAAATTGTCTCGTTTGATACCTCAAGACTGGCTATATGGTTGTTACACAAAGCTGCACTTAATTGAGGAGCCACCTCAGTTTTGTTTACATAAAAACGATTCTTTTTAAGACGTTGCCTTAAGAGCGATTTCTTACCACGACCCATCGCGATATACACAGGGTATGCATTTATTCAATTGGGCAGCACCGAGTAGTGTAGAAGAGGGTGCATCCCGCCCCGGCTCCAAAGGCCCGCGAAAACGCTTATTTTGACAACTCCCGAACGCCCATGTTAGCAGGCCCCAGGGCGAATTGCAATGAGCCCTGGGGGCTGCTAACATGGGCGTTCGGGAGTTGTCAAAATAAGCGTTTTCGCGGGCCTTTGGAGCCGGGGCGGGATCACCCTCTTCTACACTACTGGATTTCCTGCATACTTATTTGGATTAGGTGCCTAGTAAGTGCCTAGTCAATGACGTCACAATATGCCTTCCTGCATACTAATAAGTGCCTAGTCAATTACCTATACCTTTTGTGTTAATAAATGACTAGGGATAGTGGCTAGGTAAATCATTGATATGCCTTCCCGCATACTAATAAACGGATTCCCTTTTCATGACAATAGGAGCAATAGACCGGCCCAAACTTGCCCTCTCTATTCTGACTCTCTTCAAAACTAAACACAGCTGACACAGATATCCCTTTCAGACAAAGATCAAAACAACATATCTTTACCACTAGATCATCAAAGCTGTGGCCGATATTATAGCTGAATAAACCAATTAGAGGTTTCCGAAACATTCAAGTTTAGAAGCAATAAAATTGCACAAGATAACGTTTTCGCCGTTTTAGCCGCTTCATCGCTAGACTCTATATCGATTTTCAGTTTCCCAGCCATCACCCACTTTAAGTTTTAATTTCTTTTCCGGTAGCTTCAATGTTCAAACTTTTAATTATGCGAACACTCAACTCTAAATTTGCATGAAAAATTAGCACCTCAGAAAACTTAACAAAACAGCCAATTACATGTGCGTGCTAAAACAATAAACCCCCACTTTGATTAAGTTCAAATAAATGTAATAATAACAAATCGCATTAAGGTAACATCAAATCATTATGTCAACAAAAGCTGTTTTATTTAGAACAACTCAAATCCATGTACTCCACAAATGATAAGCCTGGATCAAGAACAAAATATTAGAATGAAATTACTTTAAGGACGTAGCGCGAATTCACTATAAGGCCATAGCACAGTCCTAAAGCTTTGTTGGCATTTTTCGGAAGCAAAGGTTTCCTCTAAAAACGATTTTACGTTTGATTCATCTTCGTGTTCGTAAATGCACTTTGTTTTACCGTTTGAATAATGTCTTTATTTAAGTGGTCGATAATTTTCTCCACACCAAGAAAGTGGAGAACTCGGACGGGGGTTGTAAGGATTTTGGAAACTGGTATATTTCTATAACGCCACGTTTATCATCCAAGAAATTTATTATTCGAGGTTGTTTTCGCAAATCCTTGATCATACCATATAAAAAGTAACTAGATATCCGCGTTTACTGTTGTGATCAAATGATAGGGGTACAGGAGGGGTACAGGAGGGGTACAGGAGGGGTACAGGAGGGGTACAGGAAGGGCACCTTTTACATCAGGGAAATCCATCGCGGGGTTAAATCTAATGGCCCTATACTACTAACGATGCCCAGTACGTTCCCGAATCAATTTCTCGTCTATAGATTCTTGGAACAATCTTTTTACACAGTGGACTCTCAGGCTATGAGACGTTTTTCGTTTTAATCCTGCTTCACGACAAAGCATATCGGGCAAAATCTTATTGAGGCATTGATACCAATGGGTGACCTTTGGTAACTACACACTGACGAATCGCGATTTGGATGAAAGCAAAATGCATCTATTTCTTCAGTAAATAGTTTGATATTCTCAAGATACATAGCATAACAATTGACAAGACATGGGAAATGATCTGCATTATTATCGACACAGCAAACATGTTTTACAACACTGCGTGTATATGTTGTGGTGCAATTTTGTCCTTGGTGCAAATTTTATTTTCCTTTGTTTTTGGGTATGTTAATGTATGATAATGAGTTTTAAACAAAGGAAAATAAAATTTGCACCAAGGATAAAATTGCACCACAACATATATTTGAGATCTTTGAGACCTCCGTGATAGGTTTTCGATACACTCTCGCCATAAATAATACAATCAGACTCGACTCTAAAATTATTGTATCTTAAATTTCTATGTTCAATAGCTCGCAAACCGAACAATTTTCCATTATAAAAGTATATTGTGTGCAGTGGTAACTTAGCTGAATGGCAGCCCAGGAGATTCTTCTCCCAAAGGATCTTTTCTTCCTCCTCCGTAATGCCTTCCACTTCTGCTTTCTTCGTCTTCTTCGCCACGCCATCTTCATTAGCCGTCCTCATTTCTGAATCCAAAGCCCGTCGAAATAAAGCTAGCCTAAGAAATAATTTCGAGATATGTTCAGAAAAACCATGTCAACATCCTGGAATCAGATAAATCAATTAAACGATTTCTAAGTTCAAAATGTACCTTTAATCTTCCTTGGATAACAGTTTCACACCGGCACATGCATTACTGTCTTCCAAATGACGTTGCGATCCGCAGATAATGCTGTACAGACTTCTGAGCGGATACCGTTCCCCATTCTCCTTGCCCACTTCTTCAACAAATTTCGTCAACCAAAAATTCAACGACTCTGCCGTCATGTTAACAATGTTCGTATCCAGATTTTGTCCCGTTTCACGGGTCATGGCTCATGTACGACGACCTGACTGACGTCATAAAACCTAATACAATACAACCAAACACTACCCAACACAATACATCACAATACAGTCGTCGTACACGAGCCATGACCCCGTTCCACATGGCACCCTACTTCTTCATTCACAGCTTGTATATTCGGCCTTGCATTTTGCTACTGTGCAAAAATATTAAACGACGACTTTGTTACATATCGTATTGATTTGGAACGGATTTTTCCAAGAATTATATTTCTTCATCGCCAGTTTTCGATTCTCTGAACTTTCTCTCAGGCGGCATTTTTAACCAACCTTCTTCGACCCTCGACAACGAAGAATGAAGACCGCAGGAAAAAAGCATCCTTTTAAAATTACCATACTGTTTTTGAAATCCACTTGTTTTTCTTTTATGCTAATTTCCTCTTTGCACAAAAGCGCCATTGTTTTAATTCCGAACGGACACGCTTTTCAACGAATGTTTTTTAAGCCGTTCAGTAGTGTATTATCAGGTGTAAAAACTCTCGGCTTCGCCTCGAGTTTTTAAACCTGATAATACACTACTGCTCGTTTTTTAAACAGTACATAAACGAGCTGAAGGTTTCCGTTTATTTCACTAATGAATAACAAGTTTTCAACGGGAAATAAACGGTCTGACATCACCTCCACCCTCCAGATAGTACTTAGTGTGGTTTCTGGCCTTAATTCCGACGGTTAAGAGACGGAACAGCTTCCGAAGAAATTTGTCCTCAAATGAATTTCGTCCCTTGTCAATTTTCGTTTCTCCCATTTCCAGATGCCGAAATACGAGACCTCGAAATGCAGGACGCCTATTTTCCTAATTGATTCCTTAAAACGCTTTCCTGCACGTTGAAGGCCCTATTAAATAGATGTTAAAAGCCAAGCAACAATTTGGAAAGAAAAAGTAGTAAAAGGGCCCGTAACTTTTTACTGGTTTATCAAACTGGAAGTTGTCTTAAAGCTCAATATTGTTAAGTATAAATACATCAACTGTAAGCGAATTATATAAAACGTAGTGTGAATTACAAAACTTACGTTTACACGGAAAATTGTAATATCCTTTTTGACAACTGTGACAAACTGAAATAAAAACGGTTGCAATGAAAAAACACGCTGAAGATGCCAAAAATTTAAGCATATTTCCTTTCTAATTTTTTAGCTCCACAATGTGTTGTTTTGCTTCGGATCAATGTATAATGTAACTTGGTAATCGTACACAATGTAGAACACAAAGCAACATTTTTATTAAATGCTTCTCGTGAATTTAATTTGAATAACGGACATTTCTGGTTACGGCTGAAACAACAAAGCGCGGATAAATCGTTAATGGATTACTCGGTGTGTCGACAATTTTTTGCAATTGGTATATCTGCGTCAGCCAAGTGTTACTTCATTATAATTCTACCAGTTTAAGCGTCAAAATGATGAACAACAAAAAGGTTTATTATTTTGGTGCCTATTACGTCTCTTGCCGCTGAATTCTTACTTGTAACTATTTATTAATTGCCTTTAGCTAGGGCACAATTAGCTTTTTTTTTGCATAGTGTTAATTACTTTGTGTACATTATTTAAATGAAAAGTGAATTGTTTTTTAAAGACTTCGCCGTTGGCTTAGCTGTACCCATTTGTCACACTAGGCTCACAGCTGAACAACATTTCGCAGTATTGAAAGGTCTGTTAAATATAATTATTAAGATATCCAAAACAAGAAAAATTATTATTGCCGTTATTTCTAACATGGAGGCAGTGATTTGGGTGAAATTGCTTCCAATACTTATTTTCCTCGTAAACAGTGGTAAGTAACTCAAATTCATTTATGGGCTCTGATTTAACTTACTCAGTCTCTAGAAATATAAATTGAATTTAGTTTAACTTATTTCCTCTAAAATGTTGGATGTAGGGAGCAGATCTTTTGTAATCTGTATTTTTCTCCAGCATGCGTTTTCTAAATCTCCCAGAGTAAACCTAATTCCGATGATGAAAAGGTGTGGTGCCTTAACCCCAATGAAATGTGATTAACTGGCCTGGAGTGACTCAGAAATGTCGCGGGAAATAAGTAAAAAAATCTATTTGTACGGGACACGAAGGAGACCGAGTGTTGACAGGTTAATAACCAACTTTGGTGGCTGATTGTTTAGTTACGCAAAATATTTCATGCGCTATAACTTTGGAAGAAACTCATTTTCATTTTTTTTCTCGCTAAGAGCCGGAGTAATTAGTTATCAGATTTTGGTACTTTCGTGTCTTAAAAAAAATCTTCCCTCGACTTCTTAATTTTGTCTTTAAATCAAAGGCGGATAAGAAATGCTGACGCGTAATGCGTAACGCGTTATGTTTTCACACTGACACGGTTCGATATATTTTTTAAATTAAATGTAAGGATTATCGACGAACACACGCACAAAAAAAACAGTACATCATTTTCATAATGTCCAGTCCGGAAAAAAAAAATGAACTCGCACCTCCCGACTCCCTACTCCAAACACTAAACCACTCGACCACCGAGGAACACATGCTTAATAGAGACTCAATTTTGTTATTTCAAGGTAGATACGCATCAACACGCGTGTCTCGGTTGAAAAATCCTTTTAGATCGATTTTAATGTTGCATGCGAAACATCTTTAAGCTTATTGTTGTTCATATTCGTTTACAACAAATTAGTTATTGTTATCGCTGGATTCACGCTGTTTTTGTTATGAACGCATTCGTAACAAAGCATTACATCACTAAGTTTACAGCTGATGGAAGGAGTGAGCGAGTATGCGAGTGAGTGAGCGAGCGAGTGAGTAAGTGAATTAGCCACCGTTACCGATAACCCGTTCATTACGCTTGCGCGTATTCACGGGTTAAAAATGACTCCAGGTTTGACTGACAGTATCTTACCTAAAGGCAGATCAGAGACGGCACAACTTTTACTTAAATCTATCGCTTGCAACCTGCTCACGCCATACATACAAAAATTAGACGAATCGCGTCGTCTAAATCAGCCTACAACTCGCTCACAACTGCTGCGTGCAACACGAAAAAAGTTGTAGGCTTTTGAAACATGCTTTTAAGTCATCACCAACCTTACTTTCTCCGACCTTTTCACATTCTATCGCCACACTGTTAATAAAATCCATTTTGTAGTCCATATAAACTGCGTAATCGTTATACACATCTTGTCAGAAAAAAAAAACCTTACAACATTTTATATTTTTGTAGGAGTTTCATGTCCATTGTTTAACCCACCAAAGGATGGTATTGTTACCTGCTTAAAAACAAGCTCTTCCAAGATTTGTTCTTTGGCTTGTAAACAAGGTTTTGATTTCGCTGAAGCACCAGCCTTGTTCTACGTCTGTTCCGGTTCCTCGTGGAGTTTTGTCGGATTACCGTCTACGGATTTGTCTGTTCCCTGGCCCCAAAAATGTCATGGTAGGTCTGAATCAGTATACCGCATTTACACGGATAAAACAGAAACGCTACAATGCAATGCACAAGCATTCCAATTAATTCCAGTTTTTTTAGGTCCGATTGATGTAAGTGTGTTGTTGATTAAGAAACGTATTGTTACCTCCACCCTGGCGCAATACTCGCATCTCCCTCCGCCATGAGTATTTCGCGTTACAGTTGTTTTTTTTTTTTAAACTAATTCATTCATTTCCTTGACTTAAGTAATATTTTTAACCCAGTTTTCTGATGAACAAGTAAACTGACATTGCTCACAGCTTGATAATTTCAATTTAGATATTATACTTTGTTTCAATAAATAAATAAATAATTCAATAAAGTTTTAAATTTAAATTTAAATTTGGCAGCATAACGATCAGTCAGTAAGAGAGCGCAATCTGAACAAAGGCTTAAATGTATTGCTAAACTAAGATACAATAATATTGTAATCATAATTTGATAACTAATATAGTGTGCCTTTTCTCTTTACATAAAAAAATTAAAGCGCATTACAATATTAAAAGCAAAGAAAAAACCCATGTAAATTCTATATTAAAGTGCACCTAATCCCAATTTATTTTTCGCAAAATCAACTCTATGTACGTTGAATAGTTGAATAGCGAAATATTTCTTGTTTTTAATGTCGCATTAGTGAGTTATAGAGATTTGCATTTACAAAATGCTAATAAGATGATGTCATTTCAGGACAATGCGCAGTTTACAGCTTAAGGATAATCAATTTAAGAAATACTATATATAAACTGTGAATAGTTAACTGATTCGTAAAAAATATTACTTGGAGGTGGCAACAAGTAGTTGTATAATAATTAGCATTTAATTACTTAGCAGTTTGTAAAGTCAAATCGCTATAACTCACTAATGCGAAGTTTAAAACAAGAATTATTTCACTATTCAATGTACATAAAGCTGATCCTGAAAGCGACAAAAACTTTTGGGGTTAGGTGCACTTTTAAGGTTACTTTTAATATTAAATATTATGAAGATGAATTGGAAAGAACAATAATTAAAAATTAAAGTAAAAATGAATTCACAACTAATGATGTCTTTCTAAGAAAGTAGGATTTAAGAGTGCGTTTCAAGTGTGAACATTCTATCGGAGACGTTGTTATAACTTTGGAAAAGAATTCCTCAGAGCGCCCATCCCAAATGCTCTGTCACCTAACGTTTTCCTAAATTAATGCATTTAGACACAAATAATAAAGAAATCGTTACCTGCACTCGATGTGACTTTTCAGTCTCTCCATTCGCACCAAGCTTTCCAAAAAAGAATATGTTTTTAAACGTTAAATTGTTCTCGTTGTTGTTTTGACATCGACCATTCGCTATAAAGAACCCCCATCTTTAGACCACGCATAAGCTGTTCTCTCCTCAATTAACAACGGCTTTTTTGAATTGCACACAGAGTTTCGTCTTTAGAGGCGGGATACATAAAGGGTACAAACATGGAAGAGATATAATACCTAATAACATTCATCATTTCTATTATAGAAATGTGGATCTTGTTAAAATATTCTTTAACCACCGGAAAACTAAATATATTATTTTTTCCTTTTTCCAAATATGTAACAAAATGTTTGAAATTCAAACTAACACTAGAAGTCATTTAACTTTGTGTGCTTCTTAGCAATAGGTTCTCCGTCCATGATAAAGAATCTGGGCCTAACAAAGTATTACTACAGCGGGGATGCCAGCAGACCCAGTAAACAAACAGAAATAAAGGGGAACTTTAAAGCCTTGTTGAACGAACCTTATAGCAGAGTAACGGTTTGCAAGAACAACGCGTGTCTAGATAGCAACATTGAGATACTTCACGACAATGAAACAGGTAAGTCACGTGACACCCTGACTCATTTCGATGTAACTTCTGAACTAAAAGTGAAAATTGAACCAGAATCGATCCATCGATCCATCCACCCATCCATCAATCAATAAATCAATCAATCAAGTGGGTTACCCTGGGCAACAGTGTTTGTTTTGTTGCATGACCTGCAATCGTCGACAGAAGTCTTTGGGACACTTCAATAAAAGCGCCCTCTTTAATATTTCTTCAAGAGTTATAAAACATTTCGGCCACCAGGTTAGTAGAAATAATCCCCCTCCCCGGACGATGTTGTTTTCGAGGAAACAAGAAACTAGTTTTAAACGCCGAAATCAATCTTTTGATGCGGGGGGGACGGGGTATTTAAAAAGAATTTCTCTTGCCGGTTAAGAAAAGGTAAGAATTGTCGAAGATTGTAGATCTCTACCTTTTCTTTACCCTAATATCTACAACTACGATAAGGTACCAAACTGTACCAAACCTGACAGCTTTTACCATTGAAAGGTACGAAGAGTATCTCTGTCACTTTTATATGGAAGTCGTCCACCCCTCGGGAAGTCCTCCACCCCTCGGGAAGTCCTCCACCCCTCGGGAAGTCCTCCACCCCTCGTGTTGCGATACAATTAGAAGTTACACCAAACAAAATACCACTTGATCCTTGTCCCATCTTATTGTCTGGGTAAAGCGTAGGGAAAAAGTGTTGTTATTTATTACTTTTCCAAAGCTGAGGGCAGCAATGGTCTTCTGATTCAAAGCATAAAGAAGCCGTCCGTTAATTTTCGTCAAATCTTCCTGATTTCTCAGATATTTGACTAGTCCGATCTATTTTTTGATTCCGGTCTGTTTATTTCAGTTTATTGCGAGTCGTATGAAGAACCAGCGAGAATATCTAATCACCACATCGCCAAAAGCTCATTCACCGCTAGCTCACATTATTCACGGTACCCCCCATGGAAAGCGAGACTGGGCGGACGGTTTGAAAATGCTTGGTATGCGTTGCCTTGGGATTTGAGTCCTTGGATCCAGGTAATATGCCACTATACAGTATGTTCACCCTGGCTCTTTGTTCAAATGCAAGGGGAGGGGTAGAAAGTGCCCGGGTGTTTTTCTTAAGGCGGCGAAATACGAGATACAAAAACCCTCAACTTGTCGCGCAACATTGGCAAATTTGTTGCGTGACAAGCTGAGAGTTTGATGAAAAACGAGCAACAAAGGCAAAGTTGACCCGCGCTCTACTTTTCACAACAAATTTCTTCAACCTGCAACAAATGTTTTTGTTGCGCGACAAGTTGATCGCGCATGGTGAAAAACGGGAAACATCGACCAAAACTTGCAACGAAACAATGTTGCGCGACAAGTTGAGGGTTTTTGTATCTCGTATTTCGCCGCCTTTAGCTACCGCCTCACGACGATACCAATTCAAATAAAAAGTAAGACTTTTTAATTAACCAATTTTGCATATTGAATTTTATGTTTATCTGACTTGATTTTTCAAGCCACTGTAAAAATTACTTCAGTGATAGCCATTGGAAATGGTTCACTTTCAAATTCTCAAGTGAAGTTACAGATGCCATGGTTATTAGCTTTAATTGAACAACTGTCTCTTAAGTATTTTTTCCAATACCATAATAAGGTTGACCTGGGACGTCCTACAATGATATCAGCGGTTGCTACTCAAGGAAAGCGCTTTTCTAATTACATGAAGACATATAAAATTGGTTTCTCAGATGATGGCCAATCCTGGAAAATGTATAAAGAGGGCGATCAAGAAAAGGTACTAAAATATTATTAGGGTTACCAGGGTTACATGTTACTGCCTTAGATGCATTTTTCACAGTATTTACAATAGACCGTTTTCATAATTACGTCACATACTACAATAGATCTTTTTTAAAAGCTTTGTAGCACTGAATAATAATAATAATAATAATAATAATAATAATAATGAATCGTTTATTAAAATCAATACTTGCAATCCGTAGATTTTATTACTATCAATAAACATATTTACAATGACTTGACATAAAAATGGATCTGAACATAAAATATTGATAAAACTGTTATAATCATAAACACTAAGCGAATATACTAATTATTATTTACTTAAAATCTTCCAAGATTAAAAACGCAGGCTAAAATGTGCGTAAAATGGCGTCTGCAGTAAAGTAGGGAATAAAAGAGCATTTAAATCTCTTGGTCTTGACTTGCAGAAAATCATCTGAAATAATTCTATAGTGTTTGGTAAGTTGTTCCATAACTTGGGGGCATAATATCTCCACGATTTTAAACCAAGGGCACCAAACGAAAAACCTTTGGAAATGTATTATCTTACTCAAATAAATTAAAATAAATGATATAAAAGCATTTCCAGGTGTTCTTCTACGTTGCTGGGAAAAATATATCTGTTCCTTTTTCCCAGCATAACACATAGGAAAATTCCCAGCCAGCTGGATAAAAAAATGTCCGTTTCGCAGCCAGCAATTAAAAAAATGAACTAATAAAAAAAACAATAATAATAAGTTACCAAAAAGAGCTTGGGAAGTAATGAAACATTAATGGAAATTATTTGAAGCTTTTTGTTTATTGTTTTGTACATTTACTGCCGTCTCGAACTTAACCTGTTCGGGTATCTCTAAGTACTGCTTAAATTTGTTACTACGAAGCTGAACCCTTTTAAGCCGCAAAGTGTCCTCCGAATTTCTTCGATCCAGTCTCTTTTCGATCTGCTCAAGTTAGCCAGCACAGTTTGTTCTTGCGACTTCTTAATCTCAAGTCAACCAGCGCAAAAATGGTAATTAAAAAAATACGTACAGAATATTTTGCCAGCCAGCAAGAATTCCGCTGGGGAACAGATAAAGTGAGGAACAGATTCGTTGGGTGCCCCTGTTAAACCGTATTTAGTTGTATGTACCTTTAGGTAAATTAACGATGTTGTGTCCTCTCAGATTGTATGAAGAATTCGTAAGTTGTATTAGGTCTTGTAGGCAGATGGGACTAGCACTTTACACCGGACTTTACGTCGGACTAGGACTTTACGCCGGATCTGGAAAGTCTTCAATCTTAAAAATGCTCTTGAAGACTTTGAAAGCTAAAACAACGAGGTGAAAGCCACCGAACGGTTTTTTGTCAGCAAAAGAGAATGTTTAATCACAGGTCTGAGTTCATTTGCTCCACAGGGCATTACCGAGGTTAGATTTAGACGCTTTTTAAATAGAACCTTTTTGCTTTCTTGTTGTATAAATGAGTGGACATTTCTTTCAAGCTAGAAGCCTTTAATTTTAACCCTTTGGCAGCTTCTTTAACTCTCGATACTTGACTTTGACAATTTATTCTTTCTATTTTAAACGCAAACAGTTATTGTTTATTGTAATTCTATTGTTCAATTAGATTCTCAGGTTAGCATTTGGTTTTAAACTCCGGCGTAAAATTCATCACGGGTTTTCGTAGGCGCCTCGTTAATTCTACGGTTCGTTTAATTTCCTATTTTGTTGTACTCGTGCCCTTTTTTCTCAAATCTCCTTGTATTTCTCAGTGATTAGAAGTTTTGTCTGTTATCTTTTTTTGAATTTTCTATTAAAATTCCGTTATATATTGTTTAAATCATATTTCATTTGTGTCCACCATTTTGTTTCTGCATTGCTCGAGATCCGTCCAGATATCATAACTGTCAATCATTTTTAATTTCAACTTTTAGCACTACAATTTTACCTTTTGGCACTGCCAATTTCAACTTTCTGCACTGTTTGGGATTAATTGATATTCTCTCAGCCAATAAGAACGGAGAAACTTTTGCATGTGTGTTATTACTTACATAATCAAAATTATAACAAAATTCTCGAATCTGATTGGTTGTCAGCAGGACCGATTAGACTATTAACAGGACAGTTTACGCGTGATGTTTGTAATTCAACGATGTAACTGGACAATACTCTCGTCATTAGCGCGCGCTATCCTTTTTCCGTGCGTGCATCTCGGTCAAAAACACTCTCGATTATTATGTTTTTAATCACCAAAACGTGTAACCATTTAACGTTTTATCCTCGAATTTTGTTAGAGTTATGATTAATTGGTAAGCTTCGTATCGTCCAATTTTGTCTGTAATCATACTCGTGATTAAACAAATCGGACTCCCGCGGTCTCCAATTTTGTTAATCATTCATGATTTCAGACCGAATTGGACTCCACTCAGTCCAATTACAGCAATCCAATTTCAACTTTTTGTAATTGGATAGGTGCAATTGGACACCTACGTTGCGTGCGCGTCAACCGGTTGCACTTTGATGGGTTCTTTTCTGTTTTGCTGCAGTTTTCCTCCTGCTTTCAAAATTATAGAAAATACTTTTCACGATTTGAGTGCAAAAATGGCCAAGTAGACTTTTTATCTCGAAGTTTTTTATTGATGCGATTAATTAGTAATTGAACTTCGTGTTGTACAATTCTGGGGTAATCGTTTTTGTAATTACTCGCCCGACTACTCCCTGAATTGTACTCCACTTAATCGAATTACTATTACTAATTAGTAAAGGTAAAAACTGAATGCCAAAAACCTAAGCTGATTAATGTAAGTACTTATCTTTGCGGCGCGATGTGTTCAAACAGTATTACCACAAACCGCGGTTTTCTACGATAAGTCTACCTATTATAAAACAACGACAGACTTGCATAAAAAAACAGCAGTAAAATGGCAGAGAATCGTGGAGTTCAATCAAGAATTGAAAAACAAACAAGCATGCGGCTAAATTCAACAGAGCGAAAAGTTAAAGCTGTCCGATTTGAACTACCATTAATGCAGTCTTACAAAAATTAATACATTTGGACACAAAAAAACGTTAAAGAAATCGTCACCTCACTCCAAGTGGCTTTTCAGTCTCTCCTTTAGCACCATGCTTTCCAAAAAAGAACGTGTTGTTTTGTTGTTGTTTTGACATCGACCATTCGTTCTTAAGAACGTAGAACCTCCATATGTAGACCACACATAACCTGTTCTCTCCTCAATTCTCAATTTGCTGCACAGAGAGTCTCTGTTCCATTTCATAAATAATTTCTCCAATGAGTTTGACAAAACTTGCACATAACAGCCCGCGGTGTGAAAAGATATTAAGCTTACAAACTTGCTCATTTTAGCTCCTACTTTGTACAATGCGTAATGGTGAGATCATTTCGGCCTCAATCCGCTTCAAACAATGTTTATTTCAAAGCTAATTAGTAGAAGGCATTTTCAGAAATTTAAATTGTGCTCGTTCGTTTTCTTCAGATCGATCGAGCGGTTTGATCTGAACAGCTTTGCCGAAGTGAACCGGCTTTCATTTAGCTCAGCGACACACAGCAACATTTTTCGCACCTTTTTTCGTTCAGTCTTGTGATCAAGAATGTTTTTTCTTTTCTTCTCTTAATCATTCATCCTTTTTTTTATTCATGGTGGTTTGTAGTTTGGTTTTAAATTTGGTTTTAAATTTTCAAATTTTCATTTTCAATTTCAGGTATTTTACATGTTATGTTCATATCGGACGTGACCGCCATGTTTTTTTTGCCAATGTTCGTGTTTTGAGACTCCCTCGCTATATACCTTATTCATAAATGGCGGCCGATTTATTATTCTTTTATATTTATGTTAATTAGCCTTACTGGCCTCATTTTAGAGTAAAAACTATTTTGTATTTTGCACACGCTAACGAGGCAAGTGAGGCTAATTAACATACATATAAAAGGATACTAAATCGGCAACCATTTATGAATAAGGTGTATGCTCAAGGAATATGCTGATAGCTGTAGTATGTGATGTAATTATGAAAACGGTCTATTCACGAAAAATTTAGACTGGTGGTTGTTGTTTCCTTTCCGTGGGTGAGAAAGACGCGCGAGAGCTTGGATAACAAAAAAAAACACATTACATGTTCCTTGTCTCTTATCCTAAAATAAAGTTATGTTGGCAAGAAGTATTGCCTTGGGTGAGCTATGTTTGCTGGGATAGCAAATAGTGACACATCAATTTGAGATGCATTTTAGCCACCAGTGTGGCCGTTCATTTAAAACACTCTTACAAAACTCGAGATATCCAAACATACCATACAGTATCCTAGCAAAGGCGAATGTCACCCAGAGACATAAACGAGAAAAACACGAGTAAGAGAGGGACAACGAACTTGACTTGCTTGGAAAACCCAGCAAAATAGACAAATAGCACTCCTAACGTGGCTTGTAAGCCTGCAATGAAATATCCCGGATGACAACATGCCTGGTGTTTGTAAATTATTTTTCTGTGAAATATGTACTTTCTTTTTAGCCAAACACATGGCTCGATATTTCAATTACGAAATGTAAGAGTTTAACAACAAACTGATACAAAACCATGGCTTATCAAAATCAAGCTCTTTGCCACCTGACGCGGCTCATTTGTGACGTCAGTAGCAAAGCTGTGTACTGACCTAATGCGATGTTCCAATCAGTATGGCGATACACATTTCAGGAACACCTGAATAGACAAAACGCTGACATACAGTTTACTGACCTTTACTAGGGAGGTTGAAAAAAATGGTAATATTCCTTTCTAGACTGTCTTGTAAGCCGAAACGACAACAAACCACAGACTACCATCTGCAGGAAAACGACTCATACCGACAGATTACTAAGCGACGACACTACGAACTTTGACAAGACGAGCGCAACAGGTTTTCGACGGCTGACAGCTTAACCAACGAAACAACGTTTTCAGTAAGAACAATTACAATGCAGACTTTGTTAAACGCTACGTTTACAAAAACAAGGAACCTAACACAACTAACAAAAAATCTGTTACCACAGCGACAGTATCCTGCATCAAGGGAGTAGTTATGTAAGGCACTATACGGCAAAATGAAAAAAATTATCCTCAACCAAGCATGTTCAAACAACCACATCCTCACCCAAGCATGTCAAAACTTGTCAAATTCATTTCCAAAAGAAATAAATTCACCTGCTGTTCCCTGGAACCCATATGGCAGCGTATCAAGTCCCGTTTCAACTTTATGCAAACATCTCTTGTCATAAACAAATCGGAAGTATTTTTCTTGATATTCATTGACAACCTTTTTTGTTTTCGGATCCCTTGTGATATGCGTTTCATTGACCAGCGTTATTTCTTCTGCTAACCTCGAGCGTAAACCCAGAAACATAAATAATAAATAAATAAATAAATAAATAATAGCATTTATTTAAACACGATAAATATATATGTCATCACACTTTTTATATTATTCAAATAGTTTTATTTATCAAATAGTTTAACCCGTTTATGCTGCGGGTGGTGCGAGACAAAAGTGTCAATAAACACTATGTTCTTAACAAGCTGGTTTAATTTAACGTTTTATCAAAATTCTTATCAAAATTTGGTAAATTCTGATAAAACTCTACATTCTGATAAGAATTTTGCTTTTCAATCAAGAAGCCGCTTACTTTGAGAGAGCTAAAGAAGCGCTACGAAAACTGTTTGGAGAATATTGAAGAAATGAAAGAGCAGATAAAGGAAATTGGTGCTGAAGACGTAGGGAATTTAACGTTCGACGCAACTGTATTTTTCAATGGATTAACAACAATGGCGGACCAAGATCTTGAAAGGTTTTTATCGTTGTTTCCACAAATCCCATCAATATTGGAGATTTCTCGTCAAGCGGCGAATGAAGAAATAAGAAGGAGGAAATTGAAAAACCAAATGGATAAAAAGGTAAAGGAGAAGGCTGCAAGAGTGAAAAGAATGGTTGAAAGAGAAGCCAAGAAAGAAAGAAAAACTCACCGGCGATTAAAGAAGTTAGCAACGGAAAGAATGATTGAAAGTGAATCATCACTAGAATAATGGAATAAAACGCTAAGACAGCTTTTGAACATCACTCAACGGTATCCACGAATTGAATTTATCGGAATAGCCTTTCCATTTAACCTATGCTTTCTTTTGCTTGTAATCACGGCGAATTACTTTATCAATAGACCAATTCCGATATTTTAAAATTCATACTTAATTTCGTTCCAATTTTTGACAAAACATCAAAGAATCCAAAACCATAAGTAATTTCTCCTATATCGGGATCTATTTCTCTTCTTTCATCCATTTTTAGTTAATTTCTTTAATTACTACAGTCAAAGAAATATCAGTATCATTCAAATCAACTTCTCGGTCTTCATCATCCGTCATGAAGAAGGTGACTTCAGAAATGGTTTTTGTATTTATTTTATTCCATAAGTAATTCATTGGTTGAATTTCAAATGGAAGAGATGTTGTTTTTGTGCTCGGCGAGAAGGTATAAAGCACATTTGATCTTTTCCCTGAGATAATTGAATCACCCAAAAGACTGCTTCTGAGATAGAGATTATCAACACTATTTGATATATTAGGAAAATTCGTTCCGTAAGCGCTTGATGTTAAAACCACTGCATCAAATCCCAACAAGATGTGGAAAAGTCCACTGTTTCCAAAATCAATTTGAAAGTCATCTTGCAGTTGTATGAAAACTTTGAAAGTTTGAAAATCAAACAACACATTAATTCCAAAAGTATCATCCTTTTTTCCAATTCTTTTATGAATGAATTCATTGATGTCTGCATAATCATAAATTCCTGCTGGAAATGTAATTGTTTCCCACGTCTTTCCTTTGTCTTTGGAAATCACCAACTTGTCGTTGTTAAAGGTTGGTCTGATATTATGCCAGCTTGCAGTCATGAAAAGATGATCCAAAGCAAGATAGTGTTCTTTATTATCGGGCAGAATCAACTCTGGGAAAAACTTCATTGTGAAATTCCCTGGTTTATTTTTTGGGTTTTGTTTTCGTGCATCTCCTGATTTGAAAACAAGAACTCTGTTTACATCCATTATTTTAAATATTTCTCATATAATTTTTCATGCATTGTTCTATCGATTGCCCCGATTCTCAAGAGTTCATCATTTATTTGTGCAAGGTCATTCCTCAAGACGGGAGAATTGTTTCCAGCAGCCATTGAACCAATCAAAATCTTCATTCGATCTGCTAATTCTTCTGGTTTTTGATAATAAACGACACCCGATCCAACCATCCTTGATTTTCCTGAGGATTTGTGCGCGGGCATATTAGACAACATATTCAAATCATTGAAAGTTTTCACAGCATTCATGGAATATTACCTTTGTGGATTGAACCTTTTTGTCAACAGATCAATGAGTGATTTGTCTGCATCTGCTTGATATACCAGTTTACCACCTCGGAAGGCATTCACCTTCATTTCATTGAAAAGTTTGGGAACATCGATGAGAAGTCCTCCGTATTGATCTCCTTGAATTTTGAAAGCATTCCTTCGGGGTTGTTTGTAGGAACGAAGTGACCTTCCTCTTCGGATTCCTTTCCCTGTTTTTGGTTTTAAATATCCTGGTAAAGATTTAATAAGAGTTATTGTAGATAAGTATTTCTCAAAAATGGGCCTTTCTTCATCTCTTTGTTTTTCTATTTTTCAATTTTCTCTTTGATAGTTGGCGTCTGTTCTTTTCGATTTTTCAATCCAGTTATATCTGAGGAAAATTTGTTTTTTCTTTCTTTGCTCTTTTCTCAATATCCTGAAGATCTTTTGCTTCTACCTTTAGTAATTGATTAGGTTCAGGTAAACCATTCTTTTTAAACAATTCTAATTCATCTGGGCCAAACGAATTATTAGGAGCGGCAATTATTTGTTTTTCTTCTTCCTCTCCACCTGAAAATAGCAGCTCTTTATTCAGTGTGATGATGTCTTTATTTGTTTCTACCAAGTCTTTGAAGCCCTCAGTCAAAGCAAGTTGATTTTGCCTGAGTTGCTCTTCTTCTGTTGCTCAATGAGGGGTTCTCGGAGGGTTTTGAAGTAATCGCTCATCACATCTCTTCCATGTTCTCGGTCTTTTGTTTCATTCTTCACCTCTGTAACTGCTTTCGCAATTTGATATCCTTGCTGTTCGTGTTCGGCGTATTGTTTTATTATTTTAAGATCCATTTGAAGTGTTGAAACAACATTTATTTTAAAAGATAACAAGTGAATGCACATCAAGACAATCTTTTTTCCATAAATGCGAAAGCAATCGTTATTTATTTCAAGCAAAGAATAGGAACCAAACTCAAGTTCTGCTCCTCTCTCTATTAGTTCATGGATTCTTTCTTCAATTTGCTCAACCATTTGTCTTTTTGTCTCATTTTTCACAATAAAATCAAACGTTTTATTTTTCTTAATTTTTATCAGGCCTTCAATTTTAATTTCAGCTAAATTATCTATATATGTAATCAGATGAACAATAAATTCTGGTTCTGCAATCTGACTTTCCATTTTTATATAAAAAAAATTATTATTCATCTTCATATTCCTCAAAATGACTTTTTGGTTGAATGATTTCTTTCACAAGAACTTCTCCTACAAGGGAAATAGTTTTAATATTTGAGAGAAAGATTTGTCTAAGTTTCATGATAAGAATTCCTTTGAAAGGAACCCCAATGATTGAATAAGGATCAAGTTTTTTCTTGTTTTTTTCTCCTACTTTTTGATGAAAGAGGCAGTTGATTTTCCATTTTTGAGATATAGTTTTGGATAGACTTTGAGATTGTTGCCTTGATCCTGTTTGAGAAGAACTAAATTTGATTTTGAGATGGTTTAGCTTTCTCAGCTAAATTTCTGATTCTTTCTTCAATTTCTTCAAACATTGTGATTTGTTCTTCATTTTTAACTGAGAAACCAAGAGAATAATTGTTTTCTTTTCCTTCATTTTTGTGTTCCCAGATTTTCATTCTGCCTTCAACCATGATTTTTGCTGATTTTCCTTCATATAGAATTGGGATAACGGTGAAGGAATACTTTTCTGTTTCTGCGAGTGTAGTTTTGTGGACATCATAATTTTCTTTGGTTATCATTTTATATTAAGAAAAAAATTACCAGAGCTTCATTTCTTTGTTATATTCCTTTTGATAATCCAAAAATTCTGCTTTAGAAAATGTTACATTTTCTGGATAAATTATGTCAACTTTTTCCCCATGAATCCAGAATCTTGTGCTCTCCTTTGGAATTTCTGTGATGGGAATATCGAAAAATGCTTCAATTGTGTTTCTTGAATAAAACCAAAACTCAGTTATTTTGAGGATTGGTAATACATTCCATTGCCTTTTTTGTTGTTCAGTTGGTTTTCTGGTTCTGATAAGCTGTTTTAAGCCTTCTTCTCTTGTGAGATATGGCTTGTTGGCTCGGAATGCATTATAAATTACAGCCGGGCAAACATTGAAAAAATCTGCGGTTTCTTTGACAGAAGAGAATTATTGTGAATTCATAATGAATGGACCTTTTTCTTTTATATACCCTTCAACTAAAAGTGCTTGGTTATCACTCTTTCGTTTAATTGTATTGTTTTTTAAGGGCATATCGAATTGTCTGGGAATTAATATTACAAGTTTTGGCAGCTTTGTAGACGTTATCAAACTCTTGTGTTTCTTGTTTTTTTTTTCGTTGTTGTCGATTGGAGCAAGTTTTATTAAATCTTTAGTCATTTTTTATAGAATTTATCTTTTTTAATTTTCTTTATCTTTCTTTATAAAATGGAAAGCAAAAAAAAAAACAGTTGCTGAACTAAGAAATATAGCAAAAGAAAGAAATATTCCTGGCCGCTCCAAAGCAAAAACCAAGGCTGTATTAATAAAACTTTTAACTGAACAGCAGGGATTCTTAAGTGGGACTCATCTCATGGATGAACCAATTCCTGAAATCAACGTTCCCATTCTTATTCCAAAAAAAATTCCCATACAACCAAAAAGAGAAAAGAAAGTTGTTGAAAAAAGTATTGAAACTATTTCAAGTTGGTTGGATTGGTTGGAAAACGTCAAAATAAACGTTGTGAAAAAAGTCTCTTCAAAGTTGAGTGAACTCAAAAAAAAAAAAGATCAACGACTTGTATGAACAAAAGAAAAACCTCCTTATGAAATCGAAAAAGTAGGTGAGCAATCAAATGCAAAATTTACAACCTTCTTTGATCGATACAAAATAATTCTCAATCGCAAAGAGCTTGAAATTAATCCAATGCAAATCTTTCACGAGATCCTGAAAAAAAAAACAATTAAAGAACGAGGCCTCCATAATGGAGATCGAATCCGCTTGATTGTGGATCACGACGAGCTTAATCGCCCTTTGAGCACAATAAATATACGGATTGTGAATGGCGACATATCACTGCGAGAAATATATGAAACATTTCGGCCCATCGAATACAAAGAGGTTCCTCTTGACGAAATAAGTATTGACGTCCAATCCACCAGAATTCCACGTGGCAGTGGGCGGTTGCAGGTCACGAAAGACAATGTTAAAAGAAAGACCAGTTATTTCCATAACGAACAGTGATTCAATTTGCCTTGCAAGAACAATTGTGACAACCATAGCAAATCTGAACAAAGATAGATGGACAAGAACCCAAATTCAAGATGGTTTCATTAAATCCCAAAAGTTGTAAACAACTGAAGCACGGAAGCTACATAAGGAAGCTGGTGTTCCAGAAAACGAATTTGGATCTACTCTTGAAGATGTGAAAAGATATGCTGCGCACTTGAAAGTTGAAATAAATATTGCTGATGCTGACCAGTTTAATGAAATTATATTCACTTCAGCAACAGAATTTGGTGGCAATCGGATTTATCTCTTGAAAAATCAAAATCATTTTCATGTAATTACCTCTATGCCAGGATTTCTTCGTAAAGATTATTATTGTCATTCTTGCAAGAAAACCTATATACCCGCCGAGATCTACACAAGTGTCCATCAAAGTGTATGCTTGCTTCAAATATTTCCCAAATATTTCCTTCCTCACATCCCGCTGCACGGGATGTGAGGAAGACAAACAATGCTATTCATGTAAAACTTATACAGAAAAATGTATGTTTTATGACTTTGAATGCACGCAAGAAACAGGAGTGCATGAAGTCAATCTGGCGATTGTGCAAGACTTCGTGGGAAATGAATGGATCTTCAGAAACATAAAGGAATTCTGCCAGTTTGTATTTAACGAACAGCATGCTGGTTATACATTTGTGGCTCATAATGCAAGACGATATGATGCGCAGTTTATCCTGAAATGGTGTGTGGAAAACAGCTTGAAACCTTATTGCATATATTCAGGTACAAAAATAATGTCAATGGAGATCAAAAGCTTCCGTGTGCGATTCATAGATAGTTTGGAATTTTGTTTTGAGTTCATTAGCTTCATTTCCAAAAACATTTGGCTTGAAAGAACTGAAAAAAGGATATTTCCCTCATTTCTTCAATAAGAAATCAAACGCCAACTTTGTTGGGCCAATCCCGAATAAAAAGTATTATGGCTTTGATGAAATGCCCAGTTGGGGATGAAAGGCATTTCTAGAATGGCACGAGGCACGTGTCAAAGAAAACTATGTGTTTAACTTCCAAAAAGAGCTAATTGAATATTGTAGATTTGATGTTGATATTTTACGGCGATCTATGCTGAAGTTTCGCGAGGACTTTATTGAACATGAAAACATCGATCCGTTGCAATACATTACAATTGCTTCGGTGTGTATGGCAATCTATCGAGATAATTATCTGGCTGACAATTCAATTGCGGTTGTAAAAAACAAGCAAAAATAGAAACCTATTCACAGATGTCCATTGCATGGCTTGATTTCTTCGCAAAAAAGCATGACTGGGAGATTCAACATGCTTTGAATGGTGGTGAAAAGAAGTTATTGTTAGATGATGGTCAGCGAATTGTAGTTGATGGTTTTTGCGAGGCAACTCAAACTGCGTTTGAATTCCAAGGCTGGTTTTGGCATGGTTGCGAAAAATGTTTTCGACGGTGCCACAATCAATTCAAAGAATCAAATAGATATGGCAACCCTTCGAAAAAAAGACAATTGAGAAAAATGCCAAAATCAAGGCTGCTGGATATGAGCTTGTTGAAGTCAAAGAATGTGAGCTAAAACAAAGTCATGAATTTGAGTTTTTCATGAAATCGAAATGGAAACATGAATGTGTTGAACCTTTGGATCCGCAAGATGCCTTCTTTGGTGGGCGAACAAATATCACAAAACTTACCTATGATTTCAAAGAGAATGAATCAGGAGGTCATGTGGATTTTGTGAGCCTTTATCCCACAGTTCAATATTTCAAGAAATATCCTCGAGGACATCCTGTGAAAATCATTGAACCAAAAGCATTTAATCCGAAATGGTTTGTTTTCATCAAATGTAAGGTGATTCCGCCTCGCTGACTTTATCATCCGGTTTTACCACAAAAGATAATGTGTGGAAATGCAAAAAAGCTGCTGTTTCCGATTTGCCGAACATGCGCTGAAAAAAAGGAAACAAAAATGTGATCATTCAAGAGAAGAAAGATCTTTTATTGGAACATGGTGCATCAATGAAATGCAAAAAGTGCTTGAAAAAGACTATGAGATTGAAAAGATTTATGAGGTTTGGCATTTCGAAAAGACAACTGAAAATCTATTCAAAGAATATGTAAAGAAGTTTCTGAAGATAAAGCTTGAAACATCAGCCTTGCAAACATCAGCCTTGCAAACATTAGCCTTGCAAACATCAGCCTTGCAAACATCAGCCTTGCAATCTGGGCCTGGATGCAAATATGAATCAGAAGAATATTTCAAACGGATTGCCAAAGAACGCTTGGATATTGAGTTGGGAAAAATCGAATTTAATCCTGGAAAACGGACAATTGCAAAAACATGTCTGAATAGCCTTTGGGGCAAGTTTGGACAACGCAACAACAAGAAACAAAACAAATATGTAACTGAGCCAAAAGAGTTCTATGACATCTTGCTGGACGATAAAATCGACAATCTGGTCATTCATTTCATCAATGAAAACATGGTTCAAATGACATGACTTGAAAGGCCAGTTTATTGAAAATGAAAATAACACAAACATCTTTATAGCTGCATTTACAACAAGCCATGCAAGATTGATGCTTTATGATGTTCTTGATACTCTTGGTGAGCAAGTGCTTGGATTTGATACTGACATCGCCTGGTTTGTGCAAAGGCCAGGAGGCGCAAATGTAGAAGCAGGTGATATGCTTGGAGAACTCACAGATGAGATGGGAGGAGATAGAATTGTAGGAATGGTGTGGAAGTGGACCAAAATCATATAGCTATGTGACAGCAAAAGGCAAAATAACATGCAAAGTAAAAGGATTCACATTGAACCATAAAAACAGCCAATATTTGAACTTGGCTGGAATGAAGCAAGTAATCAACGAGCAAAAAGAAAGGATTACACTTGTCAATGAAACGCATATCACAAGGGATCCAAAAACAAAAAAGGTTGTCAATGAATATCAGGAAAAAGACTTCCGATTTGTTTATGACAAGAGATGTTTGCATAAAGTTGAAACGGGACTTGATACGCTGCCATATGGGTTCTAGGAAACAGCAGGTGAATTTATTTCTTTTGGAAATGAATTTGACAAGTTTTGACATGCCTGGGTGAGGATGTGGTTGTTTGAACATGCTTGGGTGAGGATGCGGTTGTTTGAACATTGCTTGGGTGAGGATGTGGTTGTTTGAGCATGCTTGGTTGAGGATAAAATTTTTCATTTTGCCGTATAGTGCCTTACATAACTACTCAAGGGCACTTTTGAGACTATTGCATGGATCTTACAACCTTACAACATCCGTGTCGCTCACAAACCGATTACTACTTTACGACAACTTCTAACAAACGTTAAAGACAAGGACCAACCTAACGACAGACAAGGAGCAGTATAAAAGATGGAATGCTGCAATTGCCAGGCCTCTTACATCGGCGAGACTGACTGAACACAAACAAGCGACAAAAAACGGTGATTTCAACAATCACATTGCCAGCCATTTATACGTACGAATCACATAATTGACTGGGACTCTGCCGAATGCGTTACTTACAGTACGGACTACTACAAACGACTCACTCTATTTTAAAAAGTTGGTTTACTAACTTAGAACAGACACCACTGAATCGATGCCAACAGCTACTTGCGGCCAACAAACGACTTGTCAACAGAACAGACAAACAATAGACTGAACTCACCGACAAATTTCACTAACACTACAGCGACGAAAATCGAACAGCGACGAAAATTACACTAACAATATACGGATCGAAACGCACCAATCACCGACTTGAGTCTCTACAGCCAATAACATTATGACTGAACTGACCAATGACAGCAGCAAGCAGATGTATATACCATCAACTGACGATTCACAATTCACATGACTATGAAGATGACTTCCACTCAGGTTGTCGAAACGTCAGTCACAATGCCAACATCAACAGTTCTTTTCAGAACTACACTAACCCGGGCGATTACACTCGACAGACTATTAATAATATTGATTGTTATTTATTTTGACGTCATTGTGTAATATTTCTAAATTAGCCAAATGTCTCACACTAGCACAAATTTTAATTTTTCTACAGGTATTCCAGGGAAACACAGACCCATATACTGTAGTAACTCGCAAGTTTGAGCTTACAAAAACAAGATTCTTTCGATTATATCCTAAAACGTGGCACCATGGTTTGGCGTTAAAGTTTGAGCTCTACACTTGCAAACAGTACACCTAACTGCACCAATTGTTGTCAGTCGTTTAACTTGCAATGTAATTACCTACAACGATTAATTGTTGAATGTAATTATAATAAACATTTGTTGCTCTTACATTTGGTGTATTTTGTGGTACCCTTTTAAATTACATACTTTTTCACCTTTTTAAATTGTTCTTGTTAATTTGAAACTTCAAAACGTATGGAAAACTATTTAAAATAATGAAATATTTAAAACGAGTTATGCATGTCTTAAAATCAATTTGAAGTCCGTATATAGGTTTTAATTTTCGAAAGATCAGTTGTCACTTTAAAATCGACAGACTCCAAACAAGAAAGGCCATGGTACATCGCTTTCGATTAGGTGGTTCGGAAAAGGGAAGAAAGGAAACTAAGGTGAAAGAAAGAAAAAAGCATGTTATTCAGTGTTACCACCAAGATCCGAATCCGAATCAGGTTGTGCCTTGAAAATCAAAGGACTTCGAACACAAAACATCAGTACATCGCTTCACAATGTCCTCTTTTTTTCGGCGGTCGACTGAGTATTCTGTGGTCTCTGCAAGTATATTTCTTTGCATTTGGGAGGGCAAAAGGCTGCCTTAAAATATATGCTCAAGCCTTGTGCACTGGTCAGTGGAATTAACAAGAAAAGTTTACAACCCAACGATCGAGAAATCGAGCGAACCTGTCCCTCGTTCAAAATAGGTTCTTCAGTCATTAATAATTCATAAGCATATTAGCCTATCACACGACGGAAATCCATCACGTGCATGGACCTTTATACCTGGTAATCTATGGTCATTCTGAAAAACCTGGTAGGGGATTTGATTTCAGTCCCAGGGGAGTTCGGGGCTGATTGTATTTTACCTCATTAGTATTCTTTGAATAGTAGTTGCACGAAGAACGAGTCTAAAGTTTTTGTTGCTTTTCGCGTGATTTTCAACACTTATTGTTATTATAATTTCAACCCGTGAGGTATGTTTGAGTCTTTTACGTCACTTTCTCCCATTCGCAACCAAGCCTTGGAACAAGGTTTTTTAACGGCGGCCGTAAATTCTCGGAAATAAATGTTAAAATTAAATGACTTCTGATGTTCGTAATGAATTGAAATTTGGCAAGATGAGTAAGGAAGTCTAATAGTACACGAAAATGTAAAAAAATGAAAATCAAAAATTTGATCGTAGTAGCCCTTTAACGCTTGAGAAGAGACATTAATATGGATGTCGTTCAGATAAAGAATTTAACTCCCAAGAGGTTTGTATTGGGAAAACATTACGCCCAAGCGAATAAGGTCTATTGACACCTGAACCTAGTTCAGTATTCGTATTCGACCAGACTGAGAGGGCCAAACTTGACTAAATAATTTTTAAAATGCACTCAGCAACACCTACCCTACAAATGCGGAAAAACCAGTCGATGTGACGCCAACTGAATAGCGGAAAATATATTTGCCCCTATGTTGATAGCTTGAGGCTGAACGTCTGGAGCTTGTTGCCGTAGCTGAAGGGCCACTTGTTGAGGTTGTTGAGGTTGTTGGGGCGGTTGAGCCGGTTGCTGTAGCGCTGAAGAACGGGAACTCGAGCCATAACCGAGCAGTGGGACGCGCTTCGAAACGGGTGGCCGTGGGTTTTACGGCAAAAGAGGCCCACAAGAAGGGAATGTTTACATCTATAGTCTTGAATATATTAACTGGTGTGAATCCCATGCTTTCTGTCACATTTCAGCGCTTAATCCGCTTCCGGGGAACATATAGTGTGTTGATGTCTTCCAAATATGGGCTTCACGCTACTAACATGAAGTACTGATTATTGTACAGACAAAGAAGTACCGAGAACTACCCGCATTTTTAGTCTTTTTAAGACTTTTTGAGCGGCCAAAGATGACTGAAAGTTTGTATATTCGATCACATTTCAATACCACGCGTGTGAATGTGTGTTGTTATAAAAGGTGACAGGCCTAGCACAAATCCTACTCGCGTTTTAGCCCAGCTTTAGAATAATTCTACCCCAAGTACGTGTCTGTGTCTAAGAGATTTTTCCATTCAGATCAAAATAAAGATATAACAGGCCTGTTGTTCTAAATGTTGTCCTTTTTTGATCTTAGGACAAAAGCTCTCGCTGTGATACTGACAGGAGGAATTTACGTTTTCCAGAGCCGTTTAGAATATTTAGTTACCCCGTCATTTCAGTGTTTGCTAGCTCTTAGCGTAACAATAGAGTTTCTTTGGCTCAATTTGAAAGAGTTGCAAGATCAGTAGTAGCCGTTTAATAGGAATTATTCGCTGCTTTGGATCAGTTCATTTCTCCGTACGTGATTTAATGTGAGCGCTGTCAACTGTCACGAGGACGACAGCTCTTCTTCGTTCATCCATCCGATCGTTTCCACAAAACTGACATGCACTTCTCTACAAATTAGCAAAACACACGGAAATCCTGAGATCCTGTCTGATTGATAGACAGGATCTGATTGACAGCCTGAGCCGTAGGCCGAGGGAAAGGTGGGAACGAGATAAGCCTGAACATCAGCCGACACTCCAGTTCGAAAGCCAGTTAACGGTAACCCAGGATTAAAACTTAACCCAGGATTTCATTTCTCTTGTTAGAAGTGTTTTCAAAAGCTAATTATAAGTTAGATGCGAAGACTAGTCAGAGACGAAACTAAACGGCATACTTTGGAAAAATCTCCATTGGTTAATTATTCAACTGGAATGAAAATTGATGCTAACCCTGGGTTAGCTTAACCGCGCTTTGAACAATCCGGACCTGTCTATCAACTCTGAAATAGTAACACCACACCAGAGTACCGTAATAAACATCAGCCGATACTCCTGTACAGTAACACACCAACACACCACACTAGAGTACCGTAATGATTCGATTTAGCGCCCCCTTCCAATAACCGTCCCCTTTCTAATAAGCGCCCCGCCTCGAGTGTCATTTTGTTGATAAGCACAAGTGTAACAACAGTGTAAAAAATACAACACCAGTGCAAATTATAAATCTTGAAATTATTTTTAAAAGTTCTTGTAAATCTTATTGAAAACGTTCTTTCAGGATTTCATGGGTTTCATGTAGTATTACGGACTGATCAGTAAATAAAGCCGTCAAATACTGAAATGATCACTTCGTGTCTGCAATAAGATTGTCACTTCCCCTATGAAATTATTTTCATGTACAATTATTAATAAGTAATTATAGGGTTTACTCGTTCAATTTGTGATTTACAGTCAACTCTCTCTAAGTCCTCTAAGACGGACACCGTCGGGATTTTATAGCTGACAGTTACAATGTTGGCCAATTCTCAATTCGAGCAGCAGGACTTAATTATATGCAAATGAATTATTTTTAATCAAAGTTTGCAATTTGATTTATAGTTCGATATATTCGATATAGTTGAACTGTCGTCTGTACACTGATTTATTAAATAATTGTAATACGAGACACATGAGAGACAAGATTTCACAATGAGCAGTTTTCCAGCAAGTTTATTTCGATAGATTTCAACAGATTATCTCTGTCTCCTCTGATTGATGCAAGTTTTCTTTCTGCCTTCAACCTGCGAGTAAGAAAAATCAAAGCTTTGATAGCAATGATACTAAAAGGACTGTATAAAGCTTAGTTATGAGTTGGTATATGACTATACTACAAAACCCCCACGTCTTAGGCTCAGCGGGCTTGCAAATAAAAGTCATAGACAGTTGTCTGTCATGAACAACACACTGGGGACTTTTGAAGCATTCAATATATCCAGAAACCCTTTCGATCTTATTTTACAGAAATGTGTCCCTATTCATTTTGTCTTTATTAGTGTCGACCGTATCGTGATGATTTGGATGTAAAAGAATGAAATAATTTATAGAGAAAGTCGTGACCCTATCACTACAAAAATATAGCTTAAAGGCCCACTATCATCCAAACTGCATTGCGAATTTAACGCAGTCGAAAATTCCCGAAAGAGCCAATCACGCAAGAGCTCGTCATTAGAAAACAAAAACAAACGACCGCAAAGCCGAATGGGTGATAGTGGGCCTTTAACACCAGCCGAAAAGAGTGGCATAATAAAGAAATGTCAGTTTCAAAGAAAAAAATTAAAACAATTTTATATCAAATCATATCGGCTCAGCATTATAACGTAACGTCATACCAATACGTCACTGTTACTTCACTCACTCACACACACACACACACATCCTTATTGTGTCCAGTGGCACATAAAGCCTTTGTAAGGATCAGGGTAATGTTTAGCCAGGCCCTTCTCCCGCAGACCAATCTGGCTAGGTTGAACGTACCAGGAGCAGAAAGCTCCCACTGGCATAGGTCTGGGGGTCATTAGGGCGCTCAAGCCTCCTCGCCACATCAGGGCACACCACCAGAGCAGGGCCACTGTTGCTTAGCAAGCTATTCATTATTTTTCTTATTGGTCACTGACCTCCCTGTATCTTACGAAAAGTTACCTGGCTACAAAGTGATTATTACCTATCACTCCTGGAGAAACTGAAATGTTATCCTTAGTACATTTCGGATTCATTGCACAAAAGCCAGGAGGAATCATATATGACTTCGTCAACAAAGAATGAAATTTGACTTTTATAGCTTCCTGTACATTCGGGTCATTAGCATCTCCGCTATAGAAGTAGTATTGGGAAAATTGGTTATTCGTTCCAAAATAAGAGTGGCTTGCTTTGGCTGAAAGATTAAAAAAAATTCAAAAAACATAATTAGTGAATTCTCTGAAAAACAAGAAGGTAAACTTCCCTTATCATTAAATGAATTAATGCATCTTTTACAATTATCTAATCGTGGGTTGAAATCCCATCGTGTAGCCCCCATTTTCTTACCGAGCTTACGCCCATTAGTAAATGTATCAGGTATTGTCAGCAGTAAACCGAGTTTGGGTAGGAGTGTACAGCCCAGGCTGACAAACCCTGTCCCTGTTTGGGACAAAAATATTCAGTGAATTTCCTCTACCTTGAACTAAAGTGAATCAGCATTAACCTCCTGATCATGATGCATGACTGATAATAATATTTACTTACTTTTGTCGGATGCAAGACAGGGGTGCAGAAAATGTCGTGAAAATATGTCCTGGTAACTGAAAGGCACCTATGTACCTTGTCTATGATAGTGTCCAGTCAAAACCCCACTCTAGATACTCTACCCTATTTACGAATTCGGACTATACCCTACTGGTGCATGGATGGTACACTGATTAATTTATGGGAGCATCCCCCCCACTCCTGAGTAAGTTGCGAATTTCTTCATTATTTTACAAAAAACTATATACTCTACTCCTAGTGCGAATTTTTCTTAAGCTTTCCCTCGTTAGAAAATTTTCACAGCGTGATATGCAAATATTAACATAGATATGCTCCATCGTAAACAGCAAAACTGAGCGAGGATCTCTAAAGCAAGTGTCGATGAGCAGAACGCCAACAACATGGAAACAGCGGTTTGATCGAGTCTCCTGTGCAGAAAGGAAATATGAAAGACGCCTGCATCGAGGCTATCGAAAAAAACGGTAGTTTCTTGGTGTTGCGGATGGTATGATCACCAAATAACGCAAAACAAAAGATTCAAAAGACACTGAACAATACCCAAACCACAACACAAAAGCTAACCAACAATAGCTTCCGCAACACCAAGAAACAACCAAAAAAACTTACCAGAGCAGTCAGGCCAGGGAGTTTTTCTTTCGTGGGGGACAATATATCCCCAATAGTCCCACTGTCCACCCGAACAAAAGTATGTCAAAGGAGGATTAAACTCAAAGTCTGTCCCAGTCTTACACAACACTGCGCACTGTAGGGTCGACTGTACCGTTATGCACGCCAGAGCACCATTCCGTGGGGGTGGATGTAGAGTACACGATTTTACTAGTCAAGAAAGGATAACTATTATTATTCATTAATAATAATTAATAGTAATAATAATACTTTTATTTAGCTTTTCATAAAACAAGGTAAACCCACACAATTGTCTGCAGATTTTAATTATTGATTTTAGAGACGATCATTTCATTGGAAATTTTCATTAATGTTGCTATAACCATTTTAGTATTTTTATTGTCGTTTTGAAAAATGGATCAAAATCGAAGTTCAAAGTTCATATTATTAAGAAACGCAGTTTAAACATTAACGGAAAAGTTTATTTTTCGTGTAAGTAACTCGCTAATTGTGCAAGCGAATGCAGCTACTAAGAGTGAGGCGTTGGAGATGGAAGCTATGCCTTGTATAAGCACAACACGATCGCACCGATGAGTGCACTTTCACAGACATACAATGAAATAAAATAAATCGGCTTTGTTTAAAGAGGACGGTACTTGAAAGTCATACGACTGTCAAACCTGTGGCCCTCGGAGTGAGAAAAGTTATTCACTCGCAGGGGACTACGTCCGTGAGTTTTTTAACCGTTTAACTCCCAAGAGTTCCAAAAATCAAAATTCATGAAAATTCCCAAATTTCATGCAGAAGTACTGATGAAGAGGTTTCATTTGAATGGTCACACCATAGGATTTCATCCACAGACTCAAAAGTTAGAACAAATGGTACCATGCAAAAATACTGATGAAGAGGTTTTATTGAATGGTCACACCGTAGGATTTCATCCACAGACTCAAAAGTTAGAACAAATGGTACCATGCAAAAGTACCGCTAAAGAGGTTTCATTTGAATGGTCACACCATAGGATTCTTCCACAGACTCAAACGTTAGAAATACACTACATGTCTCATAATTGACTCTGAGACTGAAAGGGTTAACATCCCCTTCTATTTAGAGTAAAAAGGGGTAAAAGATAAGGCTAGCGGCTTAACGTTAACGCCTAATGACGCGATAATTGATCCAGTAATTTAAAGACCATGGTTGGTGGTCCGGATCCGGCCGAGCCATGCAGTTCGACCCGTTAACTCTCGCTCTGCAGACTGAGCTTTCCAGGCGGCATGCCATAGCTGTGTAATCAATTAATTTGCAATAGGCATTCCATATACCGTAATGATTAGAATCAGCACCCTCCTTTTAATAAGCTCCCTCTTTCTAATAAGCGCCACACCTTGAGAGTCGTTTTGTTAATAAGCGCCTCTTTCTAATGAGCGCACCCCACTGACGATGCTACGCCAGAAAGCCACGTTATGGAAAAAAAGTGAATTTAGTTATAATAAGAACTTATGCGAACCATTGACCGTTATTATCGTTGTTCTGGTTATGCGAATTGTACATTTCTGTTATTGTTCATTAAAGTGCTTTTTGGGCGTGTTTTTTCATTCAAAAAGGAAGTGAGCGTCCCCTCCCTAATAAGCGCCTTCTCTCCAATAAGCACCCTCCCTTTAGCTGCAAAACGTAAATAAGCGTCACAGGCGCTAAATCGAATAATTACGGTAGTTTGCCATAGCCATTCAATTCAGTATGCATACCAATAAAGTATTACGTGCAGTTTACCTTTCAAAATTATGTTAAATGAGCAGTTTCTGTTTACGTTGCCAGCTTCATCTTCTACGGTATAGGCCACGTGATAGGTCCCTGGAACGTGAAACACATCCCCCGAAATCCTGTTTGGATAGTATGTGACAAATTTGCCCCCGTTATCGGAGCAAACAGGGCTTTTCCAGTTTACCCTCGTCATTGCTGTTGTTTCTTCTTTCACAATGTCCCCAGGACAAAAACTGCATGTTGGTGGCTCCGTATCTTAAAAAAATATTAATCGAAAAGTTAATCATAAAATACGTTTTTTTTTTTCAAATGTTTCTCAACAGAATCGACTTATTTTTAAATAGTTTCAATGGGTTTATAGCTTTGACAGTTAAAAAGAAGCTTTGACGCCGGTAACGGTTCAACGGTTCAACGGTTCATACATCGAATTTTGCACTGTGAAGTTTAGCCAGTGCCATTTATTAAAATTGTAAGAAAATACATTAATGAATCCGTTCTACTTCAAAATTGTTTCGAAAACAAAATTTAATGAAATCGACTTATGAGTGGTCCATCTTAGGAGTTGATAGCAAAATTCGGCCCGCTCAGGGACCAACCAGAATGACAGACATAATGTCCTACATTATTAGACATAATGCAAAACAGAAGTAAGAAATATAAAATGATGACGACTCCGAAAAACATATTGCAAACTTAAAATATAAGTGTAAGCAAGAAAACAACAAGCAAACAAAAGTAAACGTAACATTTCGGTTGTTATTACAAGACCATTATCAAACGTAAATATATTTTGTAACGTTTTGTTAGTTTCTCAAGAGTACGTTAATTAGGTTGCATAATACTACTGAAGTATATAAGGCGTGCTTGTAAGGTGTCTCAAGGGGCTAGTACACTATTTAAGGTTTGTTAAGTTATGCAAGAGCCATTCGAGGCATCTCTTTCAACCCTAGTTTTTTCATTTGTTTACTGTTGTAATTTTCTCTGAGTTTGTAAAACTGTACTGCTGTTTTTTTGTAACGCTTTACGCTCGCTGCATCAATAAACGAGATGCCCGCTCCTATTCTGTGTTTTGTGATTATTTAGATTAGTTACAAAATATTTTATAATCGTTTCAGTGTGATTAAAATATAAGAAAGATATCATGGAGCGCTAACTTATATAGACGGCCATTAGAAAGGTGACGAAGAATATTTAAAATAAGCTAATAGTTACAACAAAAATGCTAGTACAACAAGACTGTTGAAGCTAAATACAAAAGGAATGTTAAAGCTACAATTGAATTAAAATAATACAAGTTCTTTGGTAGCTTTAATGCCATAGTTGAGTGAAGGTTTATACTTCTTAATTAGAAAAGATTCCAAGAAACATAACTGGTTGAAATGGATGTTGCTGGCAATAATAGTTACATTGTTTAAAATAGTTTGGTGAACGTAATCTCGATCGCCATCTTGGATGACGTCACATCTTATCTTGTAGAGCACATCACAGGCTAACTATTAGAGATAAAAACTTTTCGAAATATTGTAACACCGCAAAAACACAAGGGGGAGGGGGGTGCAACCATCCCCCCCATCCCCTTTGTACCGCGGTTGGGATATAAGTTTGCATGCACGTCCGAGAGTTATCAGCTTCATATCGCCATGGGCTCCTACGGGTGTAAACGGTCCTAAGGGTGTATACGGACTAAGAATTGACCTGCTCCCAACATCCTAAAGCCTTTCATAACTCAGTTGGTAGATCATCCACCAGGCAACTAACGATTATAGAGCGTATGCACATGACGTCACGGCGGCCATATTGGTGTACCAAAACAATAGAACGGCGGCCATGTTGGTGTACCAAAACAATCCTGTGGGATTTGAACGCTTTTCTTATGTTAACACTTTCTTTTGTTCCAATAAATTTGCATAGCTGCTTGCCACGTGAGTGCATACGCTCTATTGGTTTAAATTTGTTGAAGGCTTGAAAATTATTCGCGATTGCATTAACTGCTTTCATCACTGTGAGGTTTATCTCCTTCTTCATTGTTCTGATAAGTTGCGATAAAGACCTACCTTTGATTTCAATCTCAAATGCGCATGTCCTGACGTTTCCAGCATTATCGGTGGCATTAACATATATTTTATTATAGCCAATGGGAAGGTCTTGCATAGGCATGTGACTTGAGCGAACTATGATCTTTGCATCTGGTTTTACACCAACTGAGTTGTCTGACACTTTAATGCTCCAAAACACCTTTCCTGTTGCCTTTCCTTTTTGGGTGCTTATAACCATGTTTCTTGGGCATTGCAACGCTGGAGGCTGCATGTCTATAGATATTAAAAACAGTCAAAATAACTGATTAAGCTATTGAAAGTTTTGGTCTGAACCTAACCCAATTCTCTATTTTTTAATTGCCCATAATACATTTTGTTTGCAACCCAAATTTTGCATAAACTATTGTTTGCAAATGCTCTTGGGAGGACTGCATATTCCCAAGATCGACCTGTGTCGGGTATATTAAGGACTGGGTCTGCTCCTATTTTCTCAAAAGAGTAAGTGCGGGTGGTCTATTTTCAAAAGAAAACTTATCATAAGTATGAAACTTGGCAACGGCATTCATCTTGTTAAGTTCTCCTGCACTTAACGTAAATAAATTTTATACCTCAATCAGTTGGGTGACTCTTTTTCTGACAACTTCATATCAAAATTAACCTTCGTAACATGTTTAAGCCTTTGGCCAAGTTTCATATCAATATGTTCCATACTTTATGAGATAGACCACCCCACTTAATTTTTGGATGTACCGTTACTGACCCAGGCCTTAATATACCATATAACTAAATATATCATTGAATTAAACGATTTGCTACGTTTTGAAAGCCTTTAATAATTTTTAATCCCCCTGTTTTTTTAAGATTTTTTTTAATTCGCCGTTGTAAAGATTCCTTAAAAAGAAGAAATTGACGGTAAATTGTTAGAAATAAAGTCTAAATTTCGATTCTTTTATTCAAAAACTCATAAATAATTCATGACCATATCAGCCTATCACACTACGCAAATCGATCACTTCTGTGGACCTTTATACCTGGTAATCGACGGTCATTAGGTCATTATGAAAAGCCTTGTGGCGGCTTTGATTTCAGTCACAAGGGTATGTGCAAACAATGCAATTATCGCTAAATTTTTAATGAGAATGATTTTAAATGACCACCGTGATCTTTATATAAATACTAATATGGGTAGTAATTATTCAGGATTCTTAGTACAACAAATGGTGACTTTAATATTTTTGTTCAGTACTGTTTTACGATATCTAGTCTTTTGCCATTCTCTTTGGAATCTTCTCAACAAAATAAACAACCAAAACTTTAACAAGTGAGCCGTTATTTGAATGACAAGCGCCATCGTGTAAATTGCCAGGTAAGCGACTGGTTCGGAGATGCAAGCTGCTTATTTCTACTCGTTCTTTACCACTGAAAAAAAATTGTCAGCCGTTTTATCTGCCGTACCTGTCAACTTTGGTATAGCATTTTTCAGTAGATTTTTTCCTCAGAACTTTAAAATCCCAAAACTTCGACAGGAGCCGGGAAGCAATGGTCACTTCGTCGAAGATGTGGCACATGTGTTGTCTGCTAGTTAGTCAACTTGTTTTTCTTGTATGTTTATTTCCTCTTTGCACAAAAGTGCAATGGCTTTAATTCCGAAGGGACACGCTTTTGAATGAATGTTTTTGAAGCCGTTAAAAAAACTCGTTGTACGTTTATTATCAGGTGTAAAAACTCTCGGCTCGAGTTTTTAAACCTGATAATACACTACTACTCGTTTTTTAAACAGTACATAAAAAATCGAATTTTTTTTTTCAGTGTTCAAAAAAAAGTATATGAATATCGCCAATTTTCGGCTTTAAATTTCCCGCGCGCCGTCATTTTGAATTTTTATGATGTCACGTGGTTACCACTATTGTTAAGACTGGACGTTCTTTTGAATGCAATAGGCCATTTCCGAGTTGCCTCTAGCCTCTCTATCAAAGCGAGGCTAGGTGCGAAACCTTTCATATGAAAATGAGTTTTCATTCACATGCAAATAAGTTTTATATGACCTATTAGGCAATCGTATGACATCGTAAATATTTAAAATGGCGGCGCGCGGGAAATTTAATGGCGAAAATTAGTGATATAACCATTTTTTGGTACACTAACATTACATTTGCACTTGTTTTTAAAGGAATTAACTTAGACTTCATTTCCATATACAATTTTACACTTTTTCATTGTATTATTATTATTATTAATTGTAATGTAATTAGATACTGAAAAGCCCTAAGAGGAGTATATGATAAAACTTATTTATTATTATTATTATTATTATTATTATTTCTACCAACTTTACGTCAATTTGTTATAACAATGGAAGTTGCCTCTTGATCTCTCTAAATAAAACCCTGATGCAAAATCGAAAAAATTAAACGTTTTTTTTTTTTTTTTTTTTGGGGGGGGGGGGGGGGGTGGGTGGGCTAACCCTAACCATTTTTTCCTCTTTCTCTCTTACTTTTCGTCTGCCTTTTGACTGCCTTGTAGAGCAAACGTTTGCTTATAAATTCATATCATACGATATTATCATATATGAATACGGTGACTGACACAACTGAAAAAACTTGCCGCGACATTTGGGAACTTGCGCACTCCATGTTTTATTAATCTGACAGTCTAAATAACGGGACACTGTTGATACGCTTTCACCATCCACAAAGTATCCGTTATAGCAGTGATATCCACAACTTCTAAACGCTTTTATTGGTCCAGCCAGACAGTCGGGATGAGATATTGTAGCTCCAGTGACCGGTGGCAGTTTGGGACAATAAATTGCTATAATAAAATACTGAAATAAGTCATTGTTTTCCGAGCTAGAGAAACCAAAACTTAATAAAATGTTAGAAAACCTGTGTGGTATGCAACTAGTTTTTACTTCCCTCAAAAGTAACGATAGAATGCCATCGTTCATTTCTTGCTATCGAGTAGTCCCGTGGTATTGTCTGATACTATTGTATTAAGGGATGCAGCCTTATAAACTTGAGACCATCAGGAATTGAAGGGCTGGATGCCAAAAGGCCCTTGTCTGATCTATGTGCATTGTTAGGTCAATTTTAAAGTCTTAACATTTTACAGGAAAAATCCAACAGCATATCTACTTTGAATCTGCTGTTTTTACAGCAAAAAAAGAAACAGTATAAATGCTTACTAAACTCTATGTCAGAAAAAAGCTCCTTGCTGACACAGAATTTAACTGGGAACGTAAGCTTTTCAAATGCTGTAAAAACAGCCAATTCTTGCTTTTTCTTCCAAAAGTTTAAATTTTAAGGTTACCCTGCAAATGCACATAGGCCCTTTTTTGCATTCAACCCTTCAATAGTCCAGTTTCGAATTCGCTATGACCGCTGAATTCAAACACCAATGGCACATTGATACAGGGTTAGACTCGACCTGATGTAAAATATTCACAAATACCGGCAGAAGGTGCGTGAAATATGAAAATTAAACAATAGACAGAGCTCTGAATAGGTCATCTTCTCGCCTGAATTTGTGAATATTTTACATCAGGTCGAGTCTAATCCTGTATCAATGTGTCATTGGTGTTTGAATTCAGCGGTCATAGCGAATTCGAAACTGGACTATTACTATCGCTCTTGCACAGGTTTCTAGCGACAGATTCTCTTTAAGGTGGCTCCCAACAGTTTCCATCACTTTCCAAGACTTATATTTTGACGTGCCATTGTAAACACCAATGATTGGTGAACACGTTGTTATAATTTTTGTGACACTATATGTTACTATAGCAACAGTATATCGTTCTGAAACACCCATAATTTTAGCTTTAAGTGTTAATAACTCAAAAATGACTCGGTGAACCCCATTTTTATTGTCGAATTTTGATCAGCAGGATAAGGTGCAACTTTTGGCAAAGTTTAAAAAAATTCTGTACATGGGGTTCAGAGCCACCTTAAATTTAGCTCGTTTGCATGAGTTGGACAGTCCAGCCGCCTTTTATATCGCCGGTTTGGCTTTAAGAAAAAAATTGTCATTTTTTTTATATAGTCCTTTCTATCTTTTTATTGGTAACGCTGGCAAAAGTTGCGTAATATAATTACCTTGACAGCTCGTTGGATTTCCAGACCACGATTTATCGGATTGACAAACACGTTCCCTGGAACCCTTCATTTGGTAACGAATATCACATTGGAAGGTGCAGCGGGTTTTATATACGAAGCTGGAACCAGTGCAGGTAAAATGACCGTTATTTACTATCAGAGCAGGACATGTGATGACTATAGAGATAAATAAAAACTGAAGTCTCAGCCTTTATATCATAAACAAATAATCAGTGGAGTGAAGCTGTAATAAATAAATTAGACCACTTTTAGTCATTTCATCGGGTAACTGGGTTCAATGTACAATTTCATGCCGTAGTCATTTGAAATTGAAGAGTGAAGTATTTACGTCTACAGTAATAGGCCATTTCCAAGTTGCCTTTAGCCTCTCTATCAAAGCGAGGCTAGGTGCGAAACCTTTTATATGGAAATGAGTTTCGATTCACATGCAAATAAGTTTTATTTGCAGGTGAATGGAAACTCATTTTCATATGAAAGGTTTCGCACCTAGCCTCGCTTTGATGGAGAGGCTAAAGGCAACTCGGAAATGGCCTATTCTTAAAAGTCGTTATCTACTGGTATTGTAATGTACCATAACTGTTAACTCCGAAAAACATCTTAAAAATTTAAAATATACATATATACAAAACTGAACTGTTGACAAACGAGCAAATAGGCTCTAATATGTCTACTGCATGCTACAAAATTTTTGGATGGTACTAATTTTTCTACTTTTAAAAAAATGTAGTTTATAGAAAGTGCGAAAGGTCTTTGCACGATTCAGGACTCGTGCTATTGACTTTAGTGAATTTGATCATTGTTGCAGTTTTCATTATTACATTTTTCATTGTTACAGCTTTCATTGTTACATTTTTCATTGTTGCAGTTTTTATTGTTACAGTTTTCGGTTTTGGCAAAGTGTCTAAGTACGCAGGCGCAGTAGACTAAATAACCCTTAATATTTTTTTGACTAACTGCCTGCCAGACTGCCTGCCTGCCTGATTGACTGACTGACTGACTGACTGACTGATTGACTCACTTACTGACTGACTGACTTAGCTGACTGACCGACTGACTTACTTATTGATGATTGCCTGACTAACTGACTGCTTGACTCACTGCCCGACTGAATGTCTGACAGCCTGCCTGACAAATTGATGGATTACTCGAGCGCACGCATGCAACTTTATCTTTCTCTAACCTTCACAATTCAAATAAGTTCCTGTCCACATCATAACTCCATCCTGGCGTACAATGCACTGTCTCTCCAAACTGCCTATCGCTTCATAGCCTTCAAAGCACTTCATGCGACAAACTGATGAGTATTCAGTATTACATACACCAACAACAGCTCCATTTCTTGGCGTCTGCAATGGGTGGCACCTGCGAACTAAAAAGAGAATGATAAAGAACAAGAAGTATGAAATGAATTTATAATTTATAATTTTTAATTTGTCATTTGTCATTTAAATATTCGCAATAGAAATGTATGAATATTAACAATCATGGCTCGCCTGCAGCTCCACAGTGTAACAAAATATATTGTAACACTGCAACAACCGAAGGGAGGTGTTGCAACCACTCCACCCTACTTGCACCACAGTTGGGATTTTAGTTTGCGTGTTCGTCATTTGCGTGTTCGTCCGAGGGTTACGGCAAATCTATGTGTAATGTAGGTGACACACCAGCCGTTACTATTCAGATATCACCTCTATAACTAATGTAATTTAAAAGCCATTTCAAAATGAGTTTATGGACTCCGAGTATCAAAAGCTGATATTAAGTATGATCGTCCTGGCCAGAGAACCTAGTTCAGAAAACAACAAATGTTAAGTTTATCTGTTTTGTTTCGGAGGTTGGTTAGTGAAGCCGTGTATATTTTGTGGTGCAATCTTATCCTTGGTTTAAAACTCATTATCAAACATTATTATACATTACCATACCCCAAAACAAAGGAAAATAAAATTTGCACCAAGGACAAAATTGCACCACAACATATATACTATTGGCAGTGAAGACTCGAGGAAGTGATTGGTCACTTTTTTGTGAGTTTTGATCTGTTTATTGTAAATATCGATTATGTTCATTTTATTGTTTGTCTGTTCTATCGATGTCACTGTAAAGTTGTTTGCAAGGTTACAAAGTTACTCAGGTTGGTATCGGTATCGCAGCATGCTAACAAAGCTTTTGTTTTCTATGTCAGATAGCCTTATTAGTATACTCTGTCAGCTGTAATAAGTTGCCTGGCTGCAGATGTTCAAAGGGGTATAACGCCATAACACATGCAATGCCTGTTGTTATCGTTTTTCAACTGGACAACGATTTGCCCGGTAATGAGGGAAAGTAGTAATCGACTTTGGCGTCACACTTAGATTTTAGCATTCCGTCTGGTCAATCAAATGTGTTCCCTTATTAGGGATATTTCAACCGCAAAGTGAGCAATACTCACGGAAACCATTATATATATATATATATATATATATATATATATATATATATATATATATATATATATATATATATATATTCATCTTTACTTGTCATAGATAAAAAAATATTCTGTTACTAATTCGAAAAAGCACTTACTGCGACAGGGAATATGATGCTCTGGGGCTCCTTCATACCCTTTAATGCATTTGCACGATGAAATGCTAGTGCTTCCACGGAGATGATGGCCTGAATTTACCGGACAAGGCTTACACGACCCAGCAGGGCCGGTATAGTCTTTGTATGTGCTAACTGGGCATGCTAAAACACAAAGAAAAAAAAGAGACTCTTTCACTGCTAATCGTAAATCTAATTTCGTAACACGCAAACTGCTGACCCCAGGACACAGGGAACCCACGCGTTTATTTAGAATGAACAAAGAAAAAGGTTACAAATGGACTTACGCGATGTTGTATTTCAATCCAAATGTGCTGTTGATTGACCGGTGTTGAATAACTGAAATCAGCTTATGCCGGGATTTATAGCAGCCGCAACGGTTCGAAGTAGGGTGTCAGTAAAACGCGGGGGCGGGGCCGGGGCCGGGGCCGGGGCCGGGGCCGGGATTAGGTCTAGGATTAGGTATGGGATTAAATATAATCCCTTTAACTAATCCTAACACTATGCCTAATCCCATACCTAATCCTAGACCTAATCCCACCCCGACCCCGCGTTTTACTAACACCCGATCAAACCCGTTGATACGATTTCGAAACGATCGTAACTGTTATTTTAAAATGGTCTCGCATTTCGCCGTCTGTTTATATTAAATTTTAACTTGTCAGCGTCTCGCATTTCGCCGTCATGCGGCATATCACATAACTGTTATTAATTGAATTAAGAGTTTGAATTTTAAACGGTTAAAGGAGAGAGAGAGAGAGTAACAACACAACGTCACAACGCGTATGGCAACTTCCGGTCTATTCAAGTTAAGTCACTGATGCTACGTTCAAAAACTCATTAAGTAATGCTCCACGTAAGAACTACACATAGAATATCAGCCTATCACACGACGCAAACCGATCACTGATGAACCTTTATACCTTGTAATCTACGGTCATTATGAAGAGCCTGGTGGCGGCTTTGGTTGTAAACACAGCATTCCAAAGTTTTATTTTATCAGTAAATATTACAGAATTATATGTCTTCACTTGGTTACAAAAATAAATGTGCAATTATGAAACACAGATTTAGACATCTGTCTTCATATGAAATGAATATGTTTAACAAATGTTATTAAAGCGCTTTTGAAACTGAATGTTCAATAGCCGTTAACTGAAAACGCGCGTCAGCTGTTTATTTTATTTTATTTTTTTATTTATTTTTTTTAAGGTGATATAAGTTTATTAACAAAACATATATATATACTTATTATATCTCTTAGTTAGTACGCGCGCTGTGATTGGTCAATTTAGCGGGCCGTATTTTTCAGTACGGCCCGCTAAATTTGAGTGTTTTAGCATCAGCCTAGCGTACGCTTACAAAAGTTGTTTTCTACGTTAAAAATTATCCAGAGGAAACGTTTGGAGCTAAATGGGTTAAAATGTCGGGTTACAAAAACTCTGTGATGAAATTAAGCTATAACTTTAGCGAAAAACTGATTAGCGGCGAATCAAAAAGCATTGACAATTTTCTTGAGTAAGCTTACATGCATGCTTAAGCTTATTGTTTTGGTATTTAGCTTTTAGGCTGTAAGTTATAAAAACTCGAAAAACTCGGCAAATTCGTTTAACTCTAACAATTTAATTCAGCAATGACAAAAGAGTACCTTTTTTCGCAAGAAAACGTTTCTTTGAAAAACATAAAGCTGCAAAACAACTTGAAAAGGCTTCCATCGGCGAACTGTAATATCATATTTGATCAAGTTCTTGTCTGGTTATAAACGTAAGTTCAGAGTTATCGTTTGTGGCAGTGGCTTTAATAAAAACAAACTTGAAGCTACAGAGTTACGCTAAAAGTGTACCTTGATTCCTCAGCGAAATTTTTGTACTTGCAGTGGATTCCATGAAAACAATTTTTGCGTATTCGCAAATACGCTCTTGCTGCAGCTCACGCTGAAAATTTGTCAGGTGCGATTGAAATTCAAACTCATCCATGCACAAAGTTCGGCATGAAGCCACTAAAGCACACCGAGCCAAAAACAACTTGCAGTCTTTGATGACTAGATATTTTCAGTGTCCTTGTAGAAGTTTGAGAGTTTCTTCGTTCACCGCTGTAGACCGAAGTGCTGCCACCACATTTTCCCGTTTGACAAACACGTTTGTTTTGGCGATTTTATCGCGGCGTTTTCATTCTTCTTTTCCTCACTTGTGTTCGCCAGTAACTAATAATCCTTTTCAAAGAAAACTACCATATGTCAGGTTTCCGTCATCCTACCGAACACATGGAAGATTAAATTAATTCGTTTATAGAGTTTTCATTCAAGAGCCACGCAAGTTCACGCCGAATCGAGGACTGATCACACTATTTTTGAAAGCCAATAAAATTTGCTTTCTTGTGACGTACGTCAGTCAAATGAAGCCATCCATCTTTTGACTTGAAAGGTTTTTCTTTATCTCCGATTTAGAGATATAATAAATATCTTACTAACCTCGTTTTCTCGGTCCGTTCTGTAAATTACGGCCCTTGTTTTTCCCCTTCGATTTATGGCCCGCGCGCTTCGCGCTTGGGCCATAAATCGAAGGGGAAAAACAAGGGCCGTAATTTACAGTACGGCCCTCGAACTCGGTTAGTAAGAGGTATATATATATATATATATATTACAGTTGCAAAGTTTAAAACTAAAAGAAAGCATATACCGAAATTACAGATTGAATCAAAATTACATAAAAAAGAGAAAGGAGCTGTTATGTTCCAAATGTTCCAAATGTTCCAAATGTCGCCATGTCGCAACATTGTAGCGCGCGCGGATGAAGTCTAAATAAAACTGAAGTCAATGTTCATGCCGCGTGGTTGAAAGGTTTGGAATTTGAAAATTAGTCGACCCTCCGCGCTGCCAATAACCAATAACCTCGTCTACATCATTACCTGTCGTACATGTACTCTGTGTTACATCTGCGAAACTGGACGTAGGTTCGGCGACAGATTCTGCGCACATCTCAGATCGGTAAGAAAGAAAGCAGACCTGCCCGTTGCGTGCGTGGTTAGAACAGGTTTCAAAAGTACCACGGAGAGACGCAGCGCGGAGGGTCGACTAATTTTCAAATTCCAAACCTTTCAACCACGCGGCATGAACATTGACTTCAGTTTTATTTAGACTTCATCCGCGCGCGCTACAATGTTGCGACATGGCGACATTCAGAACATTTAAACAGCTGACGCGCGTTTTCAGTTAACGGCTATTCACTGAGGAAGGGACAGAAGTCCCGAAACGTCTGAACTTTTAGTTTCAAAAGCGCTTTAATAACATTTGTTAAACATATTCATTTCATACGATTGGTGCTACACAGTTCATAACTATTATGATTCTGACTTCATATTCGCTACGTTATCGAGAATAGCGATCTTACTCATTTCTTCATCAGTTACTTCTTTTTCTTCCTCGCCAGTTTTCGATTCTCTGAACTTTCTATTAGGCGGCATTAGACCGCAGGAAAAAAAGCATGCTTTTAAAATTACTATACTGTTTTTGAAATCCACTTGTTTTTCTTTCATGCTAATTTCCTCTTTGCACAAAAGCGCAATTGTTTTAATTCCGAACGGACACGCTTTTGAACGAATGTTTCTGAAGCCGTTCAAAAAACTCGCAGTACGTGTATTATCAGGTGTAAAAACTCTCGGAAAAAACTGCTCGTTTTTTTAAACAGTACATAAACGAGCTGAAGATTTCTGTTTATTTCACTAATGAATAACGAGTTTTCCACGGGAAATAAACGGTCTGACATCATCTCCACCCTCCAGACACTAATAAGTGTGGTTTCTGGCCTTAATTCCGACGGTTAAGAGACGGAACAGCTTCCGAAGAAATTTGTCCCCAAATGAATTTCGTCCCTTGTCAATTTTCTCTTTTGACTTCTCCCCATTTCCTGATGCCGAAATACGAGACCTCGAAATGCAAGACGCCTATTTTCCTAATTGATTCCTTAAAACGCCTTCCTGCACGTTGAAGGCTCTAATAGATGTTAAAAGCCAAGCAACAATTTGGAAAGAAAAAGTAGCAAAAGGGCCCGTAACTTTTTACTGGTTTATCAAACTGGAAGTTGTCTTAAAGCTCAATATTGTTAAGTATAAATACATCAACTGTAAGCCAATTATATAAAACGTTATGTGAATTACAAAACTTACGTTTACACGGCCAATTGTAATATCCTTTTTGACAACTGTGACAAACTGAAATAAAAACGGTTGCAATGAAAAAACACGCTGAAGATACCAAAAATTTAAGCATATTTCCTTTCTAAGTTTTTAGCTCCACAATGTGTTGTTTTCCTTCGGATCAATGTATAATGTAACTTGGTAATCGTACACAATGTAGAACACAATGCAACATTTTTATTAGATGCTTCTCGTGAATTTAATTTGAATAACTGACATTTCTGGTCACTGCTGAAACAACAAAGCGCAGATAAATCGTTAATGAATTACTCGGTGTGTAGACAATTTATTACGATTGGTACATTAAAGTTAAAGGCTGATAAAATAATAATATCTGCGTCAACCAAATATTACTTCATTATAATTCTACCAGTTTAAGCGTAAAAATTATGAACAACAGAAAGGTTTATTATTTTGGTGCCTTTTCAGACAAATTTTACACGAAAATTTCAGTCTCTTGCAACTTAATTCTTACTTTTAACTATTTTTTGTTTTATTATTTTTTTAAAAATTAAAGTTTGCCCGTCTCAATGAGTAAGAAAGAAGTGGCGAGAAGGCTCTCGAGAAAGCTCTCAAAAGAAACCAAGAGGCTTATGGGTATCGGGTATTGTTTCATTTTATGACAGCAGCAACCCTCGGGCCAAGTAAATTCTGTAAATTAAGAGAAAACTTTCTCATAGCGCTTTCTACCTTTAGCTAAGGCACAATTAGCTTCCTTTTTGCATACTATTAATTACTTTGTGTACATTGTTTAAATTAAAAGTAAATGGTTGTTTTTTAAAGACTTCGCCGTTGGCTTAGCTGTACCCATTTGTCACACTAGGCTCACAGCTGAACAACATTTCGCAGCATTGAAAGGTCTGTTAAATATAATTATTAAGATATCCAAAACAAGAAAAATTATTACTGCTGTTATTTGTAACAAGACTAACATGGAGGCAGTGATTTGGGTGAAATTGCTTCCAATACTTATTTTCCTCGTAAACAGTGGTAAGTAACTCAAATTCATTTATGGACTCTGATTTATCTTACTCGGTCTCTAGAAATATAAATTGAATTTAGTTGAACTTATTTCCTCTAAAATCTTGGATGTAGGGAGCAGATCTTTTGTAATCTGTATTTTTCTCCAGCACGCGTTTTCTAAATCTCCCAGAGTAAACCTTCCGATGATGAAAAGGTGTGGCGCCTTAACCCCAATGAAATGTGATTACCTGGCCTGGAGTGACTCAGAAATGTCGCGGGAAATAAGTAAAAAAATATATCTGTACGGGACACGAAAGAGAACATACTTTATTACATCCCGCGCAAAACGCCACAAGAGACCGAGTGTCACAGCTTAATAACCACATTTGGTGACTGATTGTTTAGTTACGCAAAATATTAAATGCGCTATAACTTTGGAAGAAAACTCATTTTCATTTTTTTCCCTCAAATTCTTAATTCTGTCTTTAAAAAATGACTCCGGGTTTGACTGGCAGTATCTTACCTTTTACCTACATATATTGCTTGCAACCTGCTCACGCCATACATACAAGACTAATCGCGTCGTCTAAATCAGCCTACAACTCGCTCACAACTGCTGCGTGCAACACGAAAAAAGTTGTAGAGTTTTGAAACATGCTTTTAAGTCATCACCAACCTTTAATTACTTTCTCCGACCTTTTCACATTCAATCGGCACCCTGTTAACTCCTAACATAAAATCCATTTTGTAGTCCATATAAACTGCTTAATCGTTATACACATCTTGTCAGAGAAAAAACACCTTACTAAATTTAAAAAAAAAAATCAATTTTTTTTGTAGGAGTTTCATGTCCATTGTTTAACCCACCAAAGGATGGTATTGTTACCTGCTTAAAAACAAGCTCTTCCAAGATTTGTTCTTTGGCTTGTAAACAAGGTTTTGATTTCGCTGAAGCTCCAGCCTTGTTCTACGTCTGTTTCGGTTCCTCGTGGAGTTTTATCGGATTACCGTCTACGGATTTGTCTGTTCCCTGGCCCCAAAAATGTCAGGGTAGGTCTGAATAAGTATACCGCATTTACACGGATAAATTAGAAACGTTACGATAGAATGCACCAGCATTCCAATTAATTCCAGTTTTTTTAGGTCCGATTGATGCACGTGTGTTGTCGTTCAAGAAACGTATTGTTACCTCCACCCTGGCCCAATACTCGCATCTCCCTCCGCCATTTCGCATTAAAGTTCTTTTTTAAACTAATTCATTCATTCCCTTGACTTAAATTAATATTTTTTAACCCAGTTTTATACTCATATAGTTTGCATTTATTGTTGTTAATTATATTTTAATAAAAATATTAAAGCGCATTACAATATTAAAAGCAAAGAAAAACCCATGTAAATTCTATACTAAGGTTACTTTTAAGATTACGTGTTATGAAGATGAATTGGAAAGAACAATAATTAAAAATTAAAGTAAAAATAAATTCACAACTAATGATGTCTTTCTAAGAAAGTAAGTTGTTTTAAGAGTACGTTTAAAGTGTGAACATTCCGCTAGGAGACGTTGTTACAATGGAAAAGAATTTCTCATCTTTGGAGCACCTACCCCAAATGCTCTGTCATCTAACGTTTTCCTAAATTAATACATTCAGACACAAATAAACGTTAAAGAAATTGTTACCTGCACTCGATGTGGCTTTTCAGTCTCTCCTTTAGCACCAAGCTTTCCAAAAAAGAATATGTTATGTAAACGTTGAATTGTCCTTGTTGTTGTTTTTACATCGGATATTCGCCATAAAAAACCCTCATCTTTAGACCACGCATAAGCTGTTCTCTCCTCGATTAACAACGGCTTTTTTGACTGAGTTACACAGAGAGTTTCGTCTTTAGAGGCGGGATGGGTACAAACATGGAAGAGGCATAACACCTAATAACATTCATTTCTTTTATAGAAATGTGGATCTTGTTAAAATATTCTTTAACCACCGGAAAACTAAATATATTATATTTTTCCTTTTTCCAAATAATATGTAACAAAATGTTTGAATTCAAACTAACACTAGAAGTTATTTAACTTTGTGTGCTTCTTAGCAATAGGTTCTCCGTCCATGATAAAGACTCTGGGCCTAACAAAGTATTTCTACAGCGGGGATGCCAGCAGACCCAGTAAACAAACAGAAATAAAGGGGAACTTTAAAGTCTTGTTGAACGAACCTTATAGCAGAGTAACGGTTTGCAAGAACAACGCGTGTCTAGATAGCAACATTGAGATACTTCACGACAATGAAACAGGCAAGTCACGTGACACACTGGCTCATATCGACGTAACTTCTGAACTAAAAGTGAAAATTGAACCAGAATCGATCCATCGATCCATCCACCCATCCATCAATCAATAAATCAACATACATACATACATACTTTATTGTAACTCCCTGCAAGGGTTTTTCAGTTACAAAATTATAAAAATTGCTAAAAATCAATCAATCAATCAATCAATCAAAAATCAATCAATCAAGTGGGTTACCCTGGGCAACAGTGTTTGTTTTGTTGCATGACCAACAATCGTCGACAGAAGTCTTTGGGACACTTCAATAAAAGCGCCCTCTTTAACATTTCTTCAAGAGTTATAAAACATTTCGGCAACCGGGTTAGTAGAAATGAACTCCTCCCCCTCCGGGACAATTTTGTTTTCAAGGAAACTAGAAACTAGTTTTAAGTGCCGAAATCAAGCTTGTGATGGGGGGGGGGGGGGGGGGGGACCATTGAAAGGTACGATGAAAATCTCCATCACTTTTATATGGAAGTCCTTAACCCCTCGGGAAGTCCTTCACCCCTCGGGAAGTCCTCCACCCCTCGGGAAGTCTGGGTGAGGCGTAGGGAAAAAGTGTTGTTATTTATTACTTTTCCAAAGCTGAGGGCAGCAATGGTCTTCTGATTCAAAGGATAAAGAAACCGTCCGTTAATTTTCGTCAAATCTACCTGATTTCTCAGATATTTGACTAGTCCGATCTATTTTTTGATTTCTGTTTGTTCATTTCAGTTCATTGCGAGTCGTACGAAGAACCAGCGGGAATATCTAATCACCGCATCGCCAACAGCTCATTCACCGCTAGCTCACATTACTCACGGTATCCCCCGTGGAAAGCGAGACTGGGCGGACGGTTTGAAAATGCTTGGTATGCGATGCCTTACGATTTGAGTCCTTGGATCCAGGTAATAACCCATGTTCACCCTCTTTGTTCAAATGCAAGGGGAGTGGTAGAAGGTACCCGGAGGTTTTTGTTAGCTTCCACCTCACGACGATACCAAATAAAAACTCACTTTAAAGTAAGATTTTTTGATTAAACAATTTTTCATATTATGCACTTATTGACTGCGTGGGAGGGCCGAGAGCCAAATATTTTCTCGTCCAGCCCGACCTAACTCAGTCAATAAGTATTTTATAATATGACTATAAGAAAGTACAAGAATAGTCGTGCAGTGCGAGGTCACTTGAACTCGAGCGGGGACGGACGGCTTTTTCCGGACCGGCTCACGTCAACCCGTACGGTCCCGTTCACGTCACCTTGCGATTCTATTTTCTGTAGAGGATTGCGTCAGCGGGGCCGTACAGTCATTTTATAATGAATTTTATGTTTATCTGACTTGATTTTTCAAACCACTATAAAAATTACTTCAGTGATAGCCATTGGAAATGATTCACTTTCGAAATTCTCAAGTGAAGTTACAGATGCCATGGTTATTAGCTTTAATTGAACAACTGTGTCTTAAGTATTTTTTCCAATACCATAATAAGGTTGACCTGGGACGTCCTACAATGATATCAGCGGTTGCTACTCAAGGAAAGCGCTTTTCTCATTACATGAAGACATATAAAATTGGTTTCTCAGATGATGGCCAATCCTGGAAAATGTATAAAGAGGGCGATCAAGAAAAGGTACTAAAATATTATTAGGGTTACCAGGGTTACATATTACTATGTAACGTAACAGACTGCCTTAGATGCATTTTTCACGGTGTTTTATACAATAGACCGTTTTCATAATTACGTCACATACTACAACTACCAACATTCCTTGCGCATAGCGTGGGAGTATCGCGCAAAATATGGGAGCTTCAGCGGAATGTCTCTTAGACTTTCTGTAGAATACATGCCTGAGGCGAATAAAAGTACTGTGTTGCTTTTTAGATAAGCTGAGTTGATTGAAAAGCGTAGTTTTCAAGATAACTTTTACGTCTTTCACGCTTTCGTGTTGTGCCACGTACGTGTTTATAGTTTTCGAAAGTTTCACGACTCGTGTGGCGTATAATTTTTGACAGTTTTAATAAAAATTTCACACTATATTTGGTAATACATTCATGACTACCTGACATGGTTTTCAATAAGATTTATAAGAACTTTAATAAATAATTTCAATCCATAATAAGTAACAACCTCGTTCCCAGGGTTTTCCCTTTTAAAATTGGGAGGGGCGGCCCTGGGAACGATGTTGAAAAAGTAAGGTAAAACTGTGACTGAATGCCAAAAACCAAAGCTTATTTATGTAAGCTTAAGTTTCTTCCAATTATTTCACAAACCGCGATTTTCTACGAAAAGTCTACCTGTCATAAAACAACGACAAAAAACAGCAGTAAAATGGCAGAGAATCGTGGAGTTCAATTCAGAATTGAAATAAAAACTGAACAAGCGTGCGGCTAAACAGAGCGAAATTAAAAGCTGTCGGGTTTGAAAGAACTAAAATCAATGCAGTCTTACAAAAATTAATACATTTGGACACAAATAAACGTGAAAGAAATCGTTACCTGCACTCCTTTAGCACCAAGCTTTCCAAAAATAACATCATTTTCGGACAAAAAATTTTGGACGTTTTCTTGGCTTATTTCGGAGACTTTTTGTCTGAAATTTCAGACAAAAACGACAATCTGTAAATACTACTTAAGGTGTTTCGATACAGTTTTCTGGAGACCATACCTACTTTTTTTAATCGGCTTTTAAACGATATTCTCCAAGTCAGATCAACGTGAAATTTTCACCACTAACTGGTTTTGAATTGAAGTTTGGCGAAATATATATTCTGTAAAAAACGATATTACCATGACGACGATAAACAAGAAACTTCGAAATCAGTAAAAGTGAAATTTTGCGCGTTTAAGATTTCGCATTAAAAATCCCACATAGACATCTTAAAATATGGTATATGGCACATATATTCTCATCCAGAGACATAAACGAGAAAAACACGAGGAAGAGAGGGACAATGATCTTGACTTGCTTGGAAAAACCAGAAAAATAGGCAAATAGCACTCCTCGCAGGGCTTGTAAGCCTGCAGTGTAATATCCCGGATGACAGTATGTCTGGTGTTTGTAAGTAATGTTTACTACATGAGCGGGAGTGTTGTATCGGCCTATACAATCACGAGACGAAGGTGAGTGAATGTATAGTGCCGATACAACATGGATGCGAATGTAGTAAATAACTTGTGAAATTCACATTCACATGTACATTAGATACAACCACTCGTGAGTTGTATCTGGAATGCAAATTACATACAACCAAGTGAGTTGTATCACGATTGTATCGGCCTATACAGGGTAATCATGTGATTGGAATGGCTCATTTCTATTTGTTAGTACCCTTATGAATTATTACTGAATTTTACAAATTATTATACCGACAGATTACTAAGCGACGATAATACGAACTTTGAGAAGACGAGCGCAACGTTTTCAGCTGAAGAACAATTACTAACAACCCAGAATTTGTTAAACGCAATGTTTACAAAAACAACGAACCTGACACAACTAACAAGGGCACTTCTAAGACTATTGCACGGATCTTACAACGTTACAACATCCGTGTCGCTCACAAACCGATTACTACTTTACGACAACTTGTAACAAACGTTAAAGACAAGGACGAACCTAACGACAGACAAGGAGCAGTAAAAAAGCAGTAAAAGATCAAATGCTGCGATTGCCAGGCCTCTTACATCGCTGGCTGAAATCTGAATATACGACTGACTGAACACAAACGAGCGACAAAAAAGGTGATGTCAACAATCACGTTGCTGAACACCACTTACACACAAATTGAATGGGACTCTGCCGAATGCGTTACTTACAGTACGGATTACTACAAACGACTCACTCTAGAAAGTTGGTTAACTAACTAAGAACAGACACCACTGAATCGATGCAAACAGCTACCTGCGGATTACAAACGACTTTTCAACAGAACAGACTGAACTCACCGGCAAATAGTAGATATAAAACGATGATTCCGCGCCAAAACACAAAAACCCAAAGCCCCCTGCCCTAAGAAATTCCGAGAAAACCTCAAAAACAACATCCCCATCTGCTAAATTTACCGCTCAAAATCATAAAAAAATTAACTACCGCTAAATTTATCGTTAAAATGTTATTTTCAAATGAAAATCAAATGAATTATCGTTTAAAAAATTAGCGGGTCTTAGAAAACCACACAAATAACACAAAAAGTGTTATTTTATTCCTTTGAAATTTAGCGGGTCTCAAAAATGACACTTCTGTGTGTTATTTTATTATCCCTGAAAATTAACTAGAGCTAGTCTTTGCTGGCGCCTCGTTGCTAGCTTTGCGTTATCCAGCGGAGCTGGCGGCGAAGTCAGGGGTTTCACTGAGTCGGCTATAGTTAGTTCTAATGGCTTCGCTTTCTATGAGTTTACTCCTGGATTTCTTAGGGCAGGGGGCTTTGGGTTTTTGTGTTTTGGCGCGGAATCATCGTTTTATATCTACTGCCGATAAGGAAAGGATGAAATGAAAAATTATTTTTCTCCCGCGTGAGAAACTGTTCTTATGTCATTATTAATCATTTTATTTTCAATATTGTTTCTCCCGCGTGGGAAATGGTTTTATTTATTTTTGGTGACACTTATCCCTAGGGGTTAAAATTAATCGCTAACGCGTTAGCCGATTTTTCCAATGACCTATTTTTAGCCATGTTAAATTAATCGCTAACGCGTTAGCCGATTTTTAGTCAAGCTTTTCCGCATCACTCAACTGTCATTATTAATCATTTTATTTTTCCCCCACGTGAGTCATGTTTATTTTCAAAATTGGTTTTCATATTGAATGTTTAAACAGCTTTGATTTTAATTTTATGCAAGACGGGATTTAATTGATTTTTGCCGGTAGGAGTATGAAACCATGGATACAATCTTTAACCAATCATATCGTTACACAAAAATTTTCACAAATGTGCAATGAAACACACAGCCAGTTTGTGAAAAATTTCGTGATAACTTAAAATTAAAAATATTATTTTTTCATTTAAAAATGGAATACATGAAAGTTAAGGAACTAAGACAAATTGCCAGAGAAAGAAATATCCCCGGCCGCTCTCGCGTCAGAACAAAATCTGATTTAATACGTTTAATTACTGCATCTTCTCGCAATAATATTGATTCACCCACGCCGCCTATGGAAACACAAGTTGTTTCCGAAACTCAACCGCCTTCGCCTTCTCCTTCGCAGCCTCCAATATTGGAAACAATTCAAAATACTTTCCTTTCATGGTGAAATTGGTTAAAAGCTGCGCCTCAAACTATTGCGAAAAAGCTTCAAATATGATAAGTGATTTTCAACGCCGAGTTACCAGTTTATATCGGCCGCGAATTAACGTCCAGGACGGTCCTTCAGCGTTAGAAAAGTTTGCTCGTCAATTCATCTTTGAAGGGGTGAAAGGGTTGTCCCCTAGAGATTATTTTCAGCAAGTTTCTGATAAACTTCGGCATATTCTCAAGGCTAATCGAGGCACTAAAATTAAATTGATTCTATCCTGTCGAATGAAACGCCAGAATTTACAAACTGGCGAAATAATTGAGATCGATGCTCCATTCCATTCGGAAATAGAAATAAATGGCTCTTACTTCGTGTAGAGGACAAAAATGACGTAAAACAAAAGGAAACAATGCTTTATCAAAATTCTTTTTACCCAAAAACAATGACCAAAAACAATGTTTCCTATTGTTTTACGTCATCTGTGCGGTACACGAAGTAAGACCCAAATAAATCTCGCAGCGACTGATCTCACCGCCCCTTTAAATCAAATGATAGACGTCATCTTAGAACGCATTGCCACGTTCCAAATGAGGGGCTCGAATTGGCAGTTTGTAAATCATTTAGAATTGCATCTGGTTGAATTCCAACCTCTCGGTGGAAGTACTTACATACCTCTTCCTCCATTCCTTGCCAAGAAGAAAGCGCTCACCAATATGAGAAATAATGATCCACAATGTTTTAAATGGGCAGTCACTCGGGCTCTCCATCCATGCGAAACTCATCCGGAAATAATCACACCTCGGCTCAGAGCTCAAGCTGAACAACTCAACTGGTCTGGGATTGTTTTCCCAACATCTCTGAAGGAGATAGATCATTTTGAAAGACTGAATCCAAACATTGCCGTGAATGTTCTCGGCTACGAATCAATCGTTCATCCTCTGCGGATTTCGAAATATAAACGCAGGCGTCATGTGACTCTGTTGTTGTTTGAGAAAGACGGGATACAGCATTATGCCGTTGTTAACAGCCTGAGTCGCCTTCTCTCGGCGCAAGTTAACCATCACGCTAACCGCAAATATTTTTGCCCACACTGTCTAAATCACTTTTATGACTAAGCATCTCTAGCGAAACATGAAGAATTATGTTGCAGCAATGAGGCAATAAAGATAGAAATTCCCTCAAAAGGGCGAGATTTTGAAATTTAAACATCACAATCGATCTATTAAAGTTCCATTTGTTATTTATGCCGATTTTGAAGCCTGCAATGAACCGATCAGCGGTTGTTCCCCAGGAAACCACCTCAGCTTCACAAATACGTTTCAGCGTCACAGGCCTTGTGGCTTTTGTTTCAAAGTCGTTCCCTTTGAGGAGAAATATTTGAATATGCCTCCAATTCTTTTCCGGGCAAAAACAGTGGATGATGATATTGCGCAGATATTTGTCGATAAGCTTGTTGACGCCGTTAAATTCATTCACAAGAAATTCGACCGGCGCAAGAAGATGATTTTCACCACGGAAGATCGAGAACAATATGATGCAGCCACAGTTTGTTGGATATGCAAAGGAGAATTTACAGAGTCTAATGCAAAAGTTAGAGATCATTGTCACTTCACTGGCAAGTATCGTGGCGCAGCGCATAATAGTTGTAATCTCCAGGTTAGAAAACCTAAATTCACCCCGGTCATTTTCCATAATCTTGCGGGTTATGATGCCCATTTATTCATTAAGAATCTTGGCAGAACACCTGGGGATATTAAATGCATTCCAAACAATGAGGAACAATATATATCCTTCTCAAAGACGATCAAGATTGGAGAATACACAAACAAAGATGGTCAACAGGTCCCCATCACTCATGAACTGCGATTCATCGATTCAATGAAATTCATGGCTTCTTCTCTTGAGAATCTAGCAAATAATTTTAAAAAGTCAGGCCTTGATAAACTGAAACAAACAAACAAAGAATTTGGAGACAAAGCTGAGCTCCTTTCCAGAAAAGGAGTCTAGCCTATGATTATATGGATTCTATCGAAACATTCAAAGAAACAAAACTACCGCCTAAAGACGCATTCTATTCTCTGATTAATGAATCAGGCATCTCCGATGAAGACTATCAACATGCCCAAAATGTTTGGGATGAAATGAATATAAACAATTTAGGAGAATATCATGATTTGTATTTGAAAACGGATGTAATGCTCCTTGCAGATGTCTTCGAAGAATTCCGTAATACCGCCCCTGGTTTGTCATTTGATGCCGGCCTCAAGAAATCAGGGGCACAGCTCAGTTTGCTGAATGATCCAGATAGGCTCCTGTTCTTCGAGAAAGGAATCCGTGGTGGTATTTCAATGATCTCAAATCGCCAAGGGAAAGCTAACAATCATTATATGACCGACAAATATGATCCAACGAAACCATCGAAATATATTCTCTATCTCGATGCCAACTCCCTATATTCTTGGGCGATGACCCAACCACTTCCAACGGGAAACTTTTGCTGGATGAAAGGCTTCAGAAGATGGGATAGAACTCCTTGTGTTCTTGAAGTTGATTTGGAATATCCCAAAGAGCCTCATGATTTGCATAATGACTATCCCTTTGCCCCTGAGAGAATAATTTGCGACAACAATGTTGAGAAATTAATCCCCAATCTGCGAGATAAGAAACACATCATCATGCATCACAGAGCACTGAAACAAGCTCTGAAACTTGGATTAAAATTAACTAAGATCCACAGGGGAATATCATTCACTGAAGAACCATGGCTGAAATCATATATTCAACTCAACATCCAGCTCCGCCAAGCCGGGAAGAATGACTTCGAAAAAGACTTTTTCAAGCTCATGAATAACGCAATATTCGGTAAAAAATGGAAAATATCCGCAAGAGAGTTGACATCAGACTTGTCAATGAAAGAAAGATTGCGGAAAAGCTTGCGGCTAAACCAACATATCAACACCATACAATCTTTGATGAGAATCTCATCGCCGTTCATATGAAGCGGAAGAAAATGTTGTTCAACAAACCAATTCCCTGCGGAATGTCAATTCTTGAAATATCCAAGGAACTTATGTTCAGGTTTCACTATGAATATATGAAACCCAAATACGGCAATAAAGCCAAGCTGTTGTTCACAGATACTGATTCTTTGTGCTATGAAATAGAAACGGAAGACGTCTATCAGGATCTGAAACCAGATGTGACGGAGATGTTTGACACATCTAACTATCCCCCGGATCATCCCTCGGGAATTCCAATCATGAACAAGAAAGTGAACGGCCTCATGAAAGATGAAGCTGGGGGAAAGATAATAGAAGAGTTTGTTGGATTGCGAGCAAAGTTATATAGTTATAAGTTACTTGATGACAGTGACGTCAAAAAATGCAAGGGAGTGAAAAAACAAACCATAAAGAAACATCACTCATGAGGACTTCAGGAATGTCTTCTCAGCGGGCAAAGCCAAATGAGAACTATGAATTTTATCCGCAGCCATCAACATGAGATGTTCTCAGAAACAGTTAACAAAACAGCCTTATCTGCGGATGATGACAAGCGTTTCATTCTGCCGGATAAGATTCACACTCTTGCTTGGGGACATTGGAGACTTAATTAAGCTATTAAATCATTCATTTAATAGCTTCAAGCATCTTTCTGGAGCCACTTGATATCCCAAATTTCTTCATCATCCTTTTCATTATAAATCTCCAATATTTTCACTCGATTTTCAACTATCCTGTTCAATTCTTCCTTACCTATTTCTTCAGTATAATTACCAAATCTTTTACTCCAGTCTTTCATATTGGCAATGGCAGCTATTTCTCCATTTGATTTATTTATGAGTATGACTTTTGTCTTGACAAACAGGGAAGGATGCTCATCAGGCTTTAACTCATGATAACCCTTTTTGAAACTCCTCTATTTGTTCTGGGGTTGTTCTGGATTTGGGTTTTGGTTGTGATGGCTTTGCCGCCAATCTCCGTCTCTGGGGAAAAACATATCTGCCACTTCTGAGTCTTTTTTGACATTGTTCTAATTTTGCCTTGGTGACTCTGAGGGATTCTTCAACAGCGAGTGAAACTTTATCGCGTATTTCAATTTTAAACTGTTTCCCATCACTTCGACGTCTGAATTTGAGTTTTCCCGTTTGCAAAGCATGGGGAATAGTCTTTTTATCGACTTTCAAAGCGCGAGATGCAGCAGATACAGATGGAAATACTTGTTCAAAATCATCGGAAGTTATTTTAATTGAAACCACCATTTTCAATGCTGCCAAAAATAGGATTATTTTACGGGTAAAAAGACCATTATGGAAAGAATATCTCAATATATTCAGTTTTTCCAAAGAGAAGATTCAGGCAATGAAAGATGTTGTCTTCGCATAATAAAAATAGAATATCTTGCTATATTCTTCATTTACCCTCTTTTTACCCGTAAAATGGGGATTATTTTACGGATAAAAAAGACTATTATGGAAAGAATATCTCAATTTATTCAGTTTTTCCAAAGAGAAGATTTAGATAATGATGTTGTCTTCATATAATAAAAAAAGAATATCTTGCTATATTCTTCATTTACCCTCTTTTTACTCGCAAAATGGGGATTATCATATTGTGAAGACTTATAATCCTTTTAAAAATGGACGCGATTAGAATTATGTATGATAATAGACTAAGAATATTTAGCACAATTAATTAAGCAACTAGAGTTTTAGGAGTTGGTAACAATACAATTCGCAATGCAATAAAAAGTGGGCGTATGTCATTCACTAGACGTCGTGATGGTAAAGAATTCCGTATTGTAAAAAAGGGTACTAGAAATCGCCAGCTTGAGAAAAACGATCAATCCTATAGAAAACAATTTGAAGAATGTGAAGATAAACTCAAGAGACTCAAACGAATATTATGTGAAGAAGATCAAGAGAAGATGAGAGTGACAACACCTTCTCCTCCACCTCCACCTCTACCTTCTTCTCGTCAACCTTCTCCTCCACCTTCTCCTCCACCTCCACCTCTACCTTCTTCTCCACCTCCATCTTCTTCTCGTCAACCACCACCACCACCTCCATCTTCTCCAAAGTCAAAGCCAAAACCAAAACCAAAGTCAAAGTCAAAGCCAAAAGTTAAGTCAGAGCCAAAAGTTAAGTCATGGACTGAGATGACAGACCGACAAAAAGATATGCTCGCAGCTAAACGAGAGAAGGAAGCAAACGAAAGGATAGCTAGAGCACAAAGGGAAAGCCAAGCTGAAAGAGAAACTAAGGAAAAACAGCTAGAAGAAAATAGAGCAGTGTATCAAGAAGCTCTGAAGGAATTCATTGTTGGATATACTCCAGGTGAGCAATATGTCGATGTACCATATGATCCAAGAAACAAGATGATTATATTAAATTCACACAAGGTGAATTTTCCACCGTAAGCAACTATGATGATTTTCAGAAATATTTCGAAGACCGTGGTTATGTCAACTATCCTCAGTGGCCAACATATATGAACTATTCTTCAGAGGGGCAATGGGGTTTTAGAGCTGAAAGAGATGGTAAAGATGAACTTTGGAGACTAGTCACATTAATCAAGAATTGATTCATTTTTTTCTCTATTTAAAATGATAACCAAGTTTAATTATGATATCCAGCAGATCCAGCTCTCAGAACCAGAAACAAAGAAATCAGGGCAGTTTTCATTCGCCGTTCTCCCAATTCAATATGAGGACCCCAAGCCACTTGATATTTTTCTCGAAGGTCGAATGAAAATATGGGAACACAAGACTGATGACAAAGGTCCAGGACCTTTCAAATCAAATTATTCCCTGGGTTTCACTCTCGATGAAAAATCTCAGCAAATGTTCGAAGAAATGCAAACCAAGATTCAGCAACTAACCAAAGCACTCAAGAAAGTAAATCCCAAACTCAGACTTCAACCAGATTCTTTGCAGATTGTGAAAGATGATCAGAGTTCCCAGAAGAAAATCTATGCTAAACTCTATGTCAACAAAGATGGTTGAATCAATTGCCCATTTTCCAAAGAAATAGCCGAAAAAAACAAAAACCAAATTCAATCCACATGACTTTATAGGTATCCCTCTAGACGGTCTGCTTGTAGTTAGATTGCGTCAAGTATTTCTAGGTGATATCTCTTCTATCTCTGTCGTAGTTAAAGAAGTTCTTGTGAAAGAAATAGTTCAGCCTCAGAGTTATTTCGATGAGTATGACGAAGCCGAGGATGAGGGTCTTGTAGTTAACGACACTAATGATCTTTCTTGCTGTGGAAATTAAATGAAGAAATTATTAAAGGACAACCTTTAATAATTCAATTTTCATCCGAAGATTCACAAGTTGGGCACTCTGTTTCAGAATCTTCCCAAACCATAACTGGGTTTTCTGGCGTCCAATCTGGATCTGCTTCAACATCATCTTCTGGTTCCCAATCTGAATCCAATTCATTTTCTAGGTTTTTATCTTGAGAATCGTACCATGTTTTTGAATCACTCATTTTAAAGATGTTTCATAATAATCTTTTTCATATTTTTCAAGATTCAAACATAAGTCAGCAACGATACCGTCTATAACTTTCATTTCATGTACAAATTCTTGAGAGTCAAAGTCATCTCCCCGCAAGAAGGATCTCAATGTCGTCAAAACATTTTCATATTTAGTCATTGCAAACTGACTTATTTCAATTTTTCTGCGGAAGTTTTTCATTTCTTGGAAAGTCTTCAAGAAAAGACCTGCTCCATTAAAGTGCACCTAACCCCAAAATTGTTTTTTGCTTAATCGACTCTATGTACGTTGAAAAGTTGAATAGTTAAATATTTCTTGTTTTAACGTCGTGTTAGTGAGTTATAGAGATTTGAATTTACAAAATGCTAATTTGATGATGTCATTTTAGGATTCATTTATTATACAACTACTTGTTTTTACCTCCAAGGAATATTTTTTACGAATCAATTGAGTGTCCACAGTTTATATTTTAGTATTTCTCAAATTGATTTTCCTTAAGCCGTATACTGCGTATTGTAAATTGACGTAGAAATAATGGCAAAATCCTAAAATGACGTCATCAAATTAGCATTTTGTAAATTCAAATCTCTATAACTCACAATCGCTACGTTAAAAACAAGAAATATTTCACTATTCGACTTTTCAACGTACATAGAGTTGATTAAACGAAAAAAAAATTGGGGGTTAGGTGCACTTTAATTACACCCAAGACTATTGGATTCAAAGTCACCCCTCCAACGACGGTTCCATTATAACAAGAAAGGTGGAGCTAAGCGTCAACAAAAGATTCATTTTCTTGTAACGTCTGTGTGCCTTTTTGCAGCACCAGCATTTTTTATGATAGAAAGCGAAGAGCTTTTTCAATTCATCAACTTTCTCCTCAGAAAGGGTTGGATCAATATGATTGAAATTAAATAAACTATCTTGCATTTTTATGGCAGGAAAAAAGTTTCTTCAGGGTTTCTATGAACGATAGAATCTGTTCCTTTATTTCTTTCAGTTTTTGGGTGTCTATCTTGAACTCAAACATTTTAGTTGGGGAAATCAAATTTTAAATAAAAGACTTAATGTATATTTTGTGTTGTTTCCTAACTTTTGTTTTTTGGCTAAACTTATCTGAAGAGATCCACTTTCATCCAAAGCATAGTTAATTGGTATTTTCTGTGGCCCACTGTGCGGGTATTCTTGTCGTTCAAAATATGTTTTCCCGCGGATGGTCAATTCAATTTGAGATCGGTCTAGATCAGTTGTGCTAATCACTGTTGCGCTTTTCAAGACACATTTGCTTGGAACAAAAAAATTGGTCACGTCACCATTGAAATAAACATTTGTTCTATGCTTAGCTGCGTCATAATAAGCGCACATGAAAAAGCTGGATTTCAGATTGCTAATCAACTGATGACCATTCATATCCAAATTAGTTTGCATGACCATTTTTTGATTTTCGAAACTGAAGGGAGCATCATAAACACTTGAATCAACATCTGCTACAAAATTTTTAACACCGCAAATAATAAGTTTTGATATTGCGTTTGATGATGAAGGATCAGCTTCATCGTATTTTAAATCGACCATAATAAAATCTGGCTTTGTAACAACCCATTTATGCATATGAATAATTTATCTTGTATAATCGGAAAATTGTTTTGTTGATTGTTGATTAATTCTTATAGTGGAACTCTGAACATTAACACTCTAATTTGAGAAATTTCCTGGAAAGAATTCAATACACACGGTGTATTCACCTGTTGGAAGTTTATACATATTGAATCCTAATCTACCAGAGTAATAATGGTTTCCATGCCTAGAAAATGATAAATCATATGCTTTTTTATTGAATAAATGCGGTGAATTTGGAAAATCCTTGATTCCTAACACTCTAATATCATCCTCACTTGAACTCTCATTTACATCTTCCATCAAATATTGGAATTCATCTTTCGGATGGGAAGTGGAAGAGATATGAGATTTATTGACATAATCTTCTAATTTAGTTCTTTCTGCATCAAAATCTAATTTATTAAGTTTCTTTGTTTCCAGATCGCCGATTGCAGCTGTATTCTGATTTATTTTTGTATTGTTATCAACCGTTTTTGTATCAACATATGTTTTATCAGCTTTGGGATTGACTGCCGTATCTACATATCTTTTGTTTGCGCCTTGATCGGCAATGGTTGGATCTTTCACATTGAAAATGGTGTGATTTCCCATATCCAAACTAGTCTCCATTGGAAACATTTCCATACGGCTGAGAAAGATATTCTTAGCATCATTGTAAGAAATCAGATTGTTATAATTTACTGCTAACTCGTCAAAGGTTTGTTGGTTTGAATGGATAATATTGTAACGTTGTTTCAAATCAATATCCTGGGTGACTTCATGCATTGGCGCAGGTGCATTAGGATGAAATCTTTTCAGAGTGATCATATTCACCGCTGACAAATCATTGTTTTCATCAGTGTCCATATTTGTGATCAGTTTGCGATTCATTTTTATTTCCCCGGGGTTAATGAGGTTTTGCCCTCAAAGGTCAAGATCCCCAGTCATATGCGAGGAACCATCAACCTGAAATGAATCTGCCTTCAGTTGAATTGCAAGAACATCAGCTTGATGCTTTGTGATTGCATCGTTATTCGCTGTTCCTTCAGCGACATTGGTCATTTTTTTGTTTTGCATATCAAATTCCCTGAAGATGTTAATTTAAAACCAACGCCCGGCAACCCATCTTTTCCATCTTTTCCTCCCTGGGAGGTGCTTGTTTTATCAGATAACATTCCATTTGAATAGCTCATTTTAAATTCTTTCATCAAAGTTTTTAGAAATGAATTTCCTCGGCTTATCAATATGCAGGAAAGAATATCGGTCCTTGGTTGCAGTCAAATAATCTTCTTTGCTGATATTATTCTCTCTGCAGAGCATAGAAATTTCATTGTTGCTGGGGAATTCGAAGATGCAAAAATGCGAGCAATTCAAACGGATATCTTTGGGTGTTTGGAAATAACTTTGCGAAAGATAAATAACAGGCCCTGGATAAAATAATCAACCAATGATTGATTTGATTCTTTTCGCAAACAAAATCATCGAAAACAACCAGTTTTTGATTATCATCTGACAATTCAGAAACTGGAAGGTTATCATCTGGGGACCCTCCGGAGGATGCCTCCACGACGTCATACCCAGCTTCTTTGCTGATTGGACGAAATATTTTCAGCAGATGCTGATATTTGGATTGGTCAAGATTTTTCGCATAGAGATAGATCTTATCATAATACAACAGCCGAAAAATCATATCCAGAAGAACATTTGTTTTCCCCGATCCCGAAGGACCGCAGATAAGCATTCGGAAATTTTGATTTGGCATGAAAGGATGCAGTTGTCGAAAATTGGTTATGTGATCATTGAAATGATAATTTGGAATCTTCATTTTATTATGTAGTACATCTTGTTCTACATCCCAAATTATATATGAAAAGTAATAAAATGAGTTTATTGAAATGGCAACAAATTGCAAAAAGCAAATCTGCTTTGGGTAAAAAAATTAATTTAGTTCATGATCGCATCACCCAGAAAAAGTTGGGTGAAGAGACAAGTCAAATCGAATATGGTAAAATGTTTAAACCCATAACATCGAAATTAGATGACGTTATTACATCGAATGTCAGGAGCGGCCTAAAGCCCCGTAAAAAGAAAGTTATTAGAGAGAAACCAGGTATAGATTATTACCCTGATGTCGATCCATTTGAAGAAATGGATGTTGAAGGCCTGTTTGATGATGAGATTGTTGCGCCGCAAGCAGAGAAACAAATTCCAGCCAACCCTCCAACATATGAAGGAGTACTGCAAGAGATAGGGAAAGGTGACTTTGAAGATGAAGAAGATGCATCTCCTGATCCCACAGAAGCTAAGCTGGATCCCACACCGGAAGGAGAAGCTAATCAGATACTAGTTGACTTGAATCTCGCTGATTATAATACAGTGGAACAAGCCCTCAACGAGAAGGGCTCATCAACACAGGAGAAAAGAAAATACCTTAACGACATTGTTTACATTGCAAACCATAGAAAAAATCAATTGAAAGGGTATAAAGCTTCTTTCACCAAAAAGTTTAACAAAGGCACAATAACGGCAGAGCAAAAGCAGATCCAGCATCAAAGGATAGATCGTTCATTTAAAGCTTTAAATGAATACATAAAGCATTACAACAAGAAAGCAAAAACATTGACAGGTTCGGGAATCCGGAGAAAAAGGGACGGTGGTGCAATTTCATTTTTCAATGATCCAAGAGAACTTCCCCAGAAACTTGAAGTCATCGTTGGCTCCATCCTTGCTGGAAATACAAACCTGGGCATAAGAAATACTGGAGTTGCAATTCTCGATATTCTTCTGAAAGAAGCATTGATCAATAAAGCCCAGCATGAGAAGATTTATAAAAAGTATTTCAAACTATAAAATGGAAGAAAGAGAGATTGTTTTATCATCATACGCTGTTAAGAACGGTCGCAACAAACCAGAAAATTTCACAACAAAATTTAATCAGCCAACTGTTTTGGACCAAAATGAACAATATGTTGTTGGACTTAACAGAATTATCAATATGAGTTTTACGTGGTATAACATCAATGCAGGATACAATAATAGTAGTTAATAATAGATTGTTTACGGACAAAACATCATTTTTCACGCTCTCCCAAACGTAACCCATCACAACAAGCATTAAGCTAAAATCCACAAAACCATTTTGAGAAATAAATCGTTATATTCTGCAGTTATTGGCAATTTGATTTTAAGTTCTAATCAACGAACCAAATTCACCCCCAGTGTTAGCATAAGTAATTTCAAGTTACCACTACCTTGCATTTTAGCTTATTGCTTAATATGATTTCTTACGTTTGGGAGAGCGTGAAAAATGATGTTTTGTCCGTCTATTATTAACTACCGCTGAAATCCAGCAGAAAATTCTGGTAGCGGAAAATCTCCCCCAAAATTCTGGCAGCAGAAAATCTCCCCCAAAATTCTGGCAGCGGAAAATCTCTCCCAAAATTCTAGCAGCGGAAAATTTCTCCCAAAATTCTGGCGACGGCGGCGACGGTGGCGGCGGGAAAAGTTTCTCCCGGAAAGAAAATGTCTGATTCCGAAGAAGAAGAAGAAATTGATGGCACTCCTGAAATTATTCAAGAAACATATACAACAGGGCATTCTCACAAAAATCCCAGGCTGGAACATTTCAAAGATATCATCCGAAAAAATCTGGGAAAAAATCAAATTCCACTCAAAGATCTCGAATTTTATCAAAAAGAAATTCTCTCCCAAATTCCCCGTGACGAAATCACAAGAAAAAAAGTCAGGGAGTTTGTCAAAGCTTTCAAATGGAAAAAAGTCAATGGCAACGACCATGAAATTTTTAATCACATAACAGGTCACGACGGCAATGACTATGAACACCTGGAAAAATTTCTCATTGACGATTTTAAATATTTCTCACTGGCATATGATGACCTTCATCCCAGCAGAAAAAAGTTTCTTAATTTCAATCAAGTTCTTTTCGCCCTGTTGAAAAAGAACGGTTTCAATCCAAATGAAGATGATTTCAAACTGCTTATTCTTCCATCAAGACGGGAGGAACAAGAAAAAATATTCCAAACCATCTTCAAAAAATTAAATTGGAAAGGAAATGGACCTTGAAAAAACATCTTCCAACGAAGCTGAGCGAAGCGAAGCTTGTGACCATGAAGATTGTTCCACATGCTCAGAGGAAGAAACAAGAAGCGACGATGAAACGCCAACAACATCTGACGAGGAATTCATTGTCTCTGATTCGGAGATGGAAGAGGAAAGCGAAGCTGAGCGAAGCGAAGACGCAAAAGAACTCCTCTTTGAGTCATTTGTGAATTTCCAAGAGGAACACAAGATTCTCAAAAATGAACTCCAAAAGCAAAGTTGCCTCCTCTGGGAAATCCACCGGGAATTGAAAGAAAGCGGTGTTTTGAAATCATGAATATGAATGGCAAACATTCATATTCTAGCGCGTCTTCTGGGCATCACTTATTTTTTGAGATAAGTTTTGAAATGCATCACATCTTCACATGCTTGTTTATATTTTTTGATTGTGAGAAGATTATCGCATCTTATTTTGATTTCTTCCAAAGATGCCACTATACTGCCCCTGGTTTGTCATTCGACGCGGGTCTGAAAAAAATCAGGGGTAAAGCTTGAATTTGTTGAATGACCCAGATATGCTCCTATTCTTCGAAATGGGAATCCGTGGTGGTATTTCCATGATCTCAAATCGCCATGGCAAAGCGAACAATCCATATATGGGCGACCAATATGATCCAACGCAACCCACGAAATACATTCTCTATCTCGATGCCAACTCCCTATATTCTTGGGCGATGACTCAACCACTTCCAACGGGAAACTTTCGCTGGATGAAAAACTTCAACAGATGGCGCCGAACACCCTGTGTGCTTGAAGTGGATCTGGAATATCCCAAAGAACTTCATGACACGCATAATGATTATCCCTTTGCCCCCGAGAGAGTGATCTGCGAGAAAGTTGAGAAATTAATCCCCAATCTGCGGGACAAGAAACGCATCATCATACATCACAGAGCACTGAAACAAGCATTGAAACATGCATTAAAATTAACTAAGATTCACAGAGGAATATCATTCACTGAAGAACAATGGTTGAAATCATATATTGAACTCAACATCCAACTCCGTCAAGCAGCGAAGAATGATTTCGAGAAAGACTTTTTCAAACTGATGCCCAACGCAATATATCCGCAAGAGAGTTGACATCAGACTTGTCAAAGATCGAAAGATTGCGGCAAAGCTTGCGGTTAAACCCACATATCAACATAGCACAATCTTTGACGAGAATCTCATCGCTATGCATATGAAGCGGAAGAAAATAACATTCAACAAACCAATTCCTTGTGGAATGTCAATTCTTGAAATATCAAAGGAACTTATGTTCAAATTTCACTATGAATATATAAAGCCCAAATACGGGGAGAAAGCCAAGCTGTTGTTCACAAATACTGATTCGTTGTGCTATGAAATCGAAACGGAAGACGTCTATCAGGATCTGAAACCAGATGTGAAGGAGATGTTTGACACATCCAATTATCCCCCGGATCATCCCTCAGGAATGCCAATCATGAACAAAAAAGTGAACGGCCTCATGAAAGATGAAGCTGGGGGGAAAATAATTGAAGAATTTGTTGGATTGCGCCCTAAATTATACAGTTATAAATTATTTGAAACTGGTGGTGGTGGCAAGAAATGCAAGGGAGTGAAAAAACAAACAATAAAGAAACATATCACCCATGAGGACTTCAAAGAATGCCTTCTCAGCGGGAGAAGCCAAATGAGAACCATGAATCTCATCCGCAGCCATCGCCACGAGATGTTCTCAGCATTCATTTTTTGGGAGAAGATTATATTTCAATCAACATTACAACGCTTGCTGTTAGAATGGAACTTGATTTTTTAAGACTAATATGTAAATTATAATGTTCACTCACAAAGAAATTGAAAGTATAAGATATATTATTTGTCTGGCCAACCCGTCTACCATTAACTTGTGAGCTTTGTGCCCCTGCAACAACTTTCACAGCTGTTCTTGAATGATTCAATACTTTTTGTGGATCAACTGATTTTACTTGCAAACATATCTTTTTGATTGTGTAGTCTACCCCAAAATAATATGGCGAGGCAAGATTATTTGAGAAAAAAATTTTATTAGGGTCTTTGCTGGAATCATATTCCCCAATAATTATTGATTTTGAATGGGAGCGAAGCAACTTTTTCCCATTCAAATCCAAGTCAGTCTCCATAACCATCTTCCCTTCCTCAAAAACGAAAGGGGAATCATAAACGCTGCTTTCAACATCAGGTTGAGAACCTGCCACGCCATATATGATCAGATTTGCGTTTCCTTCTGGAGTTGATTCGACAGTTTCCCGCCACTTCAGATCCAGGAAAATAAATTCAGGTGGAGTGATCTGCCATTTATGCATGTGGATGATGGAACGGGTATAAGTGGAAAACTTCTTTGTTGTTTGTTGATTGATATTCAGGCTGGTGCTCACAACGTCGACGCTCGCACCATCCATTGACGCAGGGAAGAATTCAATGCAAATAGTGTATTCTCCCTCTGGGAGTTTGAACATATTGAATCCAAGTCTCCCAGAGTATTCCTTAAAATGATCTTTGGTTATTTTCAAATCATACGCCTTCTTATTGAAAAGATGCGGCGAATCTGGAAAATCACTGATTGCCGTTACTGTCATATTATGTTCAGAGCTGGATTCATCGATGTCTTCCATCAGATAGCGGAATGCGTCCTTTGGATGCGAGGTTGACGTGATATGCGATTCATTTACGTATTTTTTTGAGCTTCTCTTCTAATTCTATCGTGTGGACTACCACACCTCCTATCTTGTTATCCACATAAGATTTTGGCGTGGGTTGATGCTTCAGAGTTGGCGCTGCAATATTGTTAATTTGTTGCGAGTTCATATCCAGGTTTCCAGTCATTGTTCCACCTTCCAACGAAAGCTTTTTCGCGGATTGGTCGTCCACATATTTTTTGTTTGCGCCTTGATCGGCAACTTCGGGATCTTTCACGTTAAAAATGGTGTGATTTCCCATATCCAAAGCCGTCTCCATTGGAAACGTCTCTTTGCGGCTGAGAAAGACATTCTTGACGTCATTATAAGAAACCAGGTTGTTATAATGCGCTCCCAAATCATGATACGTCTGCTGTTTTGATTGGACAACATTGAAAAGTTCTTTTAAATCGATATCCTTCGTGACTTCATGAGTGTGAGCCGGAGCAGCAGGGTGGAATTTTTTCAGAGTGATCATATTCACCGCTGACAAATCCTGGTTTTCATCAGTGTCCAGATTTGTGATCAATTTGCTATTCATTTCAATTCCGCCGCGGTTGATGAGTTTTTGTCCCCTGAGATCAAGATCCCCAGTCATATGCGAGGAACCATCAACCTGGAGAGAATCTGCCCGCAATTGAATCAATTTGTTTTCGAGACTTGTTTCAAGCACATCAACTTGATGTTTGGTAATTGCATCCGAATTCTCCGTTCCTTCAGCGACATTGGTCATTTTTTTGTTTTGAAGATCATAATCCCCTGAAGGCGTCAGCTTGAAACCAACGCCTGGCAATCCATCTTTTCCATCTCTACCCCCTTGGTAGGTGCTTGTTTCAGAAAGCAGTCCATTTGAATAACTCATTTTAAATGCTTTCATCAAAATTTTTGGCAATGAATTTCCTCGGCTTATCCACATACAGGAAAGAGAACGGATCATGCGTTGCCTTCACATAATCTTCTTTGCTAACATTGTTTTCCCTACAGATCGCCGTAATTTCTTTGTTGCTTGGGAATTCAAAAATGCAAAAATGCGAACAATTCAGGCGGATATCTTTTGGTGTTCCGAAATAACTTTGCGAAAGATAAATCACAGAGCAATTCTTGTGTCTGCCCTGGATAAAATAATCAATCAATGGTTTTTGATTCTTTTCGGAAACAAAATCATCGAAAACAACCAGCTTTTGATTCTCCCCTGTCAATGCCGAAACTGGGATGATTTCATCTGAGGATGCTTCCACAACATCGTACCCAGCTTCTTTGCTGATTGGGCGAACTGTTTTCAGCAGATGTTGATATTTGGTTTGGTCAAGATTTTTCGCATAGAGATAGATTTTATCGTAGAAGAGCAAGCGGAAAATCATATCCAGAAGAACATTTGTTTTCCCCGATCCTGAAGGGCCACAGATCAACATTCTGAAAGTTCGATCCGGCATGAACGGGTGAAGTTGTTGGAAATTTGTGATTGGATCATGGCAATCATAATTTGGGATCTTCATTTTATTTATGAACATCATGTTCCACATCTTGTTCTTCATAATAAAATGAGTTTATTGAAATGGCAAGAAATTGCCAAAAGCAAATCTGCTTTGGGTAAAAAAATCAACTTTGTTCATGATGTTATCACCCGGAAAAAGTTGGGTGAAGAAACAAGTCAAATCGGGTTTGAAAAAACATTCAAACCCATCACATCGAAACTGGATGAGGTGATTGCGTCGAATTTGGGGCCACTACCTAAAATCCAGAAAAAGAAAGTTGGAAAAGCCAAATCAACAGAAATTGATTATCTCCCTGAAGTCGACCCATTTGAAGATATGGATGTGGGTGGTTTGTTTGATGATGAGATTGTTCCACCCCAACCTGAGAAGCAAATTCCAGAAGATCCTCCAAGTTATAAAAAAGCAGCTCCTATAAGTTTTGAAGAAATTAGGGAAGAGTCAGGTGGCCCACCACCTCCATATGAAGAAGATGAAACTCCTGATTATGCTATGACACCAGAAGATGAAGCTGAAGCTGTAAGCCGCGAAACTGAAGCAGCAAAATTAATCGACCCCCTGAATATCTTCTCCTATGAGACAGTGAATAAAGCTCTTAACTTCCCAAAATTAACAACACTCCAGAAAAGAAATCAGTTGAAGGGTTATAAAACATCTGTCACCAAACTATTCAAGAAAGGGGAAATAACGGAAGAGCGAAAGAATTTAGAACATCAAAGGATAGATCTTTCATTTAAAGAATTAAATTATTACATCAAACATTATCAAGCGAAAAAGGAAACATTGACAGGTTCGGGGCTGAGAAGAAGAAAAAAAGGTGGACCATCCGATTTTTCCACAACCCAAAATAACTTCTCCAGAAACTTTAAGTCATCATTGGTTCCATTCTTGCTGGGAATACAAACGTTGACATCAGAAACACTGGAGTTGCAATTCTCGATCTTCTCCTGAAAGGGGGGGTCATCAATCGACCCCAGCATGAGAAGATCTACAAAAACTATTTCAAATCATAAAATGGAAATAGAAAGAGAAATTCGCCTATCATCCTTTTCCGCCAAGACTGGTGGAAACAAACCAGAAAATTTCACAACAAAATTCAATCGGCCTATTCCTTTGGATCCAAATTCTCAATATGTTGTTGGGTTGAATCGAGTCATCAATATGAGTTTTACGTGGTATAACATCAATGCTGGCCGCCAGAATCAACTGATCAGGTTCAGCTCTGACGGTGGGAAAACATTTTCCGATATAGCCTTCCCAGCTGGAGTTTGGGAATATGAGGGGATGAATAACTTTATTCAAAAAGCAACAGTGGTGAAAGAATCTGGAAAAGCTGACATTTTCCCAATCAATCTTGCTTTTTCTCCCACAACCTTCAGAGTAACAATCACACTGGCAGAAAATTATCAGCTTGATTTCAGTCAATCCAATTACAACGATCTTGTTGGTTTCGATAAAAAGATTCTGAAAGATAAAGTCAACATTGGCCCCAGAGTTCCAAACCTTAATCAAGATACTGATATGTTAAACGTTTATTGTGATCTCACAAGTGATTCGCTTGTTGATGGAGAAGAGAGTGATATCATTTATTCCTTTTCAACATCTGTGCTGAGGCCATCATATAGTTTCACCCTTGAACCCATGAGAGTAACATATAACCCTGTGAATAAAAACAGAATAAGCTCCATTCGGATTTATATCACCGATGGGAAAAGAAGGGTTGTTGATTTGAATGGAGCCGATACAGCGTTCTCGCTTATCTTGAAAAAGGTAATAAAATGAAAAGTTATGAATTTACTCGTTATTTCCACCCCAAATTAGGACGGTTTGTTTATCGGCATAAAGGAACAGGTGCCATTGTGGACAATATTTTCAAACCAATGAGGAAGGTCGCATCAGCCGTCTTCAAGAAATTCGCGAAACCCATTGCGAAAAAAGCATTAGAATCAGGAATTTCTCACGCTGGAGAAAAACTCGGCAAAAAAGCAGTTGAAAAATCTGGTGATTTGATCATGAAAAAACTGGGAAATATGAGAAAGGGGAAGCTGAGCGAAGGCGCAGCCCGCGCGAAGCGGAGCGAAGCGAAACAGGCGCCACGTGCCAAGGCGTCAAGATCAACCCCTGCAGAAAGTTCTGATGCAATATTGAACAGGTTGATCTCTGGGCAAGGCATCCGAAAAAAGAAATAAAAGAATATAAAATGGCTTTTAGATCGAGTGAATATCTTCAAAGAAATGAATTGGTGCGCTTCCAGCTGGATGATGTAATCAGAGCTCCAGCTAATGGGCAACCTCAAACAAAGAGTGGTTATAAATTCACAATAAATGACAGATCGGCATTCTATGATTGGTACAATGCTTATTTTAAAGTGCAATTTCAACTCCAGAAAGTAGCAGACGGCGCTGGGTATGCGGAAGCTGACAGGATCACAGTGATCAATGGCGCTCATTCCCTGATTAATCACCTGAAGATTAGTTCTGCTGGAAAGATTGTTTATGAGACTGATAATCTGCATAACGTTACTTTTGTTAAAAATTTGCTAGAATACTTTGACGACTTCAGCAGATCAGTCACCAAGAACAGTTTCTGGTATTTGGATACTGATGCAACAACAGCTGATACTAATAAAGGATTCGAAGCTCGGCGGTTGCAATCTCAAGCAGTGCAAAACAATGGAAACGGTGGCGCAAAGAACATTAACACGATTATTCCCCTGAATCGCTTTTCCTTTTTCGAAGAATTGGAAGATAGGATGCTTGTACCCATGCAGCTGCAATTTGAGATTGGGCTTCAACAGGATAACGAATTAATTCATATGGCTAATGGCGTTGATCCTGGAAGAGTTGTTGTGAATAGGTTTTTGCTTTGGGTCCCCAGATTAACACCGAAAGATTCTCTTTATGACAAATTTGTCAGTTCATTCCTGAAAGAAACACAATGGAAATATCTGAAGGAAATGTATCATCAATCACCTCCTATGCAGTCATCAGGATTCTTCCAGATATCCGCAAGTATTGACAATGTTAAGCATATTTTTGTTTATCTTAAAAGAACCAATGATGACGCTAAAGAAGAAGATAGCCCTTATCTCATGAACACTTTCAAGCTGAATGCGGCAGATGCAAACTCATCCTTGTCGAACTATTGTTCCCCTGGCTCGTTCCCTGGCGCCTACCCTGGCTAAAACACTTGGGCTGTCAGCATTGGCTGGTTTGGCGAGTGAAGGAGCGAGTCAAGTTGTGAAAAAGATAAGTGGAAAAGGGGGACAAACAGATGGGTTTCTCATACCCCAAGATAAAATTCAAAAACTGATTGACAATAAACATCTGTTGACAAATAAACAGAAACAGGACATTTTGGTTGCCCTTAAATCAGGACAGGTAGTGATGAAACCATCCACAAAACAATCTGGTGGGGCATTGGGAACAATTCTGGCTTCCATTGGAATTCCATTGGCACTTGACATGGTTAAAAACATGTTTGGGAAGGGCGCGCCAAGAGTTGGGCGCTCAAAAGGGCAAGGAGCGCCAAGAGTTGGACGCCCAAAAGGAAAGGGAGCGCCAAGATTGGGGGCGCATCCGTTTCAACCACCCCCATTTATTGGAAACTGGGGACGAAAAACTGTTGGGATGGGTAAAAAAAAATCAAAAAAAGGAGAGGGACTTCTGCTGGGAACGAAAAGTCCATTCAACAACATCTCAGTTCTCGGGGCGATTTTGTGAGCGCAGCGAAACCGAAATTCGTGAACAAACCCCTGAACAATGTTGATCTCATGAAGTGGATTGATTTTCTGGAGATTCCCAATTTCAAAGGCATCTTTGCGAGAGATCAATTCATGCCACAAAGACACAGCCCCTGCATCATCAATCTTGATTCACTAAAAAATGCAGGAACTCACTGGGTGTGCTGCGCTCCCGGACAGAAATTCACGTGGTATTTCGACTCTTTTGGGATGGGATTTCCCCAGGAATTCAAAAGCAGCAAACCAGTGATTTGGAACAGCAGTCAGTATCAAAACATTAACAGTGTCCTTTGCGGGTATTGTTGTGATACCGCATACATTAGCATACATTTATGTATCACGTGACTTGTTGTTGATGTAACCAGACCTCGTGGTCTTTGCTCGCCGCCATTAAAGTTGTTGAGTTTATGTTTATGCTCGGTGTCCTTACGTTGATCGTAACATGGTGTCAGATCGCGGGATTTAGACCAAATTATCAAGGATCACTTCCCAGCTTGGAAGTCTTCAAGTCTAACGCTTCTTCCGTGATTGGTAGGCTCGCTGAAGTCTATAGTTTGCGTTCGAGCGGTTGGATCGTTGCACGTTTTCACAAGTACAGTTCAAGTATGGCTGCGGTTAGCACTACCGCAAAAATTCCTCTCCCACTGAATCTTTCCGACCGTCTACACCAGGGAGAAAACTGGAAATCCTTTCGCCGCGAATGGAAATTTTACGAGCTAGCGGCGGGGATTCACAAGAAAGCACAAGAAGTTCGGGTGGCTTCGTTGTTAAATGTGATCGGCAAAGAAGGAATGGACATGTACGAAACCTTTCAATGGGAACGTTCGGCGGATGCTCTACAAATTGACAAAGTTTTGGAAAAGTTCGAGGAGCGTTGTGTCCCTGCACGTAACGAAACCTACGAAAGATACGTGTTCTTCAAACGTGAGCAATTGTCAAATGAATCGCTTGATAGTTACATAACTGCATTGATGAAGCTTTCAGAGTCATGTGGTTTTGGCGCGTTGCGTGAATCGCTCGTTCGCGACCGGCTAATTCTTGGTGTAAAGGATGACAGAGTTCGTGAAAAGCTTCTTGGAAAGCGAGACCTCGACCTGAATAAGGCCATCGAAACTATCAAAGCAAGTCAAGTTACTCACTCGCGAGCGACAGAGATCTCAGAAGAATTTTCAGCTAGCGAAGATATTAATGCAGTGGGGCAAAGTTCGAAGCCCAAGCGCGGGAAAGGATCGCGTCGCAAACCTCCCAGCAAGGCTCCTTCCAAGATTAAAGAGTGTTTGTTTTGTGGTGGTTCACATGCATTGGATAGGAAATTGTGTCCAGCTTCAGGTCAGAAATGTAAAAAGTGTGGCAAAGAAGGCCATTTCGCAGTCAAGTGCCGAGGCAAGTCTGAAGATGCAAAAGTTCACATGGTTGAGCAAGAAGAAGTCTTTTACGTTCATAGTGTCAGTGGTAAAGATCAAGCTCTTGTTTCTCTCACTTTGAATGGTTCAGCATCAGTAACATTTCAAATTGACACTGGTTCTTCTGCAAATATCTTACCACTGCAGGATTACATCCGGGCAACTAAGGATTACAGTAAAGTTAACATTGTTCCTAAGGATATCACACTAGTTATGCATGATCGCTCAAAGCGAAAGGCTCTTGGTTCAGCAAGGCTGAAAGTGGAACATAAAGGTAGCAAGCATGAACTTAACTTTGTTATTGTTGATCAAGAAGTTACACCTTTGCTTGGTTTGAAGTCATCACAAGGCATGGGTCTTGTGAAGATAATGGTGCCTGGTGTTGATACCCCTGTCAATAATGTAGTTGCAGCTCCAAAGATAGAGTTGGCAGCTTCTGAGAATGTCACAAAGGATCCTGTACTAAGTCCTTTTGCTGATGTGTTTCAAGGTATTGGCTGTTTACCTGGAGAATACAGCATTGAGCTCAACAAGGATGTTCAACCTGTAGTTCACCCCCCACGAAGAGTGCCTGTTCCTAAGAAGGAAGCAATGAAGACAGAGCTTGACAAGATGGTTGCTGACAAGATAGTTACTCCTGTTACTGAGCCAACTGATTGGGTATCCAGTGTCCTAGCAGTGCCTAAGAAGGATGGATCAGTTCGAATTTGTTTGGATCCCAAGGATTTGAACACTGCCATTAAGCGCTCTCACTATCCCTTGCCAACAGTGGAAGATGTCACCTCTCGTCTCACCAATGCTAAGGTTTTCAGTGTTTTGGATGCAAAGAGTGGGTTTTGGCAGGTTAAACTGACTGAGAACGCCAGTTACCTTACCACATTTAATACTCCCTTTGGCCGTTTCCGTTGGCTGAGGATGCCATTTGGCATAAGTTCTGCGCCCGAGATTTGGCAGCGGAAGATGCATGAAGCCATTGAGGGTCTCCAAGGTGTCGAAGTAATCGCCGATGATTTCCTGGTTTGTGGATTTGGGGACACAGTTGATGAAGCAGTGAAGGATCATGATCAGAATTTAACCGCCTTTCTACAAAGATGCCGTGAGTTGAATCTGACACTTAATCTTCAGAAGATTAAGCTTCGCCTATCACGTGTACCATTCATGGGCCATTTACTCACAGCTGATGGTGTCGTGACTGACCCAAACAAAGTTCGTGCCATACGTGACATGCCTGTCCCGACAGATGTCAAATCCTTGAAAAGATTTCTTGGCATGGTTACTTACCTAGCAAAGTTTTTACCAAACCTGTCCAGTGTCTGCGAACCATTACGGCGACTGGAGCTTAAGGATGCTGAATGGTGTTGGCTGTCTGTTCATGATGAAGCTGTCCAAACTATCAAGAGTCTTGTTTGTGAAGCTCCAGTGTTGAAGTTTTATGATGTTAATCGGGAAGTCACAATTGAAAGTGATGCGTCTCTCAGTGGACTTGGCGCCTCCTTACTTCAGGAGGGTCAGCCAGTTGCATTTGCCTCAAGAGCTCTAACTCCAGCAGAGGGTCGCTACGCTCAGATTGAGAAGGAACTTCTCTCTGTTGTTTTTGCTTGTGAGAGGTTTGATACGTACCTGTATGGTCGAGATGTGGTGCACGTTAAAACAGATCATCAGCCTCTTGAAGCTATCTTTAAGAAGGATCTTGGCTCTGCTCCCAAGCGTCTCCAGAGGATGTTGCTGCGCTTACAGCGCTACAACCTCGATGTAAAGTACCAAAAAGGCAGTTTGATGGTCATGTCTGATCCCCTGTCCCGAGCCTATCTTGATGAACCTCCCACACAGACCGAGTATTGCAATGAGTTAGAGGAGATAGTACTTGTGGAGGATCTTCCCATTTCAGAAGCACGAGTGAAGGAATTCAAAGAGGGCACCGCCTCAGATGACACCCTTCAGATCCTCATGTCCATTGTCTTAGAAGGTTGGCCTAGCACTCCGGATGTAGTTCCAGCTGAGGTCAAGCCATACTTCCAGTTTCGAGATGAAATCACAGCCCAAAATGGTTTGCTGTTCAAGGGCGAGCGCCTCATTGTGCCTGTCAAGTTAAGAAAGGAAATGATGGAAAAGGTCCACTCATCCCATCTTGGTATTGAGGGCTGCCTTAGACGAGCCAGAGAAGTGTTTTACTGGCCACGTTTGAATGCCGAGTTAAAAGATTTCATTCTCAAGTGTGATATCTGCAATTCATACAAGCCAGCACAGCCTCGAGAACCGCTAATGCCGCATGAAATCCCTTCAAGGCCTTGGCAAAAGGTTGGCACCGATCTGTTCCTGTTTGATCACCGCCAGTACCTGATCACAGTTGATTATTATTCGTCTTTCTTCGAGGTGGATAAGTTGAACACGATAGATTCTAAAACTGTTATTGAGAAGTTAAAAATGCAATTTAGCCGGCATGGTATTCCAGAAATTGTCATTTCTGACAATGGACCGCAATATGCTTCTGCAGAGTTTGACCAATTTGCAAGTGACTGGCACTTTCAACACATCACTTCCTCTCCACGGAATCCCCAAAGTAACGGAAAGGCTGAAAGTGCAGTGAAAATCTGTGAAAACATCATGAGGAAGGCCGTGCGTGGAAAGTTGGACCCATACCTGGCCCTGCTAGACTACCGCAACACGCCTACAGAGATTGGTTCATCACCAGCGCAAAGGTTGTTTGGCAGGAGAACTCGCAATTTGCTACCGCTGTCAAGTAAACAACTAGAGCCTAAGTCAGTTCCCCCACAGGATGTGCAAGATAAACTGATTAACTCTAAGCGAAAGCAGGCTTTCCACTACAACCTGAAGGGTACATCATTACCTGAGTTGCAACCTGGACAAACTGTCAGGATGAAGAAGCCAAAGGAATCTACCTGGTCAGAAGCAGTTTGCAAGAAAATGATTGGCCCGCGTTCTTATGTGGTCGTATCAGGTGGTCGAACCTACCGACGAAATCGCCGACAGCTGCGGTCAGTGCCGCAGTCAGATTTCCACCCCGTGGTGAAACCAGTAGCTGAGCCTCTGCAATCAGTACTACAAACAGACCCCCCACCTGTTGTGAAACCTGCTGCTGCTGAACATGTGGAAGTTGCATCCCCTCCTACTGTTACAAGGAGTGGTCGTGTTGTCAAACCACCAGCCCGTTTTCAGGACTTTGCGACTTAGACTGTATACTTTGTTAGAAACTTTATTTTGAACATTGTTGTTGTTTGTTTTGCTAAGAGACTCGGTCGCAATTTGCAAGACTAATTTGAGACACTTTCTTTACAAAGGGGAAGATGTTGTGATACCGCATAAATTAGCATACATTTATGTATCACGTGACTTGTTGTTGATGTAACCAGACCTCGTGGTCTTTGCTCGCCGCCATTAAAGTTGTTGAGTTTATGTTTATGCTCGGTGTCCTTACGTTGATCGTAACAGGTATTATTGCTTGTTTTTCCTCCATCAATGGTCGCAGGGGAAAGATTTCTATGATATTCTCAAACCTCTCAGTCTGACTGATACGACGCAAAATGAAAAATTCATAAAAGAATATTTCGATTAAAAATGAAGTCATATTGCGTGAAGGAACAAAAACAAACTGAAAGTGTGAAACCAACTGGATATATAACCGCAAAAAATGGAAGAAAGTTGTGGTATGGTCGTTGCGCTTCCTGCGGAATCACGAAAACAAGTTTTGTGAAAAGTTCAGGAAACTGAGTCGCCCTCCGCAAGGCGGGGGCAAAGCCGCAAAGCGGCCGGCCAGCGGAGCTGTCTTTGGTGAACTTGCGCTGACTGGCGTGGCTCATGCACTGCCTTGGTTAGGGAAAAAAACAGTTGAAATGGGTCGTTATGGAGCCAGTGAATTATTGCGAAACAAAAATGCTCAGAAAAAAGCATTGGATTTTGCCCTGGATCAGATGAAACCATTTCTTGCCAAAACCTCTTCCGATATGCTCAATCAACTGAGCACGGCGATTAGGCCAAACAAAAAATATAAGACAGATCGAGCAGATTTGGATGGCGGTGGGTTGGATGTTCATAAATTAATTGGGAAGCTGCCAAGACCAAAGAAAGGTTTCACCCTCCCAGGTAATAATTATACAGGCCCTTATAACCCACTCGATAAACAAGTCAGATTCGATGAAAAGGGAAAGATTCTCGAAATTATGCAGCAGCCCACAGGAAAAGCAGACGCAGATTATTCAGTCTGCGCAAAGAAAGCGAGCGAAGCGAAGCGAGCGGATCCACGCAAATGCAAAAATAAAGCAGAGAGAAAAATGGTTGCCGCTTTGGATGCGATTCCCTGGAAAGAAAGACAGTGGGGACATGCTTTGGCAAGAAACGTGATTGATGCAAAACAAAAACTGGGTTTGGGTGCCCCAAAAAACGGGAAAAGATTTTGAGTGAAGGCTGGGCTCAAAATCTGGCAAACGAACTTCACCACCCAATCAGGCGGCGCTTCCCAAAGAGGAGAGTCATTTCATATGGCGTTGACAACATTTGGGCAGCTGATCTGGTCGAGATGGGGAAATTTTCAAAATGGAACAAAGGGATGTCATATCTCCTGATGGTGATCGATGTTTTCTCAAAGTTCGGTTGGATTCGTCCCCTGAAAGACAAGCGAGGTCAATCAGTCGCCGATGCTTTCCGATCCATATTCAGGAGCGAAAACCGAAGATGCTTTGGACTGATAAAGGAAGTGAATTTTTCAATGGAACAATGAAGGATCTCCTGAATAAGAATGGGATAAAATTGAATACAACAGAAAATGAAGAGAAATCGTCTGTGGTTGAACGCTGGAACAAGACGATGAAGGAGAAACTCTTCCGGATGTTTTCTGCTAACAATAATACGATTTATTTTGACAAACTAGACAAGTTAGTGGATCAATATAATCACCGTTTTCATTCGAGCATTCGGATGACTCCCGCAGAGGCAAGCAAACAGGAAAATGAGAAAAAGGTTTTCGCTAATTTATATGGAGACATGATTTATGCTAAACACAACCCGGCAAAATTCAAGGTTGGCGACAAAGTCCGAATTTCAAAATACAAACGCAAAGTATTTGACAAAGGTTTCACGCTGAACCGGACAGAGGAGATATTTGTTATTGACGAAATATTGAACACAAATCCTGTAACATATAAATTAGTTGATCTGCTGGGAGAAAAAATAACTGGATCATTTTACGAGGCGGAACTCCAAAGGACAAACCAAGATATCTTTCGAATTGAAAAGGTTATTCGCCGGGACCAGAAGAAAAAGAAAGCTTTGGTTAAGTGGAAAGGCTATTCCGACAAATTCAATTCTTGGGTTCCGCTGAGTGATGTGGAAAAGCTTGGCTAAAAATAAGTCAATCATTTAAATTAAAATTATTTAATGTTTTCTTCTAAAATAATAAATGCCAAATACCGATTTAATGAGAATGAAAACTATTTTCTATTAAATGTTGGTCTTAGCGAGCTTTATGATATTTATCGCTGGAACGCTGGAATGCAGACCAACTTTCTGAGAATTATGAAAAAACGAAAGAGATGGAACTAGCAACGATGAATTATTTCAACTCTATTCTCCAAAGACAACCAGTGGCATCTTTGGAAGAAATCAAAATAACATGCGATAATCTTCTCACAATCAAAAAATATAAACAAGCATGTGAAGATGTGATGCATTTCAAAACTTATCTCAAAAATAAGTGATGCCCAGAAGACGCGCTAGAATATGAATGTTTGCCATTCATATTCATGATTTCAAAACACTGCTTTCTTGCAATTCCCGGTGGATTTCCCAGAGGAGGCAACTTTGCTTTTGGAGTTCATTTTTGAGAATCTTGTGTTCCTCTTGGAGATTCACAAATGACTCAAAGAGGAGTTCTATTGCGTCTTCGCTTCGCTCAGCTTCGCTTTCCTCTTCCATCTCCGAATCAGAGACAATAAATTCCTCGTCAGATGTTATTGGCGTTTCATCGTCGCTTCTTGTTTCTTCCTCTGAGCATGTGGTACAATCTTCATGGTCACTAGCTTCGCTTCGCTCAGCTTCGTTGGAAGATGTTTTTTCAAGGTCCATTTTCTTTCCAATTTAATTTTTTGAAGATGGTTTGGATTATTTTTTCTTGTTCCTCCCGTCTTGATGGAAGAATAAGCAGTTTGAAATCATCTTCATTTGGATTGAAACCGTTCTTCTTCAACAGGGCGAAAAGAACTTGATTGAAATTAAGAAACTTTTTTCTGCTGGGATGAAGGTCATCATATGCCAGTGAGAAATATTTAAAATCGTCAATGAGAAATTTTTCCAGGTGTTCATAGTCATTCCCATCGTGACCTGTTATGTGATTGAAAATTTCATGATCGTTGCCATTGACTTTTTTCCATTTGAAAGCTTTGACAAACTCCCTGACTTTTTTTCTTGTGATTTCGTCACGGGGAATTTGGGAGAGAATTTCTTTTTGATAAAATTCGAGATCTTTGAGTGGAATTTGATTTTTTCCCTGATTTTTTCGGATGATATCTTTGAAATGTTCCAGCCTGGGATTTTTGTGAGAATGCCCTGTTGTATATGTTTCTTGAATAATTTCAGGAGTGCCATCAATTTCTTCTTCTTCTTCGGAATCAGACATTTTCTTTCCGGGAGAAACTTTTCCCGCCGCCACCGTCGCCGCCGTCGCCAGAATTTTGGGAGAGATTTTCCGCTGCTAGAATTTTGGGGGAGATTTTCTGCTGCCAGAATTTTGGGGGAGATTTTCCGCTACCAGAATTTTCTGCTGGATTTCAGCGGTAGTTAATAATAGATTGTTTACGGACAAAACATCATTTTTCACGCTCTCCCAAACGTAAGAAATCATATTAAGCAATAAGCTAAATGCAAGGTAGTGGTAACTTGAAATTACTTATGCTAACACTGGGGGTGATTTGGTTCGTTGATTAGAACTTAAAATCAAATTGCCAATAACTGTAGAATATAACGATTTATTTCTCAAAATGGTTTTGTGGATTTTAGCTTAATGCTTGTTGTGATGGGTTACGTTTGGGAGAGCGTGAAAAATGATGTTTTGTCCGTAAACAATCTATTATTAACTACTAATAATCAGCTGGTCAGATACAGCTCGGACGGTGGGAAAATATTTCATGATATCGCTTTCCCAGCTGGAGTTTGGGAGTATGAAGAGATAAATAATTTTATTCACAGTGTCACAGGCGCCGTCCCTGAGGAAAAGGATAAATTCCCAATCAATCTGGTTTTTAATCCCACAACCTTCAGAGTAACAATCACACTAATGAAAATTATCAACTGGATCTGGCTCAAAGTAATTTTAACGAACTCATTGGCTTTGACAAAAAGATTCTGAAGGATAAAATAAATATTGGCCCCAGAGTTCCAAATTTAAGTCAAGACACTGATATGTTGAATGTTCATTGTGATCTGACAAGTGATTCACTTGTTGATGGGCAAGATACTGATATTATTTATTCCTTTTCAACATCCGTTCTGCAGGCATCAAATAGTTTTGAGCGTGAACCCATGAGAGTAACATATAGCCCTGTGAATACAAACACAATAAGCTCCATTCGAATCTATATCACTGATGGAAAATGCAGATTAATCAATCTGAATGGAGCTGATACAGCTTTCTCACTTTTATTGAAAAAGGTAATAAAATGAAAAGTTATGAATTCTCGCGTTATTATAACCCCAAATTAGGGCGGTTTGTTTTCCGACACAAAGGAAAGGGTTCGATTGTTGACAATATTTTTAAACCAATGAGAGCTGTTGCATCAGCCGTTTTCAAGAAATTCGCGAAACCTGTCGCGAAAAAAGCATTGGAGTCAGGAATTTCTCATACTGGAGAAAAACTAGGCAAAAAAATATCTGAAAAATCTGGTGATTTGATAATGAAGAAACTAGGGAATATGAGAAAGGGAAAGCCTCTTGGGAAACCACCTAGCAAAAAACAACCAACCTGGCCACAATCGGGCCGCCCCGGCGGTCTGCAATCAACCCCTGCACCAGGAGAGAGTGCTAATGATATATTGAACAGACTAATATCTGGGCAAGGAATTCGAATTCGAAAAAGAAAATAATATAATATAAAATGGCTTTTCGATCGAGTGAATATTTACAAAGAAATGAATTAGTGCGCTTCCAGCTGGATGATGTAATCAGAGCTCCAGCTAATGCTCAACACCAAACAAAGAGGGGTTATAAATTCACAATTAATGATAGATCGGCATTTTACGATTGGTACAATGCTTATTTTGAAGTGCAATTTCAACTCCAGAAATTAGCAGACGGCGCTGGATATGCAGCAGCCGATAGAATAACCGTTATAAACGGTGCTCATTCCCTGATTGAACACCTGACGATTAAATCTGCAGGAAAGATTGTTTATGATACTAATAATCTGCATAAAGTCTGTTTCACTAAAAATTTGTTGGAATACTCCGATGATTGTAGCAGATCAGTAGCCAAGAATAGTTTCTGGTATTTGGATACTAATGCAACAACAGCTGTTGGAAATACAGGGTTTGAAGCTCGCAGGGTACAATCTCAAGCAGTGCAAAACAATGGAAACGGTGGTGCAAAGAACATTAATACGATTATTCCCCTGAATCGTTTTTCCTTTTTCGAAGAATTGGAAGATAAGATGCTTGTACCCATGCAGCTGCAATTTGAGATAACACTTAATAATGATGGGGAATTAATTCATATGGCTAATGGCGTTGATGCTGGAAGAGTTGTTGTGAATAGGTTTTTGCTTTGGGTTCCCAGATTAACACCCAAAGATTCTCTTTATGACAAATTTGTCAGCGCATTCCTGAAAGAAACGCAATGGAAATATTCAAGGGAAATGTATGCATAATCATTTCCTTCACAATCATCAGGATTCTTCCAGATTTCTCCATCCATTGACAATGTGAGGCATATTTTCATTTATTTGAAAAGAACAGACCCACCCAATAATGATCCTGCAGAAGATAGCCCTTATCTTATGGATACTTTCAAGCTGAATGAGGCAGATAATAACTCATCCTTGTTGAACTGTCGATTGGAATATGGAAACGGCGTTTTTTACCCGGAAACAGAGTACGACAGTGAATCAGAAGTAAGAATATTCCAGGATGTCATGACTTATGCAATGAGGAAAAATGACTACAACACTGGAACACAGCTGAATCTGGCCAATTTCAATTCTCTTTTCCCGTTGATCTATTTCGATCTAACTTATCAAACTGAAAAACCAACAAGAGATCCCAAGCAGTTGATATTCAGATATCGATTGAACGCAGATGCAGCTGCCAACTTTAACGTACATGCGATAGTTCTTTATGAACAAGAATTCTCAAACTCATTAATAATTCATGACGAGAACACAAAACACCGTGAAGGAGGTTTTGAAATCGTTTCTTAATTTGCATAGATTTTGGCGATTTTATTCCTTCGTTTTCTCCGCATTTAACGATCAGTTTGAGAAGCTATATCAAACACTCGAAACAGTGTTTCATCAGATTTCCAAACACCTTGAAGTGGTTTAAAAAAACTCGGCTGCGCCTCGTTTTTCCAATCCACTTCTCGGTGTTTGGAAATCTGATGAAACACTGTTCCTCATGTTTGATATATTACGTGAAAATTGATAAAATTGGAAATGAATTGGTTATTGTGTAATTTAAAAATCATATGTTATCATTTAAAATGACAACATATCATCCATATAAAGTAAATTTATCTGAAGGGCAAAAAGGAAAGCTTGCAAGAGCATATAAAACAAACAGCCCTATCACGCTTAGATTAAATTCAAATCAAACAAGAGGAAATGATGAGCTGATGCTTTCATCCAATCAAATTAAGACTCAACAAAGCGACAGCCCTTGGAAATGGAGTTGAGATTAAAATATCTAAAACACAAATTAGAAAAGTCATGAGGCAAGGCGGCAGTTTATTTTCTGCTGTTATTCCATTAATGAAAACATTAGGACCCACCCTGGCTAAAACACTTGGATTATCAGCGCTTGCTGGTTTAGTGAGTGAAGGAGCAAGTCAAGTTGTTAAAAAGATAAGCGGCAAAGGACAAAACGGGTGGTTTCCTTATCCGCAAGATAAAATTCAGAAACTGATTGACAATAAACATTTACTGACAAATAAACAGAAACGAGAAATTCTGAATGCCCTTCAATCAGGAGGTAGATTAGTGATAAATCCAACACCAAAACAATCAGGTGGAGCATTGGGTACTATATTAGCAAGTATTGGTATTCCTCTGGCTCTTGACATGGTTAAAAACTTGTTTGGAAAAGGAAAAGGCCGCGGAGCACCACGTGTAGGCCGGCCAAAAGGAAAGGGCGCGCCAAGATTGGGGGCCCCTTGGGAACCACAACCCCCATTTATTGGCAACTGGAGACGAAACACTGTTGGGATGGGCAGAAAAAAAAATTAAAAAAAGGAGCGAAGCACCCACGTCAGCAGAGCTGGAATCAGCAGGGAAAGGGGCTTCTGTTAGGACCAAACAGTCCACTCAACAGCATTCCCCTTCTCGGAGCAATATTCTGAGGCCCAAATTCAAAAACAAACCGCTGAGTAATATTGATCTGTTGAACTGGATTACATATCTTAGAATTCCAAATTTCAAAGGGATATATGCAAGGGATGAATATATGCGAAGCAAACATAGTCCATGCATCTTGAATCTTGATTCGCTGAAAAATGCAGGAACTCATTGGGTTTGCTGCACCCCATCGCATGACAGGAAATTTATATGGTATTTCGATAGTTTTGGGATGGGTTATCCCCAAGAATTTACAAGTGATGGGAAACCAATACTTTACAACACAACTCAGTATCAAAACATAAACAGTGTCCTTTGCGGGTATTATTGCCTTTATTTCCTTCATCAATGGTCACTCGGAAAAGATTATTATGATATCCTTAAGCCTTTGAGTCCAACTGATGCCATGTTCAATGAGAAATTCATAAAAGAAAATTTCGATTAAAAATGGAAACATATTGCATTAGAGAGAAACGAAAAACTGGCTGCGTGGAGCCAACCGGGTATATGACTGCAAAAAATGGAAAACCTATGTCGTTTTGTCATTGCGCTTCATGCGGAATAAAAAAAACATTTGTTAAGGCGGGAAACTGACGCAGCCTCCGCGTGGCGGGGGCTTTTTCGATATAGCCGATAGCCATTCACTCGGCGAAATGGCTTTAAAAGGTAGTGTTAAAGGATTATATAATCTTGGCCGTATTGGATTAAGTAAAGCGGTTAAATCAGATTTTGCCAAACAAAAGATTAAAAAAAATGTGAGTAAATATCTTGATCAAGGTTTGGATGCATTCACCAAAGATCTTTCAAAGAAATTAGATCCCTTATCCGGTCGTGGGGCCGCTGGACGCGGGGTTGACGTTCACAAATTAATTGGGAAACTGCCTAGACCAAAGAAAGGTTTCACCCTCCCAGGTCATAACTATACAGACCCTTATAACCCACTAGATAAACAAGTTAGATTCGATGAAAACACGGGAGAGATCCTCGAAATTTATCAGCAACCCACGGGAAAAACAGATGCAGTTGCTATGCAGCATGATGTGGATTTATTCAGTCTGCGCAAAGAAAGTGGATCCACGTCAGTGTAAAAACAAAGCAGACAGAAAGATGGTTGCCGCTTTAGACGCGATTCCATGGAATCAGCGACAGTGGGGTCATGCTTTAGCTAGAAATGTAATTGATGGAAAACAAAAACTTGGATTAGGGGTTTCAAATTCAAAAAACGGCAGAAGGTTTCGAGTATGGATTGGGCCCGAAGCCTAAGCGATGAATTACATAAACCAATCCGTCGGCACTTTCCAAAACGACGAGTTATTGCATATGGAGTTGACAAGATCTGGACCGCGGATTTAGTCGAGATGGGGAAATTTTCGAAGTGGAATCGCGGAATAAAATATCTCCTGATGGTGATCGATGTCTTCTCAAAATATGGTTGGATTCGACCCTTGAAAGATAAAAAAGGACAATCCGTTACTGATGCCTTTAAATCCATATTTAGCGCAAAGCGAAAACCGAAAATGTTATGGACTGATAAGGGAAGTGAGTTTTTCAACAGAACAATGAAAGATCTGCTTGATAAGAATGGGATAACTTTATATACAACGGAAAATGAAGAAAAATCATCTGTTGCCGAACGTTGGAACAAGACGATGAAGGAAAAACTGTTTAAGATGTTTAGCGCTAACAATAATACAGTGTATTTCGATAAACTAGACAAGTTAGTGGATCAATATAATCATCGTTCCCATTCGAGCATTCGGATGAGTCCCGCAGAGGCGAGCAAACAGAAGAATGAGAAAAAGGTTTTCGCTAATTTATATGGAGACCTGATTTATGCTAAACGCAACCCGGCAAAATTCAAGGTTGGCGACAAAGTCCGAATTTCAAAATATAAGCGAAAGATATTCGACAAAGGTTTCACGCCGAACTGGACAGAAGAGATATTTGTGATTCACGAAATATTGAACACAAACCCCGTGACATACAGGTTAGTCGATCTGTTGGGAGAAAAAATAACTGGATCGTTTTATGAAGCCGAATTACAGCCTACTACTCAGGATGTTTTCCGCATTGAAAAGGTTATTCGCCGTGACCAGAAGAAAAAGAAAGCGTTCGTTAAATGGAAAGGCTATTCTGACAAATTCAATTCATAGATACCGCTGAGTGATGTGGAAAAACTATCTTAGCCTGCCCCCATCACCAGTAGATATAAAACGATGATTCCGCGCCAAAACACAAAAACCCAAAGCCCCCTGCCCTAAGAAATCCAGGAGTAAACTCATAGAAAGCGAAGCCATTAGAACTAACTATAGCCGACTCAGTGAAACCCCTGACTTCGCCGCCAGCTCCGCTGGATAACGCAAAGCTAGCAACGAGGCGCCAGCAAAGACTAGCTCTAGTTAATTTTCAGGGATAATAAAATAACACACAAAAGTGTCATTTTTGAGACCCGCTAAATTTCAAGGGAATAAAATAACACTTTTTGTGTTATTTGTGTGGTTTTCTAAGACCCGCTAATTTTTTAAACGACAATTCATTTGATTTTCATTTGAAAATAACATTTTAGCGATAAATTTAGCGGTAGTTAATTTTTTTATGATTTTGAGCGGTAAATTTAGCAGATGGGGATGTTGTTTTTGAGGTTTTCTCGGAATTTCTTAGGGCAGGGGGCTTTGGGTTTTTGTGTTTTGGCGCGGAATCATCGTTTTTTTCTACTGCAAATTTGACTAACACAGCGACAGAAATTACACTAACAATACACGGATCGAAACGAACCTATCACTGACTTGAGTCTCTACAGCCAATAGCATCATGGCTAAACTGACCAATGACAGTTATAACCAGACGTATATAACATCAACTGACCATTCACAATTCACATGACTCTGAAGATGACTTCCGCTCAGGTTGTCGAAACGTCAGTCAATGTCAACAACAACAGTTCTTTTCGGAACTACACTCACCCGGACGATCACACTTGACAAATTAATAATAATATTGATTGTTATTTATTTTGAGGTGTTGTAGAATATTTCTAAATTAGCCAAATGTCTCATACTAGCTCAAATTTTAATATTCTACAGGTATTCCAGGGAAACACAGACCCATATACTGTAGTAACTCGCAAGTTTGAGCTTACAAAAACAAGATTCTTTCGATTATATCCTCAAACGTGGCACCATGGTTTGGCGTTAAAGTTTGAGCTCTACACTTGCAAACAGTATACCTAACTGCATTGTTGTCAGTCATTTAACTTGCTATGTAATTACCAACAGCGATTAATTGTTGAATGTAATTATAATAAACATTTGTTGCTCTTACATTTGGTGTATTTTGTGGTACCGTTTTAAATTATATATTAATTGTTCTTGTTAATTTGAAACTTCCAAACTTACAGAAAACTATCTAAAAAAGAAATAGCAGTAAAACAATAATCATTTTAGAGCTTGAAATAATGAAATATTTAAAACGAGTGATGCATGTCTTAAAATCAATTTGAAGTCCGCATTTAGGTTTTAATTATCGAGAGCTTGTCACTTGAAAATCGATGGACTTTAAACACGAAAGACCGTGGCACATCGCTTTCGCTTAGGTGGGTCGGAAAAAGGAAGAAAGGAAGGGTGAAAGTGTGTCCACCAGGATCCGGATCCAGGAATGCTGGTTCAGCAGGATAGCACAGTACCGTATGCGCTACCTGTTCACAAAGGACTTCGAACACGAAACATCAGTACATCGCTTCGCAATGTCCTCTATTTTCGACGGTCGAGTATTCTCTGGTCTCTGCAGGTATATTTCTTTACATTTGGGAGGGCAAAACGCTGCCTTAAAATATATGCTCAAGCCTTGTGCACTGGTCAGTGGAATTTAAGCCCCGGCTACACGTTCCAACATTGTTATAAAACATTGTTCGGTTCAACAATGTTATCAAACACTTCTTCTAACAAAAAATGTTACACAAACGTCATCTAACATGCCGGCTACATGTTCTAACATTGTTAAACCAAACAATGTTATATAACAATGTTAGAACGTGTAGCCGGGGCTTAACAACCCAACGAGTGAACTTGTCCCTCGTTCAAATAAATACATAAATAGTTCGTCCAACGCTTCGCGTATTCACGAGTTAAAAAATTATGGAATAAATTTCCCCTACTGATTGATCAATATGCCATGCGTACTTCTGGGATGTATTAATGCATTAAGGTGATTCCATAAAGTTTTTTGGCGCGCGAGGCATGGGCACGAAAATGGCGCGATCGCGCGTTTGTTATTTTGTTGACGTTACGAAAATAAAGATATGGTATTTGTAGATTTAAAACTTGAATACGCTTGACAACAATGACACTGTAACTGCAAACGGTTGTTTAATCAGGACTTCTCAAACGTCTGAAATCGGAGACAATTCCTACCGAACTGTGAGCCATGAACACATGTAAAATTGATTTGAACAAGCTTGATAATTCGAAGCTTCTTGAAGCGGTTCAACTGAAAACGAACATTAATATTTCGGGTTACAATTCTTAACAAACAAATAAAGCTTTTACGACAAAATGAAAAACAAAATAGACTTACAGATTATTTTCACATGAGTAGAAAACTGGTAGAAAACAAAACATCCGTACGAGCAATTCCAGCTGAATCGAAGAGAACTCTGACCTTTTACAATTCCACCGCGTGGTGTGGCACATCCCAGAATTCTTAGCGTCACGGTACTGGGATGACAATGTTTTAAGCCTGCATCCCGGCCCCTAAACGTGAAACGTTTACTCTAAGCTTAAAACAACAGAAACAAACGGAATCACACTAGAATCATATCGTTCTTAATCTATAAGCACATGTTCCGATTCACAGCAGTGACTAGTGTCCTTCGGAAATTTCTACGGACTCTAGGAGAACTATCTTGTCTACGGGGCGGTCCAACAATGAGGCTGTCGTCTTCACTTTAACAGTTCTCACGAGACCATCATGACGACTCGTATAAACATTGACAATACATCCGAAAGGCCAAGACGATCTGGGGATCTTTCGTCGACCACTAGGACTACATCACCAACAGCGAAACTCCTCGAAGGATTCACCCACTTCTGTCTGGCTTGTAGCTGTGGCAGGTACTCGCGAATCCACCTACGCCAGAATACTTCCGCGAGATATTGAACCTGCCGCCACCTCTTACGGGAGTGCGCGTCTTCCTTATTGAACAAACCAGGGGGTAGACACGGTCCAGAACGAAGGAGGAGTAGATGGTTCGGTGTCAGTGCTTCGGAATATTAGGGTCGTCCGAGGATCTTGTTATCGGCCTGCTATTGACGATCGCCTCGACTTCGCACATAAACGTTGACAATCCCTCATCATTGAGTACGTGTTCCTTCAAGACTGCATTGAGAACCTTTCTAACCGTCCTGATGCAACGTTCCCAGACTCCCCCGTGGTGGGAGTCAGAAGGAGGATTGAATATCCACTTGATATGTCTCAGCAGAAAGAACCCGTGAATTTGCTGCTCATTCCACTGAGAGATGGCTGATCTGATCTCTTTGTTGCCACCAACAAAGTTCGTGCCGTTATCCGATCGTATCAACTCCGGAGTACCTCGCCAAGCGATGAAACGCCTCACTGAGTTAATGAAAGAATCAGTATCCATTCTCTGGGCTACTTCAATGTGTACAGCTCGTGTCACCAGGCAGGTATACAAAACGCCGTATCTCTTGACTTGACTTCTGCCTCGTTTGACCACGAACGGGCCAAAACAATCTACGCCAACAAAACTGAAGGGAGGCTTCCCGGGAGTAACTCTATCTGCAGGGAGGTCTGCCATCTTCTGCACACCGACAGGGCCCTGTCTTCTCTTACAGCTAAAACAGTGATTGATGACGTTCCGTACTGCGACTCGTGCTTTGATTATCCAAAATTTTTCTCTGATCAACGATAGAACATGTTCCTTCCCTGAGTGGCCAGAGATCAAGTCAACGACATGATGCTTCTTTGGCAGTATAACAGGATGTTTACTCTCTTCTTGAATCGGTGCGCGCGACAGGCGACCCCCAACACACATGAGACCATTAACTACCACCGGATCAAGCTTGTAAATCGAACTTGATTTCTTGATGAGGCAAGGCTTCTTTCGCTCTGTCGCTGGTGGGTTACAGCCTTCTTTCTTCTCATTTCGAGCGAGCCGTATCGCTTCGACGAAGCTTTGTTTCTGAACGTGCCTCAACATTTCTACCTCGGCGGTCTTCATCTCTTTGACAGAAATCGGTTCTGGTTTATCAGCGACAGGCTGCTTAACAACACCTGCTTTACGCCTGCGACATGCTTGCAGAAACCTTAGGTGATAACGCAAGATCCACGCAATGCACTTCTTCAATCGAAACCTGGACGAAAAGTGACGAATAATTCGGTCTATCACGTCATCTTCCCCGGTCACTTGGATCACAGCAGCAGCTGTCTTCGCTTCTTTCTTAACTTCCGGGTCATCTTCCGGCACTTCTCTCACTACATTCTGTTGTTCAGGCCAAGACGATTCTTCTTCCCACAGAAAGGCGGGGCCACTAATCCATCGTTTGCTGCCAATCAATTCTTCGGCCGACAATCCCCTCGACGCGTCGTCTGCAGGGTTGGAACGCGTATCCACGTACTTCCAATCACTTACGCGAGATCCCTCGTGGATGGCAGCTATCCTGTTAGCGACGAAGGTTTGGAATCTTTTGTCCTGATTAGCAATGTAGCTCAAGACACATGTACTGTGTGACCATAGGATCGAATCGTCAATGACCACATCTAACTCATGTCGCATCATCAGGTTCAACCTTGTGGCCACTACGGCCGCTGACAACTCTAATCGAGGAATAGTGACCGATTTCTTAGGCGTCTGCCTGGATTTTCCGATGAGGAATGAACAGTGAACATCTCCACTGCTGTTCACGACACGAAGGTAAGTTACCGCTCCATAGCCGTGCTGGGAGGCGTCTGAAAAGGTGTGCAATTGGCACGTGACGACGTCACCAAAGTCTTTCGGTTTCAAGCACCGACCGACACTAAACTGCTGCAGCTTAGGGAGCTCTTCCAACCACGCTCTCCAACGCGCTTGATATGCTGGCGGGATAGGATCATCCCAGTTTAATCCTTCTTCGCACAGGTCACGGAAGATTGTTTTCGCCTGGAGGATAAACGGAGACAGGAATCCTAAAGGGTCGTAAACTGAACTCATAACAGAGAGAATTCCTCTCCTGGTTTCAGGTCTATTCTTGACTGCAATTTTGAAGCGAAAGACATCAGACTGTACGAACCACTGTATTCCCAGGGCGCGTTCTACTGGCAAGTGGTCGAGGTCCAGATCACGAAGTTTACCAGTAAGTCGAACAGCATCTTGCTCACTCTTAACGGATTTTAAGCAATCGTCAACGTAAAAGTTCTTTCTCACTGTTTCAACTGTTTCTTGATCAAAATGATCTTGATTGTCTGTAGCTCTTCTTAAGGCAAAACTGGCGCAGCTTGGGGAGGAAACACACCCAAATACGTGAACCCGCATCTGAAATTCTTGCGGTGCACGGTTAATATCTCCGTCTGGCCACCACAGGTAACGCAAGAAATTGCAATCTTCATCAGGAACTAGCACCTGGTAGAACATTTGCTCGACGTCAGCCATGACTGCGGTTGACTCTTGTCTGAATCTAGACAAAACTCCAATCAGTGTATTCGTCAAATCTGGGCCTTGCATGATTCGCTCGTTAAGGGAGGCGCCTTGAAATCTCGCAACGCAATCGAACACCACACGGACTTTATTCGGTTTGTGGGGATGGATCACAGCATGGTGCGGTAGGTACCAGCCAGATTTGCTTTCTTGATCATCTGGTACTCTTCGGGCGTATCCCTTTTCCAACAGGTCGTTCATGAACGCAGAGTACTTCAGATGTAGTTCCGGATCCCTCACTAATCTCTTCTTTAGCGATAGCAGCCTCTGTTCAGCTCGCATCTTGTTGTTCGGCAAGTTTGGGGGAAAGACCTTCCAAGGAAGGGCTACTTCGTAATGACCATCGCTAAGCCTGACTGACTGCTCCATCGTGGTGAGCGCTCTCTTGTGCTCCTGGGACAAAGTTTTCTCTACACTGAATTGAGAATCGTTGAATTCCATTTCACAGAACTTCTCAAACTGCGTGCTCAAATCAACGGGAGACTGGATACGGTTCGCGGTACCACTTGAACTGCTCATTCTGCCAAGAGGACCATTAATTGTTCACCCAAACAAAGTCCTAACTGCATATGGCCCTACATCTTTACTTTCTCTAATCTCTTTAGGCTCCAATACTTTAGGTGCATCATTACCGATTAACAGTTCAATTCCAGCGTCGATATGAGGTACATGGATACCCTTCAGATACGTCCACTTATCCACGTCAGTTTGGTGAGGGATGTCATCTACTGTAACTGGAAGGCTTTGCCTTGAGAAAACGTTCGGTAATTCAACGGCGTGATTTCCATTCAGATTGTTACTCATAGTTGTCAGCGACAAGGTCGTCTTCATCCCAGTCGCACCTAGCCGATCAATCAGCTGATCAGTACAGAATGATGTATTTGAACCTGGATCGAGGAATGCATACGTCTCAACCACAGTCCCTTTTCCTTTCACTCTGACCTTAACAGGAACTACCGCCAAACCGATGCTCGGAGCTCCGGCCCCTGAAGAGCTACACAGACCTTCTGTCACACCAACAAAGCCATTATTTGCCTGAGCATTCGGCCCTTTAGGTGCTGTGTTGCTTGTAGAGATATCAGGCTGTTTCTCATAACTTTCGGGTTGCTCTTTCTTCGGATGAAGGAAGGTAGAATGTTTGCGGTGTTTCAACTTGCAATTGGAAACTTGACAGAAACTCTGCTTCGGGCAAGCACCAGCCATGTGACCTGACTGGAGACAATTGTCACATAAACCTTTCTCACGCACAAATTTGTATCTTTCTTCGTAGGACTTTCCTTTAAACAGCTGGCAACGTGTCAGCCAATGGTTAGCTTCACACAATGGACATTTAAAGCTCGATTTGACTGGAACAGTATCTTCAGCACCGTCCAAACGCTCTGTCTTGTCATCGGGCGGGTTTCCTTGAGTCGCTAAATTAGTGCCTTGAGGCACCTTCAATCTCGGGTTTCGGTTCTTTCGCTTGGAATCTTCCTTTTCAACAAAGTTCCTTGAAACATTTGTGATGCTTCCAAACACGGGATGGTTGGCTACTCGAGCCTTTGTTTCCACGAACCCGGCGATACCGTGCTTTTCAATAATCCTTTGCATGGTGTGTGGATTTTCTATCTTACTCTGGTACCCAATTTCCTTTAAGGCGTTTTTACAACTTGTTAGCATGACTGAGAATCTCTGTAGTGTGTAGTGTGTTAACATAGTGTGTTGAGGGAAATTTTCTGGAAGCCAAATTGAACGGTATAGAAAAACGCACCAGCTGCCCTTAATCCCATGTGGAAAATGCGAAAAGGTTTTCCGAAGATTAGAAAACTACAAGAAGCATCAGGCAAGGTGCCATTCAGGTTTGCAGGTTTGTTCGAATTTGCAACAGCATGCAACTGTAATTTTAAAGGATTCCGGTTTGAGGGTGGACAAACCGCAAGAACTCTTTAAATAGTGGCATTTTTCTTTCTCTCAGGTGTCCATGCTACAGGCAGAGATTCAGAATGTTTTAGCTGAATGCCGAACACTCCAGGACCACAATAAACATTTAGAAACAGAGGTACAACTTTGTTCCTGCCTAGTCTGTTCAAAGACATTTCTTTTTTCAAGAGTGGCTCGCAAAAAGAAGTTTAATTTTCGCTCCCGTCGCAAGTATTTTATAAAAAAACAAAATGTCTGAATAGACTAGTTCTTGCCTCGCATTTGACACGCAATGCTACTTACACTACCAGACGCTAGGCATTTCGTCAAATGTTATTTTTATTTAGTTATTCGTCCTATTGTTTTAGTAATTTTAGTTTACCTAGATAGATATTTTCTTGTAACAAACATGTCATGGAAATGTGAAAATAAAGTATTGTTTATTGTATTGTACCAATCCATTGGCAGCCATATGTAAGCTTATTGTATCTTTAAGATAATCCTCGTTAGCTGGATTGAATTGAATACAATTTTCTCAGTATTGTTTCCACACAAGCGGCATCTAGTTGTTGAAACGTTGCACGATAATTTTCTTGGAGTGTCCATGTTTACATGTTCATACTAACCACAACACAAGAGTGAAGGAAAGAGCCAATCACAGACCAATGTACCTTAATTGCAAACCAAGTCCAACAACATAGTCAGGCATACATCATCTTGGAGACACAGGAGGAGTTATACAGGAAATAAGAGATAAGGGTGAAGCTGTGTTCGAAAGCTGAAGTACCAAGCTCAGTGTAGTGAGATACAGCCTTAAATCAGCAGCACAGGGCAAAAACTCCCCATAATACCCCAGTGGAATAATACAGTTTCTTCCTTTTCTTGACCATGTCACACGAAAAATGCCGTGTCATAAAGGAGGAGTAGGAAAAGCTGTGTGGAAGAAGCCCCATCAATTAAAAGACTGACTTTACAATTTCAAGTACTACTTATCACAACATGAAAACCATCACAGCTTAAATGGCGTGCTTACCTCCTTAAGGAAAAATTTAACAACTCTGACAGTCTCCAGGATTTAAGTTTGAGTATTTCAGAACTGTTATAAACTTTAAGAGCAAGTGACTATACTCAAAACTGTTTTGTCTTTCTTCGTGATTGCTTTAAACATTCCCATCATTAACCTGCTGTTTGTTAATTTTATTTGATGGAAGCCGTTTTCCAAAAAAAGTATGCAATCTGCGGGCATACCTTCGGAAATGAAAACTAAAATTCCGAAGTTTCTTGATTAATTTGTCTAGACTCCATTAGATACGGTTTTAAAATAATTCAAACCAAAAATTCAAGCAAGCAGACAGTTGATTTAACTGCTGCAGTAAGCTACCGATCAAGACGAAAGCCCTTATCAAACCCCCTTTTAGTATGCCAGCACTGCCCTGACATATTTCACTTTTAATCAATAGATGCAGCTGATCAATCTCCAAACATAATTCGAACTGGAGCTGTGGACAATCTTCTCTTACTAACGTGCATGTCCCATCACCAACACAGCCACCGACCTTTTGACAAAACCAAGAGCCTGTTTACCCTACCAGCCCACGATGATGGGAAAACTGTTTAATTGACTGCATGCAAAGTTTTGTTGATGGGCAATTATGAAAGACGTAACCTTTCTGAGTTTGTCTCAGGTTTCAAAAAATAAAGATTAAAAGATATGAAATCACCGACAACGAGAAACTGTTATGTGACATTAAATTGCTTATGACAGAATTGATCATGATACTCTTTTCTTAATCCAGTGTTCTTTTCTTTTCACAAATTTGTAGCTCAGTAAGCTGAACAGCATCACTTAAATTGACAATACATCATGGCAATTGAAGATCGAGTCACCACCTTTGTAATTTGACTCTTTGCAACATGGAAATAAAGACAGTTTTTAGCCGATTGCATTTTTTCTGGTACTTTGCCGAGTGTTAATCCCATTTCCTCCACAAAACCTATGGAGCCTGGAAAGTATTGAAGGAGCCATTATCAATGTTGCATTTTCAAAGCAGATCACATAATGCTATTTACACTACCAATCCAATGGCAGCCATATGTAAGCTCATTGTATTGTATAATCAAATAATTTAAGCATTATTTTTATTAATGATTTGTTAATATTTTTATATAAAGTAGTCTTGGAGAGGATCTCTCTGTAAATTAGCAGTGGCGACGTTGGTATCCTCAATAAAAAGGTTGCAGTTGGAGTTGCAGTTGCACAACTGAAAGAGGCTCACCATATTAATAAGTCGCTTTCCTCTTCCTCTTTTCTGTCTTGAAGACTTACATCCACAGTCAAATTCCCAACTTGAGATGGCAATTTCGTTTTGTTTCTGTGATGTGTCATTCTGCATGTCACATCGTTCTATGTTCCACGTATACGCTCTTTTGCACTTGTTTTTCGTTTTGCAGCACTATTTATTGATGAACTGGCCTTTTTCACAGACTGCAAGTATAATTGGCAATGAAATGTTAAGATTTCTCTCTGGCTTAGTGAGCCACCACCTTTCAAGAAAATGAAAACCAATAAACATTCCTTTGAAAGCAGTCAGAGTCATGACAAAAACAAAAGACAACGCAACTATCAAACAAATTGGGGTGAAAAGACGACCATGGCTTAACATAAACAAAATGACATGTATAGTGTGTTGAGGGAAATTTTCTGGAAGCCAAATTGAACGGTATAGAAAAACGCACCAGCTGCCCTTAATCCCATGTGGAAAATGCGAAAAGGTTTTCCGAAGATTAGAAAACTACAAGAAGCATCAGGCAAGGTGCCATTCAGGTGAGTGAAAACATTTTTGCTCCTTCTTGAAGAAAGAATAAGGGAAGAGGAAGAAGAAAGACACAGACGGTTAGAGGAGGAAAGAGAAGAAAAGCTTCAAAAACGTGAGGAAAAAGGAAAAGGAAAGACCCAGAAGAGAAGATGAAGAAAGGAAAGCAAGGCAGAAAGTCAGTGAATGGACCTGAAGTCATTGAATGGAACTGAAGTCAGTGAATGGAACTGAAGTCCGGCTTTAAGAGAAAACCGTTTTTCCTTAATTGGATTGAAAAACGGTTTGTACAGATTACTAAATCCATTCTTTCCTTCCGAAAAATGCACAAAAATGAAATTTAAAAACTTTATCCAACTGAATCTTTAAACCTAATTAGTTGACCTTTTAACCCTCCAGTCCCGAATTCAAGGTATAAACGCCAGTTTGTCAATATCCAGTTTGTGGCGTGTTACAGCCAACGAATTTGCAACAGCATGCAACTGTAATTTTAAAGGATTCCAGTTTGAGGGTGGACAAACCGCAAGAACTCTTTAAATAGTGGCATTTTTCTTTCTCTCAGGTGTCCATGCTACAGGCAGAGGTTCAGAAGGCATTAGCTGAATACCGAAAACTCCAGGACCACAATAAACATTTAGAAACAGAGGTACAACTTTGTTCCTGCCTAGTCTGTTCAAAGACATTTCTTTTTTCAAGAGTGGCTCGCAAAAAAAAGTTTAATTTTCGCTCCCGTCCCAAGTATTTTATAAAAAACACAGTGTCTGAATAGACTAGTTCTTGCCTCGCATTTGACACGCAAGGCTGTTCATGTTAAGCCTATGGCTTAACATGAACAAAATGACATGTATAGTGTGCCGAGGGAAATTTTCTGGAAGCCAAATTGAACGGCATAGAAAAATGCACCAGCCGCCCTCAATCCCATGTGGAAAATGCGAAAAGGTTTTCCGAAGATTAGAAAACTACAAGAAGCATCAGGCAAGGTGCCATTCAGGTGAGTGAAAACAATTTTTTCTCGTTCACATCGAACCGCTTAGAGAAAATCATACTGTTATGTGGCATCAAATTGCAATACATCATGGCAATTCAAGATCAAGTCACCATCTTTATAATTTGGATCTTTGCAACATGGAAATAAAGACAGTTTTTAGCTGATTGCATTTCTTCTGGTACTTTGCCGAGTGTTAATCCCATTTCCTCCACAAGACCTATGGAGCCTGGAAAGTATTTAAGGATGATCATCAATGTTGCATTTTCAAAGCAGATCACGTAATGCTATTTACACTACCAATCCAATGGCAGCCATATGTAAGCTCATTGTATTGTATAATCAAATAATTTTAGCATTATTTTTCTTAATGATTTGTTAATATTTTTTTAGAAATTGGTCTTAGAGAGGACCTCTCTGTAAATTAGCAGTGGTGACGTTGGAATCCTCAACAAAAAGGTTATTATTATGTAACAATAACACACGGGGCTGACATTTGTTTCAAATTGGCAGCAAAGTGAAGCAGCCAGGTAAAATTGGTTTCTGGTGTTTTGTTTTTCTAGGAGCCCTTATCCACAGCCCTGATAATTTACATAGAACATTCAATCCATAATATCCAAAATGGACACTGACAGGATTTTTGTGCAACGTTTAGCAAAGCAGAAATAGTAAGAAGTGTTGTCTCTGACTCATTTTGAGGAAATTTGAGCTGAACTCTTTTGGCCTTAAAATATTACCTTCATGCGTGCAATTTTAGTTCCTTCTTATTTTGAACTGGAGGAATCTCCTTAAGGACTAGCATGACAACATTGTTGCTTTATTTATTTTGTTTGGCAAACCATTTAATTCAGCCTTGTAAACACATTCATTTGTTTTCCTCTTTAGATTGTGCATAAGGTTCCTCGACAAAAGCAGTTATGGACCTCAGTTTCACTCTATTTTCAAAGTAACGCACAAGTTACTTGGAGAAAAATATGGATATAATTGTCAATGATCCATTGCAGAATTCCAATTTGGTAAAGTGAACAGCAACTGGGACAAAGCAAATAGAGCCAGTAGAATTGACATTTAAATAATGTTTACTGATTGACTGAAACCTCAAGGAAGTGAAGCTATTAAAGTTTGCTACATGTATGCTGTGATTTCTCACACTGGTAAGCTCATGCAGCTAAGTATTATAAGAATCACTGTTAGCTTCAGTAATAAAAAGTCCAAGGAGAAGGATGCAGGCGATGTTACACTTTTTGATATTTTTAAAAAGATAACGATGTTTTTACATTTGCATTACATGTTTCAATGTGAATCACATCTTCGTCAGTTACAAAGAGTGTTTGAAGTGTTTGCAAGTCGCAACAAGTCTTTAAATAATGGTATTTTTCCATGCTACAGGCAGAGATTCAGAATGTTTTAGCTGAATGCCGAACACTCCAGGACCACAATAAACATTTAGAAACAGAGGAACAACTTTGTTCCTGCCTAGTCTGTTCAAAGACATTTCTTTTTTCAAGAGTGGCTCGCAAAAAGAAGTTTAATTTTCGCTCCCGTCGCAAGTATTTTATAAAAAAAAAACAAAATGTCTGAATAGACTAGTTCTTGCCTCGCATTTGACACGCAATGCTACTTACACTACCAGACGCTAGGCATTTCGTCAAATGTTATTTTTATTTAGTTATTCGTCCTATTGTTTTAGTAATTTTAGTTTACCTAGATAGATATTTTCTTGTAACAAACATGTCATGGAAATGTGAAAATAAAGTATTGTTTATTGTATTGTACCAATCCATTGGCAGCCATATGTAAGCTTATTGTATCTTTAAGATAATCCTCGTTAGCTGGATTGAATTGAATACAATTTTCTCAGTATTGTTTCCACACAAGCGGCATCTAGTTGTTGAAACGTTGCACGATAATTTTCTTGGAGTGTCCATGTTTACATGTTCATACTAACCACAACACAAGAGTGAAGGAAAGAGCCAATCACAGACCAATGTACCTTAATTGCAAACCAAGTCCAACAACATAGTCAGGCATACATCATCTTGGAGACACAGGAGGAGTTATACAGGAAATAAGAGATAAGGGTGAAGCTGTGTTCGAAAGCTGAAGTACCAAGCTCAGTGTAGTGAGATACAGCCTTAAATCAGCAGCACAGGGCAAAAACTCCCCATAATACCCCAGTGGAATAATACAGTTTCTTCCTTTTCTTGACCATGTCACACGAAAAATGTCGTGTCATAAAGGAGGAGTAGGAAAAGCTGTGTGGAAGAAGCCCCATCAATTAAAAGACTGACTTTACAATTTCAAGTACTACTTATCACAACATGAAAACCATCACAGCTTAAATGGCGTGCTTACCTCCTTAAGGAAAAATTTAACAACTCTGACAGTCTCCAGGATTTAAGTTTGAGTATTTCAGAACTGTTATAAACTTTAAGAGCAAGTGACTATACTCAAAACTGTTTTGTCTTTCTTCGTGATTGCTTTAAACATTCCCATCATTAACCTGCTGTTTGTTAATTTTATTTGATGGAAGCCGTTTTTCAAAAAAAGTATGCAATCTGCGGGCATACCTTCGGAAATGAAAACTAAAATTCCGAAGTTTCTTGATTAATTTGTCTAGACTCCATTAGATACGGTTTTAAAATAATTCAAACCAAAAATTCAAGCAAGCAGACAGTTCATTTAACTGCTGCAGTAAGCTACCGATCAAGACGAAAGCCCTTATCAAACCCCCTTTTAGTATGCCAGCACTGCCCTGACATATTTCACTTTTAATCAATAGATGCAGCTGATCAATCTCCAAACATAATTCGAACTGGAGCTGTGGACAATCTTCTCTTACTAACGTGCATGTCCCATCACCAACACAGCCACCGACCTTTTGACAAAACCAAGAGCCTGTTTACCCTACCAGCCCACGATGATGGGAAAACTGTTTAATTGACTGCATGCAAAGTTTTGTTGATGGGCAATTATGAAAGACGTAACCTTTCCGAGTTTGTCTCAGGTTTCAAAAAATAAAGATTAAAAGATATGAAATCACCGACAACGAGAAACTGTTATGTGACATTAAATTGCTTATGACAGAATTGATCATGATACTCTTTTCTTAATCCAGTGTTCTTTTCTTTTCACAAATTTGTAGCTCAGTAAGCTGAACAGCATCACTTAAATTGACAATACATCATGGCAATTGAAGATCGAGTCACCACCTTTGTAATTTGACTCTTTGCAACATGGAAATAAAGACAGTTTTTAGCCGATTGCATTTTTTCTGGTACTTTGCCGAGTGTTAATCCCATTTCCTCCACAAAACCTATGGAGCCTGGAAAGTATTGAAGGAGCCATTATCAATGTTGCATTTTCAAAGCAGATCACGTAATGCTATTTACACTACCAATCCAATGGCAGCCATATGTAAGCTCATTGTATTGTATAATCAAATAATTTAAGCATTATTTTTATTAATGATTTGTTAATATTTTTATATAAAGTAGTCTTGGAGAGGATCTCTCTGTAAATTAGCAGTGGCGACGTTGGTATCCTCAATAAAAAGGTTGCAGTTGGAGTTGCAGTTGCACAACTGAAAGAGGCTCACCATATTAATAAGTCGCTTTCCTCTTCCTCTTTTCGGTCTTGAAGACTTACATCCACAGTCAAATTCCCAACTTGAGATGGCAATTTCGTTTTGTTTCTGTGATGTGTCATTCTGCATGTCACATCGTTCCATGTTCCACGTATACGCTCTTTTGCACTTGTTTTTCGTTTTGCAGCACTATTTATTGATGAACTGGCCTTTTTCACAGACTGCAAGTATAATTGGCAATAAAATGTTAAGATTTCTCTCTGGCTTAGTGAGCCACCACCTTTCAAGAAAATGAAAACCAATAAACATTCCTTTGAAAGCAGTCAGAGTCATGACAAAAACAAAAGACAACGCAACTATCAAACAAATTGGGGTGAAAAGACGACCATGGCTTAACATAAACAAAATGACATGTATAGTGTGTTGAGGGAAATTTTCTGGAAGCCAAATTGAACGGTATAGAAAAACGCACCAGCTGCCCTTAATCCCATGTGGAAAATGCGAAAAGGTTTTCCGAAGATTAGAAAACTACAAGAAGCATCAGGCAAGGTGCCATTCAGGTGAGTGAAAACCTTTTTGCTCCTTCTTGAAGAAAGAATAAGGGAAGAGGAAGAAGAAAGACACAGACGGTTAGAGGAGGAAAGAGAAGAAAAGCTTCAAAAACGTGAGGAAAAAGGAAAAGGAAAGACCCAGAAGAGAAGATGAAGAAAGGAAAGCAAGGCAGAAAGTCAGTGAATGGACCTGAAGTCATTGAATGGAACTGAAGTCAGTGAATGGAACTGAAGTCCGGTTTTAAGAGAAAACCGTTTTTCCTTAATTGGATTGAAAAACGGTTTGTACAGATTACTAAATCCATTCTTTCCTTCCGAAAAATGCACAAAAATGAAATTTAAAAACTTTATCCAACTGAATCTTTAAACCTAATTAGTTGACCTTTTAACCCTCCAGTCCCGAATTCAAGGTATAAACGCCAGTTTGTCAATATCCAGTTTGTGGCGTGTTACAGCCAACGAATTTGCAACAGCATGCAACTGTAATTTTAAAGGATTCCAGTTTGAGGGTGGACAAACCCCAAGAACTCTTTAAATAGTGGCATTTTTCTTTCTCTCAGGTGTCCATGCTACAGGCAGAGGTTCAGAAGGCATTAGCTGAATACCGAAAACTCCAGGACCACAATAAACATTTAGAAACAGAGGTACAACTTTGTTCCTGCCTAGTCTGTTCAAAGACATTTCTTTTTTCAAGAGTGGCTCGCAAAAAGAAGTTTAATTTTCGCTCCCGTCGCAAGTATTTTATAAAAAAAAAACAAAATGTCTGAATAGACTAGTTCTTGCCTCGCATTTGACACGCAATGCTACTTACACTACCAGACGCTAGGCATTTCGTCAAATGTTATTTTTATTTAGTTATTCGTCCTATTGTTTTAGTAATTTTAGTTTACCTAGATAGATATTTTCTTGTAACAAACATGTCATGGAAATGTGAAAATAAAGTATTGTTTATTGTATTGTACCAATCCATTGGCAGCCATATGTAAGCTTATTGTATCTTTAAGATAATCCTCGTTAGCTGGATTGAATTGAATACAATTTTCTCAGTATTGTTTCCACACAAGCGGCATCTAGTTGTTGAAACGTTGCACGATAATTTTCTTGGAGTGTCCATGTTTACATGTTCATACTAACCACAACACAAGAGTGAAGGAAAGAGCCAATCACAGACCAATGTACCTTAATTGCAAACCAAGTCCAACAACATAGTCAGGCATACATCATCTTGGAGACACAGGAGGAGTTATACAGGAAATAAGAGATAAGGGTGAAGCTGTGTTCGAAAGCTGAAGTACCAAGCTCAGTGTAGTGAGATACAGCCTTAAATCAGCAGCACAGGGCAAAAACTCCCCATAATACCCCAGTGGAATAATACAGTTTCTTCCTTTTCTTGACCATGTCACACGAAAAATGTCGTGTCATAAAGGAGGAGTAGGAAAAGCTGTGTGGAAGAAGCCCCATCAATTAAAAGACTGACTTTACAATTTCAAGTACTACTTATCACAACATGAAAACCATCACAGCTTAAATGGCGTGCTTACCTCCTTAAGGAAAAATTTAACAACTCTGACAGTCTCCAGGATTTAAGTTTGAGTATTTCAGAACTGTTATAAACTTTAAGAGCAAGTGACTATACTCAAAACTGTTTTGTCTTTCTTCGTGATTGCTTTAAACATTCCCATCATTAACCTGCTGTTTGTTAATTTTATTTGATGGAAGCCGTTTTTCAAAAAAAGTATGCAATCTGCGGGCATACCTTCGGAAATGAAAACTAAAATTCCGAAGTTTCTTGATTAATTTGTCTAGACTCCATTAGATACGGTTTTAAAATAATTCAAACCAAAAATTCAAGCAAGCAGACAGTTCATTTAACTGCTGCAGTAAGCTACCGATCAAGACGAAAGCCCTTATCAAACCCCCTTTTAGTATGCCAGCACTGCCCTGACATATTTCACTTTTAATCAATAGATGCAGCTGATCAATCTCCAAACATAATTCGAACTGGAGCTGTGGACAATCTTCTCTTACTAACGTGCATGTCCCATCACCAACACAGCCACCGACCTTTTGACAAAACCAAGAGCCTGTTTACCCTACCAGCCCACGATGATGGGAAAACTGTTTAATTGACTGCATGCAAAGTTTTGTTGATGGGCAATTATGAAAGACGTAACCTTTCCGAGTTTGTCTCAGGTTTCAAAAAATAAAGATTAAAAGATATGAAATCACCGACAACGAGAAACTGTTATGTGACATTAAATTGCTTATGACAGAATTGATCATGATACTCTTTTCTTAATCCAGTGTTCTTTTCTTTTCACAAATTTGTAGCTCAGTAAGCTGAACAGCATCACTTAAATTGACAATACATCATGGCAATTGAAGATCGAGTCACCACCTTTGTAATTTGACTCTTTGCAACATGGAAATAAAGACAGTTTTTAGCCGATTGCATTTTTTCTGGTACTTTGCCGAGTGTTAATCCCATTTCCTCCACAAAACCTATGGAGCCTGGAAAGTATTGAAGGAGCCATTATCAATGTTGCATTTTCAAAGCAGATCACGTAATGCTATTTACACTACCAATCCAATGGCAGCCATATGTAAGCTCATTGTATTGTATAATCAAATAATTTAAGCATTATTTTTATTAATGATTTGTTAATATTTTTATATAAAGTAGTCTTGGAGAGGATCTCTCTGTAAATTAGCAGTGGCGACGTTGGTATCCTCAATAAAAAGGTTGCAGTTGGAGTTGCAGTTGCACAACTGAAAGAGGCTCACCATATTAATAAGTCGCTTTCCTCTTCCTCTTTTCGGTCTTGAAGACTTACATCCACAGTCAAATTCCCAACTTGAGATGGCAATTTCGTTTTGTTTCTGTGATGTGTCATTCTGCATGTCACATCGTTCCATGTTCCACGTATACGCTCTTTTGCACTTGTTTTTCGTTTTGCAGCACTATTTATTGATGAACTGGCCTTTTTCACAGACTGCAAGTATAATTGGCAATAAAATGTTAAGATTTCTCTCTGGCTTAGTGAGCCACCACCTTTCAAGAAAATGAAAACCAATAAACATTCCTTTGAAAGCAGTCAGAGTCATGACAAAAACAAAAGACAACGCAACTATCAAACAAATTGGGGTGAAAAGACGACCATGGCTTAACATAAACAAAATGACATGTATAGTGTGTTGAGGGAAATTTTCTGGAAGCCAAATTGAACGGTATAGAAAAACGCACCAGCTGCCCTTAATCCCATGTGGAAAATGCGAAAAGGTTTTCCGAAGATTAGAAAACTACAAGAAGCATCAGGCAAGGTGCCATTCAGGTGAGTGAAAACCTTTTTGCTCCTTCTTGAAGAAAGAATAAGGGAAGAGGAAGAAGAAAGACACAGACGGTTAGAGGAGGAAAGAGAAGAAAAGCTTCAAAAACGTGAGGAAAAAGGAAAAGGAAAGACCCAGAAGAGAAGATGAAGAAAGGAAAGCAAGGCAGAAAGTCAGTGAATGGACCTGAAGTCATTGAATGGAACTGAAGTCAGTGAATGGAACTGAAGTCCGGTTTTAAGAGAAAACCGTTTTTCCTTAATTGGATTGAAAAACGGTTTGTACAGATTACTAAATCCATTCTTTCCTTCCGAAAAATGCACAAAAATGAAATTTAAAAACTTTATCCAACTGAATCTTTAAACCTAATTAGTTGACCTTTTAACCCTCCAGTCCCGAATTCAAGGTATAAACGCCAGTTTGTCAATATCCAGTTTGTGGCGTGTTACAGCCAACGAATTTGCAACAGCATGCAACTGTAATTTTAAAGGATTCCAGTTTGAGGGTGGACAAACCGCAAGAACTCTTTAAATAGTGGCATTTTTCTTTCTCTCAGGTGTCCATGCTACAGGCAGAGGTTCAGAAGGCATTAGCTGAATACCGAAAACTCCAGGACCACAATAAACATTTAGAAACAGAGGTACAACTTTGTTCCTGCCTAGTCTGTTCAAAGACATTTCTTTTTTCAAGAGTGGCTCGCAAAAAAAAGTTTAATTTTCGCTCCCGTCCCAAGTATTTTATAAAAAACACAGTGTCTGAATAGACTAGTTCTTGCCTCGCATTTGACACGCAAGGCTGTTCATGTTAAGCCTATGGCTTAACATGAACAAAATGACATGTATAGTGTGCCGAGGGAAATTTTCTGGAAGCCAAATTGAACGGCATAGAAAAATGCACCAGCCGCCCTCAATCCCATGTGGAAAATGCGAAAAGGTTTTCCGAAGATTAGAAAACTACAAGAAGCATCAGGCAAGGTGGCATTCAGGTGAGTGAAAACAATTTTTTCTCGTTCACATCGAACCGCTTAGAGAAAATCATACTGTTATGTGGCATCAAATTGCAATACATCACGGCAATTCAAGATCAAGTCACCATCTTTATAATTTGGATCTTTGCAACATGGAAATAAAGACAGTTTTTAGCTGATTGCATTTCTTCTGGTACTTTGCCGAGTGTTAATCCCATTTCCTCCACAAGACCTATGGAGCCTGGAAAGTATTTAAGGATGATCATCAATGTTGCATTTTCAAAGCAGATCACGTAATGCTATTTACACTACCAATCCAATGGCAGCCATATGTAAGCTCATTGTATTGTATAATCAAATAATTTTAGCATTATTTTTCTTAATGATTTGTTAATATTTTTTTAGAAATTGGTCTTAGAGAGGACCTCTCTGTAAATTAGCAGTGGTGACGTTGGAATCCTCAACAAAAAGGTTATTATTATGTAACAATAACACACGGGGCTGACATTTGTTTCAAATTGGCAGCAAAGTGAAGCAGCCAGGTAAAATTGGTTTCTGGTGTTTTGTTTTTCTAGGAGCCCTTATTCACAGCCCTGATAATTTACATAGAACATTCAATCCATAATATCCAAAATGGACACTGACAGGATTTTTGTGCAACGTTTAGCAAAGCAGAAATAGTAAGAAGTGTTGTCTCTGACTCATTTTGAGGAAATTTGAGCTGAACTCTTTTGGCCTTAAAATATTACCTTCATGCGTGCAATTTTAGTTCCTTCTTATTTTGAACTGGAGGAATCTCCTTAAGGACTAGCATGACAACATTGTTGCTTTATTTATTTTGTTTGGCAAACCATTTAATTCAGCCTTGTAAACACATTCATTTGTTTTCCTCTTTAGATTGTGCATAAGGTTCCTCGACAAAAGCAGTTATGGACCTCAGTTTCACTCTATTTTCAAAGTAACGCACAAGTTACTTGGAGAAAAATATGGATATAATTGTCAATGATCCATTGCAGAATTCCAATTTGGTAAAGTGAACAGCAACTGGGACAAAGCAAATAGAGCCAGTAGAATTGACATTTAAATAATGTTTACTGATTGACTGAAACCTCAAGGAAGTGAAGCTATTAAAGTTTGCTACATGTATGCTGTGATTTCTCACACTGGTAAGCTCATGCAGCTAAGTATTATAAGAATCACTGTTAGCTTCAGTAATAAAAAGTCCAAGGAGAAGGATGCAGGCGATGTTACACTTTTTGATATTTTTAAAAAGATAACGATGTTTTTACATTTGCATTACATGTTTCAATGTGAATCACATCTTCGTCAGTTACAAAGAGTGTTTGAAGTGTTTGCAAGTCGCAACAAGTCTTTAAATAATGGTATTTTTCCATGCTACAGGCAGAGATTCAGAATGTTTTAGCTGAATGCCGAACACTCCAGGACCACAATAAACATTTAGAAACAGAGGTACAACTTTGTTCCTGCCTAGTCTGTTCAAAGACATTTCTTTTTTCAAGAGTGGCTCGCAAAAAGAAGTTTAATTTTCGCTCCCGTCGCAAGTATTTTATAAAAAAAAAACAAAATGTCTGAATAGACTAGTTCTTGCCTCGCATTTGACACGCAATGCTACTTACACTACCAGACGCTAGGCATTTCGTCAAATGTTATTTTTATTTAGTTATTCGTCCTATTGTTTTAGTAATTTTAGTTTACCTAGATAGATATTTTCTTGTAACAAACATGTCATGGAAATGTGAAAATAAAGTATTGTTTATTGTATTGTACCAATCCATTGGCAGCCATATGTAAGCTTATTGTATCTTTAAGATAATCCTCGTTAGCTGGATTGAATTGAATACAATTTTCTCAGTATTGTTTCCACACAAGCGGCATCTAGTTGTTGAAACGTTGCACGATAATTTTCTTGGAGTGTCCATGTTTACATGTTCATACTAACCACAACACAAGAGTGAAGGAAAGAGCCAATCACAGACCAATGTACCTTAATTGCAAACCAAGTCCAACAACATAGTCAGGCATACATCATCTTGGAGACACAGGAGGAGTTATACAGGAAATAAGAGATAAGGGTGAAGCTGTGTTCGAAAGCTGAAGTACCAAGCTCAGTGTAGTGAGATACAGCCTTAAATCAGCAGCACAGGGCAAAAACTCCCCATAATACCCCAGTGGAATAATACAGTTTCTTCCTTTTCTTGACCATGTCACACGAAAAATGTCGTGTCATAAAGGAGGAGTAGGAAAAGCTGTGTGGAAGAAGCCCCATCAATTAAAAGACTGACTCTACAATTTCAAGTACTACTTATCACAACATGAAAACCATCACAGCTTAAATGGCGTGCTTACCTCCTTAAGGAAAAATTTAACAACTCTGACAGTCTCCAGGATTTAAGTTTGAGTATTTCAGAACTGTTATAAACTTTAAGAGCAAGTGACTATACTCAAAACTGTTTTGTCTTTCTTCGTGATTGCTTTAAACATTCCCATCATTAACCTGCTGTTTGTTAATTTTATTTGATGGAAGCCGTTTTTCAAAAAAAGTATGCAATCTGCGGGCATACCTTCGGAAATGAAAACTAAAATTCCGAAGTTTCTTGATTAATTTGTCTAGACTCCATTAGATACGGTTTTAAAATAATTCAAACCAAAAATTCAAGCAAGCAGACAGTTCATTTAACTGCTGCAGTAAGCTACCGATCAAGACGAAAGCCCTTATCAAACCCCCTTTTAGTATGCCAGCACTGCCCTGACATATTTCACTTTTAATCAATAGATGCAGCTGATCAATCTCCAAACATAATTCGAACTGGAGCTGTGGACAATCTTCTCTTACTAACGTGCATGTCCCATCACCAACACAGCCACCGACCTTTTGACAAAACCAAGAGCCTGTTTACCCTACCAGCCCACGATGATGGGAAAACTGTTTAATTGACTGCATGCAAAGTTTTGTTGATGGGCAATTATGAAAGACGTAACCTTTCCGAGTTTGTCTCAGGTTTCAAAAAATAAAGATTAAAAGATATGAAATCACCGACAACGAGAAACTGTTATGTGACATTAAATTGCTTATGACAGAATTGATCATGATACTCTTTTCTTAATCCAGTGTTCTTTTCTTTTCACAAATTTGTAGCTCAGTAAGCTGAACAGCATCACTTAAATTGACAATACATCATGGCAATTGAAGATCGAGTCACCACCTTTGTAATTTGACTCTTTGCAACATGGAAATAAAGACAGTTTTTAGCCGATTGCATTTTTTCTGGTACTTTGCCGAGTGTTAATCCCATTTCCTCCACAAAACCTATGGAGCCTGGAAAGTATTGAAGGAGCCATTATCAATGTTGCATTTTCAAAGCAGATCACGTAATGCTATTTACACTACCAATCCAATGGCAGCCATATGTAAGCTCATTGTATTGTATAATCAAATAATTTAAGCATTATTTTTATTAATGATTTGTTAATATTTTTATATAAAGTAGTCTTGGAGAGGATCTCTCTGTAAATTAGCAGTGGCGACGTTGGTATCCTCAATAAAAAGGTTGCAGTTGGAGTTGCAGTTGCACAACTGAAAGAGGCTCACCATATTAATAAGTCGCTTTCCTCTTCCTCTTTTCGGTCTTGAAGACTTACATCCACAGTCAAATTCCCAACTTGAGATGGCAATTTCGTTTTGTTTCTGTGATGTGTCATTCTGCATGTCACATCGTTCCATGTTCCACGTATACGCTCTTTTGCACTTGTTTTTCGTTTTGCAGCACTATTTATTGATGAACTGGCCTTTTTCACAGACTGCAAGTATAATTGGCAATAAAATGTTAAGATTTCTCTCTGGCTTAGTGAGCCACCACCTTTCAAGAAAATGAAAACCAATAAACATTCCTTTGAAAGCAGTCAGAGTCATGACAAAAACAAAAGACAACGCAACTATCAAACAAATTGGGGTGAAAAGACGACCATGGCTTAACATAAACAAAATGACATGTATAGTGTGTTGAGGGAAATTTTCTGGAAGCCAAATTGAACGGTATAGAAAAACGCACCAGCTGCCCTTAATCCCATGTGGAAAATGCGAAAAGGTTTTCCGAAGATTAGAAAACTACAAGAAGCATCAGGCAAGGTGCCATTCAGGTGAGTGAAAACCTTTTTGCTCCTTCTTGAAGAAAGAATAAGGGAAGAGGAAGAAGAAAGACACAGACGGTTAGAGGAGGAAAGAGAAGAAAAGCTTCAAAAACGTGAGGAAAAAGGAAAAGGAAAGACCCAGAAGAGAAGATGAAGAAAGGAAAGCAAGGCAGAAAGTCAGTGAATGGACCTGAAGTCATTGAATGGAACTGAAGTCAGTGAATGGAACTGAAGTCCGGCTTTAAGAGAAAACCGTTTTTCCTTAATTGGATTGAAAAACGGTTTGTACAGATTACTAAATCCATTCTTTCCTTCCGAAAAATGCACAAAAATGAAATTTAAAAACTTTATCCAACTGAATCTTTAAACCTAATTAGTTGACCTTTTAACCCTCCAGTCCCGAATTCAAGGTATAAACGCCAGTTTGTCAATATCCAGTTTGTGGCGTGTTACAGCCAACGAATTTGCAACAGCATGCAACTGTAATTTTAAAGGATTCCAGTTTGAGGGTGGACAAACCGCAAGAACTCTTTAAATAGTGGCATTTTTCTTTCTCTCAGGTGTCCATGCTACAGGCAGAGGTTCAGAAGGCATTAGCTGAATACCGAAAACTCCAGGACCACAATAAACATTTAGAAACAGAGGTACAACTTTGTTCCTGCCTAGTCTGTTCAAAGACATTTCTTTTTTCAAGAGTGGCTCGCAAAAAAAAGTTTAATTTTCGCTCCCGTCCCAAGTATTTTATAAAAAACACAGTGTCTGAATAGACTAGTTCTTGCCTCGCATTTGACACGCAAGGCTGTTCATGTTAAGCCATAGGCTTAACATGAACAAAATGACATGTATAGTGTGCCGAGGGAAATTTTCTGGAAGCCAAATTGAACGGCATAGAAAAATGCACCAGCCGCCCTCAATCCCATGTGGAAAATGCGAAAAGGTTTTCCGAAGATTAGAAAACTACAAGAAGCATCAGGCAAGGTGCCATTCAGGTGAGTGAAAACAATTTTTTCTCGTTCACATCGAACCGCTTAGAGAAAATCATACTGTTATGTGGCATCAAATTGCAATACATCATGGCAATTCAAGATCAAGTCACCATCTTTATAATTTGGATCTTTGCAACATGGAAATAAAGACAGTTTTTAGCTGATTGCATTTCTTCTGGTACTTTGCCGAGTGTTAATCCCATTTCCTCCACAAGACCTATGGAGCCTGGAAAGTATTTAAGGATGATCATCAATGTTGCATTTTCAAAGCAGATCACGTAATGCTATTTACACTACCAATCCAATGGCAGCCATATGTAAGCTCATTGTATTGTATAATCAAATAATTTTAGCATTATTTTTCTTAATGATTTGTTAATATTTTTTTAGAAATTGGTCTTAGAGAGGACCTCTCTGTAAATTAGCAGTGGTGACGTTGGAATCCTCAATAAAAAGGTTATTATTATGTAACAATAACACACGGGGCTGACATTTGTTTCATATTGGCAGCAAAGTGAAGCAGCCAGGTAAAATTGGTTTCTGGTGTTTTGTTTTTCTAGGAGCCCTTATCCACAGCCCTGATAATTTACATAGAACATTCAATCCATAATATCCAAAATGGACACTGACAGGATTTTTGTGCAACGTTTAGCAAAGCAGAAATAGTAAGAAGTGTTGTCTCTGACTCATTTTGAGGAAATTTGAGCTGAACTCTTTTGGCCTTAAAATATTACCTTCATGCGTGCAATTTTAGTTCCTTCTTATTTTGAACTGGAGGAATCTCCTTAAGGACTAGCATGACAACATTTTTGCTTTATTTATTTTGTTTGGCAAACCATTTAATTCAGCCTTGTAAACACATTCATTTGTTTTCCTCTTTAGATTGTGCATAAGGTTCCTCGACAAAAGCAGTTATGGACCTCAGTTTCACTCTATTTTCAAAGTAACGCACAAGTTATTTGGAGAAAAATATGGATATAATTGTCAATGATCCATTGCAGAATTCCAATTTGGTAAAGTGAACAGCAACTGGGACAAAGCAAATAGAGCCAGTAGAATTGACATTTAAATAATGTTTACTGATTGACTGAAACCTCAAGGAAGTGAAGCTATTAAAGTTTGCTACATGTATGCTGTGATTTCTCACACTGGTAAGCTCATGCAGCTAAGTATTATAAGAATCACTGTTAGCTTCAGTAATAAAAAGTCCAAGGAGAAGGATGCAGGCGATGTTACACTTTTTGATATTTTTAAAAAGATAACGATGTTTTTACATTTGCATTACATGTTTCAATGTGAATCACATCTTCGTCAGTTACAAAGAGTGTTTGAAGTGTTTGCAAGTCGCAACAAGTCTTTAAATAATGGTATTTTTCCATGCTACAGGCAGAGATTCAGAATGTTTTAGCTGAATGCCGAACACTCCAGGACCACAATAAACATTTAGAAACAGAGGTACAACTTTGTTCCTGCCTAGTCTGTTCAAAGACATTTCTTTTTTCAAGAGTGGCTCGCAAAAAGAAGTTTAATTTTCGCTCCCGTCGCAAGTATTTTATAAAAAAAAAACAAAATGTCTGAATAGACTAGTTCTTGCCTCGCATTTGACACGCAATGCTACTTACACTACCAGACGCTAGGCATTTCGTCAAATGTTATTTTTATTTAGTTATTCGTCCTATTGTTTTAGTAATTTTAGTTTACCTAGATAGATATTTTCTTGTAACAAACATGTCATGGAAATGTGAAAATAAAGTATTGTTTATTGTATTGTACCAATCCATTGGCAGCCATATGTAAGCTTATTGTATCTTTAAGATAATCCTCGTTAGCTGGATTGAATTGAATACAATTTTCTCAGTATTGTTTCCACACAAGCGGCATCTAGTTGTTGAAACGTTGCACGATAATTTTCTTGGAGTGTCCATGTTTACATGTTCATACTAACCACAACACAAGAGTGAAGGAAAGAGCCAATCACAGACCAATGTACCTTAATTGCAAACCAAGTCCAACAACATAGTCAGGCATACATCATCTTGGAGACACAGGAGGAGTTATACAGGAAATAAGAGATAAGGGTGAAGCTGTGTTCGAAAGCTGAAGTACCAAGCTCAGTGTAGTGAGATACAGCCTTAAATCAGCAGCACAGGGCAAAAACTCCCCATAATACCCCAGTGGAAAAATACAGTTTCTTCCTTTTCTTGACCATGTCACACGAAAAATGTCGTGTCATAAAGGAGGAGTAGGAAAAGCTGTGTGGAAGAAGCCCCATCAATTAAAAGACTGACTTTACAATTTCAAGTACTACTTATCACAACATGAAAACCATCACAGCTTAAATGGCGTGCTTACCTCCTTAAGGAAAAATTTAACAACTCTGACAGTCTCCAGGATTTAAGTTTGAGTATTTCAGAACTGTTATAAACTTTAAGAGCAAGTGACTATACTCAAAACTGTTTTGTCTTTCTTCGTGATTGCTTTAAACATTCCCATCATTAACCTGCTGTTTGTTAATTTTATTTGATGGAAGCCGTTTTCCAAAAAAAGTATGCAATCTGCGGGCATACCTTCGGAAATGAAAACTAAAATTCCGAAGTTTCTTGATTAATTTGGCTAGCCTCCATTAGATACGGTTTTAAAATAATTCAAACCAAAAATTCAAGCAAGCAGACAGTTCATTTAACTGCTGCAGTAAGCTACCGATCAAGACGAAAGCCCTTATCAAACCCCCTTTTAGTATGCCAGCACTGCCCTGACATATTTCACTTTTAATCAATAGATGCAGCTGATCAATCTCCAAACATAATTCGAACTGGAGCTGTGGACAATCTTCTCTTACTAACGTGCATGTCCCATCACCAACACAGCCACCGACCTTTTGACAAAACCAAGAGCCTGTTTACCCTACCAGCCCACGATGATGGGAAAACTGTTTAATTGACTGCATGCAAAGTTTTGTTGATGGGCAATTATGAAAGACGTAACCTTTCTGAGTTTGTCTCAGGTTTCAAAAAATAAAGATTAAAAGATATGAAATCACCGACAACGAGAAACTGTTATGTGACATTAAATTGCTTATGACAGAATTGATCATGATACTCTTTTCTTAATCCAGTGTTCTTTTCTTTTCACAAATTTGTAGCTCAGTAAGCTGAACAGCATCACTTAAATTGACAATACATCATGGCAATTGAAGATCGAGTCACCACCTTTGTAATTTGACTCTTTGCAACATGGAAATAAAGACAGTTTTTAGCCGATTGCATTTTTTCTGGTACTTTGCCGAGTGTTAATCCCATTTCCTCCACAGAACCTATGGAGCCTGGAAAGTATTGAAGGAGCCATTTATCAATGTTGCATTTTCAAAGCAGATCACGTAATGCTATTTACACTACCAATCCAATGGCAGCCATATGTAAGCTCATTGTATTGTATAATCAAATAATTTAAGCATTATTTTTCTTAATGATTTGTTAATATTTTTATATAAAGTAGTCTTGGAGAGGATCTCTCTGTAAATTAGCAGTGGCGACGTTGGTATCCTCAATAAAAAGGTTGCAGTTGGAGTTGCAGTTGCACAACTGAAAGAGGCTCACCATATTAATAAGTCGCTTTCCTCTTCCTCTTTTCGGTCTTGAAGACTTACATCCACAGTCAAATTCCCAACTTGAGATGGCAATTTCGTTTTGTTTCTGTGATGTGTCATTCTGCATGTCACATCGTTCTATGTTCCACGTATACGCTCTTTTGCACTTGTTTTTCGTTTTGCAGCACTATTTATTGATGAACTGGCCTTTTTCACAGACTGCAAGTATAATTGGCAATAAAATGTTAAGATTTCTCTCTGGCTTAGTGAGCCACCACCTCTCAAGAAAATGAAAACCAATAAACATTCCTTTGAAAGCAGTCAGAGTCATGACAAAAACAAAAGACAACGCAACTATCAAACAAATTGGGGTGAAAAGACGACCATGGCTTAACATAAACAAAATGACATGTATAGTGTGTTGAGGGAAATTTTCTGGAAGCCAAATTGAACGGTATAGAAAAATGCACCAGCTGCCCTTAATCCCATGTGGAAAATGCGAAAAGGTTTTCCGAAGATTAGAAAACTACAAGAAGCATCAGGCAAGGTGCCATTCAGGTGAGTGAAAACCTTTTTGCTCCTTCGCATCGAACTGCTAAGAGAAAATCATACTGTTATGTGGCATCAAATTGCAATACATCATGGCAATTCAAGATCAAGTCACCACCTTTGTAATTTGGATCTTTGCAACATGGATTAAAAGAATTACTTTACAATTTCAAGAACTACTTATCACTCCATAAAGACCATCATAGCTTAAATGGCTTTCTGACCTCCAAAGGAAAAATTAACAACTCTGACAGTCTCCAGGATTTAAGTTTGAGTATTTCAGAACTATTATAAACTTTAAGAGCAAGTGATTATACTCAAAACTGTTGTGTCTTTCTTCATGATTGCTTTAAACATTCGCATCATCATTTACCTGCTGTTAGTTAATTTTATTTCATGGAAGCCGTTTTCCAAAACAGTATGCAATCTGCGGGCATACCTTCTGAATTGAAAAATAAAATTCCGACGTTTCTTGATTAATTTGTCTAGACTCCATTAGATACGGTTTTAAAATAAAAGCAATTCCAAGAAAATGACAAAACCTCTCCAAACCAAAAATTCAAGCAAGCAGACAGTTCAGTTAACTGCTGCAGTAAGCTACCGACCAACACGAAATTGACAATCTTCAACGGCCAAACATGAACAGAATAACATGTTCGGAGTGTCATAAGAAATTTTCAAAAAGTCAGATTTCAAGACACAGGAAAACGCACCAGCCACCGACCATCCAATGTGGAAAATGCGAAAAATATTTTAGAAGAGCAGAAAACTTTAAGCATCAGGCAAGGTGCCATTCCAGTGAGTGAAAACGTTTTTGCTCTTTCACATCGAACCGCTAAGAGAAAATCATTAGAGTCATTTTAGTGTCTTTCTGTAATGTAGAGATTTGCATTTTCAAAGGAGAAAAGTTGCTCGAATTTGAACGAGAGAAAAAAGTTAGAAAAAGAGAGAAGTGCAGAAGACAATTAACGCCTTTTCGTCTACACCACTAGATCATGCTCATGAGCAGAACAACGAGTTAATTAAGGGAGAGTGGGTTTTTTGGAATCATTGAGAATCCTAATGCTCTTTTAAGGTGGGTGGTGGCTGGACCGGAGCTGGCAAGAATGGTGAAAGAGTTTGAGTACGCAGAACAGAAGAAGCACAACCCCAATCATTCCCTTAACACCTCACCATAAGCAATCTACTGCAGGTCAAGTACGGTTCACCAGTCACGTTCAACGTCTTGTTTCTAAAATCGAAGAGCTTGGCAACCCGTTTGAGGAAGAAATTACAGACTTGATCTCACTTGTATCGAAAGACGTAGCTGATCCAGCAATGAAAGCCTCTTTGAACAAGATTGAGGGTATTGGCAAGGATCAATTCGAAGCTTTCATAAAAAAGGCTTGTGGAGATATCGAAGCCAATAGACCACAGTATTTCAAGAAACGCCCTTCCTTTGTGGAAACCTGTGCCGAAGAGTTAAAACAGTTAAATCAGTTAAAACGGATTTCGGTGCTATTTCAACTTAATTCAAATGTCCGAAAATTCAAATTCGTACGAAATCACAAGAAATTAATCCGAAAATTATTCGTCCGAAATATGACGTCCGAAATTAAACGGTTTCGAAGGTTTTGGGTTTTGAGTAATGCTCAGTACGGCGGGAGAACCATCGCAGTTCTAAAACAATTAAGTTTTCCGTTGCTATGACAACGTATAGTTTAATATAAGTGTGATATGTTATAAGGACAACGTACATCTTAAACAAGTTAGTACCCCGAAATGATAGCGTTTGCAAAAGTCTGCAAAAAACAGAGGAATTCCATGAATACTAATAAATTGTGGTTTCCATGGTAACGGGCGCAATTCCAGCATGGCACTATATCTGAAAATGCTTGTCTTGATGACCACTATCAGCGTGCTAAATTTCATGCTTGTATCAAAAAGTGCACAATTCGCCTGAAATTTCGAGATATGCCGCCGGACTATTTCTAATATTTTGTTTTAAAAAAGCATTCTATTCAAAGTTTAATTCATTATTTCTTTATAGCTGTTGGGCCAATTTTGTCAATTTTGCATTACAGAAAATCACTCAAAATAATGTAGATAATGAAAAATCTCCTAAATATTCTATTTTTGTTCAAACGGAGAAAGTAACGTCTAAAAGTATGTATAATTATGTACTTTATCTGATTAGCTATTTGTCGTTCTGTATAAAATTGTTTTCATTTATGAAATGAGGTCTTCGCAACACGCGGTACGTGTAAGACCCGTAAAACCCAGTCCAGGAGGTGCGAAACCAATATCGCCTCTGTACATCTAAAGTAATTATCGGATAGAAGTAAAAAATATATTTCTGGTAATAGTTCACCTAGGGCTACCTTGCGAATTTTTTTTGAGAGTTTTCATTTTTTCCTTATTGCATGCCCCCGGTCAATATTTACAGACATCCACTCTTAAAACCCTGAAATTGACAACGATCGACCAACCGACAAAATGAATAGAGTAACATGATATGCCCAGAATGCCAAAGGAAATTTTCCAGAAGTGGTTTTGCGCGCCATTAGAAAACTCATGAGAAGCCGGATTTGCCCTGGCAAACATGCCACAAGCTGTTCAGAAGACAGGATCATTTAAAACTCCATGAGGCAATTAAAAAAAGATGCCATGCCCGTAAGTGTTGTCATTCTCTTGACCTGATTAAGGTGGTACTGGAGGCTAAAGAGACGTTTTTGGAAAAAGAATAGAAAAGGTAAATGACAATGTTAGAGAAGAAGGAGACAGAAAAAGGGACATTAAGAAGATATATGAAGACCATTTACTAGAAGAGCATGAAGTCAAAATGAGAATTCTCAGAAAGAAGGAACAGCTGCCACAAACATGAACAAAGTGACATGCACAGTGGCGGAGGGAAATTTTCTAGAAGCCAAATTGAACGGTACAGAAAAACTCACGAGCCACCAAACATCCCATGTGGCAAATGTGCTAGGTTATTTAGAAGGCATGTTTGTAATATTTTGTTATATTAAATAGCATTCTATTTAAAGTTTAATTCATTATTTCTTTATAGCTGTTTGTGCCAGCATTGATATTATAGATAGAGGTCACCAACGTAGAAAAGGTAAATGACAATGTTAAAGAAGGAGACAGAAAAGGGGACATTGAGAGGATGTATGAAGACCATTTACTTGAAGAGCATGAAGTCGAAATGAGAATTCTCAGAAAGAAAAAGCTGCCAAAAACATGAACAAAGTGACACGTACAGTGTACAGAGGGAAATTTTCTCAAAGCCAAATTAAACAGCACAGAAAAACTCACAAGCCACCGAACATCCCATGTGGCAAATCTGCTAGGTCATTTAGAAGGCATGTTTGTAATATTTTGTTGTATTAAATAGCATTCTATTTAAAGTTTTATCCATTATTTCTTTATAGTTGTAGATCCACATAAGCTTCACAAGCTGCCTTTCACTATTAAATTTTCAGGCTGGTAAAGTAAGATGCTTGGAGTGTGGCAGGCTATTTAGTAGAAAATGTATGCCCTGCCATATAAAGACACTACTGAAATAATTTGTGGCTTTGCCGCAAATGCGCCAAGTTGGTGTCTAAAAAGGATAATCATAAAAGGCACTAAGACAACTGCCGTGGTGTCCATGAGGGAAAGAATTTTTGTATTTTGTTTCTTCGCTGCTGCCCTTCTATTCACACCGATCCACTAAGAGAAACTCATTAGAGCCATTTTGGTGTCTTTCTGTAATGTACAGATTTGTATAGCTGCGCGCAGAAAATGTTTGAAGAAAAACTTTGGGGATTTTTTGTCTGCGATAAAAAGAAAACAAGTCAATCGTTGAACATTATATATTTATTGGTATATTTTAGCTTATTTTAAACATTGTAATTTTAATGTTGATATTTTGTTCATGGGGATCTGCTCTTATATGCGTCTTAGACTCCTTTGCTTTTTACCCTTTGGCTAATAATAAATAAATAAATAATTGCAGTCTACCTTGCTGGCAGTGAGCAAGTTTCAATGAGTGGATCTGAAATGAAACAGGCTCGGAATATTAACAAGTTGTTTTCCTCTTTATTATCCCTTTTCATATTGTAACATTTTTATATGTATTTTACTATACATAAAAGATTGTCCAATCGTTCTTTTTATTTTTTTTTCATTGGGGTTAGATGTGGTACTGTACTGTATTTTACTTTTTTAAAAAATATATAACACTATTCAGACACAATCTCTAATTATTACTAATAGGCCAAGCCTGTGGTTTGATTTCCGGTGAGCTAGGATTTTGAGCACGGGTGGAAGAGAATGGTTTGTGCTAAAACAAGAACCTAGAACCTCTATACAGGAGGACAATGATCCCTCGCTGGGGGATGAGAGAAGTAAGCAGGTGTTAACGGAAAGTAACACAAATTTTTAACTTTTTATGGAAAATATCCAACCCGATTTTATTCGAAAACACTCAGAATTTATTCAAACTTTGCAGTCTTGAAGACTTACATCTAGACTATAAGCGGCATAAAGCTTAGGTCCAGATGTCAAGAAAATTATTTATATGCAAGAACCATAATGTCATTAGATTGTTGTTATGGTAACACCAATGTCAATCTAATCTACTTTTTTGGAAAGTTCATTTCATCTCAAGTATATGTGTGAAGCAGCTTGCCTGACCGAGCTTGACAGTGAAGTATCAGCCATTCAAACTGGGGATGGTATGTTGCCACAAAACCCAGTGAACCTTAATTGCAAACCAAGTCCAACAATATAGTCAGGCATACATCATCTTGGAGACAGAAGGAGTTATACAAGAAATAAGAGAAAAGGGCAAAGCTGTGTTTGAAAGCTGAAGTACCAGGCTCAGTGTAGTGAGAACAGCCTCAAATCAGCAGCACAGGGCAAAATCTCCCCATAATACCACAGTGGAATAATATAGTTTCTTCCTTTTCTTGACCATATCACACGAAAGATGTCGTATCAGAAAGGAGTTGGTAAAGCTGTGTGGAAGAAGCCCCATCAATTTCTGAAGACCCAAAATGTGATTAAGACACCTAAGAGACTAAACGAGTGACTTTACAATTTCAAGGACTACTTACATTGTATCACTACATAAAAACCACCACAGCTTAAATGGCTTGCTGACCTCCTTAAGGAAAAATTAACAACTCTGACAGTCTCCAGGATTTAGGTTTGAGTATTTCGGAACTGTTATAAACTTTAAGAGCAAGTGACTATACTCAAAACTGTTTTGTCTTTCTTCGTGATTGCTTTAAACATTCCCATCATTAACCTGCTGTTTGTTAATTTTATTTGATGGAAGCCGTTTTCCAAAAAAATATGCAATCTGCGGGCATACCTTCTGAATTGAAAAATAAAATTCCAAAGTTTCATGATTAATTTGACTTGCTTTCATTAGATCTGGTTCTAAAATAAAAGCAATTCCAAGAAAATGACAAAACCTCTTCAAACCAAAAATTCAAGCAAGCAGACAGTTCAGTTAACTGCTGCAGTAAGCTACCGAGCAAGAAGAAAGCCCTCATCAAACCCCCTTTTACTATGCCAGCACTGCCCTGTCATACAGTATTTCACTTTCGATCAACAGATGCAGCTGATCAAGCTCCAACAAAATTCGAGGTGGATCTGACAATCTTCTCTTACTAACGTGCATGTCCCATCACCAACATAGCCACCGACCTTTTGACAACTACAACCAAGACCCTGTTTACTCTACCAGCCCACAGTGATGGGCAAACTGCAATGCTTAATTGAATGCATGCAAAGTTTTGTTCATGGGCAATTATGAAAGATGTAACCTTTCTGAGTTTGTCTCAGGTTTCAAAAATAAAGATTAAAGGATATGAAATCACTGAAATTGATATACCGTTGTGGCATCAAATTACTTATGACAGCGTTGATCATGATAACCTTTTCTTAGACCAGTGTTCTTTTCTTTTCTTTTCAGTGTTTTGTCTTTTCTTTTCACAAATTTGTAGTTCAGTAAGCTGAACAGCATCACTTAAATTGACAATACATCATGGCAATTCAACATTGAGTCACCACCTTTGTAATTTGGATCTTTGCAACATGGAAATAAAGACAGTTTTTAGCTGATTGCATTTCTTCTGGTACTTTGCCGAGTGTTAATCCCATTTCCTCCACAAGACCTGTGGAGCCTGGGAAGTATTGAAGGAGCTATCATCAATGTTGCATTTTCAAAGAAGATCACGTAATGCTACTTACACTACCAATCCAATGGCAGCCATATGTAAGCTCATTGTATTGTATAATCAAGTAATTTTAGCATTACTTTTCTTAATGATTTGTTAATATTTTTATATAAATTAGTCTTAGAGAGGACCTCTCTGTAAATTGGCAGAGGTGACGTTGGAATCCTCAATAAAAAGGTTATTATCCATCCCAAAGGGGTCACCATCCCAAAGGGTCACCACCTTATCGTGGTGGGGTGGTTTGTGTGTCTCAATGACCCCTAGAGCTATGTCGGCTGGAGTCTTGTACTCCTGGTAGGGTCACCCATGCCGAACAGGTCGAAGGGTAGAGACCAGATGAAGTGTGATCCCCTGGTCCTCCAGGTTGGCGGTTGAGCTACAGGCCAATCACCTGTTCTCGGAAAAAACAACGGATTACAGAAACCACAACTCATCAGATTCGAATCAATGATGGCGAAGCCATGGCTGCTGACGGACAACCAGCCGGAAGCATCAGGACGTCACTGGGTAAAAGCCTACGGGAAGCTCAGCGACTGATGATGTCAATGGCGACGCCAAAGTCAGTTACCCGGATTGGTTGCTGGAATGTACGCACAATGTATATAGCAGGTAAAGCCACACAGGTGGCGAGGGAGATGGATAGATACGAACTAGACGTGCTGGGGATCAGCGAGACAAGATCGACGGGGGCTGGAGGGGTCACTCTGGCCAACGGCAGCACCTTGTTGGAGAGGAGGAAGGACATCAAAAAGGTGTGGCACTGATGATATCACAGGAGGCGCAGAGAAGCTTAATGGAATGGATGCCCGTAAGCAGCAAAGTGTTCAGCGCAAGGTTCTATTCGCGATTCAAGAAGATCACCATCATCCAAGCGTATGCAACAACAAACGACGCCACACCAGAAGAGAATGATCAATTACAGACAACAACGGACAGGTGCAAAAAAAATGACATCGTGATCGTCATGGGTGATATGAATGCAAAGGTGGGAGATGACAACAGCGAGATGGAGGAGGTTATAGGGAGACACGGGCTGGGGAGCAGGAACGACAATGGAGAGAGGCTGTGCGAGTACTGCTCCATTAACGGCTTTGTCATCACCAGAACGTGCTTCCCTCATAAGGATATACACAAGGCCACGTGGGTCTCCCCTGACGGGCAAACAAGGAACCAGATAGATCACATCATGATAAGGAGAATATGGAGGACGTCAGTCACTGACACTAGAGTACAGCGAGGAGCAGATGCAGCTGGCGACCACTACCTCGTAGTAACGAAACTACAGTTGAAGCTCCACAGAGAAAAGATGCAACCGATAACTGCAGAGTAGCGTTAGGGTGGCAACCGGAAGGGAAACGGGCAGTAGGTTGACCAAAGACCACGTGGAGACGAACTGTGGAAAAAGAGCGAAAGAGCGAAGGGTGGAACAGCTGGAGAGAAGTCAAAGTCATAGCGGAAGACAGAGCGGGTTGGAAGACGAGGGCTGCGGCCTTATGCGCTCCTGGCGCGGAGAGATCTAAGTGCTAAGTAAGTATCTAACAATAACACACGGGGCTGACACTTCTGTTTCAAATTGGCGGCAAAGAGAAGCAGCCAGATGAAATTGGTTTCTGGTGTGCCGGTTAGTGTTTTGTTTTTCTAGCAGCCCTTATCCACAGCCCTGATAATTTACATAGAACATTCAATCCATAATATTTAAAATGGATACTGACAGGATTTTTGTGCAACGTTCAGCAAAGCAGAAATAGTAATACATGTTGTCTGTGACTTATTTTGAGGAAATTTGAGCTGAACACCTTTGGTCTTAAAATATTGCTTTCATGCATGCAATTTTAGTTCCTTCTGATTTTGAACTGGAGGAATCTCCTTAAGGACTAGCATGACAACATTGTTGCTTTATTTATTTTGTTTGGCAAACAATTTAATTCAGCCTTGTAAACACATGCATTTGTTTTCCTATTCAGATCGTGCACAAGGTTCCTCAACAAAAGCAGTTATGGACCTCAGTTTCACTCAATTTTCAAAGTAACACACAAGTTACTTTGAGAAAAATAAGGATATTGTCAATGATCAATTGCACAATCTATTCCAAATTGGTAAAGTGAACAGCAACTGGGACAAAGCAAATAACAGAGGTATAAAAAGAATCTGTTTGCACAACCCTGTTGTGTTTTGCTCTTTCTCGATCCTTACAATTGTAGTAATTAATTCTAGTAATATATTTTTTCAATTTAAGTGTATCCAAAACACACAAATACTATACATAATATACAAGTTTATCTTAGTAAGCTGTTATTAGACGTACGTACATGATTAGAAAGGATTTTTCTTCTTTTTTCTTATTTTATGTACATGAAAATTATTGTCAGGTTTATTGAGCTTAAGAAATGCACCATATAAGAATATATAGAGTGACATGTCAAGAGTACAGTGTCATAGAAAATTTGCAAGAAGCCAAATTAGTCAGCACAGGATAACTCACCAACTGGCAAACATCCCATAATGCAACAAATGCGGCCAATTCTTCAGGAGGAGAGAAAACTCAGTTGAAAAAGCACAAGGCCAAGTGCCCTTCCAGTGGGTGAAAACGTTTTTTCTTTTTCGCACTGACCTGCAAAGAGAAAATCAAACATGTAAGATCCAAGTGTTGTCGAAACGATCAGAAGAGAAATCATGCATTTGGGCCCAGTAAATTACGGAATATAGGGATAAATTAGAGCATAGTACAGTTTGGTTGTTTCCTTGCTTACGGTGTTGGTAATAGCAGATTCTATATTCATGTAATATTAATTATAAACAAGCTGTCAACAAATAAGGCAATAAACTTTGGAAGATGCATGCAAAAGTCCAATATACTTTACTTTTAATTTAATTTCGTGCAGGCCTTAAAAAGATTCAATGCACATGAAATTTACAGAGGTCGTGCATTACATGCAAAAATTTAGTTCAAAGGATTTAAAACAAAATTCATCACAATCAGCATATTTAAGACATTGCTTCTGATCACATCAACTGAAATCTACATGTAGTGAAGCAAACCAGATAAAACCTTCAAGAAATGTGGTTTTATGGCACATTAATAATATACGGTGAAAATACTGTTTCAATTTGTCAGGAAAACGCTGGCATCGATGAATTGACAGAAAGTAATGCAAATTTTTTAAAATCTGTAGGAGGCATACTGTAACTCTAAAAAGTTTAGGTCAACTGATGTTGAGAAAAAACCATGACGTCATCAGATCATTGTTGTGATAACACTGATGCCAATCAAATCTATTTTTTTTGGAAAGTTCATTTCACCTCTTTGTGGGTGAAGCAGCTTGTCTGACTGAGCTCATGATCAGTCATTGAAGTATTAGCCAACAACAACAACAATGGTTTATTTTCAAATAATAAAACAAAATATACTAGCAACATGCAAATAACTAGAGTTAATCGTGGCGGGTTGCTGCACACTAAACAATTACAGACGCTCACTATAAAATAAATGACTGATAACAATAGATAGAAATAACGAATGGATAATTTATGATTAGCTACAACAACAAATAAATAAATTAATAATAGAAATAAAATTAAATATATAAAATTAAGGAGAAGGGGTTATTGTAATAAAGTGCAGATGAAAGTCAATTCAAAAACTCATTAATAATTCATGAGCATCTCAGCCAATCACACGACGCAAATCGATCACATGTATGAGCCTTTATACCTGGTAATCTACGGTCACTGTGAAAAGCCTGGTGGCGGCTTTGATTTCAGTCACAGGGGAGTTCGGGGCTGAATGGGCAAACAATGCAATTATCGCTGAATTTTTAATGAGAATGATTTTAAAATGACCGTGATATTTATATTAAGATCACACGTAATCTTTATATATACCATTAGTAAGTTAATACGGTTAGTACATTACGTATATTCTAAGTACAGGTTAGTACGCGTACTAAGAAAAAATTAAGGAAAGTGGCGTCCTAAAACAGGCAGCATATGTCTTTATATAAAGATTACTGATATGGGTAGTAATTGTTCAGGATTCTTAGTGCAACAAATGGTGACTTTAATATGTTTGTGCAGTACTGTTTTACGAAATCTGGTCTTTCGCCATTCTATTTGGAATCTTCTCAACAAAATAAACAACCAAAAGTTTAACAAGTGAGCCGTTATTTGAATGACACCAGCGCCCTCGTGTAAATTGCCAGGTAAACGACTGGTTCACAGATGCAAGCTGCTTATTTCTACTTGTTCTCTACCTCTGAAAAAAAAAATTGTCAGCCGTTTTATCTACCGTACCTGACAACTTTAGTATAGCATTTTTCAGTAGATGTTTTCCCTCAGAACTATAAAATCCCAAAACTTTCGACAGGAGCCGGGAAGCAATGGTCACTTCGTCAAAGACGTGGCACATGTGTTATATGCTAATCAGTCTAGTCTACTTGTTTTTCTCGTATGCTAATTTCCTCTTTGCACTAAAGCGCAATTGTTTTAATTCCGAAGGGACACGCTTTTGAAAGAATGTTTTTGAAGCCGTTCAAAAAACTCGCAGTACGTGTATTATCAGGTGTAAAAACTCGAGGCGAAGCCTCGAGTTTTTAAACCTGATAATACACTACTGCTCGTTTTTTAAACTATACTTAAATGTTTTAAAATTACGAAGACTGGTACAAAGAAATTCAAGATAAACATAGATATCCTCACTCTCCAAGACCTCCAATAGTAATCTGTTTAACTTGGACTTAAAGCATGTTTTGCTTTGGGTACGTAAATTTATAGGTATAGTATTCCAAATTCTAGTTCCAGTTCTAGAAAAGGAGTGTAATTGTTGGTTAATTCTAGAATTTTTGACATAGTTGCCAGCGGCTGAGAATCTGGTGTCGTGAGTGTGAATCTGGTCAGAACGGATTATCATAACAAGGTCAGAAATATTAGATGGAACAGAATGGTTTGCAACATCATGCATTAGTACAGAAATCAATTTAAAGTAGAGCATATGCAATGGCAGAATTTAAGAGAAAACAAATAAAGGAATAGCATGTGCTCGATTATTTGAGGAATGCATTAAGCAGAGGGCTCGTTTTTGTAAAAGGAGAATTTTGTTCAATTGTGAATGAGCAGCTTGGCCCCACACACTTAAGCCATAAGATACATTGTATATACGGTTCAATCAGGGATCGATAAATACTCATAAGGGTAGTAGTGGGTACAAGATGTCTGAGCCTAGCGATGATGCCAACACCTTCACTTATCTTTGACGAAATGTAGTCAATGTGGTTTCTCCACGTAAGAGTATTGTCAATTAGAACACCTAAATACTTCACGTAGTCTTTACGCTCAAGTGGAATTAGTTTCACGTGAGAGCTGTTGTCGAATGTGTTTAAATTTATTTCATAATTGACTTTTCTTTGGTAAGGATTGAAGATAATTAACAAAAATTAAGTGATAAGACTTAATTTGTTACAGTATTTGTTTGCATTTAACCAGTCAGATATGTTTACTAGTTCAGTATTAACTACATATTCAAGCCTTTTTAAGTTTTTGTCTGCATACAATAGATTTGTATCATCGGCGAATAAATAGAAATTGAATTTACGAGAAGAGCGGTAAATGTCATTAATGTAAGCTTATAATAAGAATAATGGTCCCAGGACAGAGCTGCAGCTGTGGAGAGCAAACGAGTCAAACGAGCCAGCTCGTTTGGTTTACGGTAAAAAATGGCACTGTATTCTGTAGTTTAGCTAAGCAGGAACCGAATGCTTGTTTATCTAAAACTACACTGAACAGATAATCTTACCTTCAGCAGAGGAAACCTGGCGCTTTTCTGAATCAAAACTGTGCCAACACTGTTCGTCACGATGCGACAGCACGCTACTAGAACTCAGTCTGTTTCCGACAACACCATATTTGGAAAGGAATTGGACCGGACTCACAGAATACATCAATTGGATCTGGGAGTCAGTAAATCTGCCATTTGCTTGTTAAGAGAAAAAAATCTGAAATTGTACGTCAAATAATTTCTGCAAAATAGAAAATAAAAATCCAAGAATTCTCCAATCGACATAAAACTTGAGAAAGATTGTAACAAAACGTTTTCTTGTTTAATTTTTAGAGATACGGTAGCGCGTTGTATTGTATTTGTTGTTCCGATATAAGGCGGTATTACAATACTAATTATAGTATAGTTAGTCAATAATTTACCTGAAAAATCCAGCAGGAACATCATATTTGTTGACTGTTTCTCATCTTACTACAGATTAGGCCATAATCAATACAATATCTACAAGCAAAATGTTGCATAATTTGTCAGTGTTGGACAATTCAAGAACAAACATCCCTCTTCTGTTTTCGTTTTAACTGGTCCACACGGCTAAGTAATTAAGTTAGATCACGAGCAGTACCTTTATATTCTAATCACACTGAAACGATTATAAAATATTTTGTAACCAATCTAAATAATCACAAAACACAGAATAGGAGCGGGCATCTCGTTTATTGATGAAGCGAGCGTAAAGCGCTACAAAAAACAGCAGTACAGTTCTACAAACTCAGAGAAAATTACAACAGTAAACAAAATGAAAAAACTAGGAATGAAAGAGATGCCTCGAATGGCTCTTGCATAACTGAACAAACCTTAAATAGTGTACTAGCCCCTTGAGACACCTTACAAGCACGCCTTAAATACTTCAGTAGTATTATGCAACCTAACAGTAACGTATTCTTGTGAAACTAACAAAACGTTACAAAATATATTTATATTCTAATCACACTGAAAAGATTATAAAATATTTTTTAACTAATCTAAATAATCACAAAACACAGAATAGAAGCGGGCATCGAAAATAAAGAAAGAGAAATGGCAAACTAAATATGTAAACTTTTAGACACTGAGAGATGAGAATCAAGTTTGTCCTTAATATAACCGTCTTTAGCTTGATCCGTTTCCCACCTTCCATGACGCTTAAAAAGCCGATCGCTAACGCCTGCGTTAGCGGCCGCGGAAGCACCTCCCGCTTTTAAACTATGTAAACCAAATAAATTCTTCGAATAACCTAATTCAACAAACGCTTGTAAAACTATTTATCTCGTTCTCGAGTAACTCATACCCGTACTACGCAAACTATAAGTAGAGGTAGCCTTATGAAAATACAAAGAGCGACAAAAGGGTAACGAAGACGACAAATCTAAATTAGCAGCAGAAACGTATCTGCGAAGCAGATTGAAGGGGCAAGAAACAAACCCTGTTTTTAAAGCATAACAAACAAATTTATTAGGATATCGTAAGTCATTAGCCTGAATGGAAACGGATAGGGGGTTAACCACAGTAGGGGCACACCCACATTCAACCACTGAGCCTGCTATAAGGAGATCAGAAATAGCTTGTTCCACAAATTCACTATGCTGAATGGCAGATCGATTATTGCCAAAGCTCGCTGCGGGTGGAGTGTAAATAAAGGGGATCTTATACCCACATACAATAGTATCGCGAATGAAACGAGAAGCACCTATATGCTCCCAAAAAGCTACATTGCGCTTAAGACTACCTTTAACTTAACGATAGAAACTCCCTCCTGATATTCGGGACTTATTATATCACAAGATAAATCAGACGCATTAACAGAGTTCTCGACAAGTTCCACTGGATCAAATTAATTTAAACACGTAACCAAATTCAGTAAATTATACTCATCTTTCCATAATCTCTGTAATGCAACTTTGTGTTTGTCGTCAGTGTGCGGCCTTGCTGGTTGAAGGGACTGCAACGGTTCCTTTAAGGCGGCTGGGGCAGCAAGTTGAATTTGCCTAATGACCTCTCTGTCCGCAACTAAAGCACTTGTCCGAAGGTTGAGGTCGACGCTCACGAAAGGACTGCCCACGAAAAAGCTGCTGATTAAAGGAAGAGTATTGGAAGGCCCAGCAGAAGAAACATCACTCGATGGCTGACGGTTACTTGTATAGCTAGGTCGGACAGACAAATTCCTACGCTTCTTCTCGCGGATCTTGGCCAATGCCCGTCTTTCTGCAGAACGAAGCCTCTTTTCATCCTCAGAATCCTCCGCCAACTTATCTGATTCGTACTCTTCAACGGCTGTCCACCCCGCGGGACTCTTATCCGCAAAGCGAATAAGCTTGTTTCGTTTTGTAGTAAGTGCCTTTACCGATTCAAGTCCGGAAATCGCTGCTGAAAGGTTTCCTTTTGATATGTTCTTAATGGCACAGTCCACTAAGTCGTGCAAAGAGATGTTAAGTTCGTACTGTACTTTGTTTCCCTTGAAAGTAAAGGAATTTGACGCTTTCGATTCGGTTTGCAGCTTCTTAAGCTGCGATTGTGTGGCAGCTTCTTTGTCCTCGAGATTGCGCTTAAAGGCGGCGAACTTTTGATCAAATTTGACGTCCAAAAGTTGGGAAAATAACTGCAAAGTTACAACGTTTGATAAGGACGTATCCGAGTAAAGAGCACTCGGTTGAGCAGAGTCTTCAGCGTTGTTAGTTTCCAAAGACGCTTGAGGGACGCTCGCTTTTTCAGAACCCGACATGGCAAGAAAACACTAGGGTTGAAAGAGATGCCTCGAATGGCTCTTGCATAACTTAACAAACCTTAAATAGCGTACTAGCCCCTTGAGACACCTTACAAGCACGCCTTAAATACTTCAGTAGTATTATGCAACCTAATTAACGTACTCTTGTGAAACTAACAAAACGTTACAAAATATATTTTTTATCTCTGGTCGAATGAGGGAACACGCGAGTGAGCGATAAAATCGCACGCGTGTCGTGTCTTCTCGCGACAACTGCCATCCATATGCGCCCGCTCGCTTGAATCGCTCATTTGAATAATCATGAGAGAAAAGAGGGACTTATCATAAATGGATTTCCGATGGGCATACGTACACTCCAGATCAGTTCATATTCAAGCCAATGTTTATAATATTTAAATGGACAATTTCGGAAAGATTTTCACTCAAGGTATTAGGATGGTATAAAATTCATTTACATGTAAGACCAAAATTTTATTTCATCAAGCCTTGTAGACATAATTTTAAATGTTTCAAAATTGTTTTGTTTTTGGTTATATTTAAACACCTTAAAACTACACTCGAAATTTTCTCCAAAACGCTTCCATAGAAATTCTTAAAATTTTGCAGACCTTAAGACAAGTAGATTATCTCTTGATGACAAGTAATTCGGTATTATGTAAAACAGGGACGTTTTATGGCAACTCCGATTTCGATAAAACTTACCTCATCTGAAACTTTGATCTTCTCTAGTACAGCTGTGGCAATCGATTTTCCGTTGGACTGTCTGTGGTGGGACACAAGTTTCTCAAAGCTAAACGGTATCGTCACTTAAAACCCAGTCGAGCCACCTTAAAGCTCCGCCTCTTCGGTTTTGATCGCCCCGGTCCCGCACTGATAAAACCGTTTGAAGTTCCTCGAAGCAAGATTTAGTTGCTTAAAGCTCTCCTTTTTCTCCACTATAGCGGCTTTTGGGCATTCTTTAAAGCTTTCTCTTTCCATTGTGAATATTGTTAATGTGAGTTATTAATCCAATGACACGAAACTACGGTTTTAATCAAAGGGCTCTTAAAGCCATCTCGTTAATGCGTTAGAACGTGAGATTAACAAAAAAGAAGAATCTTGATTGGGGGGCGGGGAAATCGAATGTTCAATCTTTCCGAAGAGTACATACGCGACAAACATTTTATGAACAAGGCAATAATGTCATTTTATTCCGCGAGACATTTAGTTATTGAAGCAACGGATGAACAGGGATGAAGTTCACTTTACAGTAGAACAGAAAGTGGAGTCTTGCTAAATAAAGAACGTAGGGCTACGGTATGAAGGCTTTAAAATTTATTTGCTGGTGACTGCAGAAGTGGTTAGAACTAGTGGAGGCTCATCAACGGTTTTTGACTGTGAAATGAGTGGTTGTAAGTGAATGTTATAAATAGCATTGTTGTGATCATCTACTGGTGCATTTGTAGGACATAAATAGGAAATATTCATAGGATAATTTTTTTCTTTTGATTTTACATTAAGAACTCTTCGATTTAAAATGGCAATATCATGTTTAGTATGTTTTCCTTTTCTCATGCGATTAAGTAGCTCTGCAAATTTTTTGGCATATTTTTGTCTCATTATTTCTAAATTCAAACATGGTTGAAACTGGAAAACTTGAATGTCGTGTGTAAAATGTATTGCCTCTAATATGGAAAGCAGCTTTCCCAGTTGGAGCTGTTTTCAAAACTTTAATATCATCTGGATTTTCTCCTGCAATACTATTGAAATATTTGACTGATGAGTGCTTCATATGGCAATGATTCAATATTCCAAAACCGTCAGAACAAAAGCCAAATCCATACTCTTGCATAATCAAACCGAAAGTTTTTTAGTTAGCTTAATCGGCAAAATCTTACCTTTCTAACATACTATTACATAATCATGACACCTCAACATTTAATACCCATTTAACATTGAAATAACTCTTTCATAAATCAAACCGTAATAGCAATGATTCAGTATTCCAATGACTACTAAAAAAGGGACGTTAACGTTAATTGTGCGCAAAAGTAAATCCATTGTATAATGCAATCAAATTAGGCCCCTCCACATATGCCGAATCTAATATAAATGAGCAACAACAACAGATTTTGCCAGGAGCCATAGTCACCGAAAGAAACCGTGAGCGTTGGCCCCACGCATGCAAAGCCATATTAAAGACGTCTTGAGCTATTTTTCGAAGAAATTGCGCCACCATTGACGCAATGAGAGCGCCGGCACCTACTACCTTACAATATTTGGCGAAAATACTTCGTATTTAGATGCAACCGTTCCAGTTTCTTTGCAATTTGGTTGGACCACATTTAGTACAACAAGACACAAATATGCGACGAGAGAGGCATGAAAATAGAACGCTTTTTTTTTCCAATTTGACAGCCTTGTCTGATAAATGACCACAACTGGCTTCTCATTGGCTAAAATTAATTGCCAAATCGCTTAAGCTACCTGCTTTCGTGCCTTAAATTTAACGAGAGTTCAATTCAATTGAGCTGACTCGCTTTAATAACTTTAAGCGAGTTGAAAAGCAACTCTTTTCACGAAATTTCCGGTTGTCACTCGCTAATCGACCACATCTAGTACAACAAGACGCAAATATGCAACGAGAAAGGCATGAAAATAGAACGCGTGCTTTATCTCCGATTTGACAGCCTTGTCGGATAAATGACCACAACTGGCTTCCCATTGGCTAAAATTAATTGCCGACTCGCTTTCCTGCCTTAACTTTAAGCAACTTTTCACGAGATGTCCGGTTGTCACTCGCTAAGCGACTTCACTTTAATATATTTTAAAACATCGATCATTCATATATTCCATAGGGCCCGGTCTGTTAAATGTTGTTTGATGTTTAATATTTTTCTTGTAATTTATTCAGATGTGGATCGGCTGAAATATCTCTGTTTTCCGTTTTTCAATTAGTGGTACGTCTGTTAGCGTTAAGTGCCAGTCCCGCTAAAAGCGGTCCGCTCGATTTCGCGACCAAAAATAGTTTTCCTTTATTTTTTGCTGGTCAAAAGGCTTTGGTACACATGTTTGAAATACACAATTCTTTTTTTTTTTCAAATTCTTTATTTTCGCCCTGCTACAAGCAAGAAACAAATTCAGGCCGTCTCGGCCCTTTCGACGGTACTATAAGAAGCAAGGGCTGACAACTGCGTAGAAAAAGTAACGCAACAATGGCATGATTGAGACCAAACCGAAAGTTTAAATGCAACTGCGGATAGGTATTTCGCCGTTATTGCGGATCGTCAGCACAGTGTAGCAACAAGTTCGAGTAACTAACCTGACTGAGTTAGCACTTTCAAAAATGTCCACTTGGTTTTAAACTCCGGATATGACCCTGTCCACGTGTACAGCCATACAAAATGAACAAAACAGTTGAAAAAATCATGCCACTGTTGCAAAACTATCTGCCAGAGAGAACATGGCCAAACCATGTGAAAAAACTGACGCAACATAACGGATGTTTCTACGTAGCGCGCCTCTCAAAAACCATCAATTTTAGTCTCCCGATCACCGTCGAAACCTGGGGGGGGGACTCCCATATGAAAGGGGCGGGGATGCTCGTCGTCTCGCTTAGGGGTGTAAATTTCGGATTTTGGTCTCGCTTAGGGTGTTCTGGGCAAAACGCCATTATATTTTGCCGTCAAAGTCTCGTTTAGGGTTGCACGCGAAGAAACATTAATATAATACATTTGTCTGTGTTTAAAAATGGTCTCTTTTAGGGGTCAACAAAAGCTTGAGCCACACCCAGATTGGTCTTCTTTAGGGGTTTAATTCAAAATTTCCGACGGGCATCCCCGCCCCTTTCATATGGGAGTCTCCCCCCCGGGCGTCGGTGGTGGGGGTGTTTCGCTGGGACCTAAGAACCTCTACCCCATCTCAGATTTAAAATTTCTATTTTTGCTACCCCATCTCAGACCATACAGTTAAATTTGGTAAAAGGCTCTTTACACAAAAAGGGGTTTGTTTACACAAATTGACAGAATTAGGCGTCAAACCCATACACGCTCATTGACTCGACTTCTGCAGGCACGGTTCCAGATGAAAAATGTACCGGAAAAAATGACAAAACACTTAATTCGAAAATTGAACGGAAAAGTATACCCCATCTCAGACTTAGTGGGCAAAACTAAGACCCCATCTCAGACCCAGAAGGTCAAAAACCCGACCCCATCCAGCGGCACATACCCGTATAGCTTATATTTGGGAGACCCCCCCGGGTTTTTTTAGCTACTGCTAATTAGTATAAAGTTAAAATTTGAGTACACGGCAGTTAATTTCGGATAATACAGATCATTTGGAACCTATTTACGCATCTCTTTTCAAGCTAGCGATGCAAACATCTTAGTCATATAAGAAGGATACAAAAAAATCTTTTCTCTTTGCCTCTGGGCACAAGTCATGAAATGTTTTCTTATCGCTAAAGGGCCAGTAATAGATTGGAAGTCCGATGATCGGATTTCACCGTGCAGCCTCGTCACATAATTTGTTGAATTTTAAGTCAAAATTTACATTTCTTGAATCAGTTTTTCACTTCCTAATGTAACATTGCCTTGTATTTATTTTATTTGAAGCGCACAAAACGTTCAAATCACGTTCACCGATTTTTCATATCCAAAACATCATCACCAATATTTGGGTATAGGGGTGCCGCTGAGGGTCTAAGACCCTGACCCTGTTTAGGACAAAAAAGAAACGAAAATACCTACCCTGTGTAGAACAACACCCTCTATTTTAGGACCCTGTCTAGGACACGACTCGTGCGTGGTTATTTATCTGAGCTTTAATAAAATAGTAGACGGATCTGAAACGAAAACGACTTCACCTTCGCATGAATATGCTAATCACGACAAGGGAAGTCACCACAAGCACTGCGTTAACTGGAACCATACCCTGTTTAGGACAGACTCGCGTTAAATTATATACCCTGTTCAGGACAAAAATGCCAAAAACCATACCCTGTCCAGCGGCACGTCCCCGTATAGGTCATATAAGGGAGTACCCCCCCCCCCCCCGCGCCGGGTCACGCTCATACAAAGCCTTTGAGCGGACAGCAAACTTTGTCTGAGTCACGCACCCCTTCTTTCACAAGATAATAAATAAGCTTATAACATGTGAGCCATAACATCTTTAACAAATGCATTACAAGTTATCTCAATTACAAGCATCCTTGACATGACCTCGGTCAAAGTGATTGTTGACATAAAGATCATGTTCTATTTCTCATTTAATTAAAATTGAAGTTTTCCAGCCTGTGTCATTCAAAATTGATTATGCTTTTAGCAGCAAATCTTATCACTGAAAGAACAATGAACGATAGAAGAAAATCACGTTTCATTAATGTTTCATGTACAATGTAATTGCTCACCTCAAATTCTCTCTTCTCACTCTTCGGGGCGTTATGTTATCACATAAATCATCCTTTTAACCCAACAGACTAGAGATCCCAGCGGCAGATGTCTACCCTTGGTTATTGGAAACGGTCCCATCAGCATAATTCGTTGAAATATCAGATTGCAAATGATCAATATGATCCAACAAAATTGAGGGAATACTTTCCCAAATTCTGCATGTATTACAAAGCAGAAAGTTTTCCACTAATTTAGGCTGCTCTATCTGGTGTAGAAACTCTCTTCTCTGCAGAATCGAGACATCTTTGTTCTCGCGCTTCGCGCTCGTGTCTCGCGCTACGCGCTCACGCCCCAAAACCCGCTTGAGCGCCCCCGACCGAGGAGAATGGCTCGTTTTAGGCTTATTTGTCTCATTCAATACAGGCCGTAAAATCACTTCAGGCCGGATTCTCGCTATGTCATTCCGGCTATAATTTTTCGTACGGGTTTCACCCTTTTTAATCTATTAATACCAGCTACGAAAAGCGCGTGAAGCATTTCTCATAGACAAAGCAAAGACGTTAGAACCACTTGGAATCAACAGACGCGACGAACTTCATTAACTTTCTCATCACTAGTTAGTTTAGTTTATCATCCGTCAAACCCTTCACCAACCATATTCATTGTTTTTGTTATTCTTTAGTTTTTTCAAAACCACTTGTATAACGGTTTTACAGTTGTAATCATTTATAGTGCTAGCCCCTGAAGAAGCTTTGTTTTGCAAAGCGAAATATTTGGCACTATTACATTCCACTTTTATTTCATTTTATTTGCTTCTGCTTCTGCTTCTGCTTCTGTTTTTCTGCCGTAAGGATCAGTTTGCCGTTTTTTTCCTTCACTTACTATAGAAATAGGTCAGTGTCTTTTAAAACCTCTTTAAACGCTCACAAGACAATTCACCCTTCACGCTTTCCTCCCACACCACTATAAACGAATACCCTTTACACAAACAACCTTTTAATCAATTTATTAGCCTACGCACATCCGAATTTACTTCTCCTACACCACATATTACCTTATCTACTCTCAAATCTCCATAACTTGCGATATAGATCGTGTTTTGATTGGTTATTTCCAAATCACTGCGGTCAGTTAATATTGGTGGGAGTTGGTGGGCGGCCGGAAGCGGTAGTGTAGGCCGGAAGAGCCAGAACAATGGACTGTCTACAGGCGCTTATTTTTTTTCCTCTCCTCGTCTCGCGCTTCGCGCTCGTGTCGCGCTTCGCGCGAAATGCTTCGCTCGCCCCGCTTGGCTCATAAAGCGCCTGTCATGCAGGCTAGGGTCTATTAAGTCACGATTTACTAAATTACTCTTTTAAACACGGATCAATCTCTGACACACAACGTCAAGGAATTATCCGCCTGCTTTACAAGAAGAACGAGAAGTTAGACTTGAAAAACTGGCAACCAATATCTCTGTTTATAAACACAGATTATAAAATTTGTACTAAAGTAATCAAACATGCGGGATTCCTGACCGCAGTATTTTTAAAAACCTTTTTCTGGTCCGGTGTGACGGAAGGTTTTGCCGGTGTCGGACTAAGGAAAGCCTTTAGGGGAATCGGCGCTTGATAACGGGGGAAAACTAACTCAAATGGGCAACTCGCTTGCAAAGGAGAGCCGTCTCTCTCGGTAGGTACGGGATCAAACCACGAACTGGTACGCAACAGGAAGGCGATCAAGAAACCTGACTTGCGGTTCCAACAGCGTTTATTCCTGACTTGTGACTTTACGATGTAATCCAACGATGTAATCAAACGATGTAATCCAACTAACAATTGCAAACTAGGTTCTTATATACGTAAGGTACAAGTGTTCAACACAAAGGAACATAATGAAAGTGTCAAGCGAAATTCTTTGAGCTCAGCAAAAGTAAATTTCAAAATATATTTTTAACCCAAGTGTCTATTGTTCATAAAACTATTTTTAAAAGTAATCTACATTTGAAAACCCTAAAACAAAGAAGTAGCAGAAAAGCCAAGTCAGTAATGGCACGGCACGTACTAGCGATGTACCATTATCGAGTTATTCACCTACAACAAAAGCTACTAAATTTAAATTCGATGAGTCAGCTAAACTATTCATACTGAAAAAACAAAATGACACCATTACTTGCCAAGTCGTTGATTAGTTAAATTAAACTGAAAAAAACACCGTGAGTGCCGGACGAGACTAATTTAGAACAGTAATAACAACTATTGTGCGTACAGCTTGATACGTGAAAAATCAGCTAGACATGATAAATTTACTAACAAGGTGTCAACTTGACTAGTGGAACGAACCTAATTAAGAACGATAAATTAACTCAAGTTCAAAAACTCATTAATAATTCATGAGCATATCAGCCAATCACACGATGCAAATCGATCACGTGTATGAGCCTTTATACCTGGTAATCTACGGTCATTATGAAAAGCCTGGTGGCGGCTTTGATTTCAGTCACAGGGGAGTTCGGGGCTGAATGGGCAAACAATGCAATTATCGCTGAAGTTTTAATGAGAATGATTTTAAAACGACCGTGATATTAAAATTAAGATCAAAACGTAATCTTTATATAAAGATTACTGATATGGGTAGTGACTTTAATATTTTGTACAGTACTGTTTTACGAAATCTGGTCTTTCGCTATTCTATTTCGAATCTTCCCAACAAAATAAACAACCAACAGTTTAACAAGTGAGCCATTATGTGAATGACACCAGCGCCCTCGTGTAAATTGCCTGGTAAGTGACTGGTTCGCAGATGGAAGCTGCTTATTTCTACTCGTTCTCTACCAAATTGTCTGCCGTTTTATCTACCGTACCTGACAACTTTAGTATAGCATTTTTCAGTAGATGTTTTCCCTCAGAACTATAAAATCCCAAAACTTTCGACAGGAGCCGGGAAGCAATGGTCACTTCGTCGAAGACATGGCACATGTGTTATATGCTAATCAGTCTAGTCTACTTGTTTTTCTCGTATGCTAATTTCCTCTTTGCACAAAAGCGCAATTGTTTTAATTCCGAAGGGACACGCTTTGGAAAGAATGTTTTTGAAGCCGTTCAAAAATCTCGCAGCACGTGTATTATCAGGTGTAAAAACTCTCGGCTTCGCCTCGAGTTTTTAAACCTGATAATACACTACTGCTCGTTTTTTAAACTATACGTAAACTATTGTTCAGAAGGTAGTACATTTTAGTATGAATGAAAGCACAACCTGGTACAGTAATTGAATGCTTTTCAAAGAGGTTAAAACAATTAAGTTTGATTGTCAAAAACAAAACCCTGTTGACTTTTAGAAGATTAAATTTCGATCAATAGCACAAAAGCTTATAATAAAAGCGAATTTCATACTAAGCAAAACCTTTCACAGCTGAATGCGGAGTAAACCAAGCTGAATTGATCCATAGGAACTTTTTAACAGTGAACTCTCATAACTCATAACTCTCATATAACAGTGAACTCTCATAACTCCGAGGCGACCGACACAACAGTCATTTGTATTCCCGATTCAACTCCAGACATGTCCTCAAAAGAACCAGAGACTGTTATCATAATACTGTTACGTTTTTACAACAACGTACAATAATTCACTCACTAGTTTTCTCGTTGTTTATGTTCATATTGGCGCCAGAACAGCAACCATAACTATGGGAATTATACAAACCTCCGGTCAGGAAGTAAAATTGCAGTTTAATACCGATGCCTTGGATTTTATTTATACTTGACCAGAAATCCGCAAACATTTCCTTCCAGCAGAATTTTTAGCTGTCTCCGCAACCCGCAAAAATTTCCTCCCGCAAAACAAATTCAGTCGGACAATTCGCAAAATTTCCTTGTGCACGGTAGCTAAATCAACAAAACTATGACGTCTTTCCCATACTATTGCACAATCAAACCGTAATAGCAATGAATAGAAAAAAACGCAAAGTTCATGCTGTTTTGCTCTGCCATACCGCTCATATTAAAACACAAACTTTCCTGTCCCATTTAACTTTCTTAAAACGTCTCCATTAGTAAAATACACCGTGAAATTCTCAAACTACGTTTCCCAAGAAAACGCATTTGACCTATTTTTACCCTTTTAACTTTACGACAAATGATTGGCCGTTTTCACACTAGAGACGGACAAATCGTCAGGACGGACAAGTCGTCTCAGACGGACAAGTTGTCTTAGTGAGAAAACGGGACGAACAAAATTTTGGACGTAAAAGTCGTCTGATTTTGTCCGTCGATTTGGCCGTCTATTAAGACGATTTTTCGAGGACGATTTGTTCGTCTAGACGGATAAGTCGTCCGAAGTTCGACTTAAATTCACACCAGACGAACAAGGTAGAGTCTACCTTCTATAGCTCAGAAGGAGGTCGGACACCTATTGAGAATTATGTAACGTAATGTCGACACTTAGAATTTTATTTTCAATAAATTTTTAAGTGTAAAAAAGAAAATCTAAAATCCCCACTCAGTCTTCAACCTGTGACCTCAGCTAGGTTTAGACTTACATAGCCTACCGTACCACTGTACCACCTAGCTTCTCGGGTTGCTTTGTCCTAAATTTAACTATATAAACCGCTACCCCAAACTTCAACTGAAAGCTAACCAGTTACTCCGTTATATAAGTCTCAATAAGGTGTCCGACCTCCTTCTGAGCTATGGAATCTAGACTTTACCGACGAACAAATGGTTGTATCTCGGTCCCAGTACTCGCTAAGGGGAATGGAACTAGTAAAGGGAGTGATGGTTTATGGGAAAATCAAAATGGCAGATGGAAAGCAAGGTAACCAAGCCTTTTTTCTGCCAGGTCCCTTGCTTTCAAAATCGTCTGTTTGTTCGTTCAGATATGAATTTACGATGACCAACACAGGGTGAGTTGTCCGTCTAGAATTCACATTACACGAACAAATCGTCGGACGACTTGTCCGTCCAGACGATCTGTCCGTCTTCTAGTGTGAAATGGGCCATTGAAACTGATAGGTAACGTGAGATATCGAAATTTAAGAAGGACTAATACCTTTACGGTAACGTAATGTGAGATATGACAAGTTCATGACAAGTTCTGACATCCCAATACCCTAGGGAAATTAACAATAGGTCCGGGGGTGCTCCCCAAAAATTTTAGTGGCAGTATGTGACGCCCTTCTTGAAATCCTAACCGGTTTAACCAACCATATCCTCAATGCCCTAATATAGCTTCTATAAAGAAGAAAGAAGAACCCCCCCCGGACAAAAGTCCACAAAATTTTGTTAACAACTTTTGTCCCTTTTTAACCCGTGAATATACGCGCATGCGTAATGAACGGGTTATCGGTAACGGCGACAGATATGCAAATGAGTCACTCACTCGCTCACTCCTTCCATCAGCTGTAAACTTAGTGACGTAATGCTTTGTTACGAATGCGTTTTGTAACAAGAACAGCGTGAATCCAGCGATAACAATAACTAAATTGGTGTAAACGAATATAAACAACAATAAGCTTAAAGATGTTTCGCATTTGGAGTCTTTAATGCAACGATAAAATCGATCTAAAAGGAATTTTCAACTGAGACACGCATTTTGATGGTTATCTACCTTCAAGTAATAAAATTTATCCCACTTCAAGTCAGTGGTCGCGGTGGTCGATTGGTGAGAGCGCGGACTTACAACCGAAAGGCCCCGGTTCGAATCTCGCTCGGGCAGTTCTTTTTCTTCTTTCCTTTTTTTTCTTTCTTCTTCGGACTGAAAATGAAAGTGATGTACTGTATTTTTATTTTTTGCGTTTGTCAAAAATCCTTACGTTTAATTTTAAAAAAAATATTGAACCGTGACAGAGTGAAAACATAAGCTTACCGCAATATTGCGTTACGCATTCACGGGTTAGAATAGAATAGAATAGAAAAACTTTATTTACCCACGGTGACTTTGTCAAAAATTACAAATAATTGCACTTTTGTTTTTCACAAAAGCCGTGAAAATATATAAGTACATATACTAATTACAATATTTTACATCAGTATATTAGGGTTGGCTCTCAGGAGCCTTTGATTCGTACTCAATTCCGAAATCTCGCTTAATGCGCATGCGCGTTAACGAGATAAAAACCAAGCACATGCCGAGCGCGGCAGCCATTTTTGTAGAATTTGTTGGTGACCCGACGACCCGGTCACTAAAATATGCGTGCATAAATTTGCATGCAAGAAAATAAAAATAAAACGAAGAAAAACGACGGCCGTTTTTTAACTCTTGCGCATATGCGCACGAGTAACAAGAACTCTTTTAACAAAGTTTGATATGAACCATTACAAAATCCTCCTTACAGCTCTAAAGGTGCGCTTGATTAAACGTATTCCCGGATATGAATAATAACATCGCGTTTTTCGGAATTTAGGTGCCAATCAGTAAACTGCTATATTATAAACCTGTTTTACCAGGCCCCGGTTGTTTAAAAGGTGGATAGCGCTATCCATCGGATAAATCACTCTCTTGTGGATAACACAATTGGTTTCGCTAATACCTATAAACTGGATAGTGATTTATCCACCGGATAGCGCTATCCACGTTTTGAACAAGCGGGGCCAGATGCATACTAAAAGTGTGTCTAAACAAACAATTCTCAGAAATTATTCTGTTTATTCTTAGTTATCCTATTGCCGTACCGTACTATAAGCGTGTTTTGCCAGATTTATACTGCAAGTGTGTCTAAACAAACAATTCTCAGAGACTATTCTGTTTATTCTTAGTTATCCTATAGTCGTACCGTACTATAAGCGTGTTTTGCCTGATTTATACTGCAAGGGTGTCTAAACAAACAATTCTTAGAGACTATTCTGCGCTTAGTCAACTGTCTATAGTGGGTTTCACCGACGCAAGATCGCAGGTAAATAAATTATAAAATTGCCGCGTCTACCATTACCGTCTTTTTTCTCTCTAATATGACCGCTCTGGAAACACTACAAATCATCGCAGTACAACTGCATTATTGATTAGAGTGATTTTACTTCATCTGTGAAATAGTTAGTAGAATAGTACGCACTATTAGACTATAATTCCATTGTTTCCTTTTGTTTAATTTGGACTATCACACACTAACTGTTAGATAGTGTTTCACAGATGAAGTAAAATCACTCTAATACGACAATACAATACAATTTTATTTTACTCATAACAATAGATATAAACATTTTACAAGAACACACTAAACAAGAAAAACTACAGATAATGTAACACTAATAAAATATAGATTAACTTTAGAGCCTGGAGGCTAAATTAACCGAAAAGTTTTCAGGTTAGCCTCCAGCCATTTTATTCTAATACAGGAATAAAGGCTAATGGAATTCAAAGAAAGAGTATTGAAGTTAATTTGATAATTTTATGAAAATAGGAAGAAATTTGAAACAAAACAAAAACAACTCAGTTATTTTATACATTGTTGTGACAGTAAATAATGCTTTAACTTTTTGAAGAAGGAAAATATCTTTAGTTCCTTAAGTTGATGAGGGAGATTTTTCCAAAGATCAATTGCCATGAAAGAGATCATTTGTTTACCGGTATTTGTTCGCACACGCGATTTACACAGATATTGTTTAATTGCATATCTGGTACTGTAATTGTGCACATTGCTTGCGTATTGAAAGAAGTCATTAAAGCCATTATTGATTAATACGACCACCAAAGGGCCACAAAATTGTATCCCTATTAACAGCAACAAAAGACTCTAAATGAAACCATAATCGATAATAATTTGAAATCTAAAACGGTTCACTCCTCGTCATTTTCCATTTGTTTTTGTCACTTTTCTTATGCACATCGAGTGGTCGCATTCAAAACAAAGCAATGACTGCGCTTTCATTTAGGCCATTGGAAATGACCGTAATAATGAGGTGGTCATATTAATGGGAGGTCGTAGGTTTGGAGGGATTCTACTCTGAAACAAGAGAGAGCTATCTTATGCAAGACATTTGTCCTTTTAAATAGGCAAAGTAGTGTTGCCTTACTGGGTTTTCACGGAGGTCATATAAGGCCATAATTTGTCGAGTGAAAAGAAAGAAAAATACAGTAAATCCAGTGAAATAAACAAACACCGTAAAATAGTACGTTGTACGTTGAGGCTCCCTGTGCATAACTATCAATAACAAAAAGCTTTTAGAAAGAAAGTTTGTTGGTCCATTGTTGTTTTATTAAAAATAACACAACCTTAACAGTTAAGGCATGAACTCAACAAAACGAGAGGTAAACGTAATTAAAAACACAGATGGACATTGTCAAATAATTAGCACGGTGTTCATATTACTGTTCATCTCCTGTGATCAAATACAACACTCGCGTGGTAAAATATGGACAATAATCACAGTAAGGATTTCCTTTGCCATGTAATTGTTTTTCCAATTTACCATTAACAACACAAGCTTGAAAAAACAAAAACGTACAGTTACTTGTAGTAAAGATGCTTTAGGTATTAAGAAGTGTCTTCAGATACATATCTCATATGATTTTCATAGTGTTCAATAAGTAGTGCCTCACAACTCATCTCTTCTTGACAAATCCAACAGCTATGTTTCTCAACAATGGATGATTGAGTGTCTTGCAATGTGGAAGTTGGTGTTGATATGCAATCCTTCCTACTATTTTCAGTACCCATGTGGACTAGTGCACTGTTGCAGAGGCTTTGTTTATCTACACTTGCCTGTGATGAAAAACCAGTCCTTTTAAACAAAGTGGACCTATCATGAACTTTTTTATTTCCTGCTCTTCTATGCACACCACTTAAATGTTTAGAAGGACTTTCCTTTCTTTCCCCAGTGTGGACTCTTTCGTGTTCCCTTAGGCCTCCTGCTTGACTAAAACACTTGCCACACTGTTGACATTCATAAGGCTTTTCACCAGTGTGGACTCTTTTGTGTTTCTTCAGATGTCCTGCTAGTCGAAAACACTTGCTGCACTGTTCACATTTATAAGGCTTTTCCCCAGTGTGGACACTTTCATGTTCCCTTAGGCCTCCTGCTTGACTAAAACACTTGCCACACTGTTTACATTCATAAGGCTTTTCACCAGTGTGGACTCTTTCGTGTTTCCTCAGATGTCCTACTTGTCTAAAACACTTGCTGCACTGTTTACATCCATAAGGCTTTTCCCCAGTGTGGACACTTTTGTGTTCCCTTAGGCCTCCTGCTCGACTAAAACACTTGCCGCACTGTTTACATCCATAAGGCTTTTCCCCAGTGTGGACTCTTTCGTGTTTCCTCAGATGTCCTGCGTCTCTAAAACACTTGTCACATTGTTTACATTCATAAGGCTTTTCCCCAGTGTGGATTCTTTCATGTGCCCTAAGGCTTCCTCCACCGCTAAAACACTTGCCGCACTGTTTACATTTATAAGGCTTTTCCCCAGTGTGGACTCTTTCATGTGCCCTTAGGCTTCCTGCTTGACTAAAACCCTTGCCACACTGTTTACATTCATAAGGCTTTTCCCCAGTGTGGACTCTTTCATGTGCCCTTAGGCTTCCTCCATCTCTAAAACACTTGCCGCACTGTTTACATTTATAAGGCTTTTCCCCAGAGTGGAGTCTTTTATGTTTCCTTAGGCTTCCTGCTTGACTAAAACGCTTGTCACACTGTTTACATTCATAAGGCTTTTCCCCAGTGTGGACTCTTTCATGTGCCCTTAGGCTTCCTCCTTCGCTAAAACACTTGCTGCACTGTTTACATTTATAAGGCTTTTCCCCAGTGTGGACTGTTTCATGTTTCTTTAGGCTTCCTGCTTGACTAAAACACTTGCCACACTGTTTACATTCATAAGGTTTTTCCCCACTGTGGACTGTTTGATGTGTCCTTAGATTTCCTGCTTGGCTAAAACACTTACCACACTGTTGACATTCATAAGGCGTTTTTCCAGTGTGGACCTTTTCCTGACTCCTTAAGTGTTCTGATTTGTTGAAACAGTTGCTGCCCTGTTTACATTGATAAACGTTTGTGCTAACCTTTTTATGCATTGATGGTTTTTCTGGAATTGTGTCAGGATTTGTTTTGTTTCTTATACGTTTTCTTACTGCTGAAATGAATAAAAAAGAAAAACATTACAGCCGATTTCACTGCTGTGTGTAGACCCGGGTTTTTCGAACATGATTCACCAGCTATGATTCGCCCAAGAGGTTACCAAGCACGATAGCTCGTTGAGATTCTTACATGTTAACTGATGTAATGTAAATAGCCATGAAAGCTTACCACGAAGATCTGAGGTGGCATATAATCTACCACCAACACATTTACGGAAGCTCCATAAAGGAAACATTGAGATGCCTTTTACGAGTACTAGATTTGTATCTAATATTCGAAAATTGTACAAACAGCAGGGAGACGTGAGCTGAAAGCGATGACAGTAGTTATTAAAACCAGTAGTGTAGACCACCCTGAAAGTACTAAATCCCCACATTTTTCCGAAAACCCCTGTCATTCAATTTTTAGTACCGAGTATTTTCAAACTCTGATTAAAACTGTGATATTGATTTCTATGATTTATATTGATTTTCATTTTAGAAAAATTTTTTTAAAACGGAAATAAACAACTCTTACACATGAAAACATTTTGTAAGAGTTGTTTCTACTTAACTAAGTTAAAAAAATTCTAAGAATTAAATAACTTAAATAACTTAAATAAATTCGTGAAATGTAATATTTGTTTGAAATGACTGAACTGTAAAAAATTATGACCTCACTCGCTCGCCTTCGGCTCGCTCGCTCGGGGGGTTTTCGGAAAAATGTGGGGATTTAGTACTATCAGGATCAGCTACACTACTGGTTTTAATAACTACTTGTTTCGTTGTTTCGTTGTTTAGATATAAGGTTTTTTAGTATTTGGTCAGTTAATTTTATTGACAGTGATTAACAAAGTCTTGAAATACAAACACTTGCAGTTTGTTTTGACTATGGTTAAATAATTAATGATTTTACAGAATTTTCTAGAGAATGCTGAAGCGTCAGTTCACTTATAAACTTTATAAGTAAACTTTACTCTAATCTTTATAAGTAAACTTTACTCTAATCTTTATAAGTAAACTTTATAAGTAAACTTTATGGGATTTTACCCAAATTATCTTAACAAAAGAAAGAATATTCCAGACGGGTTTTCCCCTCAAAATACTAAAGACAAAAGATTGCATACCAAATCTCACTAGCAACGGAGAAAGCTGAAAATGGATTTCAAGTTTAGTTTTCAAGTTCTGCGTTGCTAGTGAGATTTGGTATGCAATCTTTTGTCTTTTCTCATTAAAATTAATGATTCACAGGTAGAAGTAATAAAGATAAAAAACAAGCCTGGATTTAATTAATTTTTGTCTGTAGGGAGTGTAAATATTTTTGAAATTACGTTGTAGCGAAAATAAATAAAATTGAAATTTAAAAAAAATAATATTTACATATTATAAAAGGATGCCTTCAAAGGATTTAACTAATCTTTCAATCGAAGAATTAAAGAATATAAAAAGAGATAAACAAACTAAATTGAAAACAGAGTATTCTGAATATAAAACTCAAGAGAAAGAAAAATTGATTGATGAAATTATGGAAATAGAAAAACATAGAAAAGATATTAAAAATGCCAAATCAAAATTAAGAAAGAAAATGAAACCTAAACAAAAACCAAAGAAAATGAAACCTAAACAAAAACCAAAGAAAATTAAAACATTTGATGATTATTTTTTTGAATGTATAAAGAATAAAAAAATCCCAGAAGATACTCCAAAATATTTAAGAAAAGCTATTGAAAAAGCAGTGAGAGAATATCAAATTGGAATTAAACTTGAAAAATCTGCTCTTGATAATTTTACTGAGAAGTATGTTATTGAAGGAAAACCAAACATCTTTCCTAATGATTATTTAAAAGAAAAAGTCTCACAGTTAAAAGATTTTCTTAGAAATCATAGAAATATTAAAGTTAGATTTATATTAGTTTGTTTAATGGAAAGAGTGGAGTTTGAAAAAGATAAAATTAGACCTATATATATTAGAGATAAAGCTTATTTTAATTCTGAAACACATAATAATCTTGAAAGTACAGATGTTAAAGAGATTTTGTTTAAAATAATTAAAGAAATTCTTAATAAAGTTTTAATTTATCAAAGAAATGGTTCAGGTTGGTATTTTAAAGAGGTTTTATCATTAGAAATTCATACTATAGATTACAAACCTTTGAAAGGATCAACATATATTAAACTTCCTGATTTTATTTCAAAAAAGAAAGCGATAATTAACTTAGAAAATAGAAAAGATAACAAATGTTTCATGTGGTGTATTTTAAGACACCTACATCAACCTAAATATAGACATCCTCAAAGGATATCAGATTTAAAACAATATGAAAATGATCTTAATTTTAAAGGTATAGATTTTCCAGTAAAATTGACAGATATTAAAAAGTTTGAAAAACAAAATCCGAATCTTCCAGGAATAAATGTATTTTCAATTAATGAAAACAATAAATTTTATCCTTTAAGAATGAATGATAAAGATTGTAATAATTCAATAGATTTATTTCTTTATGAAGACTCTGGAAAATCACATTATACACTTATTAAAAATTTTTCAAGATTTATTAATTCACAAGTTAGTAAAAGTAATTATAAAAAATATTATTGTAAAAAATGTTTATCTTATTTTACAAAAGAGGAATTATTAGATAAACATATTAGCTATTGTTCTAATAATGAAACAGTTGCAGTAAAAATGCCTACTAAAAACTCATTTCTATTCTTTAAAAATTATAATAAAAAATTACCTTTACCATTTGTAGTTTATGCTGATTTTGAATGTTTCACAAAACCAATGGAAAACTGTGAACCAGATCCAAATAATTCTTTCACAAAAACATGAGCCTTGTGGATTTTGTCTTTATATTAAACCATTAGATAATATTGATATTCAAATAGAACCAAATCCATTAATTTACACAAAGAAAACAGAATATGAAGATATTTCTAAAATATTTGTGAAAAAGTTAGAATCAATTACTAAATCGTTGTATAAAAATTTTTACACCTCCCCAAAGAAAATGATATTTACAAATTCTAATAGACAAGATTTTATTAATTCATCTGTTTGCCATATTTGTGAACAACCATTTCAAAAAGAAGACCGAAAAGTTAGAGATCATTGTCATTTCTCTGGTGAATATAGAGGAACTGCTCATAGTAGTTGTAATCTTAATTGTAGAAAACCTTTAATACTTCCAGTAGTATTTCACAATCTTCAAGGATATGATTCTCATCTTTTTATAAAACAATTATCAAGATTAAAAGGAGATTTATCTTGTATTCCATCAACGGAAGAGAAATATATATCATTTTCAAAGAAAATTAAAGTTGATGAATACAAATCGAAAAAGACAAATGAAATAGTGTCATTAAATTTTGAAATTCGTTTTATTGATTCATTTAAATTTATGCAAACTTCTTTAGCAAATCTTGTTAAAAATTTACAATCAAATGATTTTCACTCAACAAAAAAAGTATATAATAATATTGAATTATTAATAAGAAAAGGAGTATATCCTTATGATTATGTAAATTCTTTAGAAAAATTTAAAGAAACACAATTACCTCCAAAAGAAGAATTCTATTCACAATTAAATAATGAAGACATATCTGATGAGGACTACAACCATGCACAAAACGTTTGGTCTCAATTTAAATGTAAAACTATTAAAGATTATCATGATTTATATCTTAAAACAGATGTATTACTTTTAGCTGATGTCTTTGAAAACTTTCGTAAGATATGCTTGAAACATTATAATTTAGATCCAGCTCATTATTATACATCACCTGGATTAGCTTGGGATGCTTGTCTTAAAGAAACGAAACAAAGACTTCAATTATTGCATGATTATGATATGTTAATGATGTTTGAAAAAGGAATTAGAGGTGGAATTACTCATATATCAAAAAGATATTCAGAAGCAAATAATAAATATATGAAAAATTATAATCCAAATGAAGAATCAAAATTTATTACTTATCTTGATGCTAATAATCTTTATGGTTGGTCAATGATTCAAAAACTTCCAACTCATGGTTTTAAATGGATGAAAAATCTTTCAAAAGAAAACGTAATTAAACTTTTGGAAAAGAAAATTACAAATCATGGTTATATATTTGAAGTAGATCTTGAATATCCAGAAAAATTATGGAAAGAACATAATGATTATCCACTTGCTACAGAGAAGTTAGATCTTGATTCCGTTGAGAAACTTGTTGGATCTTTTTACAATAAAAAGAATTATGTAATACATTATAGAAATCTTAGACAATGTCTTGAATTAGGACTTAGGCTTAAAAAAGTACACAGAGGAATATCATTTTATCAATCTGAATGGATGAAACCTTATATAGAAAAGAATACAGAATTAAGAAAACAATCAAAAAATTCCTTTGAGAAAGACTTTTTCAAATTAATGAATAATTCAGTTTTTGGTAAAACAATTGAAAATATTAGAAAAAGACAAAATGTAATACTTCTTGATAATGCTGAAAAAGGAAAGAAATTATCATCAAAACCTAATTTTAACCACTCAACAATATTTGATTCTAATTTAATTGCAGTTCATATGAAAAAGACAGAAATATATTTTAATAAACCGATTTATGTGGGTCAAGCTATTCTTGATTTGTCTAAATTTCATATGTATGATTTTCATTATAATTATATTAGAAAGAAATATGGAAATAAAGCTGAATTATTATTCACAGATACAGATTCATTAATGTATGAAATTAAAACAGATGATTTTTATCATGATATAAGAAAAGATATTAAAAAAAAGTTTGATACAAGTGATTATCCTGAAGATCATAAATCTGGAATTAAAATTGGAATTAATAAGAAAGTAATAGGTATGTTTAAAGATGAAGCTTGTGGAAAACAAATTACTCATTTTGTTGGTCTAAGACCTAAGCTTTATTCTTTTAAAGTTGAAGACATCGAAGACAACCTAGTAAAGAAATGTAAAGGAATTAAGAAGAATGTTATTAAAAGGGAAATAACATTTGAAGATTACAAGAAATGTTTATTCTCAGAAAAAGAAGAAATGAGAACAATGAATATAATCAGAAGTAAAGATCATCAAATTTACTCGATGAAAATGAATAAAGTAGCATTATCTGCAAATGATGATAAAAGACTGATTTGTAAAAATAAAATTAATACTTTAGCTTTGAGAAAATAAAAAAAATATTATAAAATAAAATGATTAATTTCACAAAAAAAGATATTTTATTAATATATTTAAGAAGACTATTTTCAATAGAAGATCTTGATGAAGAAAGAAGATATAAAATGTATAAGAGAGAAAGATTTTATATAAGAGAAAATTTAAAAAATTTAAAAAAAAATAAAAAAAAGAAAAAATAAAAGATTAAAAATGTATACAGAAGAAGAGATTAAATTATATTCTTCCATATTAAGATCTTATGAAAAAAGTAAAATCAAAAAAAAGAAAAAAAGAAATAAACCAATATATGAAAAATGCAAACATGAGAATAAAGAAATTATTGATTATGCTGAAGTTTGTTGTGATTGTGGTCTTCAAATTCAAAGAATATTAAATTATGATGTTAATATATCTGATTGGGAAAGATGTTGTTATAGAAAAAAATCAGTATATCAAAGAAAGTATTTTTTTAAGAAAAAGATCAATGAAATACAAAAAACTTTTGATATAAAAAATGATGATATTTCTAAGATTAATGAAATACTTTATAAAATTGATAATGCAAATTTAATTAAGAAAGTAAATACACAGTTTGAAAGAAAGAGAATCATTAATATTACTTTTATTATAAAAAAGATTTTAATTATTCTAGGTTATAGTAATGTTGATGAAATATTACCACTAAAACTTTCAGAAGAAACAAAAGCTTTTTATGAAGAATGGTGGGAATTAGTTAAAAAAGAAATTATAATATCATAATTTTAATTGAGTTTTGAAATTAAGTTGTAGCGGGGAAAAAAAAATTTATAATTTAAAAAAAAAAAATATTTATAAAAATAAAATGATGTCCTCGCAAAGCAAATCTAATAATACGCAATACAAAGCAATTCCCATATCTCTTTTTGGCATAAGATATGCTGATAAAATATTATATGGTAAAATGTTTATGATTGATCTTCATTTTTATAATATTTTTAGAAATTATCAAAAATATTTTGAGTTAATATCAAATGATCTTCTGCGAAAAATTAATTCAAATAAAAAATTAAAAATCGATGATATAAAGAAATATTTTCACAATATAATAAAACGTAAAGACAAACTAAAAAGAAGATATTTGAAAAGAATCAGAAGTGAAATAAAATATGTAAATGAAAATTTAATGAAAGACGAATATATAAAAAAAGTCAAATATAATGAATATGATTATGATGAAGACTATGATGATAAATTCATAATTTCTCATCATGAAAATTTAAAAAATTTTATACATTCTAATTATATAAGTTATGACAATATTAAAAGACTTTTGTTAAGACAAAAAAATATAGAGAAAAATTATACCATGAACAAGTTTTTGAAAATCAGCGTCAATTTTCTTTGAAAAAAGATAATGAAGAAATATATAAACAAATAAAGGAAATGATTAAAAAATTTGAAAGTTATTTTGTTTACGAAGAAGGAGTAGAAAGAATAAGTATGTTTGATTATATAAAAGAATGTATGGGTCTTAATTCTGATTCTGATTCTGATTCTGATTAAAATTATTAGCCTCAAATGAGGCTTTTTTTTATGCCGAAATTTATAATTTTTTTTTAAAAAAATTATTTAAAAAAATTTATTTATAATAAAATGACCACTACGCAATACAAAGCAATTCCAATCTCTCTTTATGGTTTTAAATATTATGATAAAATATTATATGGTAAAATGTTTATGATTGATAATCATTTTCATAATATTTATAGAAATTATCAAAGATTTATAGAAATAAGAGAGAAAGATAGTGATTATGATATCATAATGAAAGAATTTGAGAGAAAAAATCAAGAAAAGAAAAAAAAAATTATTGAAAAGAATAAGGAATGAAATTAATTTTATGGAAAAATATTTAATGAAAGAAGAATATAAAAAAAAGTTCTTTTTGAAATTGTAAATGAGAATATTTCTTTTCATTCTACAATTCATTATGATAATGAATATGAATTTATGTATATTTTAGATGGAATAGAATTCATGGTTTTAAATTATAAAAAGTTAAGAAATTTTATACGTTTTAATTTTGTAAAATATAGTGAAATTTTAAATTATGCTGCAATTTTAAAAAATTTTAATTTAACAAAAACAACTCTTGATAAAACATTTTATTTAAACGGATTAGAACAAGAAGAAATAGAAAATGAAATTATAGAAATTATTAAAAAATTTGAAGGTTATTTTGAAGAAATAAATTTAAAAAAAAAAAAAAAAATTTAAAAAAAAAATTTATATATAATAAAATGCAACTTACCAATTACGAAAACATTTCTAAAGAAAATCTTATTTTTCATGATGCTAAACAATATAAAGTCAAGAATTCTAAAATGAAATATCATCGTATGAAAATTGAAACAACTTATCCTAATGGTAAACAAGGTCCTCTTATAATTGAAACACCTTTACTTTTTAGTTTTGGTGTATCTGAAAGAAAGAATCAAGAATCACAAGAATTAGTTGGATATACAATTCCTGTTTGTTTATGGGAAAAAGATAAAGAACCAACAAAAGAAGAAAAAAAGTTTTTTAAAACATTAGAAAATATCCAACAACTTTGTTTTAATCATCTTGAAGATACAATTGGTGTTGAAGAATCTCAAAATTTATCTCAAATGTTATATTATAAAAAGAAAGAATATACTGATAAAAAAGGAAGAATAAAAAAAGTAAATGATGACAGTGTTTCACCAGTTTTATATGCAAAACTTATATATTCAGAAAAATCTAATAAAATTCTATCTTTGTTTAAAACAAAAGGAAATAAAAATGTTGATCCATTTGAATATCTTAATCAATATTGTAAAGTAAAATTAGCTTTAATAATTGAGAGTATTTATATTTCCAAATTAGTAAAATCTATTCAAGTTAAAGTTCATGAAGTTTATGTTAGACCATTAAAACCAAGAGAATCATTATTAATGATTAAAGAAGAAAGTGATGACGAAGTCGATGAAGAAAATGAAGAAGGTGATTCACAGGATTTGTTTTAAACTGAAATAAAGTATTAGCCCTTTTTAGGGCTTTTTTTATGTCGCTTGAAACAATTTTTAATACTACAATAGTATTAAAAATCTTTTAAATCACTCAAAGGAATCCACGAATTAAACTTGTCAGGATATCCACTCCATTTAACTAAAGCTAACTTTTTCTTGGTGTCTCGTTTCAATACTTTCTCAATTCTATATATTTCTTGTTTTGCTTTTTGTAATTCTTTTTCATAAAAAGATCCTTTTACTTCTTCATCCATTAAATCAACAATTTTATAGGTAATAGGTTTTGTATTTAATATTTCATTAACCACAAATATTTCCTCTGTCCAGTTTGGAGTATATCCTTTATCAAATACAGGTCTCTTATATTTTGATATACGAACGAAATCTCCAACCTTAAATTTTATTTTTCCAGGTTTCAAATAAATTAAATCTGAATATAAATTAGCATAAACTTTTTCTTCGTTTTCTTTTTTACTAGCTTGAATTGGAGTCATTTTAATACTAGAATGTCTTGTTTTATTATAATCATTAACTAATTTATCAAGGATGTTCCAATAAACAGTATTGTTATTTACACTGAACATCTTAAACATTCTGGTTTTCATTGTTTTATTCCATCTCTCAACAATGCTTGATTTCTCTTCATTCTCTGTATGATATAATTTGATTTTATTCTTTTCAAGGAGGTCCTTAAAATGTTTACTGATAAATTCAGAACCTTTATCTGTCCAAAGCATTTTTGGTTTACGTTTACTTTTTTTAAATATATCATCAAATGCTTTACTAACACTTTCAGTCTTTTTGTTTTTCAATGGTTCAATCCATCCATATTTACTAAAAATATCTATTACCATCAGTAAATAATTTATTCCTTTATTCCATTTACTAAACTTTTGCATTTCAACCAAATCTGCAGCCCAGATTTCATCAATCCCATTTGATATTACAGTTCTCTTTGAAAAATTTCTAGTGATTGGTTTATGTAATTCATCGGCTAATTGTTGAGTCCAATCACTATTATTACTCAACGCCGCTTTACGTTTTTTGTCTTCTTTGGTAAACCCAAACCAAGTTTCTGTTTAGTATTTATAATAAATCTCGCTGTTTGACCCCATTTCGGTATTTCACCGTATGGAATCAGATCTAAAGATTTAACCATTTGTCTATCACATTCATTCTTATTTTTTCCCATATCATAACATATATCATGATAAGCAGCAATTTCATCTACTTTATTATATGGTTTAACCATCCATTCTAATACTTCACCTGTTTCAGGATCATATCTTAATTGTTCATTCAAAGGGTTATACGGTCCCATATACTTGTATTCTCCAGGAGTCCAACCACCTTTTGGTTTTGGCAATTTTCCAATGAGTTTATGAATATCTACACTACCTCCTTGAAGGTCTAAATCTTTTCTATTTGTTTTATATTTTAATTTTGGTCTTATTTTTGTTGATATTTCATCCAATGCTTTACTACCAACATCTTGAATCATTGGAGTTAATTTATTTAATCCATAATTAATTGCTTTTTTCTGTAAGTTTTTATTTCTCATAGCTTCAGATATACCATATCGACCCATTTCTACTGTTTTTTTACCTAACCAAGGTAAAGCATGAGTTAAACCTGTTAATGCTAATTCACCCAAGCCTTCTCCTTCTGATGTTTTGAGAGGAGATGTTTGTGAAGAAGAAGGCTGAATTAGTTTCCCTGTTTCTTAACAAATCGTGTTTTTTTTATTCCACAAGAAGCACAAGTACACCAATACATTTTTCTTCCATTTTTAGCAGTTTGATAACCTTCTGGTTTCACACATTCTGTTTGTTTTTTTTCTTTCACACAATAAGATTTCATTTTATTATATATTTAGATAAAAAAATTAACTTTTACACTTTTTATATAATTCATTAAATAAAAAAGAATGACGAATTATTTTCCATACAAATTAAAATTATCTGAATCTCAATTAAAAAAATTAGCAAAAGCTTATAAGGATAGATCAGAGATTACTTTAAGAATTACTAAAAATAATTTAGTTGGATCAGATGAATTAATGTTGACAAAAACACAAATTAATAAACTTAATAAAGCTAAAACTAATGGAGTTGGTTCTGATATTAAAATAACAAAAACACAAATTAGAAAAGTAGTAAAAGAAGGTGGAAGTTTGTTTGGATCTCTTATTTCAATAGGTTCAAAAGTTCTTCCAATGGCTGCAAAAGCAGCTAGTAAAGCAGCTCCAGCACTTGCTCAGGGTGCTTTATCAGCTTTAGGATCACTTGGAATTGATAAAATTTTTGGTAAAGGAATTAATATTCCATCTGAATATTTATCTAAATTGATGAGTCTTAAAAAAGAATTAACAAAAAAACAAATTGATGATTTAAATAAAGCTAAACAAAAAGGTGGAGCATTATATTTTAAACCAACACAAAGACAAAATGAAGGAGGATTTTTAGGAACTCTAGCTGCAATTGGTATTCCTATGGCTATAGAATTAGCATCAAAAATATTTGGAAAAGGATTACAAGTTCCAAGAACAGGAAAAGGAAAAGGAAAAGGATTACAAGTACCAATAGCAGGAAAAGGAAAAGGAAAAGGATTACAAGTAAGTGCTAGACCAGGAATGATACCTTATCAACCACCTCCATTTTTTGGAACATGGGAACAACAAGGGAAAGGTAAAAAAAAAAAAGGACAAGGATTATTACTAGGACCAAACAGTCCATTCAACCAAATTCCAGTATTAGGAGCAATACTTTAAAACCTATTTTCAAAGATATACCTCTAAGTAATTTTGATCTTTTAGAATATATAGATTATCTTAAGATACCAAATTTTAAAGGAATTTTTTCTAGAGACTCAATTGATCATTTTCATGAAAAAGGATGTTGTATTATTAATCTTGATGATAAAGTAGGACAAGGAACTCATTGGGTTGCAGAATTCATAAAACCACCTTATATTTTTTATTTTGATTCTTTTTCACTTCCACCACCATTAGAAATTATAGATCATGCAAAAAGATTAAATCTAGGTTTTATTTATAATAAAGGTTATCCAATTCAAGATATCTATTCTGTTAGATGTGGTTATTACTGTTTATATTTTCTTGATAATATTTATAAGAAATCTTTTTACAACCTTTTAAAAGTTTTTAAAATTAATGATCAACAATATAATGAAAAGTTTATAAAAAATTATTTTATATAAGTTATTAAATAAAATGATTCAGAATAGAGTATTAGTTTTTAAAAGTCTTGATGCTAAAAAACAAAATCCATCAAATAAACCAGGTAATTTTACTTTAAAATTTACTCCTGAATTGAAATTGGATCCAAACACTACTTATTATTTAGCATTAGACCATCTTTCTATGACTGCTAGTTGGCATAATATTAGACCCGAGTATCAAAACAATGAATTGAAAATATCAAAAGATAAAGGTAAAACTTATATAACAATTGTATTTCCATCAGGTATTTATGATTATCAAGATATAAATACTCTTATTCAAAAAAGAATTGGTAAACTTGGAAATACAGAAAATTATGGTATTAATATACTTTTTGATCTTACAACATATAAAGTATTTATTGCACTAAATGAAAATTATTACATTGATTTTTCCAATAGTGGTAATTTTGGTAAATTATTAGGATTTGAAAAAAAAGTTTTAAAGAAAAGTGCATATGGAAAGAATTTTCCTAATATTAGTAATGATATTGATAATTTATATATTAGAACTAGTTTATTATCTGATAGTATTATCTCAGGAAAACGATCAAATGTATTATACACATTTTCAACTAATACAAAAACAAGATCATTACCATTTGAAATTCAACCTATAAATTACTTATGGAATAGAATGAATAGAAATGAAATTTTTGAAGTTCAATTTTATATTACAGATGACCAAGATAGAGAAGTTGATTTGAATGATATTGATATAAGTTTAACTGTTGTTATTGGTGAAAGAAAATAATAAATTGTATAAATAAAAAAATGGAAAGACGAATAAGAAATTATGATACTGGTGAAGATTATTATACAGATACAGAGACAAAAGGTGGTGGTGTTTTTGATGTATTGAGTAATATTGGAGCTAAACTTACTGGAAAAACTGCATCTAAACTTGCTTCAAAAGCAGCAGAAAAATTAGTAGAAAAAGGTTCTGAAAAGATTGGTGAGAAAACTGGACAATTAATTGGTGAAACGATTTATGATAAATTTAAACCTAAACCTAAATCATCAAAAAAGAAAGAGAAGAAACTTGAAATTGAAACTATACCAGAAGAACTTATTCCTGAATTTCAAGATTATGTAATACCACAAAAAGAAAATATAAATCCACCGAAAGAAGATAAAGGTGAAAAAATTGTTAAACTTTTACAAAAAAATAATGATAAATATTCTTATGTCAAAGATGTTTATAAAGATCTTCTTTAAAAAAAATTTTTATATAATCTTAAAATAAAATGAATGGAAATTTTAGAAGCCCGAATTTAGTAAAGAGATATGAATATACATATTATGATTTGGAAACACCATTGAATGCTAATGTTCCAAATAATGCTAGACAAGTAAAGGATAATTATAGATTCACAGTTGATAATTCATCAGAAGCTAATCCAATTGATTGGTATAATGCTTATTTAGAAGTTAAGTTTAAACTTGTAACTTTTGCTAATAGTGGAACCGGAATAACAGCAGGAACTGGTGCTACTAATACATTTTGTACCACAACTAATGGTCATACTTTCATTAATGAAATCCAAGTTGAATGTAATGGAATAACTGTATATAATAATTCAAGAGCTAATGAAACATCAAATGTTTTATCTCTTTTGAAATATACTAAAAGTTATGCAGATACAGTTGGGAAAGATCAATTTTTCTATTTAGATACAAGTACAGGAACTGCAGAACCACGACCAACACAAGCATTATATAATAAAGGGTTTGGTGAACGGAAAAAATTAACAGATGGTGCAAGTGAAACTGTTTTTTCAATTCCTCTGAATTTATATAGTTATTTTGCAGCTTTTAAAAATAATCTTCATCCTAATATTAAAATGAATATTTTATTAAAACTAGAAGATGATACTAAAATTGTTTTTAGGGATGGTACTGATGCTCCAGATTCAAAAGTCATTATCACTAATTTTCGTTTATGGTGCCCGAAAATTATGTTTAATGGAGAAGGAATGAAGTTGTATCTTGATAATTATTTAAAACCAAAAAAGTGGACTTACTTGAGAGAACATAGTGAAATATTACAATCTGGAGCTGTAAATAGTTACTTCAGAATAACTACAGGAATTAGAAGACCACGACATGTATTCATTTGGGCTGTTCCCTCATTAAGTTATACTGTACAAACAGCAAATATATTTACTTGGAATATTTTTGGAATTGGTGGAAATCGAAATTTTACTAGAGCACAATTAGAAGTAAATAATAGTATATACTATCCCCAATTGGAAATGACATCAAAAGAGGAATCGAGACTTTATCGCACATTAATGTCATATTCTTCAGCTTATAATGATTTACTAAGTGGACCAATAATTGATAGAACAAATTTCAAAAATCTTTTTGGGATGTTATATTTTGATCTTAGAAATCAAGAAGAAGATGTTAAAGATGGTGTTGTATCACTAACTTTTAGATATGAGTTAAATGATACTCCAGCAGGAAATTATACATTGAATGCTTTGGTTTTACACGAAAAAGAAATTGAATTATACACTTCATCTGGAAAAATGCTTATAAAAGCATAAAGTTATATAATCTTTTTTTGATTTTAATACTAATTGAAGTATTAAAATCTAAGATTTTACCCATTTATTATACATTTTTTCATGTAATTTTTTATCAATAGCTTCTATTCTTAATAATTCATCATTAATTTGTGAAATATCATTTCTTATAACTGGTGAATTATTCCCAGCAGCTATTGAACCAATTAATACTTTTAATCTATCTGTTAATTCTTTTGGATCTTGATAATACATAACACTTGATCCAACCATTTTAGATTTTCCTGATGATTTATGAGGTGGCATATTACTTAGCATATTTAAATCATTAAAGATTTTTACAGCATTCATTGAATATTTTGTTTTAGGATTGTATCTCTTTGTTAATAGAGATATAAGAGATTTATCAGCATCTGCTTCATAGATTAATTTACCACCACGATAAGCATTCAGTTTTAAATTTTTCATTAAGTTTGGTAAATCAATCATTAATCCACCATATTGATTATTTTGAATTTTATAAGCATTTCTTCTTGGTTGTTTATATCTTCTTTTTCCCAAACCTTGACCTTTTTTAGGTGTAAGGACTGCTCCATTTTTTGCTTTAATTAAAAGATCAAGTTTATCTCTATATTTGTTAAATGATTCTGCTTCTTTTTCTAATTTTTCTAATTTTTCTTTTTCTTCTTTACTTATTTTACCTTTTTTAGTTTTTTTACTTGATATTACTGTTCGTGGTTGTGTATTTTTATCTTTTCTCTTAATTTTATAATCTATTTCTTTCACTTCTTGAATTTCTTCTTTTGATAAACTTAAAAGTTCATTTAAAGGTTTTAATCCATATTTTTCAAAAATTTCTTTATCTTCATCAGAAATTCCTTTATCAATATCAATATCAAATACTAATGGTGGTTTTTTTGCAATTGCTAATTGTTCTTCATCTGGTATTTCAGTATCTAATAATGATTTTGATGTAGAAGGTTTATCTTCTATTTCCATAAGATTTTTTCCAGTAGCTAATGTTAATTGATTTAAACCACTAGTAATAGCTAATTGATTTTCTTTCAACTGTTCAATCATTTTATCCTGTTTTTCATCTGTCTTCTTCTGTTGTTCAACCAACGTTTCTTTTAATGGTTCTCTTAATGTCTTAAAATATTCACTCATAACAACATCACGGACTTGACCTTTGTCTTTCACTTCATTTTTAGCTTTAGTAACAGCTTTAGATATTTTATATCCTTTATATTCTGATTCTGCATATTTTTTGATATTTTCTAAATTCATTTTTATTATAAGATTATATAATTATTTGTAAAAATAACATTTAATTTTATTCAAATTATCTAGCATTATAATAAAAAAAGTATGAAAATCCCAAATTATGATTTGAATCAAAAAACAAAGTCTAAAAAACTATGTAATTTCTTAGATGAAGATTTCAGAATGCTTATTGCTGGTCAAACCCGTTGTGGGAAAACAAATACTCTAATGCATATGATAAGATCCCCATTAGTTTACTATGATAAAATTTATTATTATGGTCCTAATCATAATCAAGAAAAATTACAAGACCTTAAAAAAATAATGTCTAGAATTAGTGAAAAAGTTGGATATGATGTTTTAGAATTTCCAGAAGATATAATGGAAACAACAGAATATCCAGAAGATAATAGAAAAATTGTTGTATTTGACGATCTTGTTAATGCTACAGATGAAATTCAGAAAAAAATAGCAAATCATTATACTGATGGAAGACATCATGGAATTAGTCCTATTTATCTAAGTCAGAGTTATTATGATGTACCCTCAAAATTAAGATTAAATTGTTCTCATATGATATTATATCCACCAGTTTCTAAAAATCATTTGAATCTTATTGCAAAAGAAAATTTGATTGATCCAAATCTTTTTAATAAACTTAGACCTTATGAATTCTTGTTTTTAGATAAAGAACAAAAATCAGTTACTAAGAATTTTGATGAAAAAATATAATTATAAAATAAAAATGGGAATATTTAATAATATCAATCAATATACTAATATTGATATCAACGAATATATTAGACAGATTAGTCAAGAAATACATGCAAACACAGGAATTAAATTAGATGCTGATAATAATTACGATATTGAACAAAAACGATTAGTAAATCTTGGAGAAGGTATTAATTCTTCTGATGCTATAACTAAACATCAACTTGATACTGGGTTAGCAACAAAACCAAATCCTACTGATGTTATTCTTGTTAGTGGCACAAATCATATGACTGGTCATCTTGATTTAGGAGGAAATAATATAATTCGTCCTGGAGGAATTGATATGAATCGAAAATTAATTACAAATATGGATACAGATATAAATAATGATTTAGCAGGTGTAAATGTGATTACTTTGAAGAGATATCATCCTGATGCACCTCCTCATACTCATGAAGTTACTAAAAATATAGATATGAAAAATCTTTTTAATGTTGTACAAAGTAAACCTCAAAATTATAACTATTTAGATAAAAATCAAAATAATTTAATTTCTTATAATGATGCAAATAATATATTCTTAAATCGTAAAGAAGAAAATCCAATGGAAGATCATCTTGATATGAATTATCATTCTATAACAAATATTCAAACAGCAGGTGATAATGATGCTTTTTCTTTGTTTTATGGGAAAAGTATTTTTTTAACATTAAATGGAGGTAGATATTATGATGCAAAAAATACAAGAATAATAAATTTAACAACTCCAAGAGGTGATAAAGATGCAGCTAATAAAGAATATGTTGATGGAAGAATTAGTGGTATTCCTCATACGCAAAATATAAGTGCAAATATTGATTTGAAAGAACTTTATAATGTTATTCAAAGTAAACAACAAAATTTTAGTTATTTAACACAAAATTATAACAATTTAGTTTCTTATAATGATGTAAAGAATATTTTCTTATCACGTAAAGAAGTCTCTCCAATGGAAAATGATATTGATATAAATAATCATAGAATATTTAATTTATCAAAATTACCTACGTTTGATCATGAAGTTACCAATAAACAATATGTAGATACTAAATTAAGTAATCCTGCAGATAAAGATTTAGATATGAATAAAAAAAAGATTATAAATTTAGAAGTTCCCACACATTATACACATGCGGCTAATAAACAATATGTAGATCAAGAAACTGTAAAAATAAATAGTCAAATACATCAATTAGATCTTCATAAATTAAGTAATCCTACAAATGTTAATCTTAATATGAATGATAAAAAGATTACTAATTTAGCAACTCCAGATTCAAGTGAAAAAAATTCTGCAGTAAATGTTTCATATTTAGAAAATTATGTAAATAAATCTCATATCTCAGCATCCTCTCATCCAAAAGATGAATTCAGATATTTAATGGAAGATGTTAATGAAAGTTCATCAGAAAGTAATATTACTGTAACTGGATTTACTAATTTAAATAAAAGTCCACATATTTTTAACAAAAAAGTTTATGATATGCTTCTTGACATTAATTTTGATTATAAATATATTTCCAGATTAGGTTTTAATATGTATAAATTACCAGAAGGAGAATATACAATTTGCATTGAGTTTATTCCTGTCACAATGCAAAATGTTAGTGTTAATGTTGTTTCGACAAGTTTGAATATTACTCAACAATCAACAAAAATTTTTCAAAAAGAAGGATATAGCAGATCCATAATTCATATACATAAATGGCAAATTTCCCCACCTGAATATATAATGGTTGATTTAAAATGTGATGGATCAAAATCATCACCAATAGTAAAAGCACCTGCTTATTTGATTATTTATGGTGTAAAAAATTATGTTAATGATGTTGAGTCAAGTGTTTATGATTCTCCTTATATTTTTGAAAATCAGAAAATGGTGATGGAAACAGATATTAATATGAATAATCATGATATTAGTATTAAAAATCCAACAAAAGACGATCAACCTGTTAGTTTAGCTTTTTTGAAATCATTAAGATCTTATTTTTTTATAACTGCTTATTTTGATAAATCAAAATCAAATAACCATCTATTTTTCAATTCAATATCAACTTCTTTATATATACCATTCAATTGTAAATTGGAATCAATAGATTGTTTCTTTACTGAATTACATATTTCAAGTCGATATTTTTATATAACATTGAAAGTAACTGATAGTAGAAATTCAAAAACTTTATCTTCAATTAATGGAAATGATCATCAATATTTTAGAAATATCAATTTTCCATTAACTCGAACAAGTCATTTTTGGATTGCGATTAATAAAAGGGGAACTGATCAAATTGTAAATGTTAACCAAATTACATTTACTCTTGTATTCAGTAAAAGTTTATTATAATCATTATAAATAAAAATGTCAATCACAAAAATAAAATCATTAAGAAATAAAAAAGAACAAAAAGATATATTTGAATTCAATCATATTTCTTCAACTTTAGATCTTGAGAAAATCCAACAAATAAAAGATTTATACTCTTTTTATCATAAAAAAACATGGATATACAAAAAAAGTCAAAGTAAATACAAAAAAATAAATTATATTATGAATATTTCGTCTGTGTTACTAGCTTCAGTTGGTGTAATAACAGGTGGAATAACCTTAAACCCTATTATTTTAAGTGTTTTAACTGGAGCTGGAATAATATTAAAAACATATCATGAAATGAAAAATTACAAAGGTAAATTAGATATGGTTAAATTTGGATTTACAACTTATGAAAAAGTGTTGACTAATTTACGAACAGCAATGAGAGGTGGTGAATTCGATTATCAGAAATTTATATCTGATATGAAACTTTTAGATCAAGAAATGATAGAATTAACACCTACTTCATCGAAGATTGAAAAGAAATACATTAAAAAGTTTAAGACGTAAGAAATCAAATAAATCCAGGCTTGTTTGTATTTCACGCTGTTATTTTAATTAGATATTTTCATAAACTGAAAGCAGGTGTTAAAATATTTAATACACAAAACTGAAACCAAACTGAAATAAAACTGATAAATTTTACAATTTGGATTTCAATTTGTTTCACAATTTGGTTTCAGTTTTGTTTCAGTTTTGATTGGTTTAAAAAGGGGAAAACCCCTTCTAAAATATTCATGTGTAAAATCATTAATTATTTAACCATAGTCAAAACAAACTGCAAGTGTTTGTATTTCAAGACTTTGTTAATCACTGTCAATAAAATTAACTGACCAAATACTAAAAAACCTTATATCTAAACAACGAAACAACGAAACAAGTAGTTATTAAAACCAGTAGTGTAGCTGATCCTGATAGTACTAAATCCCCACATTTTTCCGAAAACCCCCCGAGCGAGCGAGCCGAAGGCGAGCGAGTGAGGTCATAATTTTTTACAGTTCAGTCATTTCAAACAAATATTACATTTCACGAATTTATTTAAGTTATTTAAGTTATTTAATTCTTAGAATTTTTTTAACTTAGTTAAGTAGAAACAACTCTTACAAAATGTTTTCATGTGTAAGAGTTGTTTATTTCCGTTTTAAAAAAATTTTTCTAAAATGAAAATCAATATAAATCATAGAAATCAATATCACAGTTTTAATCAGAGTTTGAAAATACTCGGTACTAAAAATTGAATGACAGGGGTTTTCGGAAAAATGTGGGGATTTAGTACTTTCAGGGTGGTCTACACTACTGGTTTTAATAACTACTGATGACAAGGACGACAAAGAATCCTGTCACGTAAGCTTACACTTGACCATTGCATCCAGAATTTTGTTTTCCCTAGCTGTATCAATAGCATTGTTTATAATATCTACGAGTCTGCACAGCTTAACATGTCACTACAAATTATTTTCATACAAACTTATGTGACAGGATTCTTTGCCGCTTTCGTCGCTTTCGGCTCATGTCTCCCTGCTGTTTGTACAATTTTTTAATTTTGATACAAATCTGGTACTCGTAAAATGGCAACTCGATGTTTCCTTTATGTTGCTTCCGTAAATGTGTTGGTGGCAGATTATACGCCACCTCAGATCTTTGTGGTAAGCTTTCATGGCCTATTTCCATTACATTAGTTAACATGTAAGAATCTCAACAAGCTATCGTGCTTGGTAACCTCTTGGGCGAATCATGACGGGCAAATCATAACCGGCACAGGTGATGGGTAAAATTAGGGTGACAGGGTCGCGCCGCTAGGGAACCCTCCAGGGACCAGGAGTAGAGTGCCCTCCTGGGGGGAGAGCAGATCAGGTGGTACTGGGGGTAGCCACCCTGGACGAGGTCCGGATCTGTCTCCAGTAGGGTAAGGCCCATATAGTCCACGGAACTAGGGAACCAGGAGAGGGGTGCCCTCCTGGGGGGAGTACAGATCAGGTGGGACTGTGGGTACCCACCCAGGAGAGGGGTGCCCTCTTGGGGGGAGTACAGATCAGGTGGGACTTTGGGTACCCACTCTGGAATGGACATTTCTCCAGACCTGTCTCCAGGGGCTAAGCCTTACTGTGGGGTAAAGTGCAGCCAAGGGTTGCACTTTCCTGCCGCCATATTTGTTAATAAACAATTCTGCTACAAAAAACCTTGTGGCTGGTAAACTTAAAAAGACAAAGGTACCAGTCATGGGAGGGTGGGGGGAGAATATTGATGCTCAGCGCAAAGCGATGGAAGAATGACTGAGTGGGGCATGTGCTATTACAATATAGGTAATAGCACGAGGGAAAAATTATAACAGAACTGACTGGGACCTTTGTATGATAACATCTTACAAAGATTGCCTTACATTGGACTTTGCCTTGAAACTGATAGACACATTGTGAATGAAGCGACTAAATCAATATCAGGCTTGACCTTGGCATTGAGAAATTACAGAAAATAAGCTTGGACTTGGGCCTTGAAAGACTATGGAGAAGTACAGAAATTGTTGTACCCTGTGAGATTTGTGTGACAATAGGCCATACAATTAACAAATGGACTATGGAATAAAATGTTACATGCTGACAGTGAGTGGCTTAGTTCAACTGTCTCAGGTCTCATTAACATCAGTTTATCCAATGATTGACTTGAACTTAACATGCATATATGATCAAATGTGCTTTACATTTTTCAATCAAGTTTAAAAAAAAAATAACAATCATAGATAATAGTGCTACAATAATTACATGTAAGTATAAGGTAATGCCAATGAAACTAATAATAATCTGGTAAAAAGGTAAGAACTATTTACAATATTTATAAAATAATAATGTAATAAAACTATTTTCAATTAATATATCAGGGAATTGAACGTTACACATAAGAGGCTTCTCTAAAATGGTGGGTTTTTAGCAGTGACTTAACAGTACTAAAATTTTCCTGATTTCTTATTAAAACACGAAGACTGTTCCATACTTTTGCAGAGGCATTAGAGAATGCTCTGTCTCTTTACATTAACTATAGACCAGAGGTATTCAGGCGCATGTCCATGTATACATTTAAAAGCGAGCAATTAACATGTTATAATCCAGCTTATAATGTAAAGGCGTATGTGATATTTGTCATTTTGCAGCACTGGTTGCACCACCTCACTCCAGGACGATAGGTTGGTACATGTACACTGGATCCAATTCAGTCAAACAGTGGAAAACATTTTTCCAGGATATTTATACCGTGAAGTTGTTTTGTATTGGAATTCAAAGCCAGCTAATTCTTCCTGAATTCATGTATTTGACACTTTCTCTTTGAAAAGTGTAACTTACAAATTCAAAGAAACAATACACTAGTGTACCAGTCAATTCCAAGACTGCCCCTCCCCCCCCCCCCCCGGGCATACCTCGGGCATTTGACGAGAGGTTAGCTCCACATAGTGGGGCATTTGATGTGAAACGAGGCCCGACGGGGCGGGCATTTGACTTCAACAAAAACGTTGGTCAGCAGTCGCAAAGTAAAAGATTTCTTAATCCATTCTTTCCAGTTACATTTAGTATTTCAAAACATATGTTCAGAAGTTGCAATATCGTTCTATTTTTTTGGCTGAAACTAAATCTAGCTAAGAGATATATAAACAACAGACAACAGCACAAGCAAAGATTGCAAGATATTTAAAGTGAACATGAAAGATAATATATGATTTATATGTTGGTCGAATTCAAAACTGTAATAGCGGCATGCATCTTACAGCGTACGCGATCTCACCTCGAAAACAATCCGAACAGCACCAGCTTATAGATTTGTCTTGGCAAGTCTACAAAATAATGTTAAAGAAAAACATCCAGATCGGCTAAAAATTGTTTTGACTTCGCAAATAGCGTTTAAGAACAACTTCAGACTTTACATACAGGTTTCGTTGGCACCGAAGTTTTTTTTTTTCTTTTTTTTTTAAAGTTTGCAATTTGGTTGGCAAACTGACAAATGTAATTGACAACTTCGCAACATAGTATCAAATTTCGCAACGAACTTGGCAACTGGCGGGGCCAAATCCACTGTAACTAGTTACTTTAATCCCTCCTTGCCCGGACGGTGGGGCATTTGACGCTCTGTGAAGCCTTGCATGGTGGGGCATTTGACAATTGTTTTTTAAAAAAGTCAAATGCCCGGGGGGTTTGCCGGGGGGGGGGGGGGGGGATGGGCAGTCTTGGAATTGACTGGTACATAAATCTGGAGTGCAAAAAAATCCGTGATCAGTTTTTAGAAAACCTTGATTTCTCAATACATTTTCTGTAATTCAACAGCATCAAAATTACAGAAAATGTATGGGAACATTTAGGTTTTCCAAAAACTGATCTTGGATTATTTTGCACTCCAGGTTCAGTTTATTGTGTCTTTGAATTCACAAGTTATACTTTTGAAAGAGAAAGCGTCAAATACAGCAATTCAGGAAGAATTGGATGGCTTTGAATTCCAATACAAATCTTTGAATTTTCCGCCATTTTGCCAGATTACCCTTGATGCAAGTATGAGTGGGTCTATGTATTTAGTGCCTCGTTTGGCTCTGCAGTGGATTAAAGAACGAGAAATAAATGATATACTCGCTAAGGTAAGATCAGGTATTGGGTCGTGTGTATTTGGTGGCTCGTTTGGCTCGGCAGTGGAGAGCCCCGTGGAGAACAAACGAGCTTGGTAAACGGTAAAACGCGGCCCTGTATTCTGTAGTTTAGCCACGCAGGAACCGAATGCTTGTTTATCTAAAACTATACTGAATAGATAATCTCACCTTCAGCAGAGGAAACCTTGGCGCTTTTCTGAATCGAAAACCAACACTGTTCGTCATGATGCGACCGCGGCTTCACTTCAAACAAAATACTAGAACTCAGTCTATTTCCGACAACACCATATTTGGAAAGAATGGACCGGACTCACAGAATACATGGATTTGGGAGTCAGTAAAACTGCCATTTTCAAACTGTGTTTGTCAGGAGAAAAAAAATCCGATATCGTATGTCAAATAATTTCTCCAAAAAAAGGGTTTTTTTGTTTAATTTTAAGAGATGCGGTAGCGCGTTGTATTGTATTTGTTGTTCCGATATAAAGGCGGAATTAAGTTGTTGCTGAGGTGTGCGTGACCGCAGCAAACTTCAAGAAAAAACACCCTCTGGCATTTATAAATGTAAACTGTAAACATTCACGCTGCCTCGCCTGCCCATTCACACAAGAAGGTCAAAATAAATACACTTTCTCTGCAACAAAGGAAGAACGACATATCAATGACACTTTAAATTGTAAATCTAAAAACTTAATCTACTTATTAATAATTGAATGTAAAAAAACAAAATGCGCTAAACAGTACATTGGGGAAACCAAACGCCAACTGAATGGACGCTTTGGGGAACATCGCCGCTCCATCCTCAAACACCACCATCTTATCAATCCTACTCCTGTTTCAATGCATTTTAACCAACCTGGCCATTCTATCAACAACATCCTCCTCATTCCCTTGTCCACAACAACTGCGACTCAGTCAGAAAGGCACGCGAGGCCCATCTTATAGATAAAGCGATGACACTTGATCCTCATGGTATAAATAGACGTAATGAACTTAATTTGTGACATTTAGCTTATTTCTTACCAATCATTTTCTGTTATTCTGTTGTATATCATATTTCAAATGATTTATATGTAACGGTCATTTTATTTCTGTATTCATCTTTGTTTTTTAGTCCCCGTAGAAGGTTTGTTTTACAGACAGAAATATTGGGCAAACATATTCAACTGTTTGATTTTTTAATTTCACTTGTCTCTATCTTTTCTTCTTGCCGTAAGGATCAGTTTGCCGTTTTTACCGTTACTTAACCATACCACGCAGCCAGAACTTACATGCCTTTATTATAGCTGCTTAAATTCAGCAAACTCTTTCCTTTCTTTATTAATAGTTATTGGAAACGTGCGGGACCGGTATTTTCCACAGACCCCGAGATCCCGGGATAAACCCCGTGTTTTCCACAGACCCCGAGACCCCGTGTTTTCCACAGACCCCGAGACCCCGTGTTTTCCACAGACCCCGAGACCCCGTGTTTTCCACAGACCCTGAGACCCCGGGACCCCGTGTTTTCCACAGATCCCGAGACCCCGGGACCCCGGCCCCGTGTTTTCCACCAAACGGTATTACAATACTAACTATAGTGTAGTTGGTGTTGTAATAATTTACCTGAAAAATCGAGGAACATCATATTTGTTGACAGTTTCCCATCTTACTACAGATTACGACATAATCGTTACAATATCTACAAGCAAAATGTTTCATGCTTTGTCAGTGTCAGACAATTCAAAGGTTTCTTTGGCATTTCAAAAACAAACATCCCTCTTCTCTTTTCGTTTTTACTGGTCCACACGGCTAAGAAATAAAGTTAGGTTACGAGCAGTACCTTTTTAATCTCTGGTCGAACGAGGGCAACACGCGAGCGAGCGAGCAAGCGAGCGATAAAACCGCACGCGTACCGTGTCTTCTCGCGACAACTGCCAGCTCGCTTGAATCGCTCATTTGAATAATCATGAGAGAAAAGAGGAACTTACCATAAATGGATTTCCCATGGACATACGTATCATTGCTATACTTGGCATTTGCAGCTTTTGCTTATTTATACCACTACTTGATTTGCGCAATTCACTTGACGCCAATCAGCCATCATAGAACTTTGCAGGGGTAATTTTTTGCATACAGTCATAGGTGTACAAGGGGGAGGGGCTGGGGAGCTGCAGGCTCCTCACCCCCCTCCCTCAGTCGTAAAATAATATAGTAATATTCGGGCAAAACTGGTCGACCAGTCGAGCACCACAGACACATTAAAATTACTGAATTAATTTGTTATTCAATGTCTTAATTTATTTGTTTTATTTCATAACTCACATTACATTATTCACTTGACTTTCTGACCGAGCTCTTAACAACATCAATCATGACATTTATGTGATAGCTCCATTAAGGTGGCTCGACTGGGTTTTTGAGTGACGATACCTTTTAACTTTGAGAAACTTGTGTACCACCATAAACAATCCAGCGGAAAATCGATCGCCACAGCTGTACTAGTGAAAGATTAAAGTTTCAGATGGGGTAAGTTTTATGAAAATCGGAGTTGCCATTGCAACGCAATGACGTCATCTCCCATTTTACGTAAGACAGTATTTCTTGTGCATGTACGACCTGACGTACTTGTCATAAGGTCTTCAAAATTTTACAAATTTCTATGGATGCGTTTTCGAGAAAATTCAGTCGAGTAAAATTTTAAGGCGACTCTCTCGAAATGCAAAATGCGCGCATCTGTGACCTGGATGCAAATTCTTGTATTGACGTCACAGCGGACTATTTCCGGTCTTTCTTCTTGCGCGGTTTTGTGACCCACCGGAAGTGAAATTTCACGTTTTTAGACGGCTACAACGCAGAGAAGGAAAATCAATATCCAAATATTTTTTCCATTTTCTCATCAGAACATCATGTAGATTCGATCAAGCAAATAAAAAAAATCACTGTCATATACACTTTAAACTAGTTTAATGAGATGGAAATTATATTTCTATCTCATTGAATAACAATACATCCCATTGTATCATCAGTGCTTCGTTCTAAAAATAAACTGAATTAATTTTCTGCAATCCTGCACCTCACTCGCCGATGCATACAGTGTACACTGCTAGCATCATAAATAGTTGTTAGATGGTTGGTCGGCTCCCTCCCCCCCTCCCCCGCAAAATAGTAACCCTATTAAGAATAACGGCAACAAAACACTCTAAATTTAACCATATCGATAATAATTTGAAATCTAAAATGGTTCACTGCTCGTCATTTTCCATTTGTTTTTGTCACTTTTCTTATGCACATCGAGTGGTCGCATTCAAAACAAAGCAATGACTGCGCTTTCATTTAGGCCATTGGAAATGACCGTAATAATGAGGTGGTCATATTAATGGGAGGTCGTACGTTTGGAGGGATTCTACTCTGAAACAAAAGAGAGCTATCTTGTGCAACACATTTGTCCTTTTAAATAGGCAAAGTAGTGTTGCCTTACTGGGTTTTCACGGAGGTCATATAAGGCCATAATTTGTCGAGTGAAAAGAAAGAAAAATACAGTGAATTGAATAAAATAAACAAACACCGTAAAACAGTACGTTGAGGCTCTCTGTGCAAAACTATCAACAACAACAAGCTTATAGAAAGAAAGTTTGGTGGTCCATTGTTGTTTTATTAAAAATAACACAACCTTAAGGTTACAGTGTACCTTCGGGGGTGTCTCCAGCATAACAGCTCTAGCGTCTTAAGATTACACTTAATATACCTAAACCCAGATATCAAATTAAAGCTTATAGAGCTGGCTATCTAAATATGGAAACCATTTGCTAATAAAATGAATTGTCGAATTTTTTACGACGTCTAAATTCGAACGTCCGAATCAGCTTTAAAACGCTATAACTCAAAGCGATTATTATATTTTGCTAATTTGATTTGTTCTCGGGTTTCCGGACACGAAGCGCTAAAAAAACGTGTCGGCGATTTCCCATATTCAATTGCAGTGAAAAGTTACAGAATATTTTCGAAAAGGGGAGAAAAAAAATTGGAATGATCGCACGGAAATGGCTCTTGACGAAAAAGTTTTCGGAACTAAGAAACTCGCCGACACGTTTTTGTTGATTATATGTTAGCCTAGCTTCTGTCTAAATTTAATGAAAATCGAACAAATTCCCTTTGAGTTGTAGCTCTTTAAAGTGTCCCCAACAAGCGAAAAATTAACTTTGAGAAAACGGCGCTTAAAAAAACATATCGCTTAATAAACTCCGCCCACAAAAGTTATACCGTCATTTCTCCGTCAATTTTCACTATTTTTCGATAATTGTTTTTTGGATGAAAGTTCATTCTGTAAACTTTATTTTAACGCCAAAAAAATAAATTGTCGATCTGAAGGTACACTGTAACCTTAACAGTTAAGGCATGAACTCAACAAAACGAGAGGTAAACGTAATTAAAAATACCGATGGACAATGCAAACAATTAGCACAGAGTTCATATTACTGTTCATCTCCTGTGATCAACTACAACACTCGCGTGGTAAAATATGGACAATAATAACAGTGAGGATTTCCTCTGCCATGTAATTGTTTTTCCAAGTTACCGTTAACAACACAATCTTGACAAAACAAAAACGTAAGTACATACATACATACATACATACATACATACTTTATTACCACGTCCCCAAAGGGGATTTTCAGAGGCAAAGATAAAATGATAAAATACAATGATGAAATACAATGATAAAATACAATGATAAAATATAATACAAAATACTATAAAATTCTAATCACATAGAATTGTAAAAATTATTTAAAAGCTGAGATTTAAGGCGACGCTTAAAATCGATAACCGATTCGCAGAGTTTAAAATCGTTCGATAGAGTATTCCATAAAGTGACTGCCCTATAATAAAATGTTCTTTGGCCGCTGGTAGTTCTAAAACGAGGTATGTTGAGCATTTGAGAGTTTCTAGTTCTACGGTTTATGACGTCACATCGTCTAATGAACTGTGCTGTCAAATATGCGGGGGCACGTCCCGTCATGCACTTAAATGACATTATGGCATCTCGGTAATAGAGTTGCTTTTTTATCGGCAACCAGCGCAATTCCTTCAAAATTGGAGATACGTGATCGTATTTTCTTCTTCCACTCACTATGCGACAGGCGAAGTTCTGAATCGCCTGTAACTTGCTTAAGTTTGTTTTAGAGGTATTATTCCAGACAGTGGAGCAATAAAACAATTTACTGAATACTAATGCATTAATAATGATAATTAGAGATTGCTTGTCAAAGGAGTGCTTAACACGGTTGATCTGAGCAAGACGTGATGCTTTACGTATTAAGTGTCTTCAGATGCACATTTCATATGATGGTCATAGTGTTCAAGAAGTAGTGCCTCACTACTCATCTCTTCTTGACAAATCCAACAGCTATGTTTCTCAACAATGGCTGATTGAGTGTCTTGCAATGTGGACGTTGGTGTTGATATGCAATCCTTGGTACTATTTCCAGTGCCCATGTGGGCTAGTGCACTGCAGCAGCAGCCTTGTTTATCTATACTTGCCTGTGCTGAAAAACCAGTCCTTTTAAACAAAGTGGACTTATCATGAACGTTTTGATTTCCTGCTCTTCTATTCACACCACTTAAATGTTTAGAAGGACTTTCCTTTCTTTCGTGTTTCCTTAGGTCTCCTGCTTGACGAAAACACTTGTCACACTGTCTACATCCATAAGGCTTTTCCCCAGTGCGGACTCTTTCATGTTCCCTCAGATGTCCTGTTTCTCTAAAACACTTGCCACACTGTTTACATTTATAAGGCGGTTTCCCAGTGTGGACTTTTTGATGTGTCCTGAGATGTCCTGCTTGACGAAAACACTTGCCACACTGTTTACATTTATAAGGCTTTTTCCCAGTGTGGACTTCTTGATGTGTCCTGAGATGTCCTGTTTGACTAAAACACTTGCCACACTGTTGACATTCATAAGGTTTTGCCCCACTGTGGACTGTTTGATGTGTCCTTAGGCCTCCTGCTTGACTAAAACACTTGCCACACTGTTTACATTCATAAGGCTTTTCCCCAGTGTGGACCCTTTCATGTGCCCTTAGGTTTCCTCCTTCTGTAAAACACTTGCCGCACTGTTTACATTTATAAGGCTTTTCCCCAGTGTGGACTCTTTCGTGTTTCCTTAGGTCTCCTGCTTGACTAAAACACTTGCCACACTGTTTACATTCATAAGTCTTTTCCCCAGTGTGGACTTTTTGATGTCTCCTTAGATGTCCTGCTCGGCTGAAACACTTGCCACACTGTTGACATTCATAAGGTTTTGCCCCACTGTGGACTGTTTGATGTGTCCTTAGATTTCCTGCTTGGTTAAAACACTTGCCACACTGTTGACATTCATAAGGCTTTTCTCCAGTGTGGACCTTTTTGTGACTCCTTAAGTTTTCTGATTTGTTGAAAAACTTGCCGCACTGTTTACATTGATAAACTTTTGTGCTAACCTTTTTATGCATTAATGGTTTTTCTGGCATTGTGTCAGGATTTGTTTTCTTTCTTATACCTTTTCTTACGGCTGAAATGAATAAAAAATAAAAACAGTAATTATGGGCTTAGTTAAATTATAATAATACTAACAATAATAATAATTTATTGCTTATTTAGTGCAAATTAACATGCATATATGATCAAATGCACTTTTCATCTTTCAAACAAGTTAAAATTAAAACATAATAATAGATAATAGTGCTACAAAAATAAAGAATAAGGTATAAATGCTAATAAAACTTAAATAATAATCTGATAAAAAGGTAAGAACTATTTACAACAATTATAAAATAATAATGTAATAGAGTGATTTTACTTCATCTGTGAAACACTATCTAACCATTAGTGTGTGATAGTCAAAATTAAACAAAAGAAAACAAAGGAATTATAGTCTAAAAGTGCGTACTATTCTACTATTTCACAGATGAAGTAAAATCACTCTAAAACCATTAGAGAATGCTCTGTCTCCCAGTGTCTTTTTCGATCTCGCAGTGTTGTCCTGTAAAAAATTCCAGTGTTCGACCTTAAGCTATAACATGGTGTCTTCCTTATATTAACTATAGACCTGAGGTATTTCGGCGCATGTTCGTGTATACATTTAAAAGCGAGCAATTAACATGTTATAATCCAGCTTAAAATGTCAGGTTACTATTGTCCCTGGATTGACAAATGACTTGCTTAGAGAACAAAATAATTTGCAGGCTTGCCTCTGAATTTTTTTTATCCAATAATTATTTCCAAATTGGACAGCAAGTAGTCCTATTACCTATACTTAGTTGTCTAAAATGGGCAGAAAATGCATCAAAAATTGGTAATCGCATGTCAAATGACACAATGTATTTAGTGGGTAACTCATTCATAACACCGCCATCTAATTTATATGAATAACCCAACAAGTGCAAGCTCAACTTAACAGACAGAACCTTTTTCAACACATCATAACTTTACAGACCTGAGTCTTTTCTAAACATTGTAACAAGCACAACAATCAAATATCCCATCATGACATATACAGGTAGGATTTGATAAGATTAACGATTAAAGTCAATTTCCTTTAAGCTACCGAAATTTCTTTTTTGATTATTTTTATATACAACCAACAAACTCATTAGTATAGCCACGTAAAGAAAACAAAGTTTCTCTGTTCTCTTCTTATGTATCTATATATCTTCGATCTTCCAAAACTCGACTCCATATCTCACATGATTCTTTCGAGTTGGTCAGGGTCACATTAAAAAATTACGGTGGCCGATAAGGACACAACACAAACACAAACACAAAACCCACAACACAAACACAAAACCCACAACACAAACACAAAACTCACAACACAAACACAAAACTCACAACACAAACGCAAAACCCACAACACAAACGCAAACGCAAAACTCACAACGCAAACGCAAAACTCACAACGCAAACACAAAACTCACAACTTACACAAACGCAAACTCACAACGCAAACGCAAAACCCACAACGCAAACACAAAACCCACAACGCAACACAAAACCCACAACGCAAACACAAAACCCACAACGCAACACAAAACTCACAACACAAACAAAACTCACAACACAAACACAAAACTCACAACGCAAACACAAAACTCACAACACAAACACACAAAAAAACTAAGTCAGAATAGGTTACCAAGCCGGAAGCCAAGTGTGATTTGAAAACATTACAAACAACATGCCGGCGTTTTTGGTGAAATACACTGATTGTTTCTGATTGCATATTGCGTTAGTATTGCTTCGCGTATGCTTTACCTACATCTCCTATTTTTATTTTTTTATTTGTTTTTAAATAAACTGACTTGGGGCCATATGGTAAATATCTATGCCTGTTTGGATTGCCTTAAATCTCGAAGAGAATTTTAATAAGTTCCATTGCGCTCAGGAATCTCTCTCCGCACATGCTCAAGTCCACATTGCTGTTTATTAAGACTCATTCTTTACTACAATTTCCTGCATATTTCCCCCAAACTTGCAACCACTTATTCCGAATCCAAACGGAGTAAGTTTGTCGTAACCGTCAATATGCCAAGTAGCGTTAGCGGACCTGAGCACCTGTAACCGTGACACGTCTTCGCAGACGTCTTGCTCTTCTCTGTTCAACTCTCCAACCGAATCAATTTCCTTGAGAAGTCTCATCACAGTGTCACGAGAAACTCTTAAATCGTATCTGGTTCTAAGACATCTTGTCATAGCACGATATCCCATTAAGCATCCAGGGCCATTCAGTTCATAACGAATAGCTCGTCTTATTTCATGAACCGTACTTTGATTAATCAGATATTTTAACTGTCGAAGGCTGATTTGTATTCCGTGATACGTAGAAACACAAATGACAATTCTAGCATACCTATAGCCCACACTCTAGTACGACCGAATACAGACTTCAAGTGAAGTGAAATTACATAAAAAATGGAGATGTAGGTAAAGCATTCGCGAAGCAATACTGATCGATACAAGATGCAAACAGCAACGATGTAAGTTCACCAAAAACACAGCCGGATCACACGTGTCCTCCGGCTTGGTAGCCTATCCTGGCTTATTTTGTGTTTGTGTTGCGAGTTTTGTCTTTGTGTTGTGAGTTTTGTGTTTGCGTTGTGGGTTTTGCGTTTGCGTTGTGAGAGATTGTGTTTGTGTTTGTGTTGTGAGTTTTGTGTTTGTGTTGTGGGTTTTGCGTTTGCGTTGTGAGTTTTGTGTTGTGAGTTTTGTGTTTGTGTTGTGAGTTTTGCGTTTGCGTTGTGGGTTTTGCGTTTGCGTTGTGGGTTTTGTGTTTGCGTTGTGAGTTTTGTGTTTGCGTTGTGAGTTTTGTGTTTGTGTTGTGAGTTTTGTGTTTGTGTTGTGAGTTTTGTATTTGTGTTTGTGTTGTGTCCTTATCGGCCACCGTAAAAAATTAATAGTTATGGTTACAGGAGAATGTGTAATTAATGTGTTATGGGTGTCACATGTAAGTATGCTCAGGTTGCAAGTATGCTCTCTTGCTTCACTGTGGAACGGAGCCAGGTTTTCAATCTTCCAGCAGCAGAAAACAATCGTTTGTCAGCTGCACTAGTTGCCGATTTTTCCAGAAGAAGCTTACAGAACGTAAAGTTTGTTCAGTTTTTATCGCATCTACTCAATCTGGTATTGGCTATTTTTATTTTTCATTGAGAACAAGGCCAAAAGGCAGATTTTGTCAACAAGCGTGGTGCATGCAGTCTCGCCTTGGAATTTTCCTCTATTAAACAAACAAAATATCAAAACATGGGAAATGCAAAATTATTGCAGTCACAGCAAGAAAGCCAATTATTATTCATATTGTTGATCTTCCATGAGATGAACTATTCTGAATTATTTTTGCTGCGAGCCCCCAGGCGAGCAGCACACTAATCTTTGGTTTGCCTGTGGTTCCTTGGGTTACCTGCCTTATTGCTGCGCGCTCCCAGGCGAGTAGCACACTAATCTTTGGTTTGCCTGTGGTTCCTTGGGTTCCCTGCGCTTTATGTTATGCGGCAGTCTCGATTTTTGTTTGTCACGATGATTTTGAGCAAGCGTAAGTCAAGCGGTGTCATCATAACTCAGATGCGCCTGGCTCTGAATGCCTCTTTCGTCGGTATATACTTCATTGTAACACACCATATAGGGATCCTATCATATAGGGATCCTAAAGACTCATTTTAAAATGGTTAGCTTTTATTTACTGTTATGGGTAGTGATATCCATAACAGTAAATAAAAGCTAACCATTTTAAAATGAGTTTTTAGCCCTAAGTAAGTGCCGGATTCTTTGACGTGCATAAATTAAAACCACCATAAAGTATTTACCCTTTCGCCGTCCATTATAAGCACGTGCTCGCTTCTATTCTTCGATTTCAAAGTAAGTGTTTCTATTTGCAAATGTATCATGACAAATTTGAACTTATTTGTTGCTGGAAGCATTCCTCAAGGTCACGAACGATTTAGTGACATTTCACGGGAAAGGCAATGTTCTTTTATGAGTTTTCCAGCGTTGACGGTTATGTGCTCAGAGTTTGCCGATTGAACAATGGGTCAAAAAGAGCATTCATCAAGGTCACGAACGATTTAGTGACATTTCGCGGGGAAGGCAATGTTCTTTTACGAGTTTTTCAGCGTTGTTTATAAGTGCTCAATCGGTTTGCCGATTGAACAATGGATCACAAAGAACTACTTATAATAGTATGTAATTCGAAAATGATGGTATGGTAATTGACCCAATAAATAAATTTATGAAATTATCAAAATCTGTATGTACATTTACTGTTTCGGTTATGTTTTACTGCCCAGCATCTTCTCGCAGTATTATCATTACAATCTGTAACATCTAGTCTTATGCGGCAGTCTCAATTTTTGTTTGTCATGATGATTTTGAACAAGCGTACGTCCAACGGTGTCGTCATAACTTAGATGCGCCTGGATTTGGATGCGTCTTTCGCTTTCCATAGCATGAGCTCGCTTCTCTTGCTTTGCTTCTTCAATTTTAAAGTAAGTGTGTTTCTATTTGCAAAAATGTATCATGCCAAATTCAAACTTATTTGTTACTGGAAGCATTCATTAAGGTCACGAACGATTTAGTGACATCTCACAGGGAAGACAATGTTCTTTTATGAGTTTTTCAGCATTGTTACGTGCTCAGAGTTTGCCGATTGAACAATGGACTGCCTCCACTGTAGATCAGATCCTTACAAAAGGAAATCAACTCTACTTGGATACTCTTGAAAGTAGATCCATTCCTGACACAGAGACTTTGTCCCTGGATTATCTGCCCAATGTGGAGTGTTGGTTTATTGCGACTAACAATTTAAACGATTTGCCTGTTGGGGCGCAAACACATGATTCCCTTATGTGGGCTGAAGTGCAAACAAATGATCAGCTTCTCCGGGTAGATACAAATGATTCTGCTTCTCCAGGCAGATATTGAGTTGCCTGTTACGGTGACTCATTAAGCTTGTATCAAGGCTATTTCACTCTCTAAGTGGCACAATAACTGTTATTGTCCGTTGTGTTTAGTAACCAGTACCGGTATCCGACAAGTTAATATATCAAATTTAATAGTCACTTGGAACTTTATTCCAAGCACTTGGCAGGTTTTTCTTTTCGTAAATTCCCGAATCATCCAGGTGTTGTGTACCGGAAGTGGTGTAGTGTATCGGAAGTGACGCTCTAGTCATGTGACTAAACCATGTGCTACTCGGAAGACCCGCCATCTTAAAAGATTAAAACAGCTTGTATTTGTGGCATTTCTGTGCGAGTTCTCGACAGTTTCCCTTAACCATCACACCAAGCATAACTAATCAATGATCAATGACATCAATGAGTAATCAATTGATTAATCATTGAATATTGCCAATACTCAATGAGTAATCAATGATTAATCGAATCCAAAAAATTTTGTGGGTCATTGATTACTTATTGATGTCATTGAACAGAGACCTTCCAGTATGACCATTTCTCTTCCTGCCACCCACCAGGGGTCAGAAAAGGGCTCAGAAAAGGTAAAGCCCTGAGACTTTTAAAAACAAATTCCTCAGCGAAATCATTCAGTGAGAATATCAACAACTTCAAAGCACGCCTCCCTACTAGAGGCTACACTCACAATCCCACTGAGAAAATAATTTCCGAGGTAAAATTCAACGAACGGGAGTCATCTTTGCAGCAAAAGGAGAACGTGCGAAAAAGAATTCTGCCTTTCGTAACAACGTAGCACCCGGCGTTGCCTAATCTTAAAAACACATTTAATTCGAACAAACCATTGTTAAGAGAAATATACAAAGAGCCTCCCCTTATCTCATACAAAAAAGGAAAATCCTTGCGGGATATACTTGTTAAAGAAAAACTCTAAAGGTCTCGTTCCACGTTATCACAAGCTTACGAGTCGTGTCTGGCCTGTCAACACCTCTTTTCACTGCAACAACAACAAGTTTTATTTCAAATTAAAGTTTAGGTTTACAAATGTTTTGACCGCAATTAGCAAGGGCTATTCGAGGCGGACACAGGAGAAAAAAGAAAATTTTATAATATATATATATATATATATATATATATATATATATATATATATATATATATATATATATATATATATAGGCTGAATAAAAAGGTTTACACAAACGGTGAACTCTTCAGCAGAAGGATCCAAGGATACGACGCCACCACGTGAATTTGTAGATAAGTATAATAAAAATAACGATGGGGCGAACTTCTTACTGGTCCTGACTGGTTTTTACGTTTCGGCCTTCTTCAGAAATTACAAAGAATTAAAAACTAAAAACTAAAAACTATGTACAATGATTAAGTTATACAAGTTGTGACTTATATACATTAAGCTACAAAAACAAAGGAAAACGAGGTTACGTAACATAACAAAAGAACTAAATAACAAGGAAAAATTTAACGCTAAAAATATACATGATGTGATAAAAACCTTAATTAATGATTGAAACAAAGAAAACTCCCTATCGAGGGCCCCCGAATAATCATATAGGTCACTGTCGGAATGACAGGACCAGCACGTCTTACCAAGTGCCCCCGACAGAACGTTCAAACACAAAACAACTAAAAACAAAGAATAAAACAAGGAAAAGAAAAAGACAATCCTATTATTGCAAGATACGTGCGTTAATTATTGTAGTTAATGCGGTTTTTTGATCTAAATTCACGTCTCTTGTTAAGGCCATGCGGATTGAGCGTAAACAATTGGGTTGTCCAATAAGCCTCCCTAGTGAGCAACAATTGGTCAAGGTGAAATGTATTTTGAAATGATCTAATTTGTTCGATAAGAATAAAGCTAATTTGTGAAATATCATGTTCAGAACTATTAAAATGTACCGCCAATTCACATGTTCTCCTATTATTGAGCATGCTAGATTTGTGGTTTCTGAAACGGACTTTAAATATATATATATATATATATATATATATATATATATATATATATATATATATATATATATATATATATATATTAGTTGATTTGCAGAACTGCTGTCAGAGTGCTCAATAGGAAAACTAGAGCATAAATATTAGAAGACAGTCTGATCAACTGATTCGACTTGGCATTTTATTACTAACTAGTTTCGTACCGCACAACTTGTACGGCACTCATCAGATAAAAGTGCCGAATACAAAGATTACAACGTTACACAGATGAGAAGGAAAGTATAAAATTACAACGGTTTTTTCGGAAGAATGGAACATTTAAAATCTGCGTGACAATAAAAATCGAAAAGTAACGAGTATGCGTGATGATATAAGTTATGAAATCAACAGTTACTATTACGTGACAGGCTTGAAATTTTTTAGCAGGAACTTGTTTGCGTGCCTACAGGAAGTTATCAGTTCATTTCGCTTATTGAGCGAAGCCAGATCAGGTCTGCAGATTATAAAATACTTCTCCCATAGGCACAAGTTACAGCGGTTCGAAGCGGGGTTATATGGAGCAGCTTGCTTTAGAATCGTCCAAGATATTTTAAAATTTGTTTTGGCGTCTTTCAACTGCCAAATGTGTTTGCTTAACTCAGTGTTGAGTCTCTTTGGCGGGTTTTTAAAAGAAGCTTTGTGGTTAGTAAATCTAGTCTTAAAAGAATCATGTGAGCTCGTTGGCGCATTTCTCCTACACAAAATCAAAGAGAAATATGGCAACAACTTCGGCTTATACAGAGATGACGGCCTCGGGATATCGAATGCATCACATCGCCAAGTAGAGCTTATAAAGAAAGATCTATGCAACATCTTCAGCGAGCATGGCCTCAAAATTACAATTGAAGCCAACAAAAAAATCGTCAACTTCCTCGACGTCACTCTCAACCTTTTCAACGGAACATACATGCCTTATACCAAGCCCAACAACATCCCACTTTACATCCACAAGAAATCTAACCATCCACCGCAGATCATTGAAAACATCCCAAAGTCAGTCAACAAAAGGCTCTCCGAGATCTCTTATGACCAAGATTCTTTTGACAATGCAGTGCCACCCTATCAGAAAGCCCTTAACGACAGCGGATACAAGCACCGCCTTGCTTTTTCACCGCCAACCGCTTCAGAACCGCCAAACTCCGATAAAAAGAATCGCCACAGAGGTATAATTTGGTACAACCCCCCATTCAGTAAGAATGTCGCCACCAACGTCGGACGGACTTTTCTTAAGATCCTCGACGAAGAATTCCCAAAGGACCACGTGTTACACAAGATCTTCAACCGTAACACAGTGAAAATCAGTTACAGCTGCATGTCCAACCTGAAACAAAACATCGACGGCCATAATAAGTCAACCCTTCACAAAAAGATTGTGCCATCACAAAGATGCAACTGCAGAAAATCAGCTGACTGTCCTTTGGCTGGGAATTGCCTTATGGAATCCGTGGTCTACCAAGCAACAGTAGCAACGGAGGACAACAGGCCTGACCAGACCTATGTCGGCCTTACTGAGAACTCTTTTAAGACTAGATTTACTAACCACAAAGCTTCTTTTAAAAACCCGCCAAAGAGACTCAACACTGAGTTAAGCAAACACATTTGGCAGTTGAAAGACGCCAAAACAAATTTTAAAATATCTTGGACGATTCTAAAGCAAGCTGCTCCATATAACCCCGCTTCGAACCGCTGTAACTTGTGCCTATGGGAGAAGTATTTTATAATCTGCAGACCTGATCTGGCTTCGCTCAATAAGCGAAATGAACTGATAACTTCCTGTAGGCACGCAAACAAGTTCCTGCTAAAAAATTTCAAGCCTGTCACGTAATAGTAACTGTTGATTTCATAACTTATATCATCACGCATACTCGTTACTTTTCGATTTTTATTGTCACGCAGATTTTAAATGTTCCATTCTTCCGAAAAAACCGTTGTAATTTTATACTTTCCTTCTCATCCGTGTAACGTTGTAATCTTTGTATTCGGCAATTTTATCAGATGAGTGCCGTACAAGTTGTGCGGTACGAAACTAGTTAGTAATAAAATGCCAAGTCGAATCAGTTGATCAGACTGTCTTCTAATATATATATATATATATATATATAACTTCATGAGAGTTCAGACTTCAGGAGTAATCATCGTTTTATTGCGACAGCTCTGTTTCGTATGGTCCAAAATTAAAAGGACCACACTCATCAGGCAACTTGAACGAATGACCGGTAAAATGGAATACAAGCAGTAAAATACGAAAATTCAAAAATGGTTGCTAGGTAGCAAATGCGTGCCGTTTGACAAAATAAGATGTAAAAGTGTATCCGGTTTCGCCTTTTACAAACCGTCTTCTGCGTCAATAAAATTGTGGTACATCACTGACTAAAATCCTGTAATTAAGCAATTAAATTGTGATTTTCCAAAAATTAATGTAATAAAGTGGTAATTGAATCAAGCGGAGCGCCATTTCGGTCCGAAATCCGCGATATCACGCTATGCGCTCGTTCCCGCTTGATTCAATTACCACTTTATTACATTAATTTTTGGAAAATCACAATTTAATTGCTTAATTACAGGATTTTAGTCAGTGATGTACCACAATTTTATTGACGCAGAAGACGGTTTGTAAAAGGCGAAACCGGATACACTTTTACATCTTATTTTGTCAAACGGCACGCATTTGCTACCTAGCAACCATTTTTGAATTTTCGTATTTTACTGCTTGTATTCCATTTTACCGGTCATTCGTTCAAGTTGCCTGATGAGTGTGGTCCTTTTAATTTTGGACCATACGAAACAGAGCTGTCGCAATAAAACGATGATTACTCCTGAAGTCTGAACTCTCATGAAGTTATAGTCAATGCTCCTCTATAGTTGAGCGCTCTACGTTATCCATTCTACTCAAGAATTTGTATATATATATATATATATATATATATGTTTATGGAGGAAAGAAACAAATAAACTACGCTTTCATCCCGACAAGCCTGTTTCGTGGTTGCCCACTCATCAGGGGATTCAATAAGAATATTCCTTACCGTCGCTTCTTATATACAAAATAATTTACATAATAACAATAAATCTATGCGGCGCGAAGTTTAACAGTTCAGCTGTTGCGTAGAAGGGCTTTGTTTCTATGGCGGCAAGAAGACACGAGTTCATTACGTTTGTTAAGTGTAGAAAGTTTCGGTCGGCAAATGATTAGAAATTTTTCCTTTAGGCAGAGGTTGCATCTTTTGCTTGAGCTATTGTACGGTGAATGCGAAGACAGGATGCGCCATGAAATATAGTGTTCGATGTTGTTGTCTTTGAGAGTCCAGATGTACTTGCTTAGTTCAGTTGAGTTTCTGTGTTTAGAGTGGCGGAATGATGCGGTGTGGTTTCGGTATCTTGTTTTGAAGTCGTTTTCCGTGAGTCCGATGTATGATTCTGTTGTGTTGTTGTCGTTGCGCGTGACTGTAGCTTGGTAGATGACTGATGATTGTAGGCAGTTTCCGTCGAGTGGGCATGTGTTCTTTTGTCGGCAGTTGCATGTCTTCTTGTCTTGAGTGGTATTAGAGTTAGCTGTGGCGGCGTCGTTGGCTTGCGTGGATGACTTTAGAATCTGCTTATTATGGTTATCAATTATCTGTTTGGCGTTATTCATGCAGCTGTAACTTATTTTTATGGTGTTGCGGTTGAAGATGTTTCGGAGCTTGTGATCTTTAGGGAAGTGCTTGTCTATTAGGGCGAGCAACTTGTATCCGATGTTGGTGCTGGTGTTTTTGCTAAATGGAGGGTTATACCAGATGATGTTGTTGCGTTGTCTGTTTTTCCGTCTGTTTTTCCGTCTGTTTGTTGTTGGAGGTTCATACTGTAGCGTGTATTGGTAGCCGCTTTCGTTGAGTGCTTTCTGGTATGGAGGGATGGCTTTGTCAAAGGATGCTTTGTCGGAAGATAGGGATGAAAGGCGTTTGTTGATGCCGGCGGGAATGTTCTTTGCAGTGATGGGCGGGTGATTGCTCTCGCGGTGGACGTATTGAAGTTTAGTGTTCGGTTTAGTGAAGGGCTGATAGGTGCTTTGGTTGAGATTAAATGTGACGTCTAGGAAGTTAATGATTTGTTTGTTAGCTTCTATGGTAATGCGTAGTCCGTTATTATTAAAGATGCGGCATATTTCTTTCTTGGTGTTCTCTGTGTCTCTGGGTGAAGCGTTAGTAATGGCTAGTCCGTCGTCTCGGTAAAGTCCTACATTAATATTTAGGTGCTGGAGTTGAGATAGGAGGAAGCTTCCCACGAGTTCGTGGGAAGCTTCATATATATATATATAGTGTTTTCATGCAAAAAAATTAGTAATCAATGACATTAATTAATTAATTAATTAATTAATTAATGGCATATTGCTTCGCTCACTGCTCGCAGTTTGAGCACTCTCGTGACTCCACAATGCAATCCAACAATGTGTAACCGTACATCCTGTGCCCAAGTTCAGGAGTTGCCATAAAGCCATTATGGTAACAACCGGGAGGGCACATTGTATACATAATTGTATGTTACGCTCACTGTTCATACAGTTTGAGCACTCTCTGGATTGGGTGGAGAGCCTCATAAGAGGTGTTCACTATTGGCATATTGCTTCGCTCACTGCTCGCAGTTTGAGCACTCTCGTGACTCCACAATGCAATCCAACAATGTGTAACCGTACATCCTGTGCCCCAGTTCAGGAGTTGCCATAAAGCCATTATGGTAACAACCGGGAGGGCACATTGTATACATAATTGTATATATGTATAAAACGAACAATCCTAGAAGCAATCTAGTTTGTCGTGTGGTTTATATTCAGAGTGAGACAGGAAGGCAGACTGTAGATAAAAACCGGAAGTACGCAATGTTATAGTTTTAAGAGTTGCACTCTAATTATCAGAAATTCTAATATAATTGTCCTCTTTTTCCAGAATTTTAATTTGATTTTTGTTAAGTGTTTTCATGCAAAAAAATTGGTAATCAATGACATTAATGAGTAACAGAAGCTTATCACGAGCTTCTGTGACTAATCTATGACCAAAAATTTTGTGGCTCATTGATTAATCATTGAGTACTCATTGAGTATTGGCAATACTCGATGAGTAATCAAGTGATTACTCATTGATTATTCATCGATTACATTGATGTTATTGATTAGTTAAGCCTGGAATCATGTATCTTGTTTTTGTCATTTCCCAAATTACTGTACATAGTCTGTGAAAATATTTTTTGCATATATCCTATTTCTGGCCAGTAGCGCACTTTATTTACTTGAGAGAAATTCACTACTGACAGGATTTTCTCCAAAACCTTTGCCATTATAAATTTTGTAAAATGGGTCTTGAAGGTATGGAAATTCTTGTCATTTTCTGCGCTGATTGGAACATTGAACTTTTCTTTGTGGATGGGCTGGCTACTCACTGTACCAGATTCTGAAGTCAGAAAAAATGAGACCAGAACCCTAAATGTGGAACTGGTCTCACTACTTGCCATGGCATAAGAGATAAACAGTAAATATTACAAATAAACAAATGGCAAGTCAAAAACAGGACGTCACGATGGCGTATTCACTGCGATCACGTGTGATCAGGTCCAAGTACAGTCGTTTCCCACCCGTGGCCTTCCTGTAAATGTTTTTTTTAACCACGTATAAGATGACACATGATGACAAAGGTCGGTTTTAACAACTGTTTTATTTACTTTATTGATCATGTGACAGGCTTAAACAGCCCATTGTGACATGTTGTGACAGGTTGCTATAGAACATGACAAAAATGTGAGTGTGAATTGATATGGGCTAAAATATTTGAATTTCATGGAATTTTGTCGGTGGAAATCACAAATCACAGACCACAGATAAAGCAAATCCTATGTCACAGTCGATATAGCATCAGGAATCATGGCTGGATTTATTTTGTATTTCTGAATCACTCAATTTCGGCTTAATCCCAGATCACGCAGAACTCCTTCCAGACCCTGACTTGGCATTAAATTTATGTATACAACTATTGTTATTGTTAATGTTATTGACGTTCAATCCCAAAAAATTGTAATTCTATCCATATTTCCAGGTGTATCCAGGGGAGGCCAAGACCAACCTTATTTTTCCTCCACCAAAACAAGCCTTAGAGGACCAACAAAAAGTATTTTCGATACCGGGCTCTCCACTTAATTATCACAACTCACCACTGCCCTCAGTACTTTTACTGTTCTTGAAAAATATTTGCATTTTTCACTTCACAATCACAAAGAACTTAAAATATAATGTTATGTAATTTTAAAATGATGGTAATTGAACCATTATGAATAAATTTATGAAATTATCAAAATCTGTATGTACATTTACTGTTTCCGTTATGTTATACTGCCCAGCATCTGCCCGCAGCATTATCAGTACAATCTGTAACCTCTAGTTGCTACAGGTTTCACTGGTGACTGCATGCAACTCTGCATGCAACTCTCCTTTACCTGAATGGGTAAAGGAGAATGCCTTTACTGCACTTGTTAGGCCTCTCCTAGAATATGCTTCTAGTGCCTGGGACCCATACCTACAGAAACACCAACAGAGCATCGAAAGTATCCAGCGCAGGGCTGCTAGGTTTGTGAAGGGATGTTACAAATATGAACCGGGGACTGTGACAAATTTGCTAAGAGAACTGAATTGGCCATCATTAGAAATGCGCCGAAAGATTGCTAGACTTGTCACTTTTTACAAAATCGTAAATGGCTTGATATCTATTGAACTGCCCTCCTACATCCAGAAACCTACCCGTGTCACTAGATTGTGTCACCCAAAGCGCTTTATTAATATGGGTAGTTTCAGCAATACATGTAAATTCAGTTTCTACACAAGAACTATTAAGGAGTGGAACATGCTGCCAAACCATATAATCGAGATGCCGACACTTAGTGCATTTAAATCTGCACTAGTTGAGATGTACAGATAAGTTAATGACTGCCAATGTGTTTTTTTATTTTTCATTTTCATTTATCTTGTTTTGCTTTTTATTTTTACATATTCGCAGTGATGTACTTAAGCTTTGTGAATTATGATATATAAATGATCAAAGGATTTATGAAAGGGGTTTAACTGGCACACAACAGGTTTAATGCAGGATAGTTGCCATGACTGTCTTTAATGTAGCAGTTACATGTAATAATTGTTTTCATTTTATTTTAGGAGCTGTTATATAGTATATAGTTTTAATTGTGTGTATATATATATATATACACACACATATATATATATATAACAATCACAAACTGGAAAATTCGACTTTTTTTAGGGTCAAGACCATGTGTAAGTTGAATTTGAAATTACTCCACTTCATGAATATCATATCATATCAGATCAGTGTTATGTCGTGAAGAATTAATTAACAATTATTTTATTTACATTTTCCAAAATAAGATAGGTTTAGATAGGTGTCCCCAATTTGTTTACCATGTAGGTAAACTCGTGGCACTTACCATTTGTCATAACTGGCAGGAGGGACCGGTCTGATTGTATCTAGAATGCAACTTTTGACAACTTGTTCCTGTAAGTCCATCAAAAGGGTGCATAATTTTTCCAAATTGATCAGTCTGGTCAAACAGTTCTGACAAATAATAACCTGCGATCAGGCCCTCTTTTTTGGAGCGGGAGAGCACGAACGCGCGAAAGTCGACAGAAGGGCGCAGGGAGGGAAAAAGAGAGCCTGATATAATTATTTAACGAACCTTCTGCAAAAAAGTCAGAATCTGACTTTTTTCTGATTGGTCGTCAAACAAAAGAAATCAATGAGCTGCATTCTGATTGGTTATCTGGGTTAGAATTGTGACTTCCAGTCTGAAGCATGCCCAAAACAACAGTTCATCATTGCGGCTGTCGCGTTGATTGTTGAAAGTGAATTATCATCGGCTTCGAATTTGTCTCTTCGAGATTTTATTCGCAAGTCCTTGAAAGGCAAGCAGAAAGAATGTATTAGACGAATTATTTGTTTGCGAGAAGACGCTCTCGCTCTGGCCAGCCTGGCAGAACTTTAATAATTCAAAGAGTGTTTTCTTTTGCCTATTAAAAATATTCTATGCTTCTAACGAACTTGGAGTCTATCTGCTTGGCGAATTATTGTGGAGCTGTTTTGTTCAGTGCAATGTCAGTTGCTTATCCTTGTGAGCTTAAACGGTCTTCAGTTCGACGAAGAAATTCTCTGAGAATTTCGTGAGCTTGCTGATGTAGAATTAGGTAGAATGAATGTTAATGTTTTATATTATTCCGACGCTCTTGATCAAATCTGATGAAATAATTCTTTCAGCTGTTCCACAGCTCTTTCCACAATGTACCTACGGTTAAAATGGTTTTGCAAAAGTAGCTGTGCTTGTCCAATGATTTCGTTAGCGACATCTCAACTTGCCACTTTTTACTGATCGGAAAACCAAACATTTTCAGTACAAGTAGCACTGAGAAATTATACGAAGGCGGCAAGTCGCAAAGCCTGCCAAGCGCCAATTGTAAAAAACAAGCGATGTGATATCCAGTTAAATCTGATTGGCTACATTTTGACAGTTGACAGATTTCATAATTTGGGGGCGGCAGAGGGGTCGTTAAATAAATGTATCAGGCGTTCTTTTTTTTCCCCTCCCCTCTTTTCTTCCCTCCCCGCTCTCCGCCGACTTTCCCTCCGAAAAAAAAAAAACGCCTGATCGCAGGTTAGACAAATAATAGCATAATATTTATGAATTGATCGGCCCAACTGGCCAGTTCTGGCAAATGGAAAGCGCCCTAGGTATCAATGACACGTTAAGTTTATTATTATTATTATTTTGGTTTTATAGATTCCCTCCTTTTTAAGATGCCCAATACCCTGTCAATTGGTTTATCACAAACTGAAAGAACAACTATCTGTGGCATTTCGTCTCCCAAGTAAGACTTTTGTTCCGCGTGGTTCTGTATGTTCTTCAGGGAGATAAATCGCAAAATTCAGAACAGAGTTCTGCACATCAACGGGCGAATTTTGGATGATCGAGTGACAGCAATATGGTGCGCGAAAAATTTGTTGGTTAAAACTCGGTCTTCTTTTGTCCCTGTTGATCAATTCTAGCACCTAAGGAATGCTTGTTTATCTAAAAAATACACTGAATAGATTATCTTACCTTCAGTAGAGGAAACCCTGGCGCTTTTTTGAATCAAAAACCAACACACTTTCGATGCGACAGTAAGCGACTTCACTTCACACATTAAAACTTAGTCTGCTTCGGACAACACCATATTTGGAAAGGAATGGCCCGGGATGGGCCACTTGGAAAATAAGGACTGGACTATGTGAAAGATGGACTGGACTAACTTTAAGGGCGCTTACCAATTGTCAGAACTGGCCGGCCGGACCGCTCAATTCGTAAATATTATTCCATTATTTGCCAAAACTGGTCAGCCAGACTGGTAAATTTGGAAATAGTATGCACTCTTTTGATGGACTTGTAGGAACAAGTCTTCAAAAAGATGTATTCTAGTTACAAACGGACCGGTCTGGCCTGCCAGTTCTGACAAATGGTAAGCGCCCTAAGTAAATGGTATAAATAGTAATGTATTTCATAACACTCTTATTCATGCTCAGTTGAGATAAGATATGGGGATAATATTGCTCAGCGGTCTAAGCCAAGCTGGAACAGCTTGGCTTAGGGTAGCAGTGTTTTATGACCCACGCGAATTTTCGGTCAGGGTGGGTGGGTGGGCCGATCCTTCCTTCACTGCTCCGCTGGCTGAAAACTAAGCACGAAAGGAGTGTTATTCTGCTTGAACTCAGTATTTATAGTCTTACAACACCCTTGTGCACACGCCTGCATCACTGAGTTGCTAGGAATGTGTTATTTTCACGTGTCTCATTTTCGCATATCATTACGAGTGTTATGAATATTAAATGAAGTGAATATTTTAATAATTAGTTAATAATTGAAATTAAAAAAAATAAAATTAATTTAAATAATTACCCGAACTCTCTACGAAAGTGCGTAGCTCGCGCGATATAAATTTCGATCTGGGTGTAGCCTGCCGGTGAGTGAAAGATGCTTTGTTTTCAGGTTTGAAAAGTGTTGACAGATTCAAACCACGGAATGACGAGTTGCAGTACTTTGTATGCGAAAAAAAAAACAAATAAATGAACTGGGGAAAACATCCGACAGTTAGTATTTGCTTTTCCTGTGAAGTAGGTAGCCAATCTTTGTATTTAATTAACTTTATCCACCTGTTTGTCCCTTATAATATAAATCAAAGGCTCCTAAAAGTAAGAGCCAACCCGTGAATAAAGAAATGCTAACGCGTAACGCAATATTGTAGTAAGCTTATGTTTTCGCACTGACACGGTTCGATATATATATGTTTTCAATTAAACGTAAGGATTTTTGACGAACACACACACACAAAAAAAAAGTACATCACTTTCATCATCTCCAATCCGAAGGAAAAAAAAAAGAAAAAAAATGCCCAAAGCGACACTTGAACTCAGACCTCCGACTGTCAATCGCGGCTCTAATCCACAAGACTATCGCGAAACACATATTAAGATAAGACTAAATTTTGTTATCGTAAGGTACATACGTATCAAAACGCGTGCCTCGGTTGAAAAAACCTTTTAGATCGATTTTAATGTTGCATTAAAGACTCCAAATGTGAAAGATCTTTAAGCTTGTTGATGTTTATATTCTTTCTGCTGTCAATATGATAACTCTGAAAAAGTATCATCCTGATGTCCCCAACAAACACATGAAGTTACTAAAGATATTGACTTAAAGGAACTTTTCAATGTTGTCAAGTCAAAACAACAAACTTATCTTCATCTTGTAACAAACTATAATAATCTTGTTTCGTACAATGATGTAAAATCAATATTTCTCAGTCGTAAAGAGACATTCGGAATAAAAAACGATTTAGATATGAATGATCACATCATTTACAACGTGAAAGATCCAACAATTGCTGATCAAAGAGCAAACAAAAGATATGTTGATAATGTATGTATGTATGATATGTTGATAATGTATGTATGTAATTTAGTAAATGTAAAAGATGATAAAACATATGTGGACACAAAAACCACTGAATATAATACAAGAATAGTCAACAACACTAATGCGATACAGAATGCTTCAGCAATCATAATAATCTACAAATAAAGAAACTTGATGAAACAGATTTTGGTCTAGAAGTCCTTAAACGGACTCCTTCAACCACTGTCCTTTGCGCGCGTCTATTATTATTTTTCTTTCTTTATTTCACAACCAAAATGGACAAAAATATCAAATTATGAAAACTTAAACAACTTTAAATAGATAGTTTATACAGCCAGCCTTAAAGATTGCAAAGATAGAAGCGGATGAACAAAGACACTCGCGAGTTTAACAATATCTGTATTTCAGAAAATGTCGCAAAGCACACTGGTTGAAGGTGTCCCTTTAAATTAGAAAAAGAATATAAAGATCATGTCAATTAATCACATATCACTTCAACTTCCCACCCGAAGGATGAATTCAGGTATTTGATGGAGGATGTTGATGAATCAGGCTCTGAGAATAATATTACAGTTACTGGAATCAAAGATTTTCCAATTAAGTTCACCGGATTTATTCAATAAAAAGCTTATTACTGTATTTGAAAATATTCAAAGATGTTAATAATATATACTCTGGTAGATTAGGATTCAACATGTTTAAATTACCTGAAGGTGAATACACTATTTGCATTGAATTCTTTCCAGTTATAATGAATAGTGTGAGTGTTGACGTTCGGAGTACGAGTTTACATATCAATCAACAATCAACAAAACAATTTTCTAATTATACAAGAAGTATTATTCACCTGCATAAATGGCACTTTTCACCACCGGAGTTTATATGTTTGGCTTTAAAATGTGATGGAACTCCTTCATCGTTAACACATGTACAAGGAGATGTAAATTTAATAATATGTGGAGTCAAAGGTTTTCAACCTAATGTTGATAGTAATGTGTATGATTCACCTTATATTTTTGAAAATGAAAATATGGTCATGGAAACTAATTTGGATATAAATAATTACAAATAAATGAACTTCAACCTCTATTCAACAATAATATTACAATGCTATTTTATAAAAAAAATCGGGGGTATTTGGTTACAACTAATGGATTTTCTATTACAGAAATTGTAAAAAAATGGATATATTTTAAATAATTTAACATTCAAAACTCCCTCAAATTTCAATCCAGGGGCATATTTTTTAAGATCAATTCGTCCTAATACTTATAAAGAAATAACCCTAAAAGCATCTACCAAATATCAAATTAGTTTTAATAATGTATTAAATCAAAGTTCAGATATTAAATTAACTTCAGTTCTACATATACCTGAAGACATTAATTGTGTTGTTATTTTCAAAATAGAGCGTATGCACTCACGTGGCAAGCAGCTATGCAAATTTATTGGAACAAAAGAAAGTGTTAACATAAGAAAAGCGTTCAAATCCCACAGGATTGTTTTGGTACACCAACATGGCCGCCGTGACGTCATGTGCATACGCTCTATACCCATCACTTCAGAATAAAATATAACATTAATATAATTATATATTGCAAATGACTGAAACAAATATATTCGATTTCGATCATATTGATAAGAACATCAGCCAGAAAAAACATACACCATATTTTATATGTCAATTTTAAAACAAGCAATTAATTATTGTAATGAACATTTTTCAACCCAAAAAATTTACATCCAAATACTGAAGATGAAATAATAAAATCAGCTTTGATATATCACCTTATATTTTGTATGAAACTATTTGAATAAATTAATATCAAGGAACCAAATATTAGAAAAACATCCTGACATTGGATCAATAGGACCAGCAGGTTCATGTACTTTTAACACTACATATCAGTATTTGATTAAACATGCTATTCTTTATGATGCATTTGAAACATTTTATAATGACTATGGAAAGAGGCCTGGATACACATATTGCTACCCTTCTATGCCAAAGACAATAAAAATATCTTCAATAATTGGTCAAATAACTAGTGTATTATACTGTCTTTTTTAAATCCTAAAATATAATTATCCAAATATATAACATAAAAACTATGACAAACAATAGAAAAAGTATTTTGGATTGGAACCATATATGAAACAAACTGACAGATGACGAAGTAGCCGAATAAAAAGCTACTATAAAACCTATCACTCTAAATGTTGGACTTTTAAACAAGCAACAAAGTATTATAAAAGATGGAGACTAATTGGTAATAGTGCCTCAATTATATTTGCATTTGGTGAGTTGGTTTCTGCATATAGCTACCTTAGGGGTTAGTCTGATTGCCATCAGTACTATTGCGATGCTTATACAAGGCTGTATAAAACATAAGGACCTAGACCTGAAAATCCAAAACTGCACATATGCTTATCAATATTATGACCATCTTATAAATAATATTAAAGATACAATGAGATCTGGAGATTTCAATGAATCATCTCTTCACATAACGATGAATAATATTGACAATTATGTCACTGACAATAGCCCTATCATTGATAAATTCGAGAAATGTTACAACAAAAAAATTCATTCTCGAGTAAACTTAATGTAATCATTCAACTATTAATAATTGTTTATATTTGATCGCCTATTAAAAGGCTAATAATCAGGTTTGGTGCCTATTACAAGGCCATTTTTAACAGCAATAATCACAAATTCACATTTCTACATATAGCTGCCCAGCGAGGGGAATTAACCCATATAAAAATGACAGAGGTGCTTCTCGGAAATTTAAAAAAAAAAATAAAAGCTACCAAACTCTTGCTTTGTGGATGCCACCCCCAAGAAGGACCGACGCAAAACAGTACCTACAATTTACACAACTTTTATAAAAGATTGAGTCGATTACACTGAAGAAGTTATGCTTGTGCTTATCCTTATCCTTTGTGCTTGTGCTTATCCTAGAAGGTACTTTAACGCCTACATGTGAAACTGTGCACATAATTTACGAAACTGAACAATTCGGTAACATTAACATTAATTAACAGACCTCATTCATAAATGGCGGCCGATTTATTATTCTTTTATATTCATACTAATTAGCCTACCAAGTCCCGTTAGCATGTGCAAAATTCAAAAGAATTTTTGCTCTAAAATGAGGCTAGGTAGGCTGATTAGCATGAATATAAAATAAAAATAAATCGGCCGCCATTTATTAATAAGGTCTATCCCTTGTTATAAACACATACACACACATGTCACCCCAAGCAAATAATTATGGCATTCATTGTTGCTACAGAATCCACAATGATCATCCTGCTGCTATCACCATCATTATTATCTTCATCCTAAAGATGCATTTCATCAAAATAACTATTAATAATGGCTGTTTATCGCATGTGCGATGACTAGAAAATTAATTAGTACATGTAATTTTTATTTTTATCTCATGAATACGCGAAGCGTTGAACGAGATATAATATACGGGGACAATTGTGGGTGCGTTCCTTTGGGATGATCTGGATCCGGATCACTGATCACTGATCCAAGATCACTTGGATCATGCTGCATCAAAGGAACCGATGAATCCTTGTCCAGAGTGGATTCGTCGGTTCCTTTGATGCTTCATGATCCGAGTGATCTTGGATCAGTGATCCGGATCAGGATCATCTCAAAGGAACGCACCCTACGTACATTTTCACTCTATTAATCACTCCATTGTAAACTTAATTCCCCAGTGTATTACGTCATTCTAACCCCGGTTGTTCAAAAGGTGGATAGCGCTATCCACCGGATAAATCACATGGACAGGCATGAGCAAAACCAATTGTGTTATCCACTGGGTAGCTGTTTATCCGTTGAATAACGCTATCCACCTTTTGAACAACTGGGGCTAGTTGTCTAGACAGTCTCGTTTCACACAATGCATATTTATGTCACGCTAAGATGTTTTGTTCGTTTTAAATCTGTTTTACTCTTCAATCCTTTGACTTCAATTTCAGTATATAAAATTAAAACCGATCTGTGGACTTAACCTTACGTTGTTTCGTATTCACGAGATCGCTCTTAGAGCCCTTTGATTAATACTTGGAAAACAAGCATGTGAAGTGCTTGGCTTTTTCTTATGAACTGTTGGCTGGAAAATGCAATGATATTGTGAGAAGTAAACAAATGTTCACAAATCTTTAAAACTGTAAAGTTTGAAACGTAAGAACTTAAACGATAGAAGTAAAATATAACACAGTCGTGGCCAAAAGCACTTTGATTCGCGTAACGAAAGTGTAAATTTTATTTATACAAAAGGAATATCCTTGATATTTTGTATTAACAGATCTCTTTAAATGAGAGTTTAAAAAGCATGGCCGAGACCGAAAGCACTTTGACTTGGCGGGACGAAAAGAACATTCGCAATATCACTATTCGTGCCGCATAAAATTTTCCCGTTAAAAGTTCGGAACACTCTTCGAGAGCATGCATTCGTTTAACACAGTTTTAGGTTACCTTATGGTTTTCCGTTGCGGACAAAATGTCCAAATCGTAAAATGAGAAGGCCAGAATCGAAAAGATAATCCAAAACCAGAAAATGAGTCGACATGTACAAAACATGAAGTCGAAAAAAAATCGAAGTCGAAACTAGGAGTAGACGCTGACCAGCCGTATTTTGAGTTTGTGGTCTCATTATTCGCAGCCTTTTTCGGGTAATGGCGGAACTGCGTTGGTTACCCAACGTATCGGAGTATTTTTTCCTCACTTGTTAGACGTGACTTCTAGAGGAAGTCGGTGCACCCTCGTTTGACAGCACAGAGTTCCTATTTCGTTCTCAACTTTATTACCAAGATTCGTCGAGAATTACGGCGGTGTACCTGCACAGCAAAATACAATTAATAGATTGATAGTATTATAAAAGTGACAGGCCAAACACGAATCTCCTAGTAGCAAATTAAAATGTATAAAAAAGCCTTTTGAATAGCTTTCCCAAGTAGGTCTATGAGATATTTGTTCCCTTAGATCAACAATAGGATGCGACAAGTCACAATTATCTTTGTGTTTTACATGCTCGATAGTATTACATGACCCTTTTATCTTTGGGACATAAATATCTTAAATGACAGGAGGTTTTCTCGCTGTACATAGCCAATTTTAGAATTATCATTTCTCTATGCCTTCGTTATGCTACCTCTCCTGGCATAGGGTAGGGTTTCCTTAGCTCACTTGTGCTGGAAGATAAATAGTCATCGGCTGTAGCGGTTTTTGTAATTGCTATGAGAATGATGGGATCAGTCAATCCCTGGCCCACGATTTAGTGTCTTAGGGCGCTTACCATTTGTCGGAACTGGCCAGTCAGGCCGGTCAATCAGAAATAATATGCCCTTATTTTTTCGAACTGACTGTCCAGACTGGTCAGTTCGTAGATAGTTTGCATCATTTTGATGGACTTGTAGGAACAGGTCTTCAAAAAGGTGTATTCTGTTGACGAACTGACCGGTCTGGCCGGCCAGGGGTGCTTACCATTAAGCCAAGAAAACCGGTATTTTCGGTTGGAAAGCAAATGGTACGGTTGATTTTCCGAGAATTCCGGTTGGAACAAGAGGACAACCTTCAGAGGTTGTCCCGCGATTTCGGTTGGGACAATTCGACTGGAATTTTCCTTACCATTTGAATTTAGAAAACCTTTAAATCGCTAAATCGAGTTAACGGTCTGGGTACCAGGACGGAGAAATGGAAAATTTAAATGGTAAGTGCAATCTCGTCGGTTGGTCAGTAAATTTGGAAAATCGCTTACCGTTATGTAACGGTCATCCCAACCGGTTTTTTCCTACAAATGGTAAACACCCCAGTTCTAACAAATGGTAAGCACCCTTATTAGTCTGCGGTATGCAAGACCTGTGAGAAAGTGAATCTTTATCACGGATGTAAGCGTCTAAGATTCAAGTCTGAATGAAGCTGCCGTGTCTCTATTGGAATCAAGACTTCTTGCAGATTAAATGTTTTAGCTCCTTGTTTTATTCTGTTTTTGAGTACTGTTTCTTGGAGGTAGAAGAACCTCCGTTGTTTCATCATGGCGTAACTGTACCAAACATGCCGCTTGGCCCTCTTAACCGCCGGAGCCTGAGTACGAGGACCTTGGTCCTCTCAGTCAGGCTCCTTAATACCGTGAATATAAACAAAATTGAACCAGTTTAAAGTTATTTTTGAATTACAGATGGTTATAAGCCGAAATAACGTAACTTATAGTGAATCCAATCTTCTGCGATGAGATTTTTTGCGTAATTATGACTATGAAGTTTTGGCCGCCATGTTGGTTTACGAACGTGGTAAACCAAGAACAACAATGTCAAGTAATTAGTTTAAGTTTTATTGTCTATTCAAGTTTGAACTTTTTAGTGCTATTTTTATTAATTAGAGTAGTTTTATAAAGCGCCACAAGATGGCCGCTCCATACATTTTCACTAAAAATGTCTAAAACTCGTTCGCCTATAACTCCTTGAACGAAAAGATCTGGCGCTTTAAAATTTGGCTCAGATATGTAGTGTTAAATTTTCTACAATTCCAGAAACATTTTGGAATCGAAGTCCGTTTATAATGCTTCTGAATTTGGATATGACATGATATGACGTAAGTGCAAGCCAATGAATAAAGACGAACGAATTGCACGTGCAACGCCGACCAATAAGAGGACGGCGGTGTTTTTAAAGTTCTATTTGTCTGCTCAGTTCGATTCTCCGAAAAGTGTGGGTCGCACTTGTCTTTGCCAAGTTAGGCACTTAAATAAATTGAAATCCAATAAAAATGTACAAAATTGTCCCAAATACGATCCGGGCCTAATGCAAAAAGTTGTGTGAATTTCACGGCTGACCGCAAAAGGCAAGCTCCCGTTCTCCGCAGAACGCGAAGCTTAATCTCATAATTGTTATGAGTTGTTCCTAATGGATTAAACACTCTTTAAACACTCAATTAGGAAATAATTAATAATTTATTAAATTAATTGTGGGGTAGTTTCATCGTCATCATGGTAGATAATTAATATGTGTCATAAACGTTCATTGCGTCATTGTCGGCGTATATTGACCAGATATGTAACTACCTGATCGCAGAAACGTTGTCATAGAAAATGCATAATAACAAATAGGACTTAATTGCCTTGATAATTCTGACCTTTTAACAGATATTTCTCCCGAACAAATTTCTATCAAATTAATTAATGAACTATATATTTTATTTCATGAATGAATAGCTATTGTTTCTTCTTTTATCTTCTGTGAATACATTAATAAACACTTAATGACTGGTCCCGAGGGAAACAGTGAATTTTGTTTCCCGAGAATCTCGATGTTTCGCGAGACGAAGTCTCGTTGCGCTAGCGGGCAACAATGCAATATTACCCTCTGACGTCAAAATTGTTGCCCGCTTTCGCAAATGTTGCCCGCTTAGCACAATTGGCGGGAAACAGTTTGTTTGTTAGATGTCATGTGACGATGAATCAACCAATCAACGCGCGCGTTGTATTGAGAAAACCTCCAGCTATATAACAAAGGAAGTTGTTATCTGCTATTTTACATGACGACGTTTTTGTAATAAGTTGTATTTATTTATGACGATTGTGTACGATGTGACGCCTTTGGTTAACTTGGTAACACGATGATCAATACCACCCGGGGAGGGGTGAGTACACCCCAATTTGGCCTTATTGCGAAGTGCGGCCCGACAGAGCATGGCATTTAGGGTTTTTTTAGCTTGAACGAGGTATCTTTACCTGCCCTGATGTCTTAAACAGGATAAGCATATACATTAATTTTTAAAAAGATACGTCACCACAAGCTGACTTTTAACTAAGTATTTTGTCGGCGCTGACGTTCGTTGATTTTCGTTGACAACAAAGCCAGTGAAACAATTTGTTAATGTCTTAGACGGGGTCTCAAAAATTCAAAATTCAGGGGGTGGTGTCAACAGGGTCAGGGTTTGAGCGGTCCGGCCGCACCTCCCTTCCCTTCCTTCCCACCCCCACCTCGCAATACCAAGAGTGGATATATATATTATCATCATCATCTTCTTTATTTAAAAAACACGGTAAATACATCAGGCATTAACAATTTAATATAAACTACAACTTAATAAGAAACTATGTATGTAAATTAATATTGTGATCGTGTTATTCTGAGAAGCATACTAACGACGTCATATTTACATCAATGTTTAAGAGTTTACATCATCAGTGCGCACTCGGAATAAGTTTCAGAGGTTGGAATGACATTTGTCAGTAATTCGACGGCAAGATTGAACATAACCAGTTGTACTACTACATATTTATTTCAAATCAAATGTGGTTTCAATCTCGAAAAAACTGTTGTTCTACTAGTTTAGCCGTTTGGCCTGCAAGATCTACCTGAATGCCTTTATATTGGCGATATGTTTTAAAATAGCTCAATGACCAATACCACAAAAAAGCGTGACGTTGCGTTGTTGTTGCCATTACGGGCTCTATATACTACCCACGGAGCGAATCTTATATTTAGAGCAATGCAAAATCTACCAAGGCGGAAAAGAGTAATAAATTTAAAGGAGTAAACACTGAAACTCAAACTTTTGCTTTTCTTCGCGAATTTTAATAGATGCTGTTTGTATTTGCGTATACGATTTTCGCAGCCAAGTAGTTGCAGAGCTGAAACTTTTATATCCTACCAGGGAATTTTTAAGATCTGTTACCGTTCCGGGTCATTAGACTCAAATCAGTGTTAAATCATCCTTGTCTACAACTTACCGAACAAACACGAGATACATCGTCGATCAAGGGGCAAGGACCAAGACGTACAGGTAAGTAAGTACACAATAACTTTATAAGGCTTTGTAGGATTACTTAGCAACAACAGCTACCAACAGCTTTTTACAAATATTTATTTATTTATAACCACCCATGTAGCATCAATCCAAATGATAAAATGAAGCCTCCAGAACGAGCAAGAACAGAAGTTAATATTTTTAGCAGATTTTCAAGTAAGCCGCCTGAATCTATCATGTATGACTGATGACATGAACCGATAATATAAATTTGGGATTTTTCTTGAATTTTGATGTTTGGCACTCTTGGGACTTGAAGAGTTTCAAAGGTGGTCTTCAGTTACAAGGCGCGGGTGGATTACAGACAACAGCCATGTTCACACAAATTCGTTTTCATTTCAAAACGGCATTTTCGAATCCGAAGCGAATCAATTTTATTTAGTCGACAGGTCAGACAGCAATGCGTTTTCGTTGAAAACAAGATTTTTATACCTTTTCACCCTATACGGATCTTCATGACGACTGCGACTATATCAGGACGTAAGCTTTTTCGAAGATCCCTCTTCGCCGAGTCGCCGTCCACACCAGCTTGTTCCCCTGTTCGTGAACGAACGGAAAAACGTCGGGAGACTGGGGAGAGAATCCCCCTCCGTCAGCACTCGCAATGTTTTCCGTCGCGCGCCGCATATCCTTCACTCCAACTTCTTGAATGCCTGACGTCCAAAACACATAGTCAGTCTTTTCAAATTTATGAAACTGACTGAAAGTATAATATTCAACAATAAAATTACTAATAATAATAGTAATAGAATAGTACTCCGTGAATCAACCATATTTTGCATCTATATGATCTGTGTAAAGACGTGTTAAATCAAAGAAACAACGAAGGTGAACATATGCATCTTGCTTTTATATGTTCACTTGTCAAACGTATACACTCTAGAGAGTGTTTTTAAAAGATATGTTAGTCATAAACGTGCGAATTTGTGTGTATGCGGCCTTAAAGTCATCCCTTGGTCGGGCGAAAATTTATTTCATTAATTTTCTTTTATATTTATATATAGAGATAGCGGAGAAAATACAGAATTTATTTAACAAGACGATCTTTTGTGACAGCATGACAGTAATTATGTTTGACAAAATTTCCGACGGAACTTTGTCTTCTTTTCTTTGATCATGGAGTCAAAAAAATTCAAGAGCGTTGTGTCAAAACACGTCAGTATTTTTTTTTTTTTTATATTTTATTAATTTTTTCCAATTTTACAGGTTTAATTGAAGTAATTTACAAGAGTATAAATTACCTGTAACTGAAAAAAAAACCAAATACATAAAAATACATAAATAAATAAGAAAAGGTAAAGATAAAAAAAAAAACTAAATAAGCGAAGAGAAAAAAAAAGGGATGGCTGCAAAAGCTATTTAAAACCGAAAATTTCAACTTAGTGTTTCTAAAAGTTTTTCCCATCTCTCCAGGTGCAGATTTAATTTGTTCTTTTCTTTAGCAAGATATTCTTCTATTTTAAAGATCTTTTTAAGGTGTGCAAGGAAGATGATAAGGCTTGGAGCAATAGATTTCCATCTGCAGAAAAAGATAGTCTGCTTTGCTAATAACACAATATGATTCAAAAGCATAAAGTGACTTTTGGCATCAAACAAACCAAACATAATATTAACTTGATCGGTTAGATCAGGAAGCGTATCAATACTACATTCACGTAACCAGCTAGAAATTTCTTTCCAAAAAGCTCTAGAATATTGGCAAAATACAGATTCTTCCGGCCTCAAGAGTCCTCGTGGGCCCGAAGAGGATAAGTAAGTAAGTAAGTACAAAGAGATGTTCGGGGGTTTCATTGTCCTTGCCACAAAAGGTACATAAGGGTGATTCAACAAGTTTAAGCTTGCTTAATTTTGCATTAGTAAATAATATTCTATTCAAAATTTTATACTGAAAATCTCTCGTATTCTTGGTTTTCACTGTCACGCCATAAAATTTTAAAATCGAAACGAATTAGTGAAAGAAGCCAATAATTTGTAATGTTATAAAAGAGTAACAAATAAACAACTTCGCTAAGTCTCAGATCTGTGCAGTATCCCGTTGTTGAATTATTCGCCGAAGCATTCGCTCAAATTTACGGAGCTTTGTATGGAAACGCCATCCCGGAGGGACACCAAGATATAATTTTTTAGAATCGAAACTATTTAGTGAAAGAAGCCAATAATTTGTAATATTATAAAAGAGTAACAAATAAACAACTTCGCTGAGTCTCAGATATGTGCAGTATCCCGTTGTTGAATTATTCGCCGAAGCACTCGACGCAAATTTACCCCTCGGAGGGGCACGAAGATGGCCGCCGGAAATCAGTAAAAACATCTGGACTTCACTTTCGCTCTGAAAGCGATTACTTTTCTCTCGTGAACTACTATACATTCGCATAAACTGCCTTCCTAATACTTTAACTGCCCAAAGTGCTAAAAATCACGAGGAAATGCCTTTCTTACATAGGAAAAAGCTTTGTCAAGGACGCCATGTTGGTGTCACGTAGGGTGAAAAGTCAGAAATTCAAAATGCTGTATTTTCAAAACGAAAGACGCTACCGGGTTGGAGACTTGTGAAAAGATTTATTTTTAAGTCATCTTCAACCTGGCGGACATATAAATTCAGAAGGCATTACGATTTATGATTTTCGAATTTGATGACGTCACGTGAAAGCCAAGAATACGTATCTAACGCAACTTGGAAGGGCAAACTGTAAATTTTATTCCACACTAGCTCAGAATCGGGAAGCCTTTCATTAAATCTAGATTGTGCTGTAGGGATTTCACGCAAATCAGACACAAGTGCTTCATACAATTTTTTGGTATTACACTTTGTCTTCTTTTCTTTGATCATGGAGTCAAAAAAATTCAAGAGCGTTGTGACAAAACACGTCAGTAATTACTTGACACTCTGGTTACACAAGAACGTTTTGCCGTCCTCTTCCCTCTGCCTTCTTGTTGCGTAAATTCGCTAATGTCTGTCATAGCCTCATAGATAAACCATTTACTAGAAATACGTGTCTCGCAGAACCTCGCGAAGCTCGGGGGAGGGTGCACCGCGAGTGGAAACTCTCGACGTTGTTGAAAGGTCCTTTCGATGGTTCGTGTACCGTTTACCGTCCACCAACTTTGTTTATCATGCTCCTATATAGGCTTACATGAAGTAGCACCACATTGTTGCCAGGCAACTGCAGGACACCATCAAGTATATATATATAAATATATTTTTCGCTCGAATTCGCGCGGCTTAGCTCGCGAGGCATAACAAATTAATTAACCTCGCTTCGCGAGGAAAAATGCAGGGCTAGTACAACGGAAATAAAGGGCAGGCTTAATGGGCAATATTTCGACTAGTAGAACTAGTCTTCTACAGGGTCAGCGTAAGACTAGTTCTACTAGTCGAAATATTGGCCATTAAACCCGGTTCCCCCTTTATTTCCGTTGTACTAGCTTTGTATTTTAAATGGTTTATCTACACTTTGGGTGACGTCTAGTACTCGCATCCCTTTATAAAGGAGATCCGGAAAGAAAGTTCCCACTATTTATCCTAGTGTTGAGTGGTCCTCTGCATTTAAACTTTTTATAGCCTCGTAGTTTGCTGTATGAGTTGTTAGCGGTTGCTTCTTCATGATAGTCTGCTTTGTTTTTGTTTGTGCTTTTCCTTTTACTGTTGCTAGGAGCTGGTCATCTCTTGTCGTGTCATCTCTTTTCATGTTTCATGTAAACATCCAGCGTTTTCAATTTACATTTTTAATATTAATATTCAAATTTTTTTATTGTTTATATATTTTAAGGACAGAAAATGTATCAAAACGACAATTGCTTTTCCTTCGTTATTGGCACAGGTTGGTTTATGAAAAGGACTACTTCGATGGCTAAAGTGGGCTTAGCATTCTCCGGTGGCGGGGTAAGGTCAGCGGCATTCTGTTCTGGTGTCCTGCGCAGACTGCTTCAGCGAAACGCCAAACTGGATTACCTGAGCTGTGTGTCAGGGGGCGGTTACACAGGCTGCGCCTACATGGACTGGAAATTCCGTCATGGAAAGGAAGACAACAATGAATGGCATTATAAATTCTTTGATCATCTCCGTAGCAGAAGTGGGATATTTTGCGACTGGCAGAGGCCTCTCCAAGGTCTTCTTGACTCGATAATATTGACCTTATTACCGATATTCGTTTCGCTTGTGGTTCCATTGTTTCTGTGGGCTGCTTACGCATGTCCACTTGCTTATTTTGTCGACTTCTGTGCAGGCGACGTTATACGAGGTGGAATCACAACAAAATGTGATAACACTACCTTAAAGTTGAACGAAACGGTCCAGGAATGTCATAAGCGGCGAGAACAAAAAGCCATCGACAGATTCTTTCTGTTTAGCGTTCCACTCTTTGTTGCTTTTATCTCATATGTCCTCATGTCTCTTTTCCCTAAATTCAAACACGCCTTAGCGTTCTTGACCACTTCTTGTGGAGCCATTTTTGGTTTGTTGTTTCTTCCTTGGTTTTTTCACGATGTGCTGGAGTTTATTCCTACGTGGATGAAATTTTTGATCGTTGTCCCCACAATCGTGTTGTGGTTTGCTTTTCCAGTCATGAGGGCGAATGCCACGCTTGTAGTCATTGTGTATCTTTACTCATTTGTTGTAATGTGGCGAGTGTACAAGGACAGTAGCTTTATACCTTACTCTCATAAGTCGTTTGCTATGTTGTTGTGGCTGTCTGGTCTCATGCTCTTTATCTCTCCTGTAATTGGCACCATACAGCAACGTCTTGGACATATCTACAATAGGTAGGTACTGAACTAAAATGATATCAAGCACCTAACAATAGATATTTATGTTATACTTGATAAACTAATTAAAACGGGTCAAAGGTAAGATGTAAACCCTGCTGAAAAAAGTGTGTGGGTCTGTTAAAATTCGGTCTGTGGAGGAAATTCTAACAAAACTATAAGTGGCATTTAAATTAAAACCTTTTTAAGAGATTGTAAGTGCGAGAATAAGTGTGGTAGCTATATAAGAAATAAGAAACTCTGCTCTTTGAGCGAGGAATTTCGTTATTTAACAATTTTTTTGAGATACACTCCGTAACATACCGAGTACCTTTCTGCACTGTCTGCAAATCATTTCAAAACCATATTTTGATTATTGCTGTAAATAATTTTACCATGGAATTCCGCCATATTCAACTCATTGCATCGGACTGAAGATTTACATTTGATAAGTATTCTGCTAATTATCTTTGGATGTTTTCTTTTAAGGTGGCGGCTTCAGAAGGCCTTGTTTACCCCTGAATCAGTCCGCCACATTCAACTTGTATCATCCGTTTTTATTTTTCTTTTGACTTTTTTCTCACTTGTCCAACGTTCAAAATTAAAAACACCGTACCAGTCCGCCACATTCAACTTGTATCATCCTCGTTTATTTTCTTTTGATAACTGTTCTGTTAATTCTCTTTGAATGTTTTCTTTTAAGATGGCGGCTTCAGAAGGCCTTGTTTACTCCTGCAAGTGTTGGATGGTGTGGCTGTGCAGGGATTTCATATCGTGACTTTTTTCTCACTTGTCCAACGTTCAAACGCATCAGATCAATGAACACTGATCCTGACCGACCTCTGACCTTGGACGACCTTGTATACGTCAAACCAACTCTTATCAGCAACTCGGTCATTAACAGATGGCGTCGCACTACCTCCCCCACGGAACCTGACTATGAAGTGTTGTCGATGTCCCCGCATGGAATTGAGAGATTGGACCGTCCTACCGACCAGCAAGAGTTTGAAGGTAAACTGTTGCCGGAAGATATTTATCTATCGGATGTCATGGCAACATCAGCTGCAGCAGTGGATCATCACATGGGTGCCCTTGAAGGAGGCGAGGAGCTGTTCAAAGACTTAAAGGTCACACTGGGGATAGCCATGGGTACGTCACTTATTGGGGATCCAAGACGAGCAAAAACACTAAACAAATGCCTACAGGTGTGTAAGCGGTTTACTTCGACTGGGGTTTCACTATATTAAACTAATGACATCACGTTTTTCTTCTGCTTTTCTTTAAGATTCTCCCCATCTTTATTGAGGTTTTCCGAGTCTGTCCTCTGTTGATTGGTTTCATTGCTTACCACGAAACTGGAAATATGGCTTACATTAACGTCGGCGTGCTAGTGTTCTTTGTTTTCCTACTGTTGTTGACTTTAGTGGCACTTGTTCACACCGGACGCCCTAATCCAAGCAAACTGGAGAAGATAGCCAGGTATGTCTCTCACCCGAGGACTATTCCTTAGAACTTTTGATTGCGGTGTGCATCCGTTTTTCTAAAACATCAACCCTCAATAAGACCAAAATATTGGATTTTACTACCCAACTTTAGGTCAAACCCTTGAAAGTTCCCCGTTCTTAATCAGACCAATTGAAAATTATTTTAAACCCATACCCACTGAAGTCACACATAATATAGTGGTGTTTCTCCCCACAGGGAGGGACGTGACCATCTAGGCACAATTTTTCAACTTTATATTGAATTTGCCCAAGAAGAAAAACTCTGTATCTTGTTTATATAATGGTTACTCCCCCTTCCCCTCCGTCAGTACGGATGGAGTAGAAGTCCCAGCGATTTACCGAAAACAACATATTGTAATTACCGACACTCTGCACTACGGATATGAGGGGGGATACGAAATTTAAAGTCAGATGAGGAGTGAGCCGAAGTAAAGTTATCTACCAGTCTCTAAAAACAGCATATCCTTGACGGTTTGAGTAACTTTTTAGAAAATATTTGTGATTGTCATCACCGGAAAGGGAATTTATGTATAGTTTGATTTTAAATGGTTACTTATTTTTCCTAGATACTTTGCTGTCCACTTACCATACGTAAGCTTTGTTCGTAAAACGCTTGGAATACTAAATCAGGGACCCAATCCACCTCCGGTTCTACGGCTGAGCGATGGCGGCCATGTTGAAAATCTCGGCATTTTACCACTTCTTAAGCTGAGATTGAAGAAGATCATCTCTGTGTACGGTGGGCGGGCAGCTTCGGAGCAAGCATTTTGTGATACACTGTTGAACGCTTTGGAAATGGCAAGAAAGAAGTTACGATGTTCATTTACAGGACTTGATGGCAGAGACATCGCTGAAGACATTCGAGTGAAACTAGTAGAGAAATCTTCAGGAAGTCAACCTAGAAGCTACAGGTTCGTTAAAAAAAATTATACCGTGTGTTATGGTTTTCCTAAAAATAGAATTATTAGGCAGCAGCAGCGCATACGCATATATAATAGAAGCGCATGCGCAGGAAGGTCAAGATGCAACTGAAAGGAACGTCATCAGTAAATTGCTACATAAATAAATAAGGACAAAGTTGTTTGATTTCCTTGTCGAGTATAATTTAACCGACCTGCTAGGAGAGCATGAACACTTTGGGAATATCTGCAAGGGCATACAGTTTAACTACCTTTAGCCAAGTGCGAATATTGCAAGGAAATATGTTCACTATAAGAACTTGAAAAATATTTGTACTTCAACTTATCTTACATTTTAGGTTCAAAGTCCATTACTTTGACAAAGACCCGGATGGAGATGAAGATTACAAAGTTGGTGAAGCGGAAGTGCTTTTCATTGCCCCGAGACATCCTAATAAGGGCATTAAGATGGAACAACCAATGACGTGGAAGGACGCGCTAAGCGATGTTGGCGGGGATCTTGAAGCAAGTCACTGGGGAATTGGACCCGAGCTTAAAGCGAGTGAGGTCGACCGGTTGACGTTTTGTTGCTGTGAGCGTTGTCATGGTAACACCTGTCAGGGATTTTCCGAGGGCATGTGCGGGACGTTTCCTCAGCATTCCACCTCTAATCAGTTCTACACCCCATCAATGTTTGTTGCTTATCACAGGGAGGGCTATCGCGCATGCTTGGAAGCGCAAGCCACTGAGTTCCTCAATGAACAATCAACTTCGCCATTGAAGATGGATCATATAAACTTGGAGGAAGTTGTTGATGAGACAGCTTCAAGCAACTCATGATTTCGCCTTGCGAACACCTCGATATGATGTTAACCCGTCATTACAAACAGGATTCTGACGTACTATTTAAAAAAGACGAGCAGCAGTGTTTTCAAAACACGCGCTGTTACTTTTTTGAATGACTTCAGCATTCCTCAAAAATGTGTGTCCCAACGGAAGTAAACAAGTACGCTTCTGTGCGTTATGTTATTATTAGGGAACTTGGGCGAGGGATTATGATGAGGAGAATGTTTAATCTTTTTGTTTCGCTCTTCTCTGTTACAATTAAAGCATCACCCAGCTCGTTGCATATATTTCTCTGAAAAGAACAAAGAAAACAGAGTTTGCTGTCATCGGAGCGAGAAAATTGGCAAGTACAGCAAAAAAGATGGCGGGATAATTTAATTTTATGAACGAGGACAAAGTTGAACAAGCTTTAATAGTATTTTTAACTCAAAAATGATTTCGTGCCAACCAATAAAATAACATTAGTCTGTATTAAAAAATATAAAATATCAGCAAGACCACAGCGACAAACAGTTGAGTGGTGCCGGATCTCCCAGTTGTAGACCTGGATCAGTATAATAATTACTTGTATAAAATCAGAAAACGGCAAACTGATCCTTACGGCAAGGCGATGAAGGAGTAAATAAAAGAATAAAACAAAATTTATATTTAAACGAATTTGCCCAATACTACAAGTTCAGTTTTCTATGTGAATTAAAGAATAAAATATCATTTTAAGGAAACATTTGTGCAACCCTGGAAAATAATCAGGTCGCATGATTGCTTAGTTATTTGTATGTTATTTAATTATTTAAATAGTTTCATATTCTTTTGGTTTTTTCATTTTTTCATAGGACCTCTATGTAAATCACCTCACGGTGACGTTGGTATCCTTATAAAAGATCGCTTGGTTCACGCAGCTGCGTAGTTATGTAACAATTCCAGCTGGAAATATGTCGTCCATTTTGAAGCGGATTGAAGTGTTTCTACAGTTTCTGGCGATGTTTAGCGTCTTTCCCGGGCAAAAAGAATTTTTAATTGTGTATGTGTTATTTCGTTTCATTAGCATTTTTGTGTTTTTTAACCACTGATCATTTTGTTTTACTAAAAAAAGGTTAAACGTGATTCACACTCGCGATAACTTGTTAACAATACGAAAATATGAATAACAGCAGTAGTGTTTCTTTATGCATCTTCACACAGCACCCATTTTATCATTAAGGTTACAGTGTACCTTCGGGGGTGTCTCCAGTGTAACAGTTCTAGCGTCTTAAGATTGAACTTAATATACCTAAACCCAGATATCAAATTAAAGCTTATAGAGCTGGCCATCTAAATATGGAAACCATTTGGTAATAAAATAAATTGTCGAATTTTTTACGACGTCTGAATTCGAACGTCCGAATCAGCTTTAAAACGCTATAACTCAAAGCGATTATTGTATTTTGCTAATTTGATTTGTTCTCGGGTTTCCGGACACGAAGCGCTAAAAAAACGTGTCGGCGATTTCCCATATTCAATTGCAGTGAAAAGTTACAGAATATTTTCGAAAAAGGGAGAAAAAAATTGGAATGATCGCACGGAAATGGCTCTTGACGAAAAAGTTTTCGGAATTAAGAAATTCGCCGACACGTTTTTGTTGATCATATGTTAGCCTAGCTTCTGTCCAAATTTGAGGAAAATCGAACAAATTTCCTTTGAGTTGTAGCTTTTTAAAGTGTCCCCAACAAGCGAAAAAATAACTTTGAGAAAACAGCGCTTAAAAAAACATATCGCGTAATAAACAAACTCCGCCCACAAAAGTTATACCGTCATTTCTCCGTCAATTTTCACTATTTTTCGTTATTTTTTTTTTGAATGAAAGTTCATTCTGTAAACTTTATTTTGACGTCAAAAAAAAATTTTCGATAAATTTTTTATCTGAAGGTACACTGTAACCTTAAGGTTACAGTGTACCTTCAGATCGAACATTTATTGAAAATTTTTTTTTGGCGTTAAAATAAAGTTTACATAATGAACTTTCATCCAAAAAAAAAAGTATCGAAAAATAGTGAAAATTGACGGAGAAATGACGGTATAACTTTTGTGGGCGGAGTTTGTTTATTAAGCGATATGTTTTTTAAGCGCCGTTTTCTCAAAGTTAATTTTTCGCTTGTTGGGGACACTTTAAAGAGCTACAACTCAAAGGAAATTTGTTCGATTTTCCTTAAATTTAGATAGAAGCTAGGCTAACATATAATCAACAAAAAGGTGTCGGCGAATTTCTTAATTCCGAAAACTTTTTCGTCAAGAGGCATTTCCGTGCGATCATTCCAATTTTTTTTCTCCCCTTTTCGAAAATATTCTGTAAGTTTTCACTGCAATTGAATATGGAAAATCGCCGACACGTTTGTTAGCGCTTCGTGTCCGGAAACCCGAGAACAAATCAAATTAGCAAAATATAATAATCGCTTTGAGTTATAGCGTTTTAAAGCTGATTCGGACGTTCGAATTTAGACATCCTAAAAAATTCGATAATTCATTTTATTACCAAATGGCTTCCATATTTAGATAGCCAGCTCTATAAGCTTTAATTTGATATCTGGGTTTAGGTATATTAAGTGTAATCTTAAGACGCCAGAGCTGTTATACTGGAGACACCCCCAAAGGTACACTGTAACTTAACAATGCATTTCATAGACACACGTTTTCTACTCTCGAAACAAAAACGAAAATTGCGCAAACCGTTTTGACGCCAAACATCACATAACAAAATTGAAAGTCTCATCAGGACACAAATTAGAATTAGAATTAACACCTGATTATTCTCTATGACTGATTATTTTAAAGCTAACCTTCTCATGCTTTCTCGCACGAGTTACGTTTACTTATGCCTTTTATCATAAGACCCGGGAAGGGGGGGGGGGGGGGGGGGGGGGGACTTCGATATGAAAATGACGGGGATGCTTGTCAAGTACCTTTTAGGGGTCGAGATTTACAGATTGGCACCGCTTAGGGCGCTGAAATCTAAAATAACCACGGGTAGAATTATCGCGGTACCTTGTAGTGTATTGATCCGAAAAAATATGACAATATGTCGTGTGTTGTTTACAATTGGTACCTCTTGGGGGTAAAAATATATTTCAGGCACACCTATTACACGAGATTCTGGTACCTTTTAGGGTGTTTTTCGAAAATTTCTGACGAGCACCCCCGGCATTTTTATATGGGAGTCCCCTCTGGTCACCCCTGGTCATGAGAATCCTCACACTTCTTCAGGCTAGGCTTACTACGCTTTGGCTGAGAATGTGTTCCGTGTGAGCTATGCTACTGACTCGAGCACAGGCTCAATAGGATAGGTAACAAAATTCCTGAAAAAAATGTCATATTTCTCCAGGCTAGGCTATCACGTTTCAACTCGGATAATACTAGGAACTGCTAACAAGCAAGAAAACTGACAAACCGACAAACAAACAGGATAGGAACCATGGTTTCAGTAGTTCAGCCGCTTGGCCTGTATTAACTATCTACCTGAACTTGTTGTCGCCTGCTATTACGGACCACACAGGGTCAAATTGAAACAATGCTGAGTGAATGCTCTGGAAGCCTAAAATATGCACAAAATTTGAATTAATTGCCTGACTGAGAAACAAAATCTCTACCCGAGTGAAAAAAGTATACTCAAACTAGAAATGCGTGTCCCGCAGAACCTCGCGAAGCTCGGGAGAGGGGGCACTGCAAAATGTTAATGATGTGGGAGGGAGAGATCGATTTTCTGGTTTAACTGGAGAGGTTGGGTTGCATGGCCACAACGGTCTCAAAATTTGAAGTTGAGACATTCTGGTTCCCAGTCTCTTCTTGACTTGTAGTCAGTCCTCTAAAACATATTTCTAAAATAAAAGAAATGGGAACTGGTACTGGTCAGTATTGGTTTTTTGAGATAAGGGTATGTGTAATCGCTATGGGACTGGGTATTAAAAGACCCTCAGGAAATTAGTCCCCCACCCCACCTCTTTTCATTAATTTTTGACAAAATGGAAATTGGTGTGAAAGTGGATGTATAGTACTGTTGTGGAGCTGAGTCCCGGGCAATGTGCACTCAAAAGCCCATTCTATAGTTGTTTGCTTAGTACCCTGGCCTTTGATTGAAAGTGAGGTTGGAGTTGACTTTGTTTTGATACAAACCTTTCTGCTTTTCATATGTAAATCATGTTAGTTAGCATAAGAACAACATTATTTACATATGAAAAGAAGAAAGGTTTATATCAGGTCATATCCACAAAGGCCAGGTTACTAAGTAAACATTTGTAATTAGAGCCTATTCACTATTGGCCTTTAATGATTGAGATGGCAGGAGTTTAGGGCTGCTGGAGGGAGACTCAGTACAATAAATAACAACTCAATGGTGTGGTAAAGATAATTTATTTTTGTCCAAAAAAGCACAGAACATACCATAATAGAAATGACATTTCACAATTACATATTTGTTGTCAATCAAGTGTAATAAAACTAAAACTAACGTTATAACTTTGGCCAATCACAACACAATCAGTTAATCAAATGAACCAATCACTACTCAGAACAATTACTGGTAGCAAGCAAGTCACAATTTATTTTGTTGCTATTCTTGATTGGTTGAGAAATTTGTGGAAGATTTTCGCAGTAACAGTAACATTACTATATTAAGGATACATGTCATGAGAATTATGTATTTTTTTTAAAAAAAACATGAACATTCAAGATGTAGCAACAAATTCTATACAAAAACCCCAAGCAATGTATGGAGACCAGAAAGGTGAATTTGTTGATTCAGACTGGGTTTTAGGTCTTCATGAACAGTCAACCCCTTTAAAAATCCCAAAATGAAATATGTACAGGTACATTCTCCTTACTGGTGTCAACACACTTCAAATAGGCATACTACAGTGAATTTGTATCCAATAGGCCATTTCCGAGTTGCTTTTAGCCCCTCTATGAAAGTGAGGCTAGGTGCAAAACCTTTCATATGAAAATGAGTTTTCTTTCACATTGAAATAATTTTTTTTGCATGTGAATGAAAACTCATTTTCATATGAAAGGTTTCGCACTTAGCCTTGCTTTGATAGAGCTAAAGTCAAATCGGAAATGGCCTATTTACACAGATAACTCAGGTTCTTAATTGTCATAATCTATGTGCTTTCTCATACACTGTTATTCTGAGGAGATTTGATATGTTTTTCATATTCCAATAATTAATGTCAAGTAGTAATTTTGATTGTTTACATTAAATACATACAAACATGTGTTCGCCTATATAGGTGATGCACATTAGCTTGTAATTGCTAATTGAATTTTTTTTTTCCTAATATGAAAAATCTTTTTATCCAAACTTTAAAGAGAAATTCTCCTTACTAAACCATTTGAATATTATTTGTTTTTGACAACATTTAAAGTGCATTAAATTTTGCACAACTAAGTATAACTACACATCAGTCTACAGTATGTACTAAAACAATAGTTTCCACTCACCTCATTTTCATGTTATCATCTGCCTCAGTTGTTAAGTTAACTTAATATTGTTTTTTTTGCAAAATGTTGATTAAATAATAATGTATGGCTTATGTGAGTGTTATAAATACTTGCCTTCAAAGGTAGGTTGTTTCAATTGAAAAGCAGATTATACATGTTGCTGATATCTAAGTGCGGTGATTTGAGCCAGAGTTCTTAATCGTTCTTCTTCTCTGAGTCTTTCCTGTAATTGTTTGCTTTTTGCTATCGTTTGTAGTCTTTGAAAGGCCATTGGCTGTAGCACTAGGTTCTGTAAAGAGCGCACTCTAAAAAGAGCAACAAAACTACATCCTGAAGCTCTTTCTGCTTTTCCTAAGTCAACAACTACTTGAGGCAATGTTTGTCCTTGTGATTTATGTATTGTTATTGCATATCGCAACCGAAGTGGCAGCTGCTGTCTAGAGAATCGCTGTCCATCACTTTCCCATTCAAATAAGTGTGGTGGTATTGGGACAGTTTGAGAGTTTGTTGGAAGAAAAGATGGGCCTGTGTAGTTTGGGAACTGAACAAGTGCTGCAATGGGTAAGCAAGGGGGAGGGTGATGAGGATTGAAGATTAGATCTTGAACAACACCGGTGGCACCATTGCACAGACCAACTTCCTGCCAAAGATTGCAAGTTAGCATTACCGCAGCCCCTCGTGCAAGGAACATTATATTATCAAGGCCACCAGCATCGTCTGATTTGGCAGACTTTGCATTTCTTCCTGAATGAACAGCTGATATGTGAGCGATTGGTGTTCCAAGTTTGGTGAGTTTGTCAAAGTTGTACTTTGCAACACTTTGCTTGTCAAAATATAATCGAGGTGCTTCTGTGAATTCACTCATGTTGACTTGTTGTGGTGTTCTCTCACAGAGTTTAATCCAGTCATCTTGAGTTGTCTGACCATCTCGCAAGCGAAGCAGAATTGATCGGAATTCTTCTGCCTGAGGATTGTTTCCCGCCTGTCGAATATTTTCCGTTAGCATAACAACAGTTTGAAAAAGAGTATAAATTGAATGACCATGCTGTGATAGTAATGAACTGGATGGGGTAGCATAAATCGGTTTATCTCCAACAGGTGGCAGTTGTGCAAAATCTCCAAGAATTATAACCGAAATCCCGCCAAGGGGTTCATGAAGTTTTCCTGTTGCCTGTCGTAGACGCTTATCGACCCAAGCTAGTGTGCGCTGTCCGAGCATAGACATTTCATCCGTAATAAGGTAATGCTTTTCAGAAAAGCGAAGTTGCAAACATTGCAATGCTATTCCTTGTAAGTCTGCATTATTATGATTACGAACCGGCAGCTGCAATGCAGAGTGTAAGGTACATCCCTGAATGTTGTACCCTGCCATGCCAGTGGTGCCTGTAAGTTTGCATTTGTCTCCAAGAAGGGCCTTTATTGCACTGATGAGAAAAGATTTACCTGATCCTGCTGTCCCTGTAATGATCATATGCAGTGGTTCTCTTGGAGTTCCACTGATTAGGGCCGCATGATGTATAGCAAGTATGTTGTAAGCAAGGATCTGGTCTCTATTTAGTTGTGATGGATGAACAGGTTGGTGGTGTGGTCTGTTGACAGTATTTGGGTCCTCTAGTGCTTCATTCCTGCGTTTTGTTATCCAGTTCGCACATTCCCGAAGCAGACCAGGAGGCATTGCTCTGGCAGTTTCTGTCCAGTCGAACTGGGAAGTCTCATGAGACTGTCTTTCTTGCGAGATGTCATTGTCATACTGTTGATTCAAGCGACACAGCAACATCCACTCCTCGGGTTCTTCTTCGCGGTTTGGCACTTCATCATTATCGTCATCATCATCATCTTCTGGTTCATCTCCATTATAACATTGTGCTTCTTCAAGCTCTTGTTGCAACATTGGAATATAATCTGCAGCGGTTTCAGAGGCAAGAAATGCATGGTAGCACCGAATTTGATTTTCATCAGTGTCTTCAAGCCCATCCCATACTGTATTGACTGTTCCAGACCACGGTTTGTATTTTATCAGACCATACTTGCAGTACTTACCGTAATTTTTACCTGATGGATTTGGAGAGAAATTTGGAAAAGTTCTAACAACTACTTCCTGTTTACGGTGTTTGAGCTCCCCCTTAGTTACATAGTAAGCAGAAGCAAACTGGACAAGATTAAGGTTAAGAATTTGAGGTATATTTTCTTGCCATTTAACTCGAATGGCATAGTTGTCAAGTACTGATGGATCTAGTGCTTCATCCCCTTGGTTGTCATCGTCATCTTGCCCGGTGCGAACCCTTCGACTTCCATCCAGTGACACACAAAGAAATGAGAATGTAGAAGTATACAATGGTTTTCCAAGAAGCAGATGTGCAGTTTCTTGAGATCCTATGTCGCGTTCTCCAACAACTTGAATCATTGCTCTTCGCAGTGCAGATGAAGCCATGTCTGTGTTATGAAGCCTGTTCACACACACGCTAAGTATTTCAGTTGCTGACTGTGATCTTGGTTCACCTTTTGTTGCATATTTTGCCATGTAGCGGATGCACTGGTCAGTGTCGACAATGACTTGAAGATCAACATTGGCTCTCCAGTGTTGTAGCATAACATGGTTGTGGGAGTTTATGCGGTCATCATTTCGCTTAGTGGTAAGTGTCGCTTTAATTCGTGCTTTGGTGATTTCATCAACTGTCAATTCGCAGTCATTGCTAGTGGTTTTTCTTATCAGCTCAAAGTCAATTGAAGTTTCTTCCTGACAATCTTTTGGAAAATTAAATCGACATGTTGGCTGCTGCCCAGGTTTAATTTTAATGCAGTATGCTGTGCTACATTTTGTATGACGCTGCACTGAATTGACCAGAGCTTGATAGTCGCTTTCCATATTTTCTACATTTTGAATCGATATTGCGGATGGATGTGGTGAGGGTACAGTCCAATTTTCCTGTGGAAGTGCATCATTGATGGTCGTCACTAGCCAGTCGGCATATGCTATTACAGTTGCTTTTGCTTCATGTCCTGCTTCTATTTGGGGATGGAAGTCATTAACCATCTGCTGATAAGTTGGTTGTTGTTCTTGCAGACGTAAAATTTGTTCCAGCTTCCATCCCTGGGCAGCTGTCTTTACAAGGTTGCAAAGGCCTGGGTCATTGGAAAGCTTGGCACATCCATGCGCATGTATACTGCCTCTTGCTTGCCACTCAAAGCGAAGCCATTTCCATTCCGCGTTCATTACATGATTCAGCCAATAAGAACAAAATTCTTCCAGTCTTGTAACAAAGTATGAATCTGTAATATGAGGATGATCAATGACAGCCCTAATTCGAACAGAAGGAATTGCATTGTTTGGCTCTTGAAGAAGTCGGTGTAAATCTGGCCAGTAGTTATCAGCGGCACTGAAAGTAAAAAAGAAAGTGGGAGCCCCTTTCTGTGTTATTAGTGCCTTAAGTTCCTGGTGACGCTGATACCAGTACTGCTTTGTACCTTGTACCTTAGCTACGTAACGTTGGACACGATTCATTAGCTGGGTGGCTGACATTTGACCTATCATTTCTCGAAGTTCCTCAGTTGTTAAATTGGCATCTTCTCGGTTTTGAGTAAGATAAATACGAGCTTGCGACAATAATTGATGGCGTTGTTTCATGTTCAATGCCCAATATGGAAATAGAGGGTGTGATGCAAATCGCCAGGTAAAGGTTCCATTGGTTGAAAGGTCTGCATACTTAATAAGGTGTTTGAAACCCTCTGTCAAGGAAACTTCATGAAGGCGTGTATGTTTGGTTGGGTCTCCTGTCCCATAAGGAAATAGTGTTGGAAATGCCATTGTAGCCAAACCCTCTGTGCGAAATTCATTTACAGGTTCCCCATTATTTGATGGCCAGTCTAGAGGATCCACACCATTAATTAATGCTCTTATTGCATTCTGTTCTGACTGTTGACCCTGCGGAAGTGGAAGGAACGAATGACTCTGCTGAGGGTTTTCTTCTTCTGCATGTTCTTGTAAAGTGTTTTGCTGTTCATTTGACTGTGGATCCTCTACTGTTGGAAGATCTGCGGGTATTCCATCCTCCGGCAAGCGCTCAAGTGATTCATAGTCAATAACAATATCAGCATAAAAAGGGTTGTTCTCCTTAAGCCATGTGATAGCCTGAAGTACTATCTGTCTTATAACTCTACAGTCTCTGTGTGTGTTGTCAGTTCCATGCCTTCGAATTATTAGATAAGGTAGCTGTGTAACATTTGGTGGAAGTCTATTAAGGAAACCCTGAATGTCTTGGGGAAGATTTAAAACATGCCCCTTATAACCTCGTTGTCCCCCATGTTTACGATAAACGCACATAATTGGGCAAGCTCTAGCAATTAGCATTTCTTCAATATCAGTCAAGCATTTAAGTTCTTCTGGTAAAGCACCCGGATTCACATCATTTTCTTGGGAGTATAATTTAGGATTTCGCTTATCTCGCTTACATCTTATGCATTCAAAAATCTGAAGTGTTAAACCATTTTTTGTTGGCCAAGTTTCCTTACAGGTGACACATTGTCGGTGTTCTAAATTGTTCATTGTACGTTGAAAATTTGCCATCTCAGATTGAACCCACTGCTGTTCATGTAAAGGTTGCTCCGCATTTCTCCACCCGTTGGAAATATAATCTTCGGGATTATTTTGGTGTATTTGAAGATGTTCTGGTCTCTCGTTTTCTCTGTAAACAGCAGCATTTTCTCGCTCGTTCGTTTCTACTTGTCGTCTACGAGCAGTGTTTTCACGAGCAATTTGTAATCTGTCATGTCTTTGTTGTTCAGTTTCAGCTTGTATTCTAATGGATTGATTTTCTCGAAGCGTTTGTAATCTGTTGTGTCTTTGTTGTTCAGTTTCTGCTTGTATTCTAATGTACTGATTTTCTGTAAGCGTTTGTAATCTTAAATTTCGTTCTTGTTCAGTCTCATTAATCAATCGTTGTGCCTGGTTTGTTCTAAGTCGATGTAATCGAAGCTCTCGTTGCTCGGGTGTTTCGTTGTTGTTGTTGTTATGTAATCGAGCTCTTTCTAAATTTAACCTAATTTCCCGATCTTCTAAAGTTTCTACTTCGAGCCTACCTTGGTTGTATTGCCTGTGATATTCCAATCTGCGGTTCCTCTGGTCCTCCGTTTCCTGTTGACGGCGCTGTCTTTGCTGAGCTAAGCGATGTTGTCTTTGCTCTGTGGTTTCCTGTTTTCTCGTTCTTCTTCGCTGTTCCCGCTGAATTTGAAGTCGCCGTTCACGTTGTTGAGGAGTTTCGTTGTTAAATCTTCCTCGGCGAATCTGTCTTGTCCCTTGTTCTTCCTCCTGTGTTCCATTTGCATTACAATTTGGTTGTAATTCACCAACAGTAAACATTTTTCACGGCTCAATAAATAAACGTACGGCCCTCAATGAATAAACATGAGAGTGCACCAATGTGAGGTACCAGTTTTCTTTCCAGTCCTGACCGGTTTCGACCGGTTGAAACCGGTTCTGTTGCATGGCTACCACAAGATTGCGTCTGACGCGTTCAAGCTTTGCGCTGTTGCTAGGCAACTGCACGACATCTTCAGTATATATATATATATATTTTTATAAAATGCTCAAGGAAATGCGCGCGCTATGATTGGTCAAACCGAGTTCATTGTAACTCGATAAAGCACGCGCGTGACGTAAGCTTCATTAAAACCGTTATCATTTTATAAAAGAAATAAAAAAACTTGTTCCTCGTGCATTATTGAGTTATAAAGCACTTGGGAATTTTTAAGAACACTCGAGAAGTGCGAGAAGCACTCGCCTTTGGCTCGTGCTTCTCTGCACTTCTCTCGTGTTCTTAAAAATTCCCGCGTGCTTTATAACTCAATAATGCACTCGGCGCGTTTTTTATTTCTTTAATAAACTTTTCGCTCGATTGCGCACGGCTCAGCTCCCGAGCACCCGAGCACCCGAGCACCCGAGCACCCGAGCGGCCTTCGGCCGCCAAATTTATTAACCTCGCTACGCTCGGGCCTTCGGCCCTCGCTTCGCGAGGAAATTATAAAGAAAATTTTGTAAACCCCGAAACTCAAAATTTTGTTTTTGCGAATTTTGATGCTGTTTGTATTTACGGATTCGCAGCCAAACAATTTGTAGACAGATCATCCTGTCACAGGGGAGGAATTAAATCCTTAGCAGGCATTGTTCGAGCTAAATTGTGTACAGTGTCCTAGTCTACGATTCTGTGAACAAACGGAAGATAACGTGAAGGAGCAGGGGCAAAAAGTACTGAGGTAAGCTACATCGCAGTTTCTATCATTTAGCACTTGAATTAAGAGTTGAGGCAGGGGTGTTAGTAATCGGCGTAATGGCGTAACGAGTAACGGCGTAACAGCGTAACGAGAATCGGCGTAACGGATTTTTTTTCTTTTTTTTTTTTTTTTTTTCATTTTTACGACTGAGTTTATGAACGAGTATATCGGTTAGCGTGAAAGCGGCGCTCAGTTGGTTGATATGTCGTAAACTTTTTGCCGCTTGACAACTCGCTTTGAATCGTCATGGTGCTGTCGTCTCCCGAGTTCAAACCACAGAGGCCTCGATCATTTCCGCCAAGTCTAGCCTCTCAGCGGTGGCCCGCTTCTCATCGGTAGGCATATTTACCAGAAGCAACACTCTGCTCTCTGTATTACGCTACGTTCAGAATGAGAGTGGTTTAGTCGCAATCTTCTTTTTCGTGGCCACTGGAAAAATTGGAACAGGCCTTCGGACTGGACTTCAGACACTACGGATCGAACCCAGATAAGACAACTGATACGCATATGATCCATTTGGCTCTCCAGGCCAGAGTTTATTCTTCAGTTCACAGGGTGTTTTCAAGGCGTGAAATCACCAAAAAATCAGTCGTCATTCGAATTTTCCTTTTTATTTTCCCAGCCAAACCAAGTGAGGCGTACACCTCAAGAGCACAATGAAATTATTATTTGCCTTGGGTATGACTCAAAGCCAGAGCACTTCAGGTTCCAGCTCACTGACCATTAGGCGCCGCCTGAATTTTATTAGGTTTTGTTCAGTTTTACCCAGTGCAGTTGCAAATGCAGGCAAATACTATATTCGCGCGATTAAGTCCCTAAGAATTGTACGCGTCAAATAAAACAACATTTATTGGCTTTAAGAAAAGCGATTTCAAACTTACAAATTAAACCATTTTTATCTTGCCTCTATAAGAAATTTAAACAAAACACGGCATGCCCGGCTTCATTCTAAGCTACCGAAATCCTACGGTCTTGCTGGTCTTCAACCTTCCCATAAATCGGTCGAAATTTTGTGCAACTGATATCTTTAGAAAGAAAAGTATCGCCGATCAAACAAAAACAAAGGTAATGACGCTTTTTCGCTCAACCGTCTAAAATTGCTTATTAAGTAGAACCCAATCGTACCACATCGCTTCTTGTGATACTTCCAGAAGTAATTGGTTGTGATACTTGTACTGTAACGGCTTCAAAGATATCTAACATCAAATGAACATTGTCTTTTTCAAACTTAAATCTTGTTAAGGTTAATTTCTAATATAAACAAAAAAATACATTATTTTTCACCAGAAACTGACACTGCAGTTATCTGCGAAAAACTGTTCAGTACATAAATCAGAAAGCAAACTGCAGACAAAAATGTCCTTTTAAAAGTGTCTAGGATCCAAAAATTTTTTTCAGATTGTCTATTTGGATTTCATCCATGTCATCAGCACCTTCCACTTGCAGCAATCCAGGATGAAAGAATGGATGCCTGCACTTGATGCATTGCATCGTGCAGTGATAATAATGATTGGCCTCACTGCTTAGGCGAAACTGGCCATACTTATCTCTGTACTGATCGCGCTCTACGTGCCTCACAACCAATCCTGCCGGGGAGCGAAACTCTAAATGACAAGCGCAGCATTTCTTCACTCGGTTGTTTAATTTTAAAACCACAAAAGGGTTGCTGTTATGCCACGGCTTTGCAGTAAAACCTGACGTGCTGTAGGACTGAGATGTGCTGCTGCTGACCTGCCCGGCTGAAGATCGAAGATCGGAACGTCTATTTTTAGCACTCGCGTGGGAAATTGAGCCCGCGATTTATATCTTGTCATATTCACTTTCTCCGGCTCTTTGTCAGCGGTCAGTCGCTGACAAACAGCACCGACGGAGAAAGTCTGGGCTCGATGCGCCAAAACAGACAATAGACGATAAACTGCAATTATCATTCATAAAAATAAAATAAAATAAAAACTGGTGAAAAACCATTTATAACGAAGTATAAAATTATCATTCATAAAAAAAAGTAAAAAAAAAAAAAATTAAGAAATAAAAATCCGTTACGCCGATTTTCGTTACGCTGTTACGCCGTTACTCGTTACGCCATTACGCCGATTACTAACACCCTGAGATTCGCTCTTTCCTGTTCTTTATAATCTTCCGGAAACCCGACATTCCACAAAGATAACAAGGTTCGCAGAACATTCATAATCCATCGGATCAACAAAAGCAAAGAAACTTTTGATAACTTAGACGTCAGATGTGGGTGGGCTGAAATATCTGTTTTCCGCTTAGGGGCGGACCATTAGAAATCTTGGGAGGGGGGGTGACAATTACCAAAAAAAAAATCCTGCAAAGGAATATTGTCTCAAAAAAAATTCCTGCAAGCAGTTGACCATTAAAAAATAAAATCCTGCAAGCTAACTGGCTATATATACATTTATTTATTTATTTATTTATTTATTTATTTATTTATTTTAAACTGGAATATATGAGAGTATGACATACTCTCTGATAGTAAAATTCATCAAAAAGCAACTTCAGGTTGAGTCAAATGCTGTCAAAAATTACCTGCCTCAAAGGTCTAGCTGGTACATGTACCAATAATTTACCACTGATTTCACTGTTACGCGACCCTTCGAATCAAAACTACTTTGAGCAATTTCAATTTACTCTGCCGTCAATCATACCTAGTGGGAGGAAATCGAGTACTTGTATGTGGAGCCACACAAAGAGACGCAAAGCGACGAGAAGCCACATCAATTTGCCAAACATTTTTGACAGAAATTGTTGTCTCAGAACACTAGAAATGGAGTTTCAGAGCATCAAGATTTCAAAATTTTCTGGTGGGGCATGCCCCCAGACCCCCCTAGCGGCTCGCGCCTTTGGCGCTCGACCACTCCATCTCAATTCTTATTTCTCCCCATTTTTATGCAAAGGTTCGACAGTCTGACTGACTTAAATCTACTCTCCAGCGTTTAATACCAAAAATGGATTGGGCCATTAGTATTGAAAAAAATTGGAGCTTGCACGCATTTATAATGAAGATCTCAGAAAAAAAAAACTTGCAGGCTTGCACCTCCCAAAAAAAAAAATCCTGCAGGAAACTAAGCCCGAAAAAAAAATTCATACACTGAAAAATTTTTGACCCCCCTCTCAGGATTTCTAATGGTCCACCCCTTAGTTGTCAATGCTTGTTAAAAGGAAATTTCACGCAGTTGTATGTTGTTATCGATATCGATGTGAAATGTTTTGGAAAGTGAAGCGGACATTGATTTTTCTTTTGTGGAGAGTTGAAAAAGAAATGGCTGCATAAGTTAATGTTATACATGAATGGGTTATTTGCGAATATATAGTAGTTCTGTCTTTTTTTATTCGAAAGTCGAGAGTTTTCTATTTCCGGTATCATGTGTTTAGTAACTATTAGAGATTAAATGGGTCTGCTTTAAACCTCAAAATATAGTGTTGACAGTGTCTTCTTAACGACCCCCGGGGTCACGACCGCAGCAAAATTTCGTAAAATATTCTATTAAGATCCAAGTCTTATGCGATAGTCATATATTGGAATAGTGGGATCTTTCAATTGTTTTTTAATAGCTCCTCAGAGTTTATTCCGCGTGTAAGTGTAATGTGTTTCTCGGAGCTAGGCAGTATCTCCATTGTCAGAAGCCCGGGGGGGGGGGGGGGGGTACTCAACAAAGTTTTGTACATGGATGCTCCGCCCCGAGGTCCAAACCCTTACCCTTTCATATACCGATTTTGACAGAAAAGGTACCCCTTTCATATACCTTTCATTGAAAATGGTACCCCTTTCATATACTTTTCAATGAAAATGGTACCCTTTTCAGAGCCTTTACGTGCGTCTGTTTGATATATTTTGAAAGGCCATTTTTTTAATACTTAAATGGCAAATAAAATGAAAGGCTGATCGTACAGAAAGGAATATATTTTTAACCGATTAATTTCGAACGGCACGGCCGTTCTTCTTCAGGGTATAACCGTACTAAAAGAAAAAACGTTACAGATTTGAATATATATAAAAACAAGCGAAAGATATGAAATTACATACTTTGTTTATAGTATAAGCTAAATGGATAAAAATATGACGCTGAAAAAAACGTTACAGATTTGAATATATAACAAGCGAAAGATATGAAAATACATACTTTGTTAATGGTATGAGCTTAATGGATAAAAATAGGACGCTAAAATTTACATAAAGTATATATCAAGTTTCATCGCGTCTGTTTAACCCTTTGGGTTCGAGCGTTTGGCCTTTATCAATAAGATAAGCCTCTCGAGCCTTACGCACGTCGTCACGGTTAGATTTTATAAGCTCAAGCGGGATTAGTTGCATGTCGGAGGCAGAATGATTAGGTGAAAGAAAATGTTCTGATACTGCCGTAAGTTTAGAGTTGTCGGTATGGCGCGCCGTTTGTTTCAAAATAAATTATTCTACCTTGATATTATCTTACTGTACCTTTGACATATTTTCTACCCCGAAAGACCGCCGTTACTCCGTGATATATCTTTGACATATTTTATATCACCTCAATGTTCAAGGTTTGTATGTCGTTTTCTACCTTAGATATCACGTTACTATATATGCCGTGATTCAATTTGCTACCTCGATAGAGCGTTAGTATACCTTGATATCACAATACTCTACCTTGATGAGATTTTCTACCTTCATATCACAATACTCTACCTTGATGAGATTTCCTACCTTGATATCACAATACTCTACCTTGATGAGATTTTCTACCTTGATATCACAATACTCTACCTTGATGAAATTGTCTACCTTGATATCACAATACTCTACTTTGATATCACAATACTCTACCTTGATGAGATTTTCTACCTTGGTATCACATTACTCTACCTTGATGAGATTTTCTACCTTGATATCACAATACTCTACCTTGATGAAATTGTCTACCTTGATATCACAATACTCTACCTTGATAGCACATTACTCTACCTTGATATCACGTCACTCTTCCTTGATGAAATTTTCTACCTAGATAGAGCGTTTACTACACCTTGATGAAATTTTCTACCTAGATAGAGCGTTTACTCTACCTTGATGAAATTTTCTACCTAGATAGAGCGTTTACTCTACCTTAATGAAATTTTCTACCTAGATAGAGCGTTTACTCTACCTTGATGAAATTTTCTACCTTGATATCACAATACTCTACCTTAATGACATTTTCTACCTTGACATCACATTACTCTACCTTGATATCACAATACTCTACCTTGATGAAATATTCTACCTTGATATCACATCACTCTACCTTGATGAAATTTTCTACCTTGATAGAACGTTACTCTACCTTGATGAAATTTTCTACTTTGATAGAGCGTTTCTCTACCTTGATGAAATATTCTACCTTGATATAGCGTTTCTCTACCTTGATGAAATTTTCTACCTTGATATCTCATTACTCTACCTTGATGACATTTTCTACCTTGATATCACATTACTCTACCTTGATGACATTTTCTACCTTGATAGAGCGTTACTCTACCTTGATATCACATTACTCTACCTTGATGACATTTTCTACCTTGATATCACATTACTCTACCTTGATGACATTTTCTACCTTGATATCACATCACTCTACCTTGATGACATTTTCTACCTTGATAGAACGTTACTCTACCTTGATATCACATTACTCTACCTTGATGAAATTTTCTACCTTGATATCACATCACTGTACCTTGATGACATTTTCTACCATTTTCTCCAAATAAAAAGAAAATCAAGGCTCCAAGGCGTAAAAGTGTCCATTCCCAGTTTGACTGAAAGTCACGTTAGTTTCTAATTGTTTCTGCAAAAGTATCCCGTAAGGTTTTCAGTTTTCAGTTTTTTTTTTGTCGAGGGTCGAGAGCGCCGAGGGTATTTTTTCGAGTGTCGAGGGTATATTGACGAGGGTCCCTTTCTCACTAAAAAGTGTAAAAAGAAAACTCTAATGATCAACCAGGGAATTCTCAGGTGTAAAATGGGGGTGGCAGGCCTGCACGACTCTTACCTCATGTTTTTAATGCCATTTGCTCCTTCTATATGTTTTGGACGGGTATTCTACATTTAGCCGTTTGTTAAGGAGGATTTTAGTGACTGTAGAGTGTAGACTGAGTTTAAAACCTTTCAAAAGCCGCGTGCAACGGACTAGAGGTCAAGTAAAGGTGTCTGTTGTAGTTTTCCGTAGTATTGCGCTTGTAGATTTTGACCTCATTTTAGCGTCCTTTTTTGCCTGGCGGTTGTATCGTTGTTTTCGCCATTATTTATATTGGCATGTAGATTTTTCAGTATGTAGGAAAGGTTTGAATTTCTCTAACTTTTCTCTCTGAAATACCGGACATGACAAGATCTGAAATGATCTGTTGTCCGTGAATGTCTTTCCTGCTATTAATTCTATGTCACGCTGGGCCCAGCTATTTTAGATTTGTCTTTGCAGGATTTTAATGTTCAGGATCTAAGCTTTATAGCAGAGAGAGTTGTAGCTTTAAAAGCTATTCAACTTGTAGAGAGTTGAAGTTTGTCTCAGTCAAGACTGTAATTTTAGCTTCCATTCGCTACGCTTTATAGCTTTGTGGAGCTCACTGTGATTACTAAAATCTCCGTTGGCAATTTTGGCAGTCTAGCGACTGCTTCGTTTACGCCACTATTCTATTCAAGTGTAAAACGGAAAACTACAACAGACACAACAACAACAGACACCTTTACTTGACCTCTAGTCCGTTGCACGCGGCTTTTGAAAGGTTTTAAACTCAGTCTACACTCTACAGTCACTAAAATCCTCCTTAACAAACGGCTAAATGTAGAATACCCGTCCAAAACATATAGAAGGAGCAAATGGCATTAAAAACATGAGGTAAGAGTCGTGCAGGCCTGCCACCCCCATTTTACACTTGATTGATTGTTTTAGGCAGGCCCCGTTTTACCTTGTGTAAGATCAACACAAATACGCACTCATAAATATGACAGAGGATAAAATCAAGAAATGCGCACTGATCTAATAGCATCCATTCCGAACTCAAGAAGGAATGTGCAGGAAACGTAAGCGCTCACATTTAGAAATATCCTCATTTCAGTCAAAAGAAGAAAGTGCTAAAATTTTCAAATAATGCCTTCCAAAGAAACACACGCTTAGCTTCAAGCGGAGAGGATCGAAATTTCTATTGAAGAGCCAATAGGAAACGGGGAAATTCGATCCACAGCAAGGTATAAATACATGTTTGAAAATTATGCCAAGCAGAATGGTTTAACCTTTCTCAACAAAAAATGCGTTGCTAAACAGGTAGCAACTAGCACATACAAACCCGGCAACTGATGAGGTTCGAGAGGAGAACCGAAACCATGGTCTTGCCTGAATAGAATAGTGGCGTAAACGAAGCAGTCGCTAGACTGCCAAAATTGCCAACGGAGATTTTAGTAATCACAGTGAGCTCCACAAAGCTATAAAGCGTAGCGAATGGAAGCTAAAATTACAGTCTTGACTGAGACAAACTTCAACTCTCTACAAGTTGAATAGCTTTTAAAGCTACAACTCTCTCTGCTATAAAGCTAAGATCCTGAACATTAAAATCCTGCAAAGACAAATCTAAAATAGCTGGGCCCAGCGTGACATAGAATTAATAGCACGAAAGACATTCACGGACAACAGATCATTTCAGATCTTGTCATGTCCGGTATTTCAGAGAGAAAAGTTAGAGAAATTCAAACCTTTCCTACATACTGAAAAATCTACATGCCAATATAAATAATGGCGAAAACAACGATACAACCGCCAGGCAAAAAAGGACGCTAAAATGAGGTCAAAATCTACAAGCGCAATACTACGGAAAACTACAACAGACACCTTTACTTGACCTCTAGTCCGTTGCACACGGCTTTTGAAAGGGTTTAAACTCAGTCTACACTCTACAGTCACTAAAATCCTCCTTAACAAACGGCTAAATGTAGAATACCCGTCCAAAACATATAGAAGGAGCAAATGGCATTAAAAACATGAGGTAAGAGTCGTGCAGGCCTGCCACCCCCATTTTACACATTTTTCTGAGATTTCTTTGCTTCTGAAATAGATGAAACACTAAAATAAGAAAAAAAAAATGAAAAGTGTTTGCTAACGGAAAAGTGTACCCATCATGGACGAGAGCAGCTTCTTTTTTTGCAAGTTCAAGGATATCTGACCACAAGCGATAGGAATGCCTACAGGACAGGAAATGAGTACATGATGTGAAAAAGAAATGTCAAAAGTGCCACGCAAGGATGATCGTAGTCTCCTCGCAGCCGAAGAGCGTTGCGCGACGAGCACTATAAACGGCCGCGACGGAGACAAGGATAATAATGGAGAACACGCGATGCACAATTTAATTTTCATTTTATTTTTATTTTTTTAATTTTTATTTTATTTTTTTTTATTTTCTGACAATGTCTATGAATGTTGATTGATTAGTTCAGGCTGAAGTTGTTGTACATTTGCGTTTCCAAAGGGCACTATACTCTTAGGGGGATTTTAAAGAATAGAGCTATTCGACTGTTTCTAGAAAATGTTTAGAGGTCATACATGACCATACATTGTAGGTCTGCACGACATCTCTGTAATTTGCCATATGTTTTGCTAGTACGGTTTGTTAGGCTCATTGTTCGCTCTGGAAGGAGAGGGTCTGAAATATTCCGCGAACATGCTATAAATTGCTTGCATTGTGACGCCGGGCGGCCGGGCCCGGCTGTTGAATTAAAACTGTTGCAAGACATGTCCTTTCTTCAATATCACGGATATCGTATTCATTTCTGTCCTGCTTTGCCAGAGACAACCGTAGCTTTACTGCGAGGAAGCTATAAGTTTCTTTTAGGGAGAAGTTCTGTCTGACGCAAAGGTTATATTTCTTTCATCAATTTGATCGAGCGTTCTCTCTGTTGAGCTCGATGTTTAGGTAGAAAATTTCATCAAGGTATAATAATATCACATCAAGGTAGAACATTTCTTCAAGGTAGGAAAAACGCACTATGAAGGTAGAAAATTTCATCAAGGTAGAGTAACGCTCTATCAAGGTAGAAAATGTCATCAAGGTAGAGTGATGTGATATCAAGGAAGAGTAACGCTCTATCAAGGTAGAAAATGTCATCAAGGTAGAGTGATGTGATATCAAGGTAGACAATGTGATCAAGGTAGAGTAATGTGATATCAAGGTAGAGTAATGTGATATCAAGGTAGAAAATTTCATCAAGGTAGAGTAATGTGATATCAAGGTAGAGTAATGTGATATCAAGGTAGAAAATGTCATCAAGGTAGAGTAATGTGATATCAAGGTATAGTAATGTGATATCAAGGTAGAGTATTGTGATATTGAGGTAGAAAATTTCATCAAGGTAGAGAAACACTCTATCAAGGTAGAAAATTTCATCAAGGTAGAGTAACGTTCTATCAAGGTAGAAAATTTCATCAAGGTAGAGAAACACTCTATCAAGGTAGAAAATTTCATCAAGGTAGAGTAACGTTCTATCAAGGTAGAAAATTTCATCAAGGTAGAGTGATGTGATATCAAGGTAGAAAATGTCATCAAGGTAGAGTACGAACGTAATGTCTATCAAGGTAGAAAATTTGATCATTACGGTATACTAACGCTAAAGGCGCTCTATCAAGGTAGAAAATTGAATCACGGCATATAGTAACGTGATATCTAAGGTAGAAAACGACATACAAACCTTGTACATTGAGGTGATATAAAATATGTCAAAGATATATCACGGAGTAACAGCGGTCTTTCAGGGTTGAAAATATGTCAAAGGTACAGTAAGATAATATCAAGGTAGGATAATTTATTTTGAAACAAATGGCGCGCCATATGTCGGGGTGTACTTGTTTGTCGACTGGTCTGCGGTGTTCGTTGAAGCGTTCTTTCAGTTGTCGTTTAGTCTCTCCAATGTACTGTTTGTTGCATCGTCTGCATTCTACCATGTATACAACGTTTCTAGAATTGCAGTCAATGTGGTGGTTAATGGTCCTAGTGTTTCCTGTAGAGTGAAATGTGTAATCTGTTTGTCCGTCATTGATGTATTTGCATGTGCGGCAGCGGTTGTTGCCACAACGAAAGGAGCCAGGATGTGGGTTAGAGGGCGCAGTGGTGCGTAGTTTAGATCTGACTAGTAAGTCGTTAAGATTTTTAGTACGTCGGAATGCAACGAGAGGTGTGGCCTTGAATACATTGGCGCAACGGTTAGAGGAGGACAGGATATGAAAGTGTTTGTGTATGATGGATGACAGAGAGCGTAATGCGGGGTTGTAAGTGATTACAAGGGGAACACGGCTAGGTTGGTTAGCAGAAATGTCTTTGGGTGTGAATGCTTCTGCGCGTGTAATAGTACGAACGCGTTGAAATTCGCGGTTGAGGAAAGATAGATTGTATCCGCGTTTGTTAAGATATGTTTTAAGTTCGTTGGTACGAAGTGTGAAGGTCTCGTCGGAAGAACAGATACGACGAAGTCTGAGGAAGAGACTAAAGGGGATAGCTCGTTTGGTATGATGAGGATGGCAAGATGAGTGTAGCAGGTACTGATGTTTGTCAGTAGGTTTAGTGTAGAGGTCTGTTTCGATAGTACCGTTATTGAGAACAACGTTAACGTCCAGAAAAGGTAGAGACTTAGAGGAGTGATTGGATGTAAATTTGAGGGTGGGGTGAATGCTATTGAGATAAGAAGTGAAGGCAAGGAGGTCCTGTTCAGTATGTGTCCATATCATAAAAATGTCGTCTATGTAACGCCACCAAGTATGGGGCTGGTGTGTTGCGCGTGAAAGAGCGTCGGTCTCGAATTTAGCAAGGAAAAGATTAGCGTAAGAGGGTGCCATTTTGGTTTCCTCTAACCCACATCCTGGCTCCTTTCGTTGTGGCAACAACCGCTGCCGCACATGCAAATACATCAATGACGGACAAACAGATTACACATTTCACTCTACAGGAAACACTAGGACCATTAACCACCACATTGACTGCAATTCTAGAAACGTTGTATACATGGTAGAATGCAGACGATGCAACAAACAGTACATTGGAGAGACTAAACGACAACTGAAAGAACGCTTCAACGAACACCGCAGACCAGTCGACAAACAAGTACACCCCGACAACTCTAAACTTACGGCAGTATCAGAACATTTTCTTTCACCTAATCATTCTGCCTCCGACATGCAACTAATCCCGCTTGAGCTTATAAAATCTAACCGTGACGACGTGCGTAAGGCTCGAGAGGCTTATCTTATTGATAAAGGCCAAACGCTCGAACCCAAAGGGTTAAACAGACGCGATGAAACTTGATATATACTTTATGTAAATTTTAGCGTCCTATTTTTATCCATTAAGCTCATACCATTAACAAAGTATGTATTTTCATATCTTTCGCTTGTTATATATTCAAATCTGTAACGTTTTTTTCAGCGTCATATTTTTATCCATTTAGCTTATACTATAAACAAAGTATGTAATTTCATATCTTTCGCTTGTTTTTATATATATTCAAATCTGTAACGTTTTTTCTTTTAGTACGGTTATACCCTGAAGAAGAACGGCCGTGCCGTTCGAAATTAATCGGTTAAAAATATATTCCTTTCTGTACGATCAGCCTTTCATTTTATTTGTTTATAATTATTTCTGCTGATCAGATCCTTCACAAGGATCCAGTACTTCCAATTTGTCGAGTGGTCCTTTCATTTAAAAATTGTACTTAAATGGCAGTTTACCCTACCTTTTTTATTCTTCAACGGCGTGGCTACGCTTCCCTTTCCTATTCTTCGTGAAATCCCTACCCTTTCATATACTTCAACCCGTGAAATCCCGACCCTTTCATATACCTCTTACCTCAAAAAGGTACCCCTTTCAGGCGGAGCATCCCCGTATAGCCCATTATAGGGAGTACCCCCCCCCCTCGGGGTCAGAAGTATAGCATCATTTCATCCGGTTTGAAATATTTGAATCTCCAGCATGATAGCTGTACACTCTTTATCAAGTTTCCCGGAAAGTGACATCATGAAACTTAGCGCCCTTATTTCTCAAATTATAAAATTTGTACTAAAGTAATCAAACATGCGGGATTCCTGACTGCAGTATTTTTCAAAACCTTTTTCTGATCCGAGATACAGGCAAGGTTGTCCGTTGTTGCATTATTATGCAGTATTACTTTATTTTGTATTAAATTTTCCACCGCAGAAATATACTCGCGCAGAAAAAAATTACTTGTTTTAATGATGTATATCGGCTTAAGAAGAACTTTTCAACAGTGAATATATTGCTATCATAACTCCGAGGCGACCGGCACAACAGTCATCTGTATTCCCGATTCAACTCCACACACGTCCTCAAAAGAACCAGAGACTGTTATCATAATACTGATACATTTTTACAACAACGTACAATAATTCACTCACTAGTTTTCTCGTTGTTTATGTTCATATTGGTTCCAGAACAGCAACCATATAACTAGGAGAACTATACAAACCTCCGGTCAGGAAGTAAAATTGTTTAATACCGATGCCTTGGATTTTATTTATACTTGACCAGAAATCCGCAAACATTTCCTCCCAGCAGAAATTTTAGCTGTCCCGACGCGCAAAAATTTCCTCCCGCAAAACAAATTCAGTCGGACAATCCGAAAAATTTCCTTGTGCACGGTAGCTAAACCAATAAAACTATGACGTCTTTCCCATACTATTGCATACAAACGCAAAGTTCAAATAACCGCATCCCCAAGGGTAAGATGAAACCTGAGATAAACCAAACCCAAGCCATTAACCCTTGGGAAGGCCCCAAACCCAAGGTGTGTGTAACCACAACTCAATAGAAAAAAACGCAAAGTTCATGCTATTTTGCTCTGCCATACCGCTCATATTAACACACGAACTTTCCTGTCCCATTTAACTTTCTTATAACCTCTCCATTAGTAAAATACACCGTGAAATTCTCAAACTACGTTTCCCAAGAAAACGCATTTAACCTATTTTTACCCTTTTAAAGTAGCTATAATGGCTTTACGACAAATGATTGAAACTGATAGGTAACGTGAGATATCGAAATTTAAGAAGGACTAATACCTTTGCGGTAACGTAATGTGAGATATGACAAGTTCATCACAAGTTCTGACATCCCAATACCCTAGGGAAATTAACAATAGGTCCGGGGGTGCTCCCCAAACATTTTAGTGGCAGTATGTGACGCCCTTCTTGAAATCCTAACCGCTTTAACCAACCATATTCTCAATGCCCTAATATAGCTTCTATAAAGAAGGAACAAGAAACCCCCCCGGACAAAAGTCCACAAAATTTTGTTAACAACTTTTGTCCCTTTTTAGTACTCGACTTCGAAATCTCGCTTAACGAGATAAAGACGGATTTCTAGTGACCTCTAGTGGGAACTGAAAATCATTCAGCCGTGTAACAAAACTTGGCGCCTCGGAACATAAAGACAAATGTTCATATCGATTCATAGATCTTCATACCGTATTAAATTCAAACGGTTTACTCGAAAACCGGTTAAATAAGCCTGATCGGCGGTTCTGAAGACTTTTTATCATCTGTATTGTTTCAGGGCTGTTATATTTGTGTTGCATGATTGTTTAATAATATCAGAAATATTTGTAAATAGATATTCACATCTCAAGCTACTTTCGATGACTGCCTCAAGGGTGTTAGTAATCGGCGTAATGGCGTAACGAGTAACGGCGTAACAGCGTAACGAAAATCGGCGTAACGGATTTTTATTTCTTAATTTTTTTTTTTTTTACTTTTTTTTATGAATGATAATTTTATACTTCGTTATAAATGGTTTTTCACCAGTTTTTATTTTATTTTATTTTTATGAATGATAATTGCAGTTTATCGTCTATTGTCTGTTTTGGCGCATCGAGCCCAGACTTTCTCCGTCGGTGCTGTTTGTCAGCGACTGACCGCTGACAAAGAGCCGGAGAAAGTGAATATGACAAGATATAAATCGCGGGCTCAATTTCCCACGCGAGTGCTAAAAATAGACGTTCCGATCTTCGATCTTCAGCCGGGCAGGTCAGCAGCAGCACATCTCAGTCCTACAGCACGTCAGGTTTTACTGCAAAGCCGTGGCATAACAGCAACCCTTTTGTGGTTTTAAAATTAAACAACCGAGTGAAGAAATGCTGCGCTTGTCATTTAGAGTTTCGCTCCCCGGCAGGATTGGTTGTGAGGCACGTAGAGCGCGATCAGTACAGAGATAAGTATGGCCAGTTTCGCCTAAGCAGTGAGGCCAATCATTATTATCACTGCACGATGCAATGCATCAAGTGCAGGCATCCATTCTTTCATCCTGGATTGCTGCAAGTGGAAGGTGCTGATGACATGGATGAAATCCAAATAGACAATCTGAAAAAAATTTTTGGATCCTAGACACTTTTAAAAGGACATTTTTGTCTGCAGTTTGCTTTCTGATTTATGTACTGAACAGTTTTTCGCAGATAACTGCAGTGTCAGTTTCTGGTGAAAAATAATGTATTTTTTTGTTTATATTAGAAATTAACCTTAACAAGATTTAAGTTTGAAAAAGACAATGTTCATTTGATGTTAGATATCTTTGAAGCCGTTACAGTACAAGTATCACAACCAATTACTTCTGGAAGTATCACAAGAAGCGATGTGGTACGATTGGGTTCTACTTAATAAGCAATTTTAGACGGTTGAGCGAAAAAGCGTCATTACCTTTGTTTTTGTTTGATCGGCGATACTTTTCTTTCTAAAGATATCAGTTGCACAAAATTTCGACCGATTTATGGGAAGGTTGAAGACCAGCAAGACCGTAGGATTTCGGTAGCTTAGAATGAAGCCGGGCATGCCGTGTTTTGTTTAAATTTCTTATAGAGGCAAGATAAAAATGGTTTAATTTGTAAGTTTGAAATCGCTTTTCTTAAAGCCAATAAATGTTGTTTTATTTGACGCGTACAATTCTTAGGGACTTAATCGCGCGAATATAGTATTTGCCTGCATTTGCAACTGCACTGGGTAAAACTGAACAAAACCTAATAAAATTCAGGCGGCGCCTAATGGTCAGTGAGCTGGAACCTGAAGTGCTCTGGCTTTGAGTCATACCCAAGGCAAATAATAATTTCATTGTGCTCTTGAGGTGTACGCCTCACTTGGTTTGGCTGGGAAAATAAAAAGGAAAATTCGAATGACGACTGATTTTTTGGTGATTTCACGCCTTGAAAACACCCTGTGAACTGAAGAATAAACTCTGGCCTGGAGAGCCAAATGGATCATATGCGTATCAGTTGTCTTATCTGGGTTCGATCCGTAGTGTCTGAAGTCCAGTCCGAAGGCCTGTTCCAATTTTTCCAGTGGCCACGAAAAAGAAGATTGCGACTAAACCACTCTCATTCTGAACGTAGCGTAATACAGAGAGCAGAGTGTTGCTTCTGGTAAATATGCCTACCGATGAGAAGCGGGCCACCGCTGAGAGGCTAGACTTGGCGGAAATGATCGAGGCCTCTGTGGTTTGAACTCGGGAGACGACAGCACCATGACGATTCAAAGCGAGTTGTCAAGCGGCAAAAAGTTTACGACATATCAACCAACTGAGCGCCGCTTTCACGCTAACCGATATACTCGTTCATAAACTCAGTCGTAAAAATGAAAAAAAAAAAAAAAAAAGAAAAAAAATCCGTTACGCCGATTCTCGTTACGCTGTTACGCCGTTACTCGTTACGCCATTACGCCGATTACTAACACCCCGAATCTCAAAACTGTCTTAAAAAGGAAATTAACGTTGGAAAAATATATATTTGCTTAATTCTTTCTTTGAGGAATAGAGGAATTCTAAGGATATGCACTTTTTTGTCTTGACTTCCTGACTGAATTTAAGTCTTAAAATAGCAATGAATATGCGTGAACGGACTCTGATCGATCAATGACAGACATTGTAGCGACCATAGGTCATGGATCAGTTCTTTTCTTCTTTAAAATCTCCGTAAAATTCTTAGATGTTTATATCTTATATATAAAGATCTACAAACGCGGATAAGCGTAAACATTTATCCGATGCGTTGTGGCACACATCAAAGATTTAAATTAGATGATCCCACAGGCAGACCAATCGTGATATCCAGTGCACAGTAAAGAAATATACTAGGTAATAATACGATTTGTCACGGAATTGATAAGCGATAGAAAAATCGAAAATATTACACACTTAAGTCTTCTCACCTTTACTTTATTGTCTCTTGATGTATCCTGACCGGTTTAAATGCATTTTTACAACTTTTGTCACTCGCCCCACTATCCACTATAAAAGAAGGGAAGGCTGGAGACCTCTGAGCGAACCCTCGCCACGCGAAAGCCAGGTTAAATGTCTACCCGTGCGATTCGTGCTAGCTTCCAAATTCCCTTTCACGGGCTCTAAAAGGGCTCCGTTTTGGAGCGATTCTGGCCATCTTCGCTTCGCCATTGTCCGCGATCCAAACGGCTGTACCACGAAATTCGAATACTAAAGCTTAGCGACCGACATTCACCCGAGGGGAGGGTCGTTACTTTTGCCCTCGCGCAAATTGACACCGTCGGGGGAGCCGGTGCGTGTAATTCGAACGGAAACCACACGCGTGACCTGTCACTTATTTGTCTTTATTTGATAAAGTGCAAGTTTTCATCAAGATCAAAAGAAAAGTCTCTTTTTAAAATAAAAATGCTCGAAGGAAAATTATTAAGCTTGTTAAAACCAATTTGCGCCAAAAAATCAAAAATCAAAGGTCACGGATATGTATGTGTATACCGGGAGTCTAGGGTGTACTCTAACTGCACGTCCGATCCAAGAGAGAGGAAGATAGGGGCCTTGGGAACGAGGTTGGTAGACGTTTCAATAACAAATTGATCATTAAAACAGACCGTTGGCCGTCGGGTGTTGATATGAACGATATGGTCAATAATGTTTAATTTTTATTGGTAAATTGCACAACCTTCTAAAGTCGCTGTCGTAATTTGTCGTATTTTTGAAGCGGAATCGAGCCGCTTCTCGCTGTTCAGAACGTCTCATGTCGGCAATTTTCGGGGCCACGTCGCTTGTCGTTTTTACCAAGGCTTCTTTAAGCCGAGATGTTTTGAAAACAGCTTCGGCTATAAAAGGAAACGAAATCTAATTACCAGCTCTATTCCTACAAGAGACACCATTCTGCCCGAAGGTACACAATTTTTTAGTTGACGGAAAAAGCGACAAGTAAAATATTTTCATTCAGTTTGCCTTTTTTACAATAGTCTACCTTAGTGAAGTATTTAGATAAAACATTCCTTTTTTACTGAAGTCTTTTTACTGAACTTATTCATATGCACAAAGTTCTTGTTTTGTCTCATACATCCACATATACACTGCACATATAAATTAGCTGTTTAAAAACATTGCTAGTAAATCAATTTTAATCCCAAATGAAAATCGTTGCAATATGTTTTAGTTTTGTTTAAATATCAATAAATAAAGATAGTAAATATTTTTAACCTTCGTACATCTTTCCCAAATTTCGATCGATAAGAAAATCGCCATTGTAATGCCATACAAGTCATTGCTACTAAAATACTGTGACTGATACAAAACATAGAAAAATTAACTAAGTAAGATAGATTGAATCTAAGTAGTTTTGCCACCCCCATCCCTCCTCATAATTTTCTCCCGTAGCAACCAAATTGGCCTCGGCTCATTCGCTAAATATAATCAAGTTGAAGTTTCCCCTCAACTGTAAAATGAAGACTATTTTGAATAAATACGGTAAATTAACATGAAAATTATTTACATTCATACTCGTGATTATTTTGTTGCTCATGACTTTTATTGATTTGGTGGCTCCTAAAAGAGCCCTTAAGTCCTCTATGACTGCAATGTCTAACTCTACGATTAGACCTACAGGTATTTTCAATCTTTCAACTTCAATAAACCATTTAGCAGCTTTACACATATTACCTATCACGTCTTTACTACATTTACCTATCAAAGGCACCCAACTTTTCCAATTCTTGTTGTTGTTGTTGTTGTTGTTGTTGTTTTTTATTAACCTTACATTCTCTCGCATTAACGAGATGGCTTTAAGAGCCCTTTGATCATTTGAATGCGGCGTTTCTGGGAAGCAAATGAAAAGTTTTCTGTCGTCAGTAAGGGCCAGTTTACATGCAGGGAGTGCTACCCGTCAGTCTACCCGAGGGACCCGGCCAACTGGGCTTAAATAGAGCTCGCGTACCAACCCTTTTACCTGGGACATAACAGCGTCATTGAGGTGCGAAGAGGCCAATAGGAAAATGATAGGGGGACATTACTTCGCCAATTATTCACAAAACTGTAATGCAACATTTTACTTGTATCTTTTAGGTTACTAAGGGAGCATTTTTTACTGAGGCGGTTTGGTGGTAAAATCCATGAAACCCTCCCCCCTCCCCCCCCTTCAAATCTAATGTTAAACAAACTTCATGTTCTGATAATTATTTTTCTAATTAGTCAACTCAGACTAGAACTACAGTGGTTAAGTAGTACTTTACTAAAACGACAGTCACAACAGTCTTAACATGTTGCATCAATATTTTATCATTCAGTTGTAATCAGTAGCCAAAATGACGTCAATGACCATAATCGATTGTGGCTTGTTGTTGTGATACCAAACAGATGATAAACTTAAGAAGCACCTTGGTCCCAGATGTTTTACTTTTCTTCAATCCTTGAACGAAATTGAAACGCTAAGCAGTGATCAGCGACGATTCCATTCCGTTCAGGGGAAAAAAGTGAAACCTATGAATTAACTTAAATCATAAGATCAAAACTATTCTTGGAAAAATCTTTGTTAGTGTGGTGTAGATTTGTGGAAAATTTGTGAAGAGAAAATAACTGTATACGAACATAATGGCTTTACCAATTGGGGGCTCTGGCGGCTGGTAATAGCAATTATCACAATCGCCAATGCTCCCTACCTTGGCGGACCTGGAGGATGAGGCTGACGTGCAGTCCAGTCCAGTCCAGTTCAGTCCAGCTTTTTGTAATTGGATAGCTTTTATTGGAAGCCTACGTTGCGCGCGCGTCAATCAGTTGCACTTAAATGGGTTCTTTTTCGGTGTCTTCCTCCTACTTTCAAACTGATAGAAAATATCCTAGACGTTTTGAGTACAAAAGAGTCCACATAGACTTTTTAATCTCGAATTTTGTTATTGATGCGATTAATTAGTAATCGAACTTCGTGTCGTATTCAGGGGTAATCGTATTCGTCATATCAAATCGTCCTCGCGCTACGCGCTCGGCCGATTTGAAATAACTCGCCCGATTACTCCCTTAATCAAAACTATAACAAAATTCTCGAATCTGATTGATTATCAGCAGGCCCGATTAGAGCATTAACAGGACAGTTAACGCGTCGTGCTTGTAATTGGACGAATTGGACAGTGCGCGTCATTTGCGCGTGCTATCCTTTTTCCGTGCGTACATCTAGGTCAAAAACACACTCAATTGTTATGTTTTTAATCACCAAAACGTGTAACCATTTAACGTTTTATCCTCAAATTTTGTTATAGTTATGATTAATTGGTAACAGGACTTCGTGCCGTCCAATTCCAATTCGTGAGTGATTGTTAATCGCTCGTATGATTACAGACCGAATTGGACTCCACTCAGTCCTATTACCATTATGAATTGTACTCCACTCAGTCCAATTACTAATCACCCCCTTTTGGTGCAAAACAAAATTATAATAATTGAGGAAATACGGTACATGTATTTCAAGGAAAAGAAATGTATGAAAATAATAATATTGTTTCTCCGTCGTTATAAGTACGTCGTTGTATGCCAAAATATGTTAATCATGAAATGCTTTACTCTTTACTTGACAGCTTGTTTTGTGAAAAGGAAGACCAGTCAGTAATCTTCCGATGGCTAAAGTGGGCTTAGCATTCTCCGGTGGCGGGATAAGGTCAGCGGCATTCTGTTCTGGTGTCCTGCGCAGACTGCTTCAGCGAAACGCCAACCTGGATTACTTGAGTTGTGTGTCTGGGGGCGGTTATACAGGCTGCGCCTACATGGACTGGAAATTCCGTCATGAAAAGGAAACCAACAAGAGATGGCACTTTCAATTCTTTGATCATCTCCGCAGCAGAAGTGGGATATTTTGCAATTGGCAGAGGCCTCTCCAAGGTCTTCTTGACTCGATAATATTGACCTTATTACCGATATTCGTTTCGCTTGTGGTTCCATTGTTTCTGTGGGCTGCTTACGCATGTCCACTTGCTTATGTTGTCGACTTCTGTGCAGGCGACGTTATTCGAGGTGGAATCATAACAAAATGTGATAAAACCACTTTAAAGTTGAACGAAACGGTCCAGGAATGTCATAAGCGGCGAGAACAAAAAGCCATCGAGAGATTCTTTCTGTTTAGCGTTCCACTCTTTGTCGCTTTTCTCTCGTATTTCTTCGCGTCTTTTTTCCATAAAATCAAAAACGCCTTAGCGTTCTTGACCATTTCTTGTGGAGCCATTTTCGGCTTATTGTTTCTTCCTTGGTTTTTTCACGATGTTCTGGAATTTATACCCACGTGGATGAAACTTTTAATTATTTTCCCCACAATCGTGTTGTGGTTTGCTTTTCCAGTCATGAGAACGAATGCCACGCTTGTAGTGATTGTGTATCTTTACTCATTTGTTGTAATGTGGCGAGTGTACAAGGACAGTAGCTTTATACCTTACTCTCATAAGTCGTTTGCTATGTTGTTGTGGCTGTCTGGTCTCATGCTCTTTATCTCTCCTGTAATTGGCACCATACAGCAACGTATTGGACATATTTACAATAGGTGGGTACCAGTCCGCCACATTCAACTTGTATCATCCGCGTTTATTTTCTTTTGATAACTGTTCTGTTAATTGTCTTTGAATGTTTTCTTTTAAGATGGCGGCTTCAGAAGGCCTTGTTTACTCCTGCAAGTGTTGGATGGTTTGGCTGTGCAGGGATTTCATATCGTGACTTTTTTCTCACTTGTCCAACGTTCAAACGCATCAGATCAATGAACAATGATCCTGACCGACCTCTGACCTTGGACGACCTTGTATACGTCAAACCAACTCTTATCAGCAACTCGGTCATTAACAGATGGCGTCGCACTACCTCCCCCACGGAACCTGACTATGAAGTGTTGTCGATGTCCCCGCATGGAATTGAGAGATTGGACCGTCCTACCGACCAGCAAGAGTTTGAAGGTAAACTGATGCCGAAAGATATTTATCTATCAGATGCCATGGCAACATCAGCTGCAGCAGTGGATCATCACATGGGTGCCCTTGAAGGAGGCGAGGAGCTGTTCAAAGACTTAAAGGTCACACTGGGGATAGCTATGGGTACGTCACTTATTGGGGATCCAGGACGAGAAAAAGCACTAAACAAATGCCTACAGGTGTGTACACGTTTTTACAACTGCTACTGAATAGCATGATAAAGATTAGAGGAAAGAGGAATTGCCTGTTTTCCAGAGAGAATCGGGGTTATGTCACATTCGGGTGAATTAAAGAGAGGGGGTAATCTGGTTTGAGGAACGCTTTTAACTCATTGAATTAATTAAAACTTCGTAAGCGGCATTATTTCTTTAAAACATTTCTCTTTCGCTTCCATGAATGGACTTGATAAGTAACGCCTAATTTTTCACAATTGATTTCGATCCAAATTTACAAGACATTGGAAAAATATTTGTCATTAATTTGTTTTCTATCAATGACCATTAGCAACAAGGTCGGAGTTAAGAATTGGTTTGAAACCCGTTTAATAAGGAAATGGTAAAAGCGATGCGGGTGATGATAAACAACACAACGGCACATTGTTTGAAATACCGAGAAAGTTTTATTTTTTTACGATAAAAGGAAGTCATAAAGTAATTTGGTTTTCTGCCCTTCCAAAAAACCCCGCAAGAGAATTGTATTCATGGCCGTCGTGTGATGTCTGACTCATATACAAAGCATTTGTTTGAAAGACATTTATGCCAATTATGCAGGAATTTTCGACGAACTATTTGCTGTGTATGGGTGAACGTCGCGTAAATCGAGACAAGGTCACAATTTATTAAAAGCCAGGAAAATCTGCAAGTCTGCATTCTGCACAACAACACATATTACAGATTATTTTGAAACGAAATACCTGCAATGTCCAGGTACAAGAACTGCTTCCTATTTCAGTTGCTGAAGTAATAACATTGGTGGATCCAGGGGAGAGGCGGCCTGGTTATTCATATCGACAGATGAACTAAAAGTAACAACTTCGTCTTATCGTCTTTCTTTTAGATTCTCCCCATCTTTATTGAGGTTTTCCGAGTCTGTCCTCTGTTGATTGGTTACATTGCTTACCACGAAACTGGAAATATGACTTACCTCGACGTTGGCGTGCTTGTGTTCTTTGTTTTCTTACTGTTGTTGACTTTTCTGGCACTTGTTCACACCGGAAGTCCTAATCCAAGCAAACTGGAGAAGATTGCTAGGTATGTATCTTGTACGGGCGCTACTCCTTTAATTATTTTCTGGGGGTTGTGTAGTCTGGGGTTGTGAGACCAAAATATTCAATTTCACTAGCTGCCCAATTTTAATAGACCAAATCATTGAAAGTTTCCCCTTTAGTCAAAGCAAATCTACACTCAATTTCAGAGCAATTTAAAACAGCCTAAAAACCATACCCACGGAGACACCCATAATATGAGTGGTCAGTTCCTTCCCCCGGGAGGGGAGAAGAGAGATTTTAGAGCCACACGGTCCTCAGATTTACAAACAAAATCCCTCATTCTTTTTTTTGTTTTCTCGAAATGTTGATAATTACTTTGACCAAGAAGAAACCTCTGTCGCTCTCTAAAACGGAATACAGAGCCGCATGGTAAGGTATCTACTAATGAAATGCAGTCTACACCTAGCCTGGAAGAGTTAGTATCGATGCATTAAGATATTTTTTGTTCATAGATACTTTGCTGTCCACTTACCATACGTAAGCTTTGTTCGTAAAACGCTTGGAATACTAAATCAGGGACCCAATCCACCTCCGGTTCTACGGCTGAGCGATGGCGGCCATGTTGAAAATCTCGGCATTTTACCACTTCTTAAGCTGAGATTGAAGAAGATCATCTCTGTCTACGGTGGGCGGGCACCTTCAGAGCAAGCATTTTGTGATACACTGTTGAACGCTTTGGAAATGGCAAGAAGGAAGTTGCGATGTTCATTTACAGGACTTGATGGCCGAGACATCGCTGAAGACATTCGAGTGAAACTAGTAGAGAAATCTTCAGGAAATCAACCTAGAAGCTACAGGTTCGTTAAAAAAACATAAAAGTGTGTGTGTCAGTGGTTTTCCAAAAAATAAAATGATTAGGCAGCAGCAGCAGTAGAAAAGGTTTGGATGCAATCAAAGCCGGAAACATTATAATCAGAAAGTTGTTACATAGTCCTCAAAGACGGACAGCTCTGATTAACGCACTGCACATGTTTGTTACGTCACTGCTTTCCTCGTTGTGGAAAATTGGTGAATGAGTCAGTTCGTAAAATCTCGTTCAAGCCAAAATTTCACCCTTTTACCGATGAAAACGAAATTTCTTCTAACTGAAATTAGATACAATATTGCAGTGGCTGTCTAAAAACACACAGACTTTCCTTAACCAAGTAACACGGTGCTCAACCAACGCGTTCGTTTATGGTGCGCCATTAATGCCGGCCATTTAAGTAACACCTGACAGTCAGCGCTGGCTCCCGCGTGGTCGCCCGCGTCTCGCACCGCTGACCGTTCAGCGTTATTCAGGATGAAGTTGTTTGATTTAAAGCTAGAAAGCCAGAAATAGAAACAGAAAATAAGTGCCGATTGGCAAGTTGATCCCTTTAAAAAGGTGAAAAATATTTGTGCTTCAACTTATGTTACGTTTAAGGTTCAAAGTCCATTACTTTGACAAAGACCCGGATGGAGATGGAGATGAAGATTACAAAGTTGGTGAAGCGGAAGTGCTTTTCATTGCTCCGAGACATCCTAATAAGGGCATTAAGATGGCACAACCGATGACGTGGAAGGACGCGCTAAGCGATGTTGGCGGGGATCTTGAAGCAAGTCACTGGGGATCTGGACCCGAACTTAAAGCGAAGGAGGTCGACCGACTGACGTTTTGTTGCTGTGAGCGTTGTCATGGAAACACCTGTCGGGGATTTTCCGAAGGCATGTGCGGGACGTTTCCTCAGCATTCCACCTCTAATCAGTTCTACACCCCATCAATGTTTGTTGCTTATCACAGGGAGGGCTATCGCGCATGCTTGGAAGCACAAGCCACTGAGTTCCTCAATGAACAACCAACTTCGCCATTGAAGAGGGATCATATAAACTTGGAGGAAGTTGTTGATGAGACAGCTTCAAGCAACTCACGCCTTGCGGACACTTCGATATGATGAATCCCCGTTATTATAAACAGAAATTGAAATTCCGGAGAATAAGGCTTATTGAAAAGAACTCCTGCTATTTCGGACGAGTTTTAGTTTTTAAAGAGAATGTAAATGATTTTGCTAACTCAGTTTTAAATATATTATGACTCTTTTAGTCAATTTTCAATATGTCAGTACAATTTTAAAGGTTTATTTGTTACATTTTTATGTATTGCTATGTTTTTGCTTCTGATTTACTATTTAATTGGCCTCAATCAGAAAAAAACACCGCTGTGACGAATGCACCCAAAGCATGGATTAATTATGATCTTAAAGAATATGCCCAGTAATTAACAATATTTATTGAAACATTTTAGCCATTTTAAAATACGCGTGTTTGTGTAATTATTCAGTCGGACTCACGAGGCGCCAATCCAAAAGTAGTTTAAAAGCAGGATTATTTCTCAAATCATTAAAATCTGTTTAATTCTTAATGCAATTCCTTTTAAAACAAAGTATCCGCTAATCTGAACCGGCAAGATCACAGGAAGCCCAGACTCACAACGACAAAAATATAAGGATTTGTATGAGATTTTATCGCGAGTTTGATAAAATATCAAAATTATAAATAAGCAGCCATAAAAGTGTCCAAACCTCATTAAATAATGTCTCTCTATTGTTTCTTGACGTCTTTTTGGCTTCTAAACGGCATTTCTCGTTGTGAGTCTGGGAACCATGTGGCAAGATATAAATCGTGACCTGTCATGCTGCTGTTTTTAACAATTAACTTGGACAAGCAAATATTTAAAACATGAATTATTTTTTTAATATCGTAAAGATTACGGAGACAGCTTATATCGCGTAACATGAAGGAATAAATTAAAAAGATAAATGACCGGCTGATATAAAGCCCGGTTTCCATATGATCGTTACGATCGCTGCGATCGCTGAAAAAAAAGTTCAGCGATTGTAGAGATCATATGGAAACCACTCTCCAGCGATCGCAGCGACAACGATCGCTGCGATCGCTGTGATTCTATCTCAGCGATCGTGGCGATCGTAGCGATCATATGGAAACCACTCTCCAGCGATCGCAGCGGTCGCAGCGACGGCAAAAATACCATGATGCACTACGTACGCTCACTCAAAGGGTGCGATTTGGCCCTTTTTATGAAAGAAGCGCAAATATACGACTGTCTTTATAACAAATTTTAAAAGCAATTCACAGCCGCTATGTTGAATTTCAAGAATGAGGCGAAACGATATTGTCAGACCCAGGTCCCCTCGATCTTCATTCACTTTCTCAGCGATCGTAGCGATCGCAGCGATCATATGGAAACCATCAATCGCTGCGATCGCTGAACTATTTTTTTCAGCGATCGTAGCGATCGCAACGATCGTAGCGATCGTAGCTATCGTAGCGATCATATGGAAACCGGGCTTAAATATAGAGTTCAAGAATTTGTTGTTTTTTTCTTTGGACGGCGGAAAGCGCAAGGAAATTGGTCTTCGGAAAGAACACTTCAACTCGTGACCTGTTAAGAGTGTTGTCCGCAAACTGAACCTTAATCTCCGTCATTGATTTTTTAAGTACAGGTGTTGATAATTTTATGTACTGCTGTTTTCATAAAAAAAATTCCGAATTTTCTTCATTCTCATGCATAATAAATACCGGAAAAGATTACGGAGACAGCTTATATCAGGTAACACGAAGGAATACCAAAGATGAAAAGAGCGCAAACAACAAGCCGTATTGGTGTTCTGCGATAAGAGACGCACTTCAACTATCAATTATAAAAATAGAGAAAGAAAATTCAAGTTATAAGAGAGAGACTGCCTGAATGGTTCTTGCCCTATTGATTAAAAGGTTTATATTGAAGGAAAGTGATATCTAGCTGCAACAGTCATTCATAGTACAAAAGATATAGATCAACAGTTGCACGCTTAATTTAACATTCATAAGTAAATCGAGAATTTTCTGCATACTCCTTTGGAAATAACACTTTTTAACTTTTTTTAATTGTTTTTTGTTATTGTTTACCTATCTTTTTCTCTGGTGCAGGCGTAAATAAACACGACTTTGGTTACGCTCACGATGAGTCCCGACAGCATGTCGTGATCTGGTGTTATTTTCGCCTGACTTGCTGTAGAATGTTGAATTATAATTAGCGTCAAGTCCAGTCAACTGCAAAGACTGACGCGTTTAAAATTCTTTGTTAAACGCGTATCAAATACAGGACGAGCGGGGCGAGGAGTAACTTCAAATATCCTCTGGTTAAATGAAGACAATAATTTGAGGTAAAGTTAATTTTTAAAAATTTAGGACCTAAATATGAATCAGTCCATGGCGAATAAGCTTACAGTTATTTTATTGCACATTTTAAACATTAAGTCTTCACTGTCTTCATACAAAGCTTCGTAATGTCTTGTATATTTCACGGTTCAAAGTAATAATATCGTCTATCAGTTGTCGTTTACAAAGCATAGCTAACTTGAGAGAATAGAAACAGTGGCTTTTGTCACTTATTGATGAATTTAGTTTACTAACATCGCCATTTTTTGTTCATGATAGACAGGACTACGGTTACGATGCTATATAAACGTAATTAATAATTATATTCATATATCAATGACATACTTGTTTTAGGCGAAGCTGTGATTGATTTCGATTTTACAAAAGCAAGCATAGTAAAAGAACTGTTCCATAAACGTAAATCGTTATTTCTTTTGAGTTAGCACGCTATAAACTTCACCCAGATGCATGTGAAATGTTTTGTAGAACCACAGGCAGCCCAAGCTCACGTCACGAGAAAGTGAAGGTTTAATTATTAGCGATGTGACCCTTCGATGAAAGGGCATTGGGTTACACGGCGGCCATTTTAAAAGTTTGAGCGCTTTTAATATATACAAGACTTTGTATGGGGGAAAATAACGTAAATTTCAAGTTCAAGTTCAAGTTCATTTTTATTCACACTTATTCAATTATAATATAACAACATTAAGAAAAATATACCCTGAAAGAGGGCCCTGGAATAAAATAATTTACAAAATGACAATAGATATAAATGTGGATAAATATGTAGTCTATGAACTAGTATGGATTAGCCATGTAATAAAATGTTTTGCACAATTCATATTTGGGCACACAACCATAGTACTTTTTTCTTCATCTTTCTGCAGACAAGTCAGTGAGTAAAACTTCTATTAACTGATGGCAAAGGTTGGACTTGCGTTCTCTGGCGGCGGAATCCGGTCAGCGTCCTTATGCTCCGGTGTGTTGCGCAGACTGCTTCAGAAGAAAGTTAATGTGGATTACCTGAGCTGCGTGTCAGGGGGCGGTTACACAGGCACAGCCTACCTGGACTGGAAATACAGAAATGGCAAAAAGGACTCTTCGGAGTGGCATCAGGAATTCTTCGAGCACCTGCGAAGCAGAAGCGGGATTTTCTGCAACTGGCAGAAGCCCTGCCAGGGGACCCTTGATTCCATCATCTTGTTCACTATGACTGTAACTGTCGCTGTAATCATTCCCATTCTTCTGTGGTCGTCATACGCATGCCCACTAGCCTTTGTGGTTGACTTCCTGTTTGGCAGTATTCTTCGTGGCGGAGGTAAACCGTGTGCTAAGATAGTGCAACGGAATCCAAACAAATCCTTGCGAGAATGTCAAGAGGAGCGCCTTACCTCATCTGCTGTGAAGCAACAGTTCGCTCTTTTCGCAATACCTATAGTTATTGCCATATTGTCCAATGTTATCAAAGGTTTTTTTCCAAAAGGAAAGGGCCTGCTCATTTTCCTCTCTACATCTTGTTTCGTCTTTTTTGGCCTGGTGTTTATTCCGTGGTTTATTAATGAGTATCTTAATTTAATTCCAAACTGGGCGAAGATTCTTGTCATCTTGCCCACGTTTTTTCTCTGGTTCTCATTCCCACTCATGCGTAAGAATGCCACCTTAGTGCTCGTGATCTATTTCTACTCATTTGTGATTAATTGGAAGGTTTTCAACGGCCGCGTGTTTAATTTTGAATATAACGACGAGCTATTCAATACTCTGATGGGTGTGTCCACTGTTCTGCTATGGAGTGCTCCCATTATAGGAACAATACAGCAGCGCATAGGCCACGTGTATAACAGGTTGGTATAGTAAGTTCTCTATTGTTGATGACTAAAATTTTAGGAAATGGTCACGACACCTTTTTTTGGGTTAGGAGCAGTATACAAGGGCATATGCATCAGTTAAGAAACTTTGCTCCACATTGTCTATTTACTCGATCAGCTGTATCACGGCCATCAGCGACTATCACTGACCCCATTCAGGGGGGCAATAGTAATACTCTCAGTCACTTCACGCTACTCCCCCTAACAGTCAAACCGGGTTTGTGGTTTGTGAAGAGTTTACCTTAACTGGTATTATACAAGACATCTCATATATGATGATCCCTACATGGCCCAGAATGCCGCGACACATCCGGGACTTTAATAGCCTTTCTCGCGCGAACATTTAAAATCTCATTAGAGAAAGAATACAAAATAACAAAGAAAGTAGGCCCAAAACGGTCAACACCGCTCCGAAATTTTACTTTTACAAGAAAACGGTTCACTTAACTGGTTACCATTCATATGGATTTTGTAAAGGAGATGTTAATAAATATAATGGAACGAACTTTAAGTCTGTTACTGCCTGAAAAGTATTATCCTTTTAGGTCTCAAATGCAGCTATTTTAAGGCTCTCCGTGTATGGGACCGACACTTTGAGGTTTAAAATCTCGCGAAAAAAGAACTTACCAAGAAAGCATTCATATGGCTTTTTATAAGTGGCATTTCAGGAATCATTTCCCAAATTTTCGCTCAAATCTGACGGTTGGAAGTATTATCCTTTTTAATTTGTTTGATTTAACTCCCGTAAAACTTAAAATCCGACCCAGTAAGTCCCCCTAGGGAGTTGATTCGCCCTTTTTTAAACTTCCCGCAAACGTTTTAATGAATTCATAACTCCGCCTCCGTAATCAATAGAGCACAAGCCATGACAATTAAGCATTGTGTTTATGTAATGTGCGAAAATCTGAAATAATCAGACTTTGCAAAACTGAGTAGAGAAACGAACACGATCGCCACGAACTACAAGTAAAATGTCTTCTTTAAGCGAACTGCAGCGCATTGATCGGGAGCTCTCTTCAGAGCTCGTAGAATCCCCGATCAATCCTGCATTCCTTTACGTCTCTACTCCCTTGAAAAGGGAATATGATCCTCTCTTTTATTTACAAATAAACGGAGAGGCACTGTGGCAGTGGCGACATCTAAATTCTGATCCAAAAAAAGTCTTTGAAGTCCTTCAAGGCAATTTGGCTTGATGAATGAAATTTGTTGTATGAATACAGTTTGTGCACAGGGCGGTTTAAAACGTTTTCTCAGTTTTAACTCAAAACAGATCAGGGAGTTAAATAGAGAAAGTTGGTTATATGAAGAGACCGTCATCCTTTAGTGGAGCAGTGGGTCATGTCCGTACACAATTTTGATTGTTTTCCTTACATTATCAATGATTTAGAGCAACATTTACAAATCATATTTAAACCAAAATAGATACCTATCAGGAACAATAAAAAGTTTGGTACCACGAACGTCACTGGCAATATCCATATCGCGATAAGGTTTAGTATATATCGAGTGACAGAAATCTATCGTCAGTAACGTCGAAAGAACACTGAGAGAGTGCAGAAAGTTCGTAAGGCTAATTTTGTTTTCCTCTGTTTACTGATCTCATTCTCAGATGGCGTATTCAAAGAGCATTCTACACACCTGCAAGCGTAGGCTCATGGGGCTGTGCTGGTATATCATGGAGAGATCTCTTTTTACGCTGCCCAACCTGTCGAACACAGATCCAGCGCATCAACCTCAGCCGGTCACTGACCTTGGAGGACCTTGATGACGTCAAGCCAATATACATTGGCGGCATCACAATCAATAAATGGCGACGCACCACCTCCCCCAAAGAACCAGATTATGAGCTGTTAACAATGTCACCCAATGGTATTGAACGACTTGATCGGCCTCCTCAAGAGCGTGAGTTCGGTGGCAAGTTAATGCCAATGGATATGTATCTGTCCGATGCCATGGCAACGTCAGCTGCTGCCGTCGATCATCACATGGGAGCAAGAGAAGGAGATGACGCGTCCTTTAAAGACTTAAAGGTAATGCTTGGAGTTGCCATGGGAACGGCGATTGTTGCTGACGAGAGGCATGAGGGGAAAAGAAATTGTTGTATCCAGGTAAAATTAATTCGACCATTTGCAAGTGTGAAGCTTAAGATAATTAAATGACATAGGCAATATATACGAATTTATACTATTGCAGTGTCCAAAAAATTGCGAACTGCAAGGAAGCAGGGGACGGGGGGGGGGGGAGAGTATATAGGGGAGCGGGGACTAAAGAAAGGAATAAAGGAAAAAGAAAGGAAAGGAGAGAGTGAGAGTAAGAGGAAGGAAGAGAGAGAGAAAGGGGGGATAATTAAGAGAAAGAAGGAAATAATGCAGACAGCCAAGTAACGAGGTGGCCATGAATAGTAAGAAGGTGTGGCGGGTCTAGTGACCGTGTGGAGCCTGGTGACCGTGTAGAGCCTGGTGACCGTGTAGTGCCTGGTGACTTATTTCTTATTCTCTCTTTGTTCCCAGATATTGCCTCTCGTTGTAGAAGTTGTTCGTATCCTGCCGCTGATGCTTTTTTTGATTATTTATTGGAAAACTGGTCGACAAGTATACTTGGCTATTGGAATCTTAACCTTCTTTGGCTTGCTAGTGCTGTTAACACTGACCGCTCTTGTACCGACTGGCGGCAGAAATCCTGGAAGACTCGAAAGGATTGCCAGGTATGCCAATATACTGACACATTACAAACTGAACTTAGGGTTAGGTTAGTGTTAAGGGTTGGAGCAGTTTTTAATTGACTGTCGTAAAACCAACACCAAAGGAATTACTCAAGCCAATCAAAACAAATGCAGACAATCCAATAAACCAATCAAAACTCGTAGCAATTACGTGTACGTGTAGCTGGCACCAAGCGCGGGAAAACGCGTGGAAGCATGTCACGATTGGCTTTGGTTTTACTTCTGATGGGTTAAGAAAATGGCGCGAGCAGCCAATCACAAAGCGTAGCAATGCAAAACCAAAGCAATCTATTACTTTCGATACTCAATTGAAAACCGCTCTATAAACTCCAAGGTGTAAATGTTTTATGTTTGTTTGGTATAGAGACATTTAGTTACAGGTTTTCGGCTTGCAAACGGCAAACCGCAAACTTCTAAGTGTCACGTGACCAGGCGCTGACTTCACGTTTGAGGTTTTCAACGCACGTATTCGACGGCAGGAAGTAGGTTTTCACGTTTGGGATTTTCCTCAAGGTTTCGTTGCTTTTCTTTTCAGTTATCTCACATATTGACGGTACAAATACTATGTAACGCAGTTATCTGTCTAGATTTTGAGAAGAAATTTAAGTCGAAAAAATGCTTGTTGAGCATTTTGTCTTCCCTCGAAAAACAAGCATTTGCACGGGGAGCAAATGCAATATGGCGGCGATCAACAAAACCTCTAGCTAAACCGGTAAAAGTCATGATACCTCGAACGCCAAACGCCTAACCTGAAACTGCCGTTTGCGGTTTGCCGTTCACGTGAAAAACCTGTAGCTAAATGTCTCTATGACTGCACGGATAGTGTAACTGCTGGAAGTTTGCACGAAGTTCTCTTACCATGCTTCACAGTTTTTATCAATAACTTACAATGTGAAATTTGCAAAAGCTCGTGGTTTAACTGGATTCCAACCCATGACCGTTTGTGGTAAAAGGACGGTACGCATACTTTAGCATTGTAAAGTCGCTGGGTGCAGATTAAAGTTCATATTCGTCGTATCAAAAAATCTTAAACGTTTGGAATTTTTAGCTCGTCACATTACGTACCCTTCATTTTCTTGCAGATGGTTCACAATCAACGTCGCTTACGTCAGCTTCGTCCGCAAAACCATTAGTATGACCAACCAAGGTCCCAATCCCCCGCCGGTTTTACGCTTGAGTGACGGCGGCCATATTGAAAACCTAGGCATCCTTCCCCTACTAAAGCTAAGGCTGAAAAAGATTTTTGCCGTCAATGGCGGGCGGACAATTTGTGACGAGGACTATGGTTCGACCTTATTGGCAGCCTTAGATATGGCAAGGAAAAAACTGGGCTGCTCATTTTCAGGGATGGATGGACGAGATATTGCTGAGGATATACGAGATAATTTTGTGGATAAACCTCCAGGATCACAACCAAGCAGCTACAGGTAGGTACTAGAAAGTGAAATTCTATACTTTATTGCATCCATTTTGAAATCACTGGTGATCCTTGCAATCTGATTGGCTTTCAGCAGTGCGATTTATTCCCGAATCGCACTGTTTTTACTCCAAATCGCATCTTTTTCTCAGCAGTGCGATTTATTCCCGAATTGCACTATTTTTTGCTCCAAATCGCATCTTTTTCTCAGCAGTGCGATTTATTCCCGAATCGCATTTTTACTCCAAATCGCATCTTTTTCTCAGCAGTGCGATTTATTCCCGAATTGCACTATTTTTTTGCTCTAAATCGCATCTATAACTCACATCAATATTAGTACTGACTAAAATCCTGTATTTGGGTGATTAAATTGTGCGATTTCAAAATGGATGTAATAAAGTGGTAATTGAACTTCGTGTCGTGCAATTTTGGTCTGAAATCATACTTGTGATTTGAACAACAACAACAACAACAACAATTTATTCAGCAACAAACAACAACAACAATGTAGTCTTAGTATAATAATGGAAGAGTTGAATGATTTGTTTGCCCTGCAAATAGCTGGAAAGCTAATCGGGGCGGGGCAAAACAAGTACATGAATAATACAGATATCTACAAAATCAAAAACCTTATACTATTATATTGAAATCATGCGTATTATTTCAGATCAAATTGCACTCCACTCAGTTCAATTACCATTATAAATTGCGTGTTTGTATATAGCTTGCTTCAATGCGGGTAATTTAACTATATGAACACCGAAACTAATAACGCGCGAGATTTTGTATGGGAAGGAAACCGCAGTGTACTATAAGGGCTTCACGGAACAACTTATACTCCATTCTGATCGGCCATCATATAGTCAACTTTCTGGAAATAACGTCGACGTTGACCGCATTATCAGCCGCATTGTATAAAAATAACTGTTTGAAGACGTGATAGCCGTCCTTTGTACTGTAATACTGAACTGCTCAATGCGGGTAATTTAACTATATGAACACCGAAACTAATAACGCGCGAGATTTTGTATGGGAAGGAAACCGCAGTGTACTATAAGGGCTTCACGGAACAACTTATACTCCATTCTGATCGGCCATCATATAGTCAACTTTCTGGAAATAACGTCGACGTTGACCGCATTATCAGCCGCATTGTATAAAAATAACTGTTTGAAGACGTGATAGCCGTCCTTTGTACTGTAATACTGAACTGCTTTAGTTCCTTTTATAACAGGTATAACAGGTATAGCCGCCGAGTAATTTGAACATCGTACATTACTTAACCCCACCCCCCCCCCCCCCCCCCCCCAAAAAAAAAAAAAAAATTCAATTGACATCCAACACAGCTATTTGATTTGACCATTCTAAGTTTTTGAATGCAGAGCGTTGATTTGGTTCATGTTATTATTAGTCTTTTTTTTATTAATAAATTTTAATTAGTTTACCGTTTTATAGATGAAGTTGATAAAGAAAGAAAGTCGGTAATAAAACTTTCTTGTCTTGCGGTGATGCATAACTAAACACTAGTTAAATCTATTTTACTCAGGTTCAAAGTCCACTACTATGACAAGAATCCCAGTGGCGATGGTAAAAGCAAGGTTGGCGAGGGTGAAATACTCTTCATAGCTCCAAGACACCCTGACAAGACGGTGCAAAACAAGTTACACGAAACATGGGGAGAGGTTTTGCGTGACACAGAAGTTGATCTCGAGGCTGGCCTCTGGGGAGCTGGTCCCGAATTGACAGCAGAAGAAGTTGATCGTCTGACGTTCTGTTGTTGTGATGGTTGTCATGGATACAAGTGTCGTAGCCTGTCAGAGTGGATGTGTGGAGCGTTTCCTCAGCATTCAACGGCCAATCAGTTTTTCACACCCACCATGTTTACTGCCTATCACAGAGAAGGCTATCGCGCATGTATGGAGGCGAATGCTGCTGAATTTCTTGCCGATGTCCAAAACCCGCGAGCACGAGAAGATGCAGCAACGGCATATTCAACAATATGAAAATGACCTTTCACCTAAGAGAACAGAACACGTTTATTACCAGCTGTGCTATTACTGTTGTTTTTTTACTAGTTTATTGATGACAGGATTGGAGACAAAAAATAGAACAACATAGTTTGATAACCTGATACTCGCACTAGCATAAAATAACGAAGGAGTCGAATCCCTTTACAACGGCCACCCTGGTGCAGAATTTTCTGGCCGTTGTTGAAGTGTTGGCGTGAAAGGTCTGAATGCAGTCGGGACAAGAAAGCACCAGTGACAGATTAAGAGTGGTGGCTTCTAGTGAGACTGTAATAATTGGGTTCCACAATCGACCTAAAACAAGCTAAAATATAATCTTTAAACAAGATGCGTTCTTGAGGGTGGTTTTCAGGACGGCCTTTTGTAAAATCAACATTCCTTTATTCAGTATTTTGACGTTTACCTGGAGATTGTAAATGGGGTGATAGGTCTTGGCTTATTGTGTAATAAAGAGTTCATCTGAGAAAAGTACCGAGTAGCCCTAAATGTTTTACTGACTTCTCGGTTTTCGGACACTAGATTTACGCGCTGACAAAAAAAAAAGAGAAATTAGTATTAATTGTGTGTCTAGTCACTCAAAGGATATCACGAAATAAACAAGATACTTTACGGGCTTTTGACACTCGTTTAATAGATTAAACTGAATATTATTTTATTTCATTCTTAAATTCATTCATTCGTTCATTCATTTATCCACTCAATCGTTCCTCAAGTCAGCCATTCGTGTTCGTGTTTTCTTTCATGCAGTCCGTCATTCAGCACATAAATTCATTCATTCATTCATTCATTCATCCATTCATTCACGGATGCATTCATTTATTCGTTGACCGCTTGATTAGAAATTGATTTATATTTATCCTCAATCTTCCTTTGTTAAAAGAACAGCGGAAGCGGAAGTTTGCTGGACGGAGAGGGATATATTGTCATCGAAGCTAAGAGTTTGCATTCGCGCTTCCTCCACCAAAGTTTCTGATAATGCCGCTGATCTAAACAGTGGTCATATTGTCATTCTTCACAAATAACTGATTTGTTTGTTCTTCCTAATTTCGTGTTGGTTACCCTGTGCCTTGCATGCAGAAAAATTTAAAAATTGTTGATGTCCGGACTGCCAAATGGCCGCCCCTATTGCTTTTCGCAGGGGCTCACTTCCACCGGAAACCTTCGAACGCGTCTCCATAATCTTAGTGGGGAGGAGCGTTGGGTGACGAGACAGATAACAGCTGCGTCGGTGACTAATGTCTTGAGGCTTTTAATTAATTCAAAATCATGGCGGCAGGAACGCTATGGAGTGTTTTCACATGACGTCACGGCGGCCATGTTGGTGTCCCAAGCTAATCCTGTGGGGATTGAACTCTTTTCTAACGCAAACACTTTGTTTTGTTCAAATAAATTAGCATAGCTGCAGACCAGATGAGTGAAAACACTCTATTGAGAAATTCAAAGGTCACGTGAGCTGAACGCCATTTTGAATACCGAGAAGATGCTAGGAAAGACTGAGGTCAATAAAAACGGCGCTGATTGTTTGGATTTGTTCTCTAAGTTCTCTTGTCATGTGGTATAATGATCGCATCTTCACGGTATCTTTCGGCAGACATCTTCTACTAACAGATCTTGATTTACTTCCGTACCAATCGCATGCGAAATCGAACTCGAAAAGAACATACACGTGTGATGAGGCTAAAATTAATCCATTTTGATTCCATTTATTAATATACAATATTATAAATATATAATATTATAATATATAATGCCCATAACATGGTCCCAGACTAATGTTTATTGTATTATTAAATATGTAATACACTTATTATATATATAATACATCTATTAATATATAATGCCCATAACATGGCCCCAACGAATGTTTGATTGCATTTAGTAATATATAATGCATTTATTAATATAAAACGCATTTAGTAATATCAGAAGCTCATAACAGAGAAGCGATTAACTCGTGTCCAATGCTGGGGATTTTTGAAAAACGCGGGGAGCCAATCAGAATTTACTTCCTAATATGGAGTTGTAAAAGAAGCTTACTTTCGCGGTGTTGAGCTTTTCATCGTTCCTTACTCCGTCGTCATCTTCACTTAGCTCTTTGTAGCCCCTGATGAAGGTTAGTTTTGCCTAACCGAAATATTGGGCAATAAAATACCCTTTATAGCTGTCCGATCAGCCTTGCATTCAATTTTAAGTCATCTTCTTTAAACTACTAGAATATTTACTACTTTTTCCTCTTCAGTTTTGAACCTCAAAATGTGATTTCGTAGCGACGAAAATAGCCGTGAAAGTAAGCTGTCTATAATTCGCGAAGTGCTTGTACTTTCCTCGAAGTTTTCTTGCCGATTTGAGCGGCCGCGCGTACGCGCGTGGAGCTGAAAACCTCCTTCCATATAAGGGCAAAAAATCAATCCGTGATTTTGATTGGACAGTTGGGACTTCTAATAATCCCCAGCATAGTTCTGAAGATATAGGGGGAAGTTGCACGCTTCTACGTGCTAAGCTTCTGGTAACATATAATGCAGTTATTAATATATAATGCATTTAGTAATATATAATGCGCATAACATGGCCCCAGACTAATGTTTTTTTTTTAACTTTTTCATATTTTTAGAGTACACATATAATCTCTTAACCAATAAGAAGGATTGGATTTGAGTAGCGTTACGTCATCAGTACGGTATTTTTGCGCTCGTTTCTCAGACGTCTTTTCGCGGAGGGAACCAAAGTAGTGCCACCTCGAAAAGTCGTCTGTTTTCTCAGGCTATTTTTTAGATTCATATATATATATAGGAGTGTTCACTTTTTACAAACATTACGTCAAATTTGTTTTGTTATTCAAATTTGCCAACTATGAAACAAAAGAACTATTTCTTTCAATAGCCAATAGTTCCCTGGTTGGCACATTAATAACAATAGGTGACGTAACGAGAAATATCGCTATTGTTATACTATGACACAACTATCCCTCTCCTCTTTGACAGATTCTTTCTACGTTCCCGCAGTAGCCTGATCCGGGTGAATTAAGTAATTTGTCTCATTCGATTTAAAGGGGGTGGTCTGTTTTGAAGCATATTTGACTTATTGACTTTAAACTTTCTAAGAGGCTTTTAATTGTGGAAAACAATTTTTTTTCGCTTGCATGAATGGACTTGCTACGTCACGTGACTAGCCACCCCCCATTTTGTAGCAATTATTTTTCGATCCAAATTAACGAGATATTGGAAAAATATTTTTCTACTTAATTTGTTTTCTATCAATGACCATCAGTACAAGGTTTATGGAACTAATCGGGATTTTCCAAAGTTATATGTTTTCTGTAAACAATAAAGTTTTAATTTTAGAGAGGGACTGGGACTAGAGAAAAACAAAGAATAATTATGCAGCAATAACAGTTTTCGAAATTCCCCGTTTAATTTGACGTATTACTCTGTAAATTGAAGACTAAGGAAGGAAAAACGGGAGCTTTTAATTTAATTTTCATGCCGTAATCTGAAAAATTCCAAATTTTGCAAATTTTAGGGCGTGGTTGGTCATGTGACCCCAACAGACGGGGTAACATCCAAAAATGGTTTTGTTTCTCAGATACATTCAACACCTTTTGGGTGACACAGACAACTTGATTGGCCCGAACAAGCTGTCTGAATTGATACAGGATCGTTGTAGTTGGAGGAAGCTTGTAGTCGCCTGCTCTGCAGCTGACAGATGATGATGATGAATAAAGCTAGAAAAAATGATGAAAACCCAATCTTACACGAGGAGCCATGCCTTAATTTACGCGAGGAATATCATCTTTCAATGATTGGTTGACTTCTTTCTCTTGGTGTGTTAGCATTAAATTGTAAATAAGTAAAGGTTTTGTAGCATGGGTTTTACGAAAAATAGATCAAAATCACCATGACAGTGCCCCTTTAAGTGAATCAAGTTTTCTTAGGCCATTTTAACACTCTGATTCAGAGTGTATCTTTTATAATCTCTAATCAACTGCAATCAACAGGTTGAACGGACGCCTACCCCTATTGATCTTTCATGATCGCTTTACAATTTAACATCATTTTAGATGAGCTACAACAAAATCATATTTTAAATTGTTAGCCACTGATCTCCCAACAATAAGTACGAAATATTTTATTACCCTTGCCGGGGGTTGGTTTTTGTTAAACAGTTGTGTTCGCAATAAAGAACACGTTAACACTTTAGTTTCTAGGGCCTAACCTTGAGCCAACCCCCATTCAAAGTACTTTTATTTTGATGCCGCACTTCCCCTACAGAGTAATTATACTAATTCCCAATATTAGGAGTGAAATAACTGGTATTATTATTATTATTATTATTATTATTATTATTATTACCGAACGAGCATATCTCCTTCAGTTTCAACCTCAGGGTTGTTTACTAACTTTTAAGACGTGTCTTCTGAAAGTAATGGATAAAGGATGAGAGACGGAACTACATGTGTGTAGATTGAGTTTTGTTGATAATTCTTGTCCATGTTCTGTTTGATAACGTATTGATATTGTAAGCAGAAACAACATATGATACTTTTGAGAATTATAGTCGCTTAAAACATTGGGGGAGACAAAGCTAAAAGATTCTTCAAAACAAAGCAAAAGTTAATGCAGCAAAAATGAATTTGTTTTTGAACCAAATTACCCAAATATTAATACTTAACATGAAATATTTCACATTGCAAAATTTAATACGCAACAGTTCGATCCCAGGTCAACCGAGAAACTCAGTAGCACGGGCTTCCATGCAGGCGCGGTAGCCTTCCCGATGATAAGAACTAAACATGGCGGGTGTGAAGAGCTGATTGGCTGTAGAATGATTAGGGAACACACCGCAACACGCTCCTGATAGAAGCCGCAGCGGAAAACAATGGCAACACTCGCAACAGCAACACGTCAAACGATCCACTTCTTCCGGTTCCACTTCAGGTCCACTCCCCCACAGGTCAGCCTCGATATCAATCTTGACGTCATCAGTTAACTCGCTCCAGCTCCTGCGCTCTCCAGACAAGCCGTGTCTGGGGTGGCGTGGGAGAATGTAAAGTACTTCCCCTTCTCCGACCTTCTCATCTTCGCCTTTGTCTGTGGTATCAAAGTACTCAACTTTGAATCGATAACTTCTCGGTTGCTTGCTCGGTGGCTTGTCAATTAACTTTGCTCTAATGTCTTCGTAGACGTCTCGTCCGTCCATCCCAGTGAATGAGCAATGTAGTTTTTCTCTGGCTTTTTTCATTGCGGAGATAAGATCTTTTCCAGGCCCTTCCTCGTCCACCTCGCCTCCATCAATGACAAGCACTTTCTGGAGCCGTCGTTTGAACAAAGCAAGAATGCCAAGATTTTCAACATGGCCGCCGTCACTAAGATGCAGAATTGGAGGGGGATTGGGACCAACGTTGACTACTTCAAAAACTTCCCGAATAAATCTGACGTGATGAATGTTGACGACACACCATCTGTAAAAAAAACGATGTAAAATTATCCTGATTGAATTCCACGTTTTGATTTAAACCGTAATGTTTGTCTGGCCAATTCTAAGGTTTACGACATGTGAAAGTTTTAATGCTTTAATTTGAGACTAATAGCAGGATGGCAGAATGAATTTTATTTAAACAGTTTGGTAATATGTGCCTATCGTAATTATGCGTCGTTGGTATCTTCATCATCATCATCATCATCATTAGCGTATATGCGTATATAGCTGAGAGTTTTACTTAGGTAAACACGTCATTACCTACATATGTCTTCCCCTGCATTCTCCTCATTAGGTATTGCTAATTCTTAAGAGATGTGCCTAGGTAAATAGATTATTCATATGTAAATCACTATCCTCCGCGTCGTTCCAAAACAATAGAAATAATGGACAAGGTCGAACATAGCCTCTCTTCACCAGTGCTTTCTCTCTCAAGCTTTAATAAAAAAATAACAGTTTATAAAAAAGCACCTTCTACTTCTACTCCTTTCTTAAAAGAATAATGCTGGGATGCAGTGGAAATTACCTGAGCAAAAGAGTTATTTAAACTGTTATTTAAACTGTTATTTAAACGCTTCGTCAAAAACTACATTATTAATGTATTATTTAATGCCGCTTGGGATTTTTAAACAACTGGTGGGAATATTTATTCACTGCAGCCAATTTATTAAAGAATGTGTAGATTTCTGTGTGTTTGTCTTGTCTTTTAGTCTCCTTGATTTGGTGACATAGTCAACCAATGTTTTTAACTGAAATGAAATTCACTAGTTTTCCATATTAGCATAGTCTTGTAAGGGGAAAAACTATAATAACGGCAAAACCACAGCGACAAACCCAATGAAGATTGCCGAATCTTTCGTAGATCTGAATCAGTAAAAATCTTGATCGATGAAATAATAGGTAAAAACGGCAAACTGATCCTTATGGCAAGGAGAAGAGATTCAGACAGAAGTGAAATAAAAAAAGGAAACAGTTGAATTTATTTGCCCAATCGGTTTGACCCCCCCCCCCCCCCCCCCCCCCCCGTAGAAGGTTTGTTTTGCAAACCGAAATATCGAACAAATATATTTAACAGTTTGTTTTTTATATAACTTGCAGTTGGATTTATTGGGAATATTATAAAATACCTGACAAACGTTTCCAAACATCCGGGATTTTCTGCACCCGTGGGTAACATGGCAATGAACGTCAGCAAGCAGAAGAACACAAGAAAAAAAATTACGGCTCTCTCGTTCCAGGCCTCGCTCCCACCCAACAATGGGATCATGGGAAGGACGATAATTGGAAACACCAAAATTAGTTGAATGACAAAAGTGATAACCTATAAAAAATGTAATAAAAAACTTAAAGAAATATCCTCAATAAGCAAAACTGCACCAAGGACTGAATAAATAACTAAAACAAAGTTAGTTAAAGTTTGTATATGTCGTACTATATATCGTACTATATATCGCACTATATATCGTACTATATATCGTACTATATATCGCACTATATATCGTACTATATATCGTACTATATATCGCACTATATATCGTACTATATATCGTACTATATATCGTACTATATATCGCACTATATATCGTACTATATATCGCTTCAGACATTTCGTTCTACACTTGTACACTTTTTACATGAATAATTTAAATTTGTGATAATACAGTGGAACTCCGCATTAACATACTTTGGGCCTTTCCATTGGTCAAAATTTAGTTATCTTCTAAAGTCTTCACCCTCTATATACAGCTTTAGAAACGTAATAAGAAAGACCCACATTACCAATCTTATCTAATCAGTAACTCAAGTAGGGACTCTATATTTTTGTGAGAACTTAGAAATTAAATAAGAATTTTTCAATATATATACATGAAAATTAAATATGCATAAGTTACTTATAAGAGCATGCATTAATAATTGGTTTGTTAAGTTAGAGTGATTTCACAAAACCCGTGCAACAAAATCAACCATTCATTGTCTAGTACTCAAAATTAACAAAAGAAAACAATGGAATTAGTATCTTATAATGTCTACTTGTCTAATATCCATTTCACGCGAAAGCACTCTAATACAGTTAGTTATATTTTACTTAATTACTGTATAGATAGTCTCTCCGATTTAAAAGGGAACCTGTGCCCGGCTGGAAGGTTTTGAGACTCAAATAGAGTTATTATTCTTATTCTTATTCTCATTCTCATTCTCATTCTCATTCTCATTCTCATTCTCATTCTCATTCTCATTCTCATTCTCATTCTCATTCTCATTCTCATTCTTATTCTTATTCCTATTCTTATTATTATCTAACCACCCTATTGATACATCCAGTTCTACTACAGCTTAATCAAATGCAATACCGTTCTAGGGAATCCGTGGCAACGATTGGGCTCAGCAACTATGGATTTTCCCATTCCTAATCCAAGTATTATCTGCAAGCTCTGCACTGGATCAATATCACCCTCAAATTCGCCCATGTGAAACGACACAACAGCTGCGGACGTTGCCATGGCTTCAGATAATTTGATGTCTCCGGGATGCAGCCGATTTTCAAACCGGTTTTTACCCGAAATATTGTCAATTCTTTCCATTCCTGAGGGAGCCATTGTGAAAAGGGAGAATGAAGGCTCTCTGTATGACAAAATAAATACAAGAAAATGAAGTAACATGCAGTGGGGAATCAGTTATTAATTTTATTCAACGAGAATTATATTTCATTTAACTATACTAACCTGTGAAAATACTTAACCCCGCCCCCCCCCGGGGGGGAGGGAGGGACTCCCATATAAAAATGACAGGGGTGCTCGTCGTACCTTTTAGGGGTCAAAATTTGTACATTGGAACTTCTTAAGGTGCTAAAATTCAAATTGACCACAGTTAGAATTATCGCGGTACCTTTTAGGGTATTAAGCCGAAAAAAATATGACAGAATATGACCTCTTAGGGGTAAAAATATATTTGAGCCACGCCCATCAAACAAGATTCTGGTACCTTTTAGGGTGCTTTTCGAAAATTTTCGACGAGCACGTCCGTCATTTTTATATGGGAGCCCCCCCGGACTCAAACGTGGAGAGAAGGGGGGAGGGGGTAAGGACGATTGGGTAGAAAGGTCCTCAACCTCGTCTCCCAGTTTACTCCTGCAGCACAGGCTAAAGAAGGTTATCATCTCAAAGAAAAGTGGTAACGGTTAACATACTTTGTTTTTAAAACTTCGTCTATTCTAATAATTAAAAAAATTACATTGTCTTCGAGTAATAAATTTAAGCAGTATACTAAAAAGCCGCCTGATCGTTTATCGTTGATAGCTGTACTGTTTTAACGTATACAATCGAAAAAATCATGTCGTTTTAAGAATTTACAACACTCTTTGCCTTAAGCTATTTTTTTCACCAAGATATCAAATGAGTAAATTACAACTGTTACCTCGGAGAGGGCTTCATTCTCCATTCGTGAACAGTCACATTACAGATGTATTCTGGTGCCATGCCAGAAAGATCTTCTAAAGTCAAAGGTCGATTTAAGCTCTCAGTAGTTGGCTTACAGCATGCGCACATGGGAAACATGTCTAGGCACGTGATTCCTGAGCAGCCAGTTGCCCCAGTGCTTTCAGGAGAGTAAAACGCTTTCTGTAGGCGCCATCTACGTATACAAAAGGAACAGTTTCAATTTAATTTTGCTGTACCTTATAGCATGTGTGGGTTCTGGGTCATTAAATAGTCCCAGACTGCAGACAGCTATTGAAAAAATAGATCCGCGACGCGTACATGTGTCCACCCGTCACTTAATAATCATTCCTAAACTTCACGAGACGTGTTCGAGCTTACTTGATTGATAATTGAAATTAGTGACGTCGCCCATACGTCACTAATTCGACAGTTCACGCTTAACATCCATGATGTACTTCATGTAGTACGAGCAACCTCAAAACGCATCTTATATGAAGTGTAGAGTGGAATCAGGTTGCAGCATAGCGTCTTCCCGGTTCCCGGGGTTGACGCAGTAATTAACAAAGGCAAATAATTAACACTCTCATAAAAGCGTCAAAACGACATTGCGAACACATGAATTTTATCCAATACAGATAAAAGGAGAGAAATTAATTATAGCCCAGATCACATATATCAAATACGGCCTATTACAGAAAATTACAAAATTACATGAACTAATCAGGACGAGTAGTCCAGCACTTGTCCAAACGATGTCTGTGATTCGCTAAGAAAACAATAGATTTGTCCCGCTGGGATAGGGATTAGGGATAGGGGCATTGTTCAAGTGATATATCAATTGTATCGTTCGCCAATCACAGACATCGTTTGGACAGCTACGGGGTCGCCCATCAGGACCCGAAAAAAAAAGTCATTTTTTTTGGAAACCGGCACAAGTTGTAAAATGCATGATACAGGTCGCAACGTAAATCGCAACTTCCGAGTATAAAAATACTCAACAATGCAACTGACTGATGATTACCTGTTGAAGGTATGGATGACATTCATTTGAAGCGTTCCAACAAAAGGATTCAGCCAGATTAACATTCCAGAAATCCACATCAACAAAGCGAATCTCTTATCATTGTACTCCACAAACAGAACGTCTGTTTTATAAACCCTCCACTTGACGGCGTAAGCGTAAAGATAGATGATCATAGCTAATGATGCTTTGTCTCTTAAAGGAGGTATACCCAGCCACAAGAAAATACTAAGAACAAGTATCAAGGCATTTAACCACAATGGAGTGACAACAATATACTCCTCTATAAACCATGGAAGAAACACCATTGCAAAGGTGAACCCTGTTATGTTAAAAAGAATTTTAGCGAATGGTTTTAGAGTAGGCCCAGCTACTTTGTTGATGACATAAAAGAGAAGGAACAAAACGAAAAGAAAAGCAAATGTCATGAAAGTGAAATACATTTCTGGACTTAACGTGGGTACACATTCGATTACATTTGTCATGTTGAAAAGCTCAGCAACTTCGGAGTTATTAGCGATCTCAGATGAAGAAAAGTTGTGTGTTTTTTCATCGGGGCATGTGAACGGATCTCGCAGCAAATTACCAAAGAAATAGTCGATTATGTAAGCTGTTGGAAAAGCGAAAGCAAACCAGTTAACACAAGAAAGTATTACAGAAACAAAGACAACAACAAATACAAGGAAAATCGTGTCAACAACGCCTTGCAAAGGATTTTGCCAGTCGCATATAACACCAATTCTCTTCCGCATGTGATCAAAGAATTCTTTATGCCATCTTGGATCGTCTTTTTGTTCGTTGCGGTACTTCCAGTCCAAGTAAGCAGTCCCTGTGTAACCGCCCCCGGACACACAGCTGAGGTAGTCTGAAACGATCCCTCTTTGTAACAGTCTGCGCAGAACCCCAGAGCAGAATGCCGCTGACCGAACACCGCCTCCAGAAAACGCCACACCGGTTTTGCTCATTTTGTGATGGACTTCGGTCCTGAATTTCTATAAATTGGGAAACACTGTGGGAAAAAAAACGACAGCAAATGAAGTCTGAGTTAGAGAGAAACTTGCTCATTTCAGTGTCATTTTATATTTGGCTCAGAGCCACCTTAAATGTGCGAAAATTTATGGTGGCTCTGAACGTCTTCCCAAAAATTTTTGTAAACTTTGCAAAAAGTTGTATCTCAACATGCTAATTAAAATTCGATAGTAAGAAAGGGGAGTAACCAAGCTCAATTTTTAGTTATAAACAATTAAAGGTGTCTTTAACAGGTTATACTGTTACTACGGTTACCTGTTACGTCTAACGATGACCATAACTTGTTCAACAATGACTGGGCATTTGTTTGATACCATTATCCTAGCATTGACTGATAAACAGTGGTAGTTTTGATCCATAAATAAATCAAAGTGATGTCCGAAAATGCTGGGAACTATTATGAGCCACCTTAAATGAAGTATTTCGTACAAAAGTATACAGATCGAAAAAATATCGCATAAAATACTCCCGGGATAAAAGATATACAAGTAGTTGGTGAGGCCTAACAAACGGGCCGTATGGCCCAGTGTTTATTTTTAGTGGATGACGACTACTTATTTGTAAAAGCTCAAATGAAGCAAATTTTGTTTCGAAAACGGTGAATTAAAAAAATAACACAACTCAGCGTGATATGCGTGAGAACTGGATGACGTCATGCGTTTAATTTGTTGTGATTTCACTATTGCGTGTCATGAATTGCATAACCATTCAAAAGCATGTGCCGTTGTTTTGTCAAACGCATTTCGTTGACCACATTTAAATCATTTCGATAGCAAAGCATTCTTTACGAGTTGTTGCTTCAAAGTGATGAAATCAGTAAAAACAAAAAAGTACAGTTAAATCACCCTCTATTAAGCGGTCACTTAACAAATCCCGGAAATCGCTGCCCATACTTACTGTAAACTTACTTCTTTTTAGGTCACATATATTAAGCGGACGCGCGCGGTTACCGTTTAGACTTCCCAATTTGCTAATTTTATTGTATTTCACCTCTATTAAACAGTCACCTAGTTCACGGTCACGAATAACGCTCATTGACACTAAACAGAGTGAGTAACTTGCTTCACGAAAATAAGCTACGCGGCGCTAAATCACAGACGGCCATGACTGATTCAGGTATGTGCATTTTACCTGTTCAAATTCAAAGTAGGTTTCATGAGCACTTAGAATGTTCTTAGAAGCCCTAGTGTGAAACCAGCAAGTTGCTCAAAATGTGATCAATAGAAATTAAGTAATAGTATGTTTAAGGACGTTCATGCCTGGCTATCAGATTTTATAATGTTAATTGTTCGTAAGGCAAGTCTTTTTTGTAAACCACATCATTAACAGTTTTGCTATCACATTGAATATGAAACGAACGCGTCGGTTAAATAGAGATGGCCGCTTAAAAGAGGTCAAGTTTACAGTAAGCTCGGGGAGCGATTTCAGGGCCCCTTATCACGGGCCGCTCAATAGAGGTTTGACTGTACTTTGAAGAATAAACGATAAAATTTAGAATCTGTGTTTGCCGCGGGAAAAAGCAATAAATAAAGGTATTGGGCGAGTGACCACTCTGGTCAGACAGAAACCAAAGCTTGCTCTATCGCTTATCATTGTTGCATAAGATAATTGTTAAGTAGCCGAAGTTTTAGTTAGAATCAAAACTTTTTCAAACCGATTGCTAAATGAAATAATCATAATTTAATTTAGCCAGTTTGCAAACTCCTTATATCAAGAAACATTCATGTCCAATCCTGTCACTGACACTCAACCGCTGTCCGTGGCAACTGGCAAATTTTTCCACCATATAACGCGATTATTTTACTTAATCATTTTATTCAGTTAAAACTGAATTCGGAAGCAATTACTCTCAGCTATAAAATTACCTTCAGGTAATATTGACGCCTCGTCGTTTGCTTCCACAGTTGTCTTCGTCGAGATGTTATTCTCTCTGGTGGCAGAACGATCATACATTATTAGTAAAGTTGGTAAATTGAAACTATACATTTACTATTTTTAATCTATGAAATGCATTTTCGACCTGTTTTTCCACCTGTAGTTCTGTGTTACTGGCTGTCACAAAATTCGGTTAAAGAGACGAGTAAAAGTTAATGAGTAACTTAACACTGGTAGCAACAAAATTGATAATAATGAACCCGCCGAAATACAAAATTTTAGTAACCTTATCTCAACTAACCTGATCACAGCTTTGTTTGTTTATCTTGTGGAAATAAATGCCAAGTTCACAATAATTACAAAGACAAAACGAAAATTAACATGCAATGCTACTTTTGAATTGTAGCAGCACCGTTTGGGTTACGAAGTAACGATCCGTTCCCTCCCAATATTCGTTTTCAACTGACAAATGGAAAACATACAACACCAAAATCAGTCGAACAACATCTTCATCAACTTATTTTTACACGCTACTTTTTTTTAATCTATGAATGCATTTTCGACCTGTTTTTTTTTTTCATCTGTAGTTCTGTGTTACTGGCTGTCACGAAGTTCGGTTAAAGAGACGAGTAAAAGTTAATGAGTAACTTAACACCGGTAGCAACCGCCGGCTAAATTAATCAGCTTCATATATAATGCGTTCCTGAGCGGACAAGGACGCTTTTTTCTTTTTTTCAAAAAAAAGGTGAACACAACTTGAACTCGTGGCGTCTTTAACCCTTTGATGTGCAAGCGCGCTTTTAGGCGCTGTTTAGGGTCATACATATTGTACCATTTGTGACGTCATCAGCTTTAGCATCCGAAGATATTTTTGACAATTATCGGCAAGGGAAGGAGGAAATCTTGCTAAAAATAGCCAGATGAGACCGATTGGATGCATTGAACTGGAGTTTCACGCAAACAGCCTCTGAACTTTATGTTACAAAATCCAAGGAAAATTTGCCCTTCCCACCGACGGCTACTTGACGATCAAAATTTCCACATTCCGCGACGTTTGGGTGAAAACTTTACATTGTCAAGAAAGCTATTAAAAGGTCAACAAAACTGACCAAAACAAAAACAGACAAAAAGGAAACTAAAAGAACGGGCTTGAGAATAAAAAAAGAAAAAGTCAAGGCAAGTCGTGTTTTTCTCGTTCCCAAAACTGTCGAAATCTCGATCAGTGCGCATGCCCGAACTCAAATTGTCAAATACTTCTACAAATGGCAGAGGATTTAGTTTGCCGAGCTGCAAACGATGTTATTGACTGTTCGGCCTCATTTTGGCTAGATAATGGCCATAAACTGGCATTTGTAGCCTGAAAAAGCGTTTTTTGGTGGAAATTTGGGAGTCAAAGGGTTAACCCATTGCAGTATTTGCTAATATAGATTCCCGAGTACAATGTTTTTACGGAGAAACATAAAGTATGTCTAAACAGGAAGACTACACTACATTCAGTAGCCAAAACTTACAACCTCGATCGCTAAGCAAATGGCGAGTTATATAAAACACAAAACTTGCCGGAACGAGAATCCCCCAACAACAACAACAACAACAACAACCTTTATTTATGCACGATATAAGTTAAAGCGAAAGACTTGCTTGTGGGGTCGAGTTTCTAGCTACAAATTAAAAACGTTTCTATATACATTAAAATTAATAATAATTATATACATGATTGTTCACATTAGTAAAACTTAAAATCCGTTGCGTTCCTACTTTGCGTTTGAATCGAGGTTGCATTGAAGTCCAGTTGTCTAATAAAATCGTCATTTCTAGCTCTGGCATAAAATTGCTTAAAATTGTCAGTGTGGTACCTGGATGCAATGTTCCAAAGTACAGCACCTCGATAGCTGATCGAGTTTTTCATATAATACGAACAAAATCGCGGAGTTTCGATCTTGTTACCCCTTAATTGATATTTAATATTCTTATGTATGGCCATACGTGAGAGTAGTGCCGGAGTTCTGCCACTGACTGCATTATAAAAAAGCTTTATTAGGGACAGTTTGTAAATATGAAAAATCTATTTCCATCCTGCAATTTTTAGCACTGAATCAGACGGTGTATCGCAAGGGAGGTTAAAAATTAGTCTCGCTGCTCTGCTATGCAGGACTTCTAAAGATTTTATCTGATCCATGTTATTACAGCCTCCCCAGGTAATAATGCCGTACGTCACGGACGGGAGGATGACTTTGAAATACAAATCAAGGGCCGCAGTTTTTCCCAAAAATGGACTCTTCTTTAACAGATTTAATTTCAAGGCAGAACTCTTTCTTAAATCTGAAACGTTTTTACTCGAAGTGAGTTTATCATCTATAGATAGTTTTCACTCACGTGACCTTCAGTCCTGTGGGACTCAAATGACAAAGGCCATGGCGGCCATGTTGGTGCACATAACAAAAGAGGTTCATTAAAACTCTTTTGTAGGTGTGCACCAACCTGGCATGGCCTCCCCACCAATGGTTATCGGTGGCGAAGAGAATATCACTGAACTGTCCTATCCATATCAGTGAATGCGTCATCACTCTCGTCCATATGGAAAATAAGCCGGTTATTTTTTGGCACCTCGTGAATTTATCTTTGTTGCCAAAAAATAACCTTTACAAAGAACTTTTTCACAACCCCCAATGATGTCATTCAAACGTAATAAAAACAAAGGCAACATAGAACATAAAAATATAAAACAACATAAAAACATAGGCAACTTTGTAGTTAGAAGCAAACAGAACTAATGAGAGGATGCAAACGGTTCTGTTGCAAGTGCCGTTTCACGCAGAGATTTAATCTTTGCGGTTATATAAGTTGCCTTCAACTTATTAAATATATCATAAAAACGAAAGAGGCATCATGTGCTGGTTACTTTTAATTTATGTCATCGTTAGTGTTATTTGGATCAATTTCCCTTTTTTTTCGAGACAGAATAAATTTATTTTCAGTTTACCAATGCGCGGCAAAACCAGGAGGTTTATCTCCATGTTCTGTAAAAAGATCTAAACATTTGTCACCATATACCATCTCCCGGTTATCAGACATACTCGTTTACCGTATTCCATTTTTTGAAGTTCTAAAACAATTCTCTTAGCGCTTAGTTGAAGAAAAGACCTCAAAATTCAACGATAACTGACAAATGGCGTACGAAGTCACTGAATCATTTTTTAACAAGAGGCTCCTAGCAGCCTATACTCATGCGCATGCGTAAGTTAGTTTTATGATATATTTTAAACATGATAAGAAGATGTCCGACATGGCGAAGAGTACTCCTTTCATTCAGTCATCGTTCCTGCAAACCATGTTGTTTACTATTGATTGTTTTGGAAATGAAGGCTGTACCACAGTGAAGGGAATGATTCTTCTACGTCTTATATATACCAAACATGAACATTGCTAATGTAAGTAGGGTTGTAGGAGACGCTGTCGTGACACTTGAGTAACGCTCTTTTACCGGAAGTGAGAGTAGCCGGAAGTCACTAAACAGGAACTGTAGTGGCAAAGCTATGAACCGGAAGTGTACAATTTAAAATATGCGTGCATAAATTTGCATGCAAAATCGTGACACAAAAAATAATAATAATAACAAGAAAAACGGAGCCGAAACCTTACCTCATGCCGCTACGCGCATGAGTAATAGCTTATAAAGCAGAAACGATTGTAATTTGGTAATTTGTCGTCGGTAGAAGAAGGCAACATTTGTTTATCCAATAACAACAATATAAATGCATTCATACGCAATGCGAGAATGATCCTTTTTCTGTAAAGTCTGTCGTGTTATGATTTGAATTCATTCAGAAGCGTTTGAAGATGGTGAATCATTCGCCGTCAATCATTTTGGGAACAGCTTGTTATTAAGAATTTATGCAATTAATTTAACTTATTAAATAAATTGAAGTTGGCTTGAAATTATCTTCGAATGCTTCATTTGGTGTTTAGGAAGCGGTTAAGTCTTAGTAAAGGGGCGTTTTTTCTTGCGGGCGTTTTGACCTGGAATAATGAATGAATGACTTATATAACGCACATATCACGTCTCATGGCGCTTTACAAACACTTATGAGAATGAGATCGGACGTCAGCTTATGAAGGCGTCTCAGGCAGCCGCTATCGGTCCATTGTGGATGTTTAGAACGTTTCAATTTTGCTTTCACTTAGATAGAATGTTATGAATTTGTATTGTGTTAAGTGGAACACACAACTTAATATTTTGCATACAGATTTCATCAAAGAGTCCATCTTTTTCATGCATGAAATTTAATTCAACAATATAAACATCAATACATTATAGCATTCACTGTAAAGCTAAAGAGGTAGTTGCTCGCGTTATAAAATTGCCAATACTACTGAAGTACAGTTGTTGTTAGAATTCTGGACTTTTCCTCGAGAGTAAAGCTACCTTTAAAGAAGATTCGATTATATTAAGAATACTGGGCACAATTTCGTAGACGCGCGTGTTTGACAACCCCTCTACTCTTTCTGTGGAACCCCGAGATACATTTGTAATAGATTTCGCTTTAAACTTTTATTCGATCGAACTGTAAAGTAGCTTGGCTCCAGAGGCGTGCTCTCTAAATATCAAGAGTGAAATATACCGCTTAAACGACAACGTTCTGTAAAGGAGCCTGTCTCCAGTGTCCGTTCGCTCACGGTAAATATCAAGAGTAGAATATCAAAACAACGGGTAGTTAGAACTCGTTTATCCGATCATAACAATAATTAAACGCATTCGTACGCGAAGCGAGAATGATGCTTTTTCTGTGAAGTCGATCTGTGATGTTATGGATTGAATTGATTTCATTCATTCGCTGTCAATCATTCCTTGCCGGAACTTTAGATGAAGAAACTTGGAGCGTAACTAGATACTCCCGGATAAACCTCTCACAAATACTTAGAAAAAATTTTCTAAGGAGGTACTTACAGTGCACGAAGTTTCCGTTCTCTTATACGACGACCAACCTGGTACGTTTAAATGCGCCCGCGCACAATGCATCAAAATATGGGGAGAAAGCAATCTATAACTGAAATCACTGATCGTTTCACACACACCTTCGCAAATGTTATATACTATATTACATGACAGGAAGGTAAAGTCGCACACGAGCACAAGTGGCCCACATGGCCGGAAGTTAACCCTGTTTCTGTCGGCATGAAGTAGACTGCGTGGCAGGCGCTAGAGAGGGGAGGGGATGGGAGGATTTTGGTCGCGCGCGCGCCCCAAATTCTCCTATTATCTCCACCTTCAAGCGCCTAATTATTTTATCTGAAGCAATTAGAAGTATTACTACTCCCCCCGTGGATGGGATGCTAGTCCATTGCAGAGTTGCTCCCACATTTTGTCGCCGTTAACCGTTTTTGTTTTTATTCGACTGTGACGAAAAGTAAAGAGAAGAAGCAAAATGTCCGAGCATATTACACAGTAGATTGCTGTATTACACCTTTAGTGGCCCGGTTTAAAGACACAAGTTAATATAAATATAAGCATTTTAGTCAAATAATAAATCCCTTATTCTATGGTTTAACAGATAAATATACGCACGGAAATTGGTGAATCAGGGAGTAGACCAGGCGACCGTTTCCTTGAACAAGTACGAGACGTTGACACAAATGACAGACTTTAACTTAACTCTTAAACGGTTAACTTAACTCTTAACGTTTAAACGGTCAGTCGACACTTTAACCTTCCTAATCATTTTAACCAACACATGGCGATCTTCTGTGTTTAAAAATGTATTGAATTAAGGTATTAGATAGACACAAAAGAAATGCTATAACGAAGCCTACAAGGGACAGAGATTAGCGAACAACTTATGACTGACCAAAATAATCAATTCAAATGCGAGGAAAACATATCGAAACAGTCAATATTGATACATAACCGTATTTTTGACAATTTTTTTTATAGTTAAGTAGGAAGACACAATTCAAAAGCAGCGCCGACTTACCTAAGAGAAGATTCTGACAGATTATGAGATATATTCGAGTCGAATTTCTCCTTACAGATAAAGGATACCTATATATTGCGTTAATACATATCAGAAAAATCGAAATACACACCTACAGTCAACTTAAGCAACTACCTGTGGTGTAGGAGAAAGGAGTCGCTTAAGGGAGGTGGTCGCTTAAGAGAAAAAGCATTTTGAAACAGTATTTGACTGAGAAACAAAACGGTTATTTACAAAGTGGTCGCTTACGGGAAATGGTCCCTTAAGGGAGTGGTCGTTAAGAGAGTGTTGACTGTACCTATATTGCGTTTAATTAATATCAGAAAAACCGAAATTCACACCTATAGATTCCCCTATTTAATACGGACATCTCAGTAATACAGACACTCATTTCTGTCTGTTTGGTACCTGTGGTTCACTTAACCATAGACTCACCTCAATCTCTGATCCTACAACCAGCAGTTTTTATGTTCTCTTGATAACAGCACACAAGGTCTAACCGCCATCGTGTTTCAAATGACAAAGGTCGTTTTAAGCGCCCGCCTTTTAGAAAAACTGGTTGCCATACCTTCATGATCGGTAACTGGCCTAATGCACGCAACGGCAAGGAAGACACTGGCTTTCAAAAGCTTTTCACTCTTGAAAAATAGCCTATACATTCAAAAGTTAAAAATCCAACTTTTTCCACAGTCAAAACCTAGCTGGTGATGTATTATTCTGTAACCACAGAAACATATTGCTCTTTTAAACATCTTTAACATAACGTAAAGATTCGATTAAAGACAATGATTTCTAACACAGCTGTTTTCTTCTGTTCTGATATTAGTAAAGCTGACACAAAAGGCTAGGACCTATGCCTGTTAAATGATTCTGATAATTTTTCATTTGTTATGTTTATCAAGTTGACACCAGTGTTATTAGTTTGCGCAGCAGGCACAAGTTTGTAGAACCATCGCGCCCAACATATTCATAGACTACATACTTACATACATTACTTAATGTGATATAATTGTACATAGCCTTTTTAGAATCAAAATTATTCTTTTTAATTTTGTAATAGTAGGTGTCCCCAATTAGCTCTATGAGCTAAATACATAGACACGGTAATAAAGATTTTATTTATTATTATTATTATTATTATTATTATTGGTTATTATTTTTAAAAATTATTATTACTATTTATTATTATTATTACATTTTTTTTGGAAAGTTTTTGACTTATGATTTGAATTTTTCATGGCACTTGTGTATCGTTTGAATGTTCACACGCGCCTTCACACGCGCGTTCACACGCGATAACCCGTGTGGTCTGCAAAAACTGACGAGTGAACTCGTTATAAATCCGGTGACTGTAATATTTTCATTTTTAAGTACCCAATATTAAAATATATATATTTTACGGTAGATTAATCAGATAACGAAGATAAAATGATTCACAAATTTTACAAACTGTACGGACCACTCACCTTGCTAAACCCACTGGATCCTTTTTAAGGCTCAACAGGCAGACCAGGGTGTTAGGCTTGACTTATACCTTGTTACAGATCAACGTAAGTTATGCAAGCCATATAAAGCATGTAAACTTCTCGTATATGACCACCTTCTCAGCCGGTGAGGTAAAAGGACGAACTGATGCATTTACGGAATGGCATGTGGCATGTGGCAGAATGGCACAATTATACGGAATATATGTACAATGAAAAAGACATGAATTTTTCATGATAAATTCTTTCTATTTGCACATATCTTAGTCACACAAGAGGAATACAACAGCTTTAACCTTCCTAATCATTTCAGCCAACACATGGCGATCTTATGCGTGTAAAAATTTATTGAATTGCGGTATTAGATAGACGCAAAAGAAAGTCTAAAAAGAAGCCTGCAAGGGAGAGAGATTAGCAACTTGTGTCTGACCAAAATAATCAATTCAAATGCGAGGTAAACATATCGAAACAGTCAATATTGATACTTGTATGCACACATGAAATTAATTTAGATGCATAACCGTAATTTTTACAATTCTTAATAGTTAAGTTAAGAAGGAAGACACAATTCAGAAGCAGCGACGACTCACCTAAGAGAGAATTCTGACAGATTATTAGATATATTCCAGTCGAATCTCTCCTTACAGATTAAGGATACCTACACTGCGTTCAATTCCTATCAGAAAAACCGAAATACGAACCCACAGTCAACTCTCTCTTAAGCGACTACCCATGGTGTAGGAAAAAGTAGTGCTTAAGGGAGCTGGTCGCTTAAAAGAAAAAACATTTTGACTGAAATACAAAACGGTTATTTACAAACCGGGAAATGGTAGATTAAGGGAAATGGTCGATTAAGGGAGTGGTTGTTAAGAGAGAGTTGACTGTATTGCGTTTAACTCGTATCAGAAAAACCGAAATTCACACCTATATATTTTCCCCTCCCCTGTGATCCATTCATATCGGACATCTCAGTAATACAGACACTCGTCTGTATTACTGGTGCCTGTGGTTTGCTTAATCACTGACTCACCTCAATCTCCGATCCTACAACCAGAAGTATTTATGTTCTACTGAAAACAGCACACAAGGTCTAACCGCCATCACGTTTCAATTCACTTATTATTCGAATGATCAAATGACTGTGGTCGTTTTAACGCGCCCGGCTTTTAGAAAAAACTGGTTGCCATGCCTTCGTGATCGGTAAAACTAGTGCACGCTACGACAAGGAGAACACTTGCTTTCAAAAGCTTGTTTTGAAAAAAAAAAACACCATACATTCAAACGTTAAAAATACAACTGAACCTTTTCCACAGCAAGCAAGGCCTAGCTGGTGATGTATTATTATGTAACCACGGAAACATACTGCTCCTTTAAATATCTTTAACATGACGTAAAGATTCGATTAAAGAGAATGGTTTTCGACAAGATTGTTTTCTTTTGTTAGAAGGCGGTATAATGATAAACAAGGTAATGCGCAGAAGAATTACAGCAAACACAGACTTAAATTATCAACTTCTAATTAACCAGTTATTCTACGAATTCACAACCTTATGATGGGGGCGAAAGTGATATGCTCCCCGGCGACCCTCTCCCCTCCTGAGGAATTATCCAGATTCGCCATTAGTCACCAGAAATGTCTCCCAGAACTGAACTACCACAGAAAACGCAACCAACCTTGCAGCTCGCAAGGTTAGCATTTGCAAAATAAGAGACAGAAACTAACCTAACGACTACAAATTGGCCGAATTCTTTCGGGTCCTTGCAATACACAAGAATAACTAGTCCTCTCTTCCGACGTCAGTAACTGATCGCGTGATTCTCCGAAATTCATCTCCAGACGTCTGGACAGTTTTTAGAGAACTCTATGTGTTTTGACATAATTCGTACTCGTAGTTAAATCCCGTAAATTTCCGAAAGTAACGACTTTCGTTAATTTGGGGCTCGCTACTTTCGGGTAGAGGGGTCGTTACTTTCGGGAAACAAAAACCGTTAAATAAACCTGGTTCAGCCGAGTTCGTTTTCTAATGAAATTAAAGGCAGAAATTTGTTGCATGAGCGATAGCCTCCCTTGTTGTAAAGTGCCTTCATATCGTAGTCAAGTTATGAAACAATAGCAGCGAACCAACGTGCTACATACAGCGACACGTAGTCAATCGACCTCATCGCCTGATGAAGACTAACAGTAATAGCAGTCGATGCATCGCGATCAACATCTCAAAGTTACTCCATTGTGAGTCAAATAAATGAACATTCACCTATCCAAGTTATTATTAGCCTGCAATGCAGCGTATTAGGGGGGCGAACGAGCGCTGCGTTATAAAAACCCCAGACTGTGGCGAGTCAAAAGATGCAACCAAGGGTATGGAGTCAGGCTGCAAGGCGAAGGAGGGGGAGGGGAGAGGAAAGAGATATCCAACCCCTAACACTACATTCAGCACTCGCCCAACACTCGCCCAACACTCGCCCGACAAAAAAACAAAACGTCTGCACTGCATGCTAAGTTATTATTTGAACGTTTGACTGTTGATTGAAAAAAAAATACCGCATATATTTATCATTAAAAAAACCTTGGTTTCGTTTCTTTCGGAAGGCTCGCTAATTTCGGGATTTATTAGCAGCCCGCGCAAAGTTTTCACGTTACTTTCGTCGGGTTGTACTTTTCGGAACTTTACGGCAGCACTGAACATGTTTGCATGTTTACTATTCACAGTCCCTAATTGTTTGTGTTTTGGCTGATAGAGCTCATGGTCATGAAAGATAAAATTATTCACCATTTTACAAACTGTACGGACCACTCACCTTCCTAAACCAACTGAATCCTCGATAAAACTCAATAGACAGACTGTAAGGCTTGATTAATACCTTTGTTACAGATCAACGTAAGTTATACAAGCCAAATAACTGCAAGTCAAACGTTTCGTATATGACCACCTTCTCAGCATCACAAAAGCGCCGAAGTTAAAGTGGGCGGTTACGCTCCGTGTGGTTCATTCCGGGTTTTTTCTAGCTATGTTCCTACGATACGAAGAGTTTTGTTCAAAACATTTGTTATTGGCTGCTGAGTTCAGGATTTAACCCTTTAAACCCTAAGAGTGATCAGCATCAAATTTCCCTCTTGTAATATTAATGCCTTATCAATCAAAATGGTCATGAGAATTAAGGAACATGATCACACAAGATGAGTTCTTGAGTTCTCTTGATATCCAAACAATTTCTCCCCACTTCTTCTATAGGAAATGTATAGGACTAGAAATGGGAATTTAAATTTTGATATTAGGGCTTAAAGGGTTAAGGACGGTGAAACTACTCTTGGTATGACGATGGTCAAGTACAATTGTGGAGCCTTTAACTGCGAGTCGGTCAGGCGACAATTTTGGGGTTTCGCGAAGTTATATCATTGTTGCTGTGAGTCATTGTTATTGTTACTGTATATTACATAACATTGTTAATACAATATATTTCTACACAAGATTTAAATTGTAAATCCATTAAATGTTTAATTTAAAATGGATGAAAAAACGTTATTTCTTACTTAAATATTTCTTCTTGAGATGAAATGGTTGCTACCATTTTGTTATTAACCGGTTTTGCCGAATTTCGATAAAATGGACGTTTGAGGACCTTAAGTAACGCTTCGGTTAAGACGGGAAGCAAAAACAATAGGCCTGCGGCTCTGAGAGCCGTTAGAGAGTTGCGTCCGGAAATGTGGAAATTGATCGTTTGTGATCGTTTACCTTGAATGTTTAAGTGGCTAATATGAAGTGATTTTCTGTGCTCTATTTTACAGCGCATTATGTTCTTAAACCAAAATGGCAAAAGAAATTTGCTTGAAGAATTTAAACAACATTTTTTTAGCGGTCAAAAGTGGCTACGATTGATAAAATGGTGCTTTTGCCCGGAGACTGGGGACAAATTTGTCTGTGATGACACCAGAAATCGTTGACAACCTTGTCAACGTCACCAAAAGGAGGATTTTAGATAGCCGCTGATAGACAATTAACATGTCTAGCGATTCAGAAGTGATGTCAGGTTGCAGCAATATAAGAGAGCTGTCAAATTGGAACAAAGTAGTTTATAATAACGCGAATCCTTTTTTCAAGTGACGTTTTCCTTGGCGTTACTGTCGTCCTTCTTAAGCTCCCTAGAACAAACGATTGTTAAATCACTGAAAAAAGTGTTCTTTATTTGGTTAGTTTAGTTCGTTTAGTGTCGGATTTTATTGGAGTCTTTGTGAGTGCTTTGTCGGAGACTGGGCCTGAATGTGGTTAGGATTTGATTGACAGATGTAATTATAAACATGTAAAAGGTTGTCTTGATTCGAAGAAACTCTAAAAAGGCCGCGAAATAAACGGTACAAACGGTAAGCTTATGCATAACAACTAGGTCATTTTTGTGCTCGGGCAATGTTCGATGACCGACTGTCGTATCCACTGCTTATCCAGCACTGACCTGACGAATTTGATTAAGTTTATCCTTCCTAAAGACTTTTATAACATGACAGGGAGGCCAAAAGCCCTGGCCAAGTATAGGGGAAGCAGGGTGGGCTTCGTGTGCATGTGGCATGTCAATATGGCCTTTAATCTAAAGTTACGGCCTGAAATAGCAAAAAAGACTACCTTCTCCATAACTGGGGCAAAAATGAGCTATTACGGGCAGCTCAGTCCCGCACTTGGAACAAAACATATGCACATAAAGCGACAAAACAAGCGGGAAACGAAGTAAGCGCCAATCCCGAGTCCACAAGCCCTTTAAATTTGGTCAGCGGTGGTTTTTTCACTTCCGCTGTGGCTTTTTCACTTCCGCCGTGGCTTTTTACTTCCGCCGTGGTTTTTTCACTTCCGCCGTGGAAAAACTTTCTTTGTTCTGCCGTGAGTTTTAGTTTTGCCGTGACACTTGTGGGCCACCGTACTTTCCACTATTACCTCGCGGGGCGCTAAATTAGATCAGGATATCGTAGTTGTTGACCTCGATATGGATGGAATTTCTTCCTTTCTGAACTTGTTGATCAAGAGCAGATAGAAAAAGCTAGAAGTGATCAGCTCGCTTTCGAAAAAGAGCTATTCGAGAAGAAGCTTCAAAACACCAAAGAGCTCGGAAGCGTGAACTTATCGGATCAAGCGGGAAGTCAGAACGGTGAACAAAGTGCTGCGTCAGCGAAGTTACCGAAGCTTACTATTACAAAGTTCAATGGAACTAATCTCGATTGGAATCGGTTTTGGGGTCAATTCACCGAGGGAATAGACAAGTCCGAAATGGCTGCTATCACTAAATTTTCCTATCTCAAGGAATTTGTTGACCCTAAAGTCAGGAAAGGCATCGATGGGTTGCCGTTTACCGCCGAGGGCTATGAGAAGGCAAAGGCTATTTTGATCGAGCGTTACGGCAATGTCAGCGAAATGGTGAAAGCCTGCGTTAAGGATATTTTGGATTTGCCGAAAATAAATGGAAACGAACCTCGAAAAATTCATCATTTTTACGAAAGGTTGCTATACGACGTTCAATCTCTCGAGACCATGGGAAAGCTAAGTGTGGTGAATGGAAACGTAGCTCTAACGATCGATAACCTTTCTGGAATGCGTGGAGATTTGGTACGGAACGATGAAAATTGGCAAAGCTGGGACTTTCCTGAAACTGTGCGATGCATTAAAGTCATGGATTCGCCGGAATCCCGTGGATTCAGATGAACCGCGGTCGTTCAAACGTGATCGCTCGCCCTCACGAAATTACCATACAAAGCAACAGGATGCTAAACCACGTGGTTGCGTTTACTGTGCAGATAACTCGCACAAGAGTTCGGAATGTACACGCGTTGTTAGTTGCGACGAGAGGAAGAAATTTCTGGCAGAAAACAAACTTTGTTTTAACTGTGCTTGCCCAAAATATAGGGCTGCTGAGTGTGCAAGCCAAACGAGATGCAATTTGTGCTCCAGGAAGCACCACACCTCCATCTGTCTTGATCAACAACCTAAGAGAGAGAGCGTGTTGTCTTCCGTCGATACTGAGAAGGTGGTTTACCCAGTTGTAGTGATTAAGGTTGGTGGTATTGAATGTCGCGCATTGTTGGATTCTGGTTCATCTAGTTGTTATGCTTCAGCCAAACTACTGGATATGCTGGGACAGAAGCCAACAGAGATCAAGCCTAAGAGAGTTGAGATGCTTATGGCTTCAACCACAGCGAGGATGGAAGTTTTCAAGACCACTGTTTCATCAAGGTCTGGTGATTACCGTTTAGAAGTCAGTCTCACCAAGGTCAATCGAGGAGAGCTCCTTAGCCTGGAAAATCCCCAATACCAACAGTTGACTTACACTTAACCCCACTTAAAGGGTGTGGAAATGGATGATACGGATACCAAACCACTGCTGCTAGTTCATGTTGTTTTGGGTGCTGGAGTGTATGCTCGAATTAAAACTGATCTCGACCAAGGATTGGTAACCAAGGGGAACCTGTAGCCGAGCGCACCAAATTGGGATGGGTTATTCTTTCTCCAGGAGAGAAAATTGATACTACACACATGCTCCTTACTCAAACAAGTCAAGTGGATTATGAGGAACTGTGCAAGTTAGACGTGTTAGGACTTGCCGACACACCGCAACATGACCAAGGTGAAGTGTACAGAGAATTTCGTGAGTAGTTATCGCGCAGTGAAATGGGATGGTATGAAGCGGCCTTGCCATGGAAAGGCAACCACCCACCTTTACCTTGAAATGAGTATGGAAGTCTTCGCCGCCTGGAGAGTTTGAAGCGGAAATTGAAACGGACCGGGTTGGAACAGGCCTACAGCGAGGCGAGATCATCGAAGAACAGAGAGCTGAAGGGATTGTGGAAAACAACTGATCAGCCAGCTCAGGGAGTGCAGCTCTACATTCCCCATAAACCTGTCATCCGGGAAGATGCCGCAACAACCAAAGTACCTGTAGTGTACGATGCATCTGCTAAAGCCCAGCCTTCTGCGGTGTCATTGAATGATTCAGTGTTTGTATCCTAGCCCCCCCTCTACAGAATAAATTGTGGATTGTACTCATCCGGTGACGCATGCATCCTGTGGCACTTGTAGGAGATTTAAAGAAGGTATTTTAAGTAGCCGCGTGGTCGCGCGATAAACAAAGCCTCGGTTTCAAAATTGCTAAGATCCCGGATGTTGCGTGACGTCAAACGCGCATGTTTTGCGACGTCATACGTGCCCGCGAGCTAGCCCTGCGCAACGCTCGCTCGGACGGACACACGCACGGACACGCCCGCGAAACATTCCGCTAGCCATGACCAAGAAAAATGACGGGCACAGGTTCTGTGAGTATGGAGCTCCGCGAGCGGGCCTTTCTTTCCGCGAGGGCTCCGCAGCTATTACATAACATTGTTATTGTACCAGATTTAAATGGTAAATCCATTGTTTGTTATTCTCATTAAGCTTAAAATGGATGAAATAATTTTTCTGTGATAACAGGAGTTACTGTTATTTAGTTTTACTCGCTTTGCTGTGTAAAAATATAAAAATCCAGCATATAATTATTTACTCCCAGTTTTCCAGTACGATAACCATAACACCTGCTGTCAAGATTGGCGTAAACTGTTCTCGCCCTATCTTAGTTGCAAAGTGTAAGAACGTGCAAAAGTCCTATTTATTTAAGTTGTTAGTACCTGCGTTAGGTAATTAATGTGGAAAAGCTTGGTTTCAGTCTCATCCAATAGGACTTCTGAAATGTTTGTTTATGTTTTCTAACAAGGCTCCTTTTGTTATGATGTGATTCAAGTTGTGCGTTAGATTAGTCTCAAATACAAGTGCTTTGTAAGACGTGAGTCGGAATACGCCCGGTGGGGCTATGCTCCCCGTGGAGTTGCCGGTTGCACTCTGGTTATATTCTGGTTGTTGTTCTGAGTAGTAAAGAGTGTTTTTCTGCCAAAGTTCGTCTGTTCTATTTGTCTCGGAGATATTATGTGCTGTAACAGATCCCGGACTTCCCGAAGCCAGCGAGTGTTCCCCTGGTTAAAGAGCCGTCCCAGAATCATAGATATTTGTCCTTAGTGCCAGAAAACCTGTCTTCACATTAGTGCAGCACAAAAGTTATCTTCACAGTCGTGATAAAACTGTCTTCCAATTTCTTAACAAAGTGACATGGTCGCTTCTATTATGTTATTTACCGGCTTTTGCCGAATTTCCAATAAAATAGATGTTTAAGGATAAATGACAGTAGAAAAATATTGATAGCAATTAGTCTTTAGTAACAGTGTGAAGAAAGTCTCCCTTCACAAGTACATGCTTTATATGGATGAGTAATGGCGTTGTTATGGAAACGTCATTTCTGATATTTAGAGGGGTTTGGCAGTTTCGGTCAGAGTTATCCCGGTAGTGATTGGTGATTGGGCATAACAACAAAATAAAGAGGGTCTGAATGGGGTTTAGTGTTTGGTGTTATTTACCCAATGCATAAATTTTTAGTGTTTGCTGTTTAATTGGCCAATATTTTATTGTTTACTGTTTTCGGAGAAAATACTGTTAAGTGTTTGTTTGGATCGCCATGTCTGATTTCTGGGCCTGTCCTAAAAGGAGCAGTAGTCTCTTTTTTATCTACCAATGTGCAACAGTATCCTGGGAAACCTGGGGACCAATTTCGTCCCAAGAGCCGAGATCCTTTTTGTCAGAAGGAGTGGCAAATGGTAAAATCCGAGACTCGCCGAGACGTCGAGACCCTTGTTTCAAAATCCGAGACACAGACCGTAGCTGGGTTGTAAAATCCGAGTCTAAAACCCAATGCGGAAAAAACCGAGCCTATTAGGTGCCGAAATTAGAGTATCCAATTAAAAATAATTATGAGTCGTCATTCATCTTCAGCGAAAGCTCAGTACTATTTATAGTCGATAGGTATTTCTTCTTTGTGTTTATGGTCTAGCGAATAGCAATCGAACCATCGAATTCGACTTGATCACAACAAGTAATCAAAACTTAAGCGGCTACTTTGTTATTTATAGATATAGATCATAACTGACCATTTGTTAGTTTTGAGTTGTGCTCTGTTAGCCTTGACGTAAGTCTTGAACACAAGACTTTTTTCCGCTTTTGAGATTTGAAGATGATCACTCGAGTATAAAAGTAGTCTAGCTCAGCAATAATTCACAATCGTATTTCTTTATTGTCTAGCGGACAGCCATGCCGGTGATAATAGACTAAAGTACCCGCGAGCCTTAGCCGTTTGGAACATCATGATCACGTTCAATCACAACTAGTACTGAAATAACTTTCATTGGCTGTTACTTGTTGTTATTAATAGATCGTTTTCATCTTCGTAAGCCGAGTTTGTTTTTCTGGCTACGAGAGTAACCCCACTGATAAGATGTGGCAGATAATAGCAAATGAAGGAAATTAAGAAATTCTTGAAATTCTTCTAATATGGCTAAATTTCCTCTATTACTGTTTCTCTATTACTGGATTCAAAGATTCAAAAGACCTCTGATTTGCATCCTCACATTAGAAAAGTCTACAAACTGAGTGAAAAATATTTGTTTTCGTTTCGCACATGGAGACGCTCAGCTCCACGGCCAGAGATTTTAATATGCTACATCTCCTCCTGTAGCAATGTTGCTGATGTGAAGAACCTGTCGATAGATGGGCTGCGTTGAATAAGCTGTTACCGTTTAGAAAGGCAACTTTCCAACTTGACAAGCCATTGGAGTAATATGTAATCGGAGGAGTGGAGTTACTGCCCAACCGTACAAGAATTGGCGACAGTCCTACTGATTACGACTACGATAAAAGCTCAATCGGCTTAAGTCAATAGCGTAGCAACATACAGTAATAATCACAATTGAAATATTGAAACATGTATTCAGATGGACAGAGTAGGATCATTCGGTCGCTTTTCGTGAACTAGGTAATACGCAATCCAACTTACCTTAGTTAGTTAGTAGGCGCTTCCACTGAACAGGAGAAGTGTGCTCAACCAGATGCACAAACAATCTAGTTTACCAGGGGCGGATCCAGGAATTTTAGAAATATTGGCATGATAGACAATGGGCGCGTTTGGCCCCGTTTAGCGCGCTTGCGCGCACCTTTCTAGTGGGGTCCGGTGGTATGACCCCCGGAACATTTTGGTAGTTTATTAAAGTACTCTGAGAATACAATCTGGTGCATTCTGGGAACTCAAGTTTGGCAAACGCCAGGATCCCATACTGAACGAGAAATGTTGAAATATTTAATAAAATGAAGTTGTGGTTGTGGTCAAACATGACTTGAATCAACTCCAACTTTTTCTACAAACAAAATCCAAGTGTAACCGGAATGCTATGTGAGCTAATTAAACTAGAGTCATCGCATGCATCTACATTGGATTGGCGAGTGCGAATACGTCAAAATCAAAAGCTATGGGATTGTCCTTGTATAGATGACTTTAAAGGCGCAGTATCACGAGGTTCCACGCGCGGAAGTTTGGACATATCACTGTTAAAAGTGATTTTTTTCTTTCTTCCGGCTATCAAAACGGGTTTTTTGATTTAACAAATACCTCCACTTCTCGACGGCCTTTTTGAATTTGCGGAATCAAACTTGAAATCGTGGGCCGACGTTTTGAAGTTTCGACCTCGTGATACTGCCCCTTTAAGTAAGAGTCAAAAAGGGGGGGGGGGAGGGGGGCGCGACTTCCTCGGCCCCTTCTCCTTAATCCACCCCTGTTTACCTCAGACTCAAGTCATTCTTTTCCCTAAGGCAAGTAGCATAACGAAGCACTTTGAACTTTCCAAACCGCGTCTTTTAATGACAAGTGTTAAACATGATAAATTACCTTTTAAAAGGGCAGTATCAAAGTCCAACAAGCGTTTTGTAGTTGGAAAGAGTTTTTCAAGATAACCTGTTACTGCATATGCATGAAACGTTTCTTTCAAATTTCATTATTTTTTATGTCTGAAGCATTTACGTGGATCTTTTGTTCGAAATATAAAACATCAGTGCATTATTGGAAAGAAAATGAAGTTTTTCTGTTCGGTTGAAGTTATTCTGCATACATACCAGTTAACTGAGAAATGTCCGAGTCCTAGCAGTACGCAGGACACAAGCAGTGTCATACATGAATCTAGTATGTGGCCTAGCTCGCCACGAGTCTCTCGTAACTCAGTTGTTAGAGCATCTGACCAGTGTGTGAACCTAGTATATAGCCTTGCTTACCACGAGTCTCTCGTAGCTCAGTGGTTAGAGCATCTGACCGGTGTGTGGAAGGTGGTTCGAATCCTGTCGGGGACTCAGATGTTTTTCTTTGTCCCACGTTCGTGACATAAAGAACATTACATCTTTCTCAAGGAAACTGGACAATTTATAAAAACTAACATGAAAAAACATGCTGTCATATTAGACTACCAAAAGCCGACATTTCACTGAAGAAGGGCTAAGCCCGAAACGTCTGAAAACTTTTAAATTTTCGGCACTTTTTTAAATTAACAGTTTCCATTATTTATTGTGTTACAAGTGCCACGCAGTTTTTTTGAACTTTTTTGTTAAAAAATTTGTACCAAAAGCCGAGCTGGTTGGTAAGTACATGTAAGTTAGCTAACACTCTTGAACCTTTTTTAACCGACAAACTTGTTCATTTTTTGGCTGATTAGGTCTTTTGTAGATCCTACGTATCGTTTACAGCATTATCGTATACGGTCTTTTTCAGATTTGAGTTTTGCCTTTTTTTAATACGGACACCAAAGCGACAGAGCTGAGAATCTGTAGAATAAGTATGCAACCTATTGTGGTTTTCTTACTTGCGCCCCTGTTGTTATCCTGTTAATTTGTTTTAGAAATGCTTTTGGCCATGTTTATTCTAGCGCTTGGGCTTCCATCGCTGTTTTTCTTACCACTTATCAGTCCTGTTAATACTGTTTGACCATGTATTGATAGTTTAAGGAGAAACTAAATGTTTTACTTTTTTAGTGTTAACATTCTACGGGAGACCAAGCTTCAACAACAAACGCTTCATGAGGAAAACCTAATTAACCCAATATAATAATAATGATATGAAATCATTCTTTAGTTTTTAAATGTTTACAATTTTTAACAAGTAACTTTCGCATTACAATGATTTTTTTTACTTTTCTACAGAACTGTTTACAGGTCTCCCAAGAAACTCAGAAGCACGGGCTTCCATGCAGGCGCGGTAGCCTTCTCGATGATAAGCAGTAAACATGGCGGGTGTGAAGAGCTGATTAGCTGTAACGTGATTAGGGAACACACCGCAACACGCTCCTGAAAAAAGCTGCAGCGGAGAACAATGGCAACACTCGCAACAGCAACACGTCAAACGATCCACTTCTTCCGGTTCCACTTCAGGTCCACTCCCCCACAGGCCAGCCTCGATATCAATCTTGACGTCATCGGTTAACTCGTTCCAGTTACTGCGCTCACCCGAGAGACCAAGGACAGGGTGGCGTGGGAGGAGATAAATAATTTCTCCTTCTCCGACTTTCTCTTCTTCGCCTTCGCCTGTAAAATCGAAGTATTCAACTTTAAATCGATAACTTCTCGGTTGCTTGTTCGGCGGTCTCTCCACTATCATCGCCCTAATATCCTCGTACACGTCTTGTCTCTTCATTCCAGTGAATGAGCAATGCAGTTTTTCTCTGGCTTGGCGCAGTGCATAAAGTAGAGAATTAGCAAGTCCCAGGTCTTCATTAACAAGGCCAGCATTGATGACCACGATTCTCTCTAACCTCCGTTTCAGCAACGGCAAAATGCCAAGGTTTTCAACATGGCCGCCGTCACTCAAGGACAAAATAGGAGGGGGAGTGGGGCCAACGTTAACTACTCCCAAAACATCCCGGATTAGTCGGACGTGATAAATATTGACGATACACCACCTGCATGAAAAATAAATATATTTTATGTGGTGTCGCTATTACCCTGGCTATCTTGGAGGACCTCTGGCTATAAATCAAATTGTTCGAGAAATGGCTCAGAAATAATTTTCCGCGAGATAAATTATAAACTACCTTTTCTCAGACACAAATTATAAGAATTGCGAGAAACGAGAAACGAGAAACGAGAAAATAAATTGCGTGTAGTGTAAACCATTGACGGCATTTACAAAAATTGACTGACCAATCGACTGGCAGAATTGGCTTAACATTACTAACTATAGACCTTTTTACCGATACGGCGGCCATTTTGATTCCACCCACCCCCCCCCCCCCCCCCCCCCTTGGCATCCCATCATGATCATTGAAAACAAAGGAACATATCAAATGGTTGCCGTTTCGGTACAAATGTGTATTCACTGCAATTATTGTGCAGGGTACCAACAAATTCGTTCTGTATTACAATACAACTTCTAATTAGAGCAGTTTTCAATCGAGTGTCGAAAGTAATTACACAATTGCTTTGGTTTTGCATTACTACGCTTTGTGATTGGGCAAGAAATCTCGCGCCACTTTCTCGACCAATCAGAAGTAAAACCAAAACCAATCGTGACTTGCTCGCACGCGTTTTCCCGCGCTTAGCGCCGCCGACATGTAATTGCTTCGAGCTCTGATTGGTTCATTGGATTGTTTACGACTGCTGTGATTGGTCAGAGTAATTACTTTGGTTTTGGTTTTACGACACTCAATTGAAAACTGCTCTATAATAAGTTCCTGTTCCGGCAATTGTGCAGATACAGTGGAACCTACATTAAGGGAACGCCATCTGTACCAGGAGAAGTGTCCCCTTAATAAAGTTGTCCCTTTACAGTGCGGACACTCGAACCGGGCCACTTGGAAGAAAATAGTCCATTTCCGAGTTACGCCATGCCTCGTTATCAAAGCGAGGCGAGGTGTACAACCTTTCATATGGAAATGAGTTTTTATTCAAATGCAAATAAAACTCATTTCCATATGAAAGGTTGTGCACCTTGCCTCGCTTTGACAACGAGGCATAACTAACTCGGAAATGGCCTATATATAGGAAAGTACCATTCTTTTTTTGACGGGGGGGGGGGGGGGGGGGTTGGAAAATTTTGAAATACATTATTTTCAGAGGCTATAAACACTGAAATAAATTGTATGCAACCAAAAAATAAGGAACAAAATTGTTTGCTGGAAGTATGGCAGTTGGATAGAGACACAAAGTAAATTGTTTGTAGCAGGTGCCGCATATAAAAAAAAAATGTTTGCTAAAGCTTTTGGTAACTACTTGAATTTGCGGACCTCTCGGAAAACTGTCTCATTTTTTGATTGGTTAGTTTCGATCCTAAATTTAGGCCAAAAATTTAATTTCAGATGTATTATCTAAATGCTACAACGGTATTGGTCTGTTTACCAAAATCTTTAGCATCCTTTGTTCTCAAAAATTGTTCTGATTGGCGAATATTCTTACAAGTGGCGCGGTTCGAGTGTCCGCACTGTAAAAGTGTCCCCTTAGTAGAGGTGTCCCTTTAATAGAGATGATAATTACAAAGATTACATGGGCGTTTTGCCGGCCAGGACCAAGAGAAGGGTCCCCTCAATTAGGTATCCCGTTAATGGAGGTCTTTCAAAGTAGAGGTTCCACTGAACTTGAGAAATTATTGTAAAGTGTACACATGTAGGAGTCTGAAATCATTAATACCTGACAAACGTTTCCAAACATCCGGGATTTTCTGCACCCGTGGGTAACACGGCAATGAACGTCAGCAAGCAGAAGAAAACCAGAAAGAAAATCACGGCTATCTGGTCCCATTTCTCGCTCCCACCCAACAATGGGATCATGGAGAAAACGATAACTGGAAGTGCCAGAACAAGTTGAACGAAAACAGCGAGGATCTAAAAAATAGAATAAGGATCACACATATGTCAAGTAAGCCGAGAAAGAAATTATCGTGCATCCAGTATAATAGTTTTGCGTTGTAGGGGTTGAAAATGGGCCAAAGCCCCATCAAACAGAACAGATTACCGTAAAAAGGCATCCAGTCCGTTGCTTGGGCTCAGCAGTAATTGATATCCCAAATCCTAATCCAAGTATCATCTGCAAGCTACTTATTGCCTCTACTGAACTCTCGTACCTCCCCATGTCATAAGAAAGTGCGGCTGCTGAGGTTGCCATGGCTTCCGATAACTCGATGTCTCCCGGATGGAGACGGTTTTCAAACTGACTTTTGCCGAATTTGTCGACAATTGTTTCTATTCCCGAGGGTGCCATTGTAAGGAGCTCGAATGATGGCTTTCTGAAAGAAAGAGTTTGCTGCCTTTCCGTGAAATGTTAAAGCATGACATCATCACATGCCATCACTAACACAATCATCACTACCGCTATCACTGTCATCGGATCATGATTACATCAATTATCTGGCACTGCTTCTATTCTTTATCCATAACATATACAGAATGATTATGACAGCAGTATAACTTATTATTATTATTATCACCACCATCATTATCATCATCATCATCATCATCATCATCATCATTATTGTTATTATTACGTGCGGTTACACGGGGCACGTTTACCGTGGTAAATGACCCTTTTACCACGGGATACTGCATCTAGTGAGTGCGACCGACATTTTCCGAGGTAAATTTCCCGTGGTTCATATACATTGATACATAAAAAAGATCACACGGAGCGTCCATGACATTTAACGTGGTAAGTTGTAATGGTGTTTTAATGCCCAAGGCACAAGAGCCAATCACGATGCTCCGTTTGACATCAACACGTAACCGCAAAGGAAAAGTGATTCACTGAATTGCGAGACATTTTTTTACCTTGGCAAATCACAAATCAGCAACAACAACAACAACAGCAACAACAACAATTTATTCAACTCAATTAGATCACTTAACTTCTGTGTTTTTATTCATTATTATGTGCAATCTGCAAGGCTTTTCAATAGTATACGGTTTTTGATTTTGTAGATATCTGTATTATTCATGTACTTGTTTTGCCCCGCCCCGATTAGCTTTCCAGCTATTTGCAGGGCAATCAAATCATTCAACTCTTCCATTATTATACTAAGAATACATTGTTGTTGTTGTTTGTTGTTGAATAAATTGTTGTTGTTGCTGAAATCGCGTGTAACTGCTGGTTAACACGGCATACTAAACCCAGGTGTGATGCACCACCGGATGATCTACCATGGGAAATGCCATTTACCGTGGTGCGTGTAACCGCACCTATTATCATCATCGTACAAATTTACACATGCGTAACGACTTTTGGTCTTTTCTGTAGAAATAAGGCGGACAAGAACAATTCATCGCTGTTTCAGGGAATAATTGCTTCATTTATACCTCAATTCTACCTATACCCATTTGCAATTGTTAAAGAGTGTTTTAATTTGTTCTTCGTCTTGCCATGTTGCTCGTGCAGCTTTCTAATTTCAATCCATATCATGGGATGGAATACATACTGTGCTGTTGTAGAAAGTAGTATGGTTTGGAACATATAGGTACCTATTTGAGGTTTCCATTCGCCATTTGTGAACTGTCATGTTACTGATGTATTCTGGTGCCATGCCAGAAAGATCGTCTAAGGTCAAAGGTCGATTCAATCTCTCAGCAGTTGGCTTACGGCATACGCACTTGGGAAACACGCTTTGGCACACGATTTCTAAACAGTTAGACGCTCCAGTACTCTCAGGGGAGTAAAATGCTTTTTGGAGGCGCCATCTATGAGAGGAAGGGACAAGATATAAGGTTCTGAATTAGCTGAATATTCAAGGTGAATTAGCTGAATATTCTCACCTAGTGAGGGAGTTGAATTGAGGGCAAAAGGTATGATTATGAAAATTATCAAACTTTTTAGTCGACTCAGTTTGTTGAAGTCACAAACAGCAGTATTTTTTCTGTTACTCTCACCCAGACGATAACACTTGACAGACTGAAGACACTTGGTTTAAACAATTCACCTCTCCTACTATAGATTGCCTGAACTTTATCAAACATGTGGCAAGGCAAGAGAAAATGAGGTAAGAAAACAGATCTCCATGCCTCATGAAAATGATTTAAAATAAAATCTATTTTAGTTGGCACCCAAGCTGTGAAGGTTTTCGTCTGGTTCTCAACATTACGCCATTTAAAATGAACAATCAGATCTCGCTCTACAAAATTAACACGCAGTATGAGAGGGAGCCAATGATAGATTTCAAATGGTTATATTATGGGAATAGGCCCATGTGTGGAAGGTCTGTTCTCTTACTTCATTTTCTCTCGGTTTCTAAGAATTCCACAATTCTAGAAGGAGTACTAACCTGTTGAATCCATAATAAAATTTTTGCTGAAACAAACCACACAACGGTTTCATCCAAATCAAGATTCCAGAAATCCACAACAATATATCAAACTTGAATTTGTTGTACACCATGAACAACACTTTTGTCTTATAAACCCTCCACTTAACAGCGTAAGCAAACAAATAGATGATCAGAGCTAATGATGCTTTGTCTCTTAAAGGAGGTATACCCAGCCACAAGAAAATACTGAGAACAAGTATCAGGGCATTTAACCACAATGGAGTGACAACAATATACTCCTCTATAAACCATGGAAGAAACACCATTGCAAAGGTGAACCCTGTTAGGTTGAATAGAATTTTGGCAAATGGTTTTAGAGAAGGCCCAGCTACTTTGTTGATGACATAAAAGAGAAGGAACAAAACGAAAAGGAAAGCAAATGTCATGAAAGTGAAGTACATTTCTGGACCGAATGTGGGCACACATTCGATCTCATCTGTCATGTTAAAAAGCTCAGACACTTCTGAGTTTTGAGCGATTTCAGATGAAGTAAAATTGTGTGTTCGTTCATCGGGGCATGTGAAAGGGTCTCGCAGCAAACCACCGAAGAAGTAATCAATGATGTAAGCTGTAGGAAAAGCTAAACTAAACCAGTTGACGCAAGGAAGTATTACAGAAATAACAACAAAAACACTTAGAATCGAAATCGTGTCAACAGCGCCTTGTAAAGTATTTTGCCAGTCACACAAAAATCCCGCTTTCTTCCGCATGTGATCAAAGAATTCTTTATGCCATCTTGGATCGTCTTTTTGTTCGTTGCGGTACTTCCAGTCCAAGTAAGCAGTCCCTGTGTAACCGCCCCCGGACACACAGCTGAGGTAGTCTGGAACGATCCCTCTTTGTAACAGTCTGCGCAGGACCCCAGAGCTGAGTGCCGCTGCCCGAATGCCGCCACCAGAAAACGCCACACCGGTTTTGCTAGCGCTCATGACTCCTTCTTAACGTTTCTGTGAATCAATTGCAAATTCTAATTTTAGCATATTGACATTTAGGTATTTTATAGAATGAGGATGGATTATATCTTAATCAGGGAATAAAAATAGACTTAAAGGGGAAGTATCATGGAGACTTTGAGCTACCATACCTTTTAGCATATTGGAAACTTGACATTTAGGTATTTTATAGAATGAGGATGGATTATATCTTAATCAGGGAATAAAAATAGACTTAAAGGGGAAGTATCATGGAGACTTTGAGCTACCATACCTTTACCTATTTACACAACAATTGTTTAGGAGAGCGTGACTTGTATTGCGTTACATGTTTAGAGAACTTGAATTTTAAAACCGGTTTTACTAGAATTCCAGTAATTTTACTGGAGCACGTGAAATTTTGGAGCACTCGGGTCAAAGTTAAAGTTAAGTTAAAGTTTTTTTTTCATGGCTGGAAGTTTTGGAGAATAAAGCGTTAAGTTTCCCTTTTTATGCTGGTTATATCGTCTCTTCGGAACATTCTGGCGACCACGACGGGAGAAGTATAGCAAACCTATCGAAAACTGAAGTTTTATCGACCGTTAAAGGAATTTATCGTCAGTTATTTCGGAACACACCCGGAACACACCCGGAACACCCCGGAACACCGTCGGAACCTAACCGGAACACCCTGGAACCCACTAAAAATAAAAAAAATGAAAGGCTCCTTTGAAAAAGATTCTGCACACCTTTGGACCTTCCCCTCCCAGCCTAGGCATTTTGCTCCATGGACCCCCCAACCCACTGCGTCCAACTCCCGCCCCAATAAATGACTTTTATTCGGGATTCGTATCACCTCACATTTTAAGAAACCATGCAAAATTGGCCAGTGAAACTTATGCGACAAAATGTTCTTTTCGCGAACTTACCAAACAAAAATTCCTGAAGAAGAAATTTAAGCGAGAAAAAAAATCATGCACAAGAAAGCACGTAAAACAAAATTCTTGCAAATAGTGATACTGAAAAAAAATTTATACTCAGAAGAAATTGCCACCCCCCACACACAAAAATTAAATGGCCCGTCCCTTATTGGACGCAGTGGGTTCGGGGGGTCCATGGAGAAAAACGCCTAGGAGAGGGGAGGGTCCATAGGTGTGCAGAATCTTTTTCAAAGGAGCCTTTGATTTATTTTTATTTTTAGTGGGTTCCAGGGTGTTCCAGTGAGGTTCCGACGGTGTTCCGACGGTGTTCCGGGGGTGTTCCGGGGTGTTCCGGGGTGTTCTGGGGTGTTCCGGGTAGGTTCCGGGGGTGTTCCGGGGTGTTTCGGGGTGTTCCGGGTCGATTCCTGGTTTTACAGACACCCTCGTTTCGCATCGTTTTAGGAATTTTCGTATCGTACATTTCGGGTTACTGGAGTCGTTTGAGTGAATTATACTGTTTTGAAGATATCGGACAGTGTTAAAAGCTTCAAGAAAGGGGAATTTTCTTTGTGTGGTTATAAACTTACCGTAATTACAAAAGAATGCCTTCGTCGGGTCAGTCCGAGGAGGTTGTGGAAGAGGTTGAACAGGCGAAGAGAGTCGAGGAAGAAAGAATTTTAGAACTTAAACGAGTAAAGAGAGCTAGGAAGACCGTAGTCACTAAAACACGCCATAATGTGGAAAGGCTGTGCGCGAGCAGCGAGGTGGCAATGATGATTGAAGGCGAAATCACAAATTTGTGGGCGGTGTTGGAGGCGGTCCTTGCTGTCATGGATGAACTACAAGACGCATATTTACGCTCTAAAGATCAAGAACAAGAATGCAATCTCAATGGAAGCAGAGGATTTTGAAAGTGAAATAAACAAGGTTATCGAGACAATGAAATCGTAATAAAGGAACTCGCGAAGAAAAAACAAATGGCTGCAAACAACCAAGCGCTTCTGCATACGCCTCCACAAATGACGGGTCAGTCGACATATCAATCCGCCATCAGCCCCTCGCCGCACTCACAGCACTCGGGTGTTTACAGCCAGCGACTGAAGCCTCTAAAGGTTTCTACTTTTAATGGCGAGAAAAGCAAATTTGAGGATTTTGGGGGTTGTTTCCGAGTCTTGTGGACCAAGGGGAAGAGCCTCCAAATATTAAGATGGCACGGCTGAGGCAGAGCCGGCAGGAAGCGCTCTTGAGCCTATAAGGGGTCTTGGATTTACAGAGCCGGAATATGAGGAAGCCAAGACTATGTTTGGTGGTGAGCGCAGAAAGCTACAATCTTACATGGATCAGATTGAAAAGATGCCTCTCTTGAAAAGCGAAGATGTGCATTCATTTGAGAGATTCGCTGATCTTGGTCGTATAGCAGTCGTTAAGTTGCAGGCAGAGGGGCGGACTGGAGAGTTGGGTGAGGGTGAATTGCATAGTTTGTTGTTGAAGAAGCTTGCTGATAGTCAGGTCGAACGTTATAGTCGCTGGTTGAGAGAGAAAAAGCAAGAACGCTCAGTGTTGCAGTTGAGAGATTGGTTGAAAGGGGAAGCACGAATCAGAGTTGAGGCGGTTAAGAATGCACATGGGATCGAGGCTGAACCGGCGGGAGAAGTCAGGGCCAGTGGGAAGCGCTTTGAAAGGGGTGACGGACCCAGAACTTTGTTCAGTGGAGGCAATGACCAGAAGGAGAAAAGAGAGACACCGGGACTGCAAACCAAACCACCTTGTGCTTACTGTTGGGGTAACTATGGGGTCTGGAGCTGCAGACGTTTCCAGAGTCTGGGCGTGGACGAGCGATGGGACCTCGCAAAGGGAAAACGGCTGTGTTTTCGCTGCTTGAGCAGTGATCATGAGGGACGAGATTGTACCAGGGCTCGTGCTTGTGACATTGATGGCTGTAAGAGAAATCATCACTACTTGTTGCATGGTACTGTTCGAGTTGATTTCAAGGATGACAAGGGGGTTTCTCCACGGGAGGGGGCACCAACCCGAGCTCACACATCGACATCCAAGCAGGCGGCAGTAACAGAGGCTTATTCTCTACGCACCGTGCCCGTGTGGCTGAAATCAAATGACCGTAAGGTGAAAGTGAATGCCATATTGGATGATGGTTCTAATGAAACATTCCTGAATGAAGAGGTTCCAGGAATTCTTGGTCTTAAGGAGAGATACCAGACAGTTACGGTGAATGTTTTGACCAATGAGGTGGAGACATTCCAATCAATGCCGTTAGATGTGGCAATCGAGAGCCTTGATGGCGAATGTAGTAAGGTGAAGACTTGCCCGCAAAGAGTAACCGGAAACTACAAAGTTGAAAATTGGAAACAAAGTCAGGACAAGTGGCCTCATCTTAAGAAATGTGATTTTCCTGAGCCAGTCCAGGATGGATTAGTGGACTTGTTAATAGGTGTTGATAATGCTGAACTGCATTATTCCAGGGCTAATATACGTGGTGAAGAAGGGGGCCCAGTTGCTCGCCTCGGGCCTCTCGGCTGGACATGTATTGGTTCACCAGAGGGAGGCAAATCGGCTGGAACAAGGACACACATCAGTCGGACTCTGTTTGCCAGGGAACCTCTTACTAGCATCAATGGGGTCTGCTGTGATATTGATCACACTTTAAAGAGGTTCTGGGAGATTGAAAACTGGGGTACGGAGAGTCGTGACACCAAGATTTTTACCGAAGAGGAGAATGAGGCTGTTAAGAAGCTCGAAGATTCAATCAGTTACACTGGTGAGAGGTACAAAGTGGGTGTCCCGTGGAAGGACAACAAACCTGAGCTTCCAGATAACCTCCATACAGCAATGTCTCGTTTGTGTAATACGGAGAATAAGTTGAAGAAGGATGCTGTTGTGGGGACATAATATGCGCAGACTATTCAGGCTTATTTTGAAAAGGGTTACCTGAGAAAGGTCCGAAAGGATGAAGCGTCACCACCAGAAGTTTGGTATTTGCCACATTTTCCAGTAGTTCGCATAGACAAAACTACAACCAAAGTACGCATTGTGTTTGATTGTTCTGCAAAAACGGAAGGAGTACCATTAAATGATGTCATTTGTGCAGGACCAAAATTACAGAAGGACCTGTTCGACGTACTTATTCGGTTCAGGAGGAACCCTGTTGCCCTGGCATGTGACATAAAGGAAATGTATTTACAAGTGGAAATTGAGGAGAGCGATCGTCTATATTTTCGGATGTTGTGCCGGGATCTTGACCCTAGTCGTGAACCCGATGTTTACGAGTTCAGCCGAATTGTATTTGGAAAAAACTCGGCACCCATGGAGTCACAGTTTGTTGCTCAAGAAAATGCCCGGAGGCACCAAGATGAATATCCATTAGCAGCTGAAACAGTGCAAAAATCAACCTATATGGACGATTCGCTTGACAGTGTGGAAACCGTGGAGAACGGAATTGACTTGTACCGACAGTTGAATAATCTATGGTGGATAGCGGGCATGCAAGCAAGAAAGTGGATCTCAACTCACCGGAAGTCGTCGCAGTCACACCGGAGGCTAAAAGAGCTACTGAGCTGCAGATTAGTGAGGGCCAGGACCCAGTCGTTAAGACTCTCGGAATGTCTTGGAACAGCATGGAAGACACATTCAATATATCAACTGGAAAGGTATCCGCAGAGCTTCAGCTTACCAAACGGCATGTTCTGAGACTGATTGCGACAGTATTTGACCCACTTGGGTTTGTGGGTCCCTTCATCGTGAAAGCTAAGATTCTTCTCCAAGAACTTTGGTCCATAGGCTACGATTGGGATGACACTATTCAAGATGAAATTGCAGAAAAATTTGAGGAGTGGATGGTATCAGCAGATAGTGACCCTGGGTAAAGTTCAGGTTCCCAGGTGTCTGCGCGAGGCCAAAGGGGTGGTCACCAAGAGAATAGTCACATTTGTGGATGCATCATTGCAGGCATGCGGGACTGTTGTATACTTACAATGTGTATACGATGATGGTAGTGTTACAAGTCGGTTGATTGCATCAAACAGTAAGGTAGCACCATTAAAGCCGATGACAGTACCTCGACTGGAACTTATGGGAGCCGTGCTGGGGTTGCGACTGACACAGCATCTAACACACATTCTTGAGGAACACATGCAAACCGTGACTTTCTACTCGGACAGTACAGATGTGTTGTGGTGGGTTCGTAGCCATGTCGGGGAAATCCAGATGGCGACAGATCCGTCGCCGTGGCAACATGTGATGACAAACGAAAATCCAGCAGATCTTTGCACCAGAGGAGCAACGCCAGAGGAGCTGTCAAGGGACTCCTTATGGTGGCATGGACCAACATGGCTATTGTCAGGGGATAAGGCTAACTGGCCAAAGCTAAATGTTGGGATTCAGAAAACTTCATTACCCGAAACAAAGACATCAAATCGCAAAGAAGACGCAGGAAATGATGCGAATGACTGACATGTTGCTTTCAAGGAGCGGCTCTTGAAGAGAGGAAACAAGGAAGAGAGCCAGTGTGTCGGGAATGGATGCTTGATCCCACACGTTTTTCAAGCTGGACACATTTGGTGTGTTTACATGCTAGAGTATGGCGAGTACTCTACAATATGCGTAGCCCAAAGGACAGGGTGAGCGGTTCAGAATTACTGCCAGAAGAAATCAGAGATGCTGAGGAGGAAATAATTTGTCGAGCGCAGCAGGAGGCGTTTTCTGAAGAGTACATGTCGTTAACGGTGGGAAGGAAGTTTCCAAAGAAGAGCTTATTGAGCAAGTTGTGTCCTCGGATAGATCAGCAGGGTGTCATGCGCTGTGATGGGCGATTGCGGTTCGCTGAGTGTTTGCCTTATGATGTCAGGTTTCCCATTATATTGCCAAGGAGTCATTGGGTGACGAAGTTGATAGTCAAGCATTATCACGAGTTGGCTAACCACAGTGCGGGGACAAATTATATCTTATCCCAGATCAGCGGGAGGCTCTGGATCGTTGCAGGGCGTGAGGAAATCAGAGATTGGGAGCACGAGTGCAAAGAGTGCAAGAAACGCAGGAACAAAACCGCTACACAGATAATGGGACCACTACCGCAGGTTAGACTTCGCTTCACATTCCGGGCTTTTGATCAGACAGCTGTAGATTATGCTGGCCCATTCAATACTATCCAGGGGCGCGGTCGCAGCCGTATGAAGAGGTGGTTGCGTGTGTTTACATGTTTATCGAGACGAGCAGTGCATCTGGAGGTTGCGTGGGGTCTTGATACGGACAGTTTCTTGAATGTATTCACCAGATTCAGTAGTAGACGAGGGGTGCCAAGAGATGACTAGTGATAATGGCACTAACTTTGTTGGAGCGGTCAATGAACTCAAGGAACTCGTGAACCAACTAGACAAGAATAGAATTCAACGAACAACTGCGCAGAAGGGAATCAAGTGGAATTTTAACCCCCCAGGGGCTCCACATTTCGGTGGGGTCCACGAAGTCATGGTGAAGGCGGCAAAGAAATCGATATATGCAGTGCTGAGTAGCAGTGATGTCACAGACGAAGTGTTGATCACAGTCGTGGCTGGTGCTGAGAGTTTGCTGGATTCTAGGCCCCTTACTTATCAGTCAGCAGATCCCAGGAATGACGTGCCTCTGACGCCCAACCATTTTCTGTATGGGCAAATGGGGGGACAGTTTGCACCGGAAAGTGTCGATACTACTAGATTCAACCCTCGAAAGAGATGGCGCAAGGTTCAAGACTTGATCTCTCAAGTGTGGTCCAGGTGGCTGAAGGAATACTTACCCTTGCTGAACATTCCTCCAAAGTGGAGTGAAGTTGTAAAGGATCTCAAGGAGGGAGATGTCGTGCGGGTCTTGGATCTGAATTTACCACGGTGGTAGTGGCCATTGGGGCGCATTGTGGAAACTTTTCCCGGAAGAGATGGACACACTTGAGTCGCAAAGATTCAATGCGGAGAAAAGACTGTTGTCCGACCAATACATAAACTGGTCCCACTCTTATAAATAAACAGTCATACATGTACAGTACATGTAACAGAAGTTAGGATGCGAACATTCAGAACTGTTGCTACATTTTATGTTATTGGACAAACTGCAGTCCCCTCAGTGCGGGGAGGGGGAATGTTTAGGAGAGCGTGACTTGTATTGCGTTACATTTTTAGAGAACTTGAATTTTAAAACTGGTATTACTAGAATTCCAGTAATGTTACTGGAGCACGTGAAATTTTGGAGCACTCGGGTCAAGTTAGAGTTTTTTTTTTTCATGGCTGGAAGTTTTTGGAGAATAAAGCGTTAAGTTTCCCTTTTTATGCTGGTTATATCGTCTCTTCGGAACAATAATACTAAAATACCGAGAGAATGAAATCGACCAATTCTTGAAAGAGCAACAAATCATGGTGTCTTTTAGCCCATTTTGGAGATGAAAATGCGTGAACTTAGGCAGAGTTTTTTTCAAGTTGCAATTTATTCTGATCCAGTTCGTCTATGACTAGAGACACCCATCAACACATTTGGTACATTTTGTGGGCTGAAAAGCTGTGTTACATGCAGAATGTTTACCAATAAAGTTTCGGTTTTTGTTGATTTTGAAAGCTAAGCAACAAAATCTTACGTTTACTACACAACTTTAGCTGATTTGTGGGCTAAAAACTTCAACGCCTTTCGTTAGAAACTATGTTTAAAAAAAAAGCTTTCGGGCCCGAAACGTCTTCGGGAGTTTTAAGAAACGCGCGCCTGAACCATTATGTTTCGGTTTCTGTTAATACAAAAACGTTTCTTGTTTTTTTTTTAAATGACACCAAATCAACGCGACACTTCCCTTTTGAGAATCTTAAAAATCGGCATGCAAATACGAATATATACCGCGATAAGTCGTCTCTGAATATTAATAACGATATTCAGTAATAGAACACTATTCTCGGAGACGCGGAGCAGATGCGGGAGGCTGACTAAATGGATACAATCGAGGTTGCCACGCGTTGAAGTGGAAGTAAAAAAAAATCGTTATTTGATGCAGACCCTCAATAATTGTCTCCAGGTGCTGGGATAAAGCTGCCATAAATTTTTTTAGCTTTGCTTTGCCGGTGCGCAAATAAATAAAGTAACTTTACTATTTGTCAAGGCCGTTAATTTGAATCCATTTATAGTCCCTATCATAAACTTTGGCTCACCTCGATTTTATCTGTTTTAACGTCCTCCTGTTCAGATTATTTGTTTCTCAGTCCAGTCAAAGGGTGACAAAAAGAAGCTCTGTGATCATCAAATACCAATATGGGTGCACTAAGATTAAACCAAAAAAAAAATTAATTTTGTTTACCGAGCCGTGACACTTAACAGTCATACTACTGACAAACCAGCATGTCGCCCCAAGGGTGGCGCTACCGGTGGGGCAGGTGGGCCTTTGCCCCACCAACTTTGGACAGCTCAAAATGGCGGCAGGCTGAGATGTATAGCGTGGCAACATCACTTGATCAGATGATGAGGCGCTTTAATGTACTTTAACAAAAATAAGAAATAAGCTACGCGACTGAATCAGTAGGGTCTTCTTACCAAAGATCCACAACACCGATATTCTCTAAGTTATTTTTACGGTAAGGTTTACCTTACCTTTGCCTCCTACATAATAAACAGCTCTATACAATGCTCTATAAATACTGATCTAATGCAGCCCGGCAGCCTCTGTTGAAATGGAATTTTATGTTCTCTTTCAGTTCAATACAATGGCTAATGAGCCAGCTGCGAACACCCAAACACTAGAGCTCGAAACCAAGCACTGGTAGTTTCTTGGTGTTGCGGATGGTGTGGTCACCAAATGACGTAAAACAAAAGATTCAAAGGACACTAAACAATACCCACACCACAACACAAGAAGCGAACTAAAACCGGGACAACAGCAAGCAAACAAAGCTGATCTGGACTATAAGATGCATACAGTCGTTTTAAAAGTTCAGGCCCAGATGTTGAGAAAATTACTAATATGCAAAAATGTGGCGTTCAGGGCTGGCGTTCAGGGCTGATTGTCAAGAAGACGGGCCCAATGATGTACGAGGTGCAGGTGGCACCTGGGATTATTTGGCGTCGACATATCGACCAGCTGAGGCCTACGGAGGTTGAGCCCGACACCGTTGAGGTCAGCCTACCACCAGCATATGAGCCCGACACCGTTAAGGTCAGCCGACCACCAGCGTAGATCCAACAGAGTGCACCACCCAATGTAGTTGGTACGGTTCCTGAGATACCCGTGGCAGATCAACCGGAGATGGTTCCTGTTCCCGCACCTGTAGCTACCGACCCTCCTAAAGCGTCCACAGTCGGTCCTACGGTCCGTGAGCGGCGGTATCCTCAGAGAGTACGCAGGGCACCACAGAGACTCGATCTCTGAACTGTCTTTTTCTATTTTTTAGAGACATTAGGCTATTGGACACTGTTAGTTGATTCAGTTTGTTTTGCTTTGAAATTGTAACTATTTTTAACAATTTTTAATTTGTAACAATTTCCTAAGAATGCTTTCAAAAGAGCTCTCCGCAAATTGCTATTCAATATTTTAGAAAAGGAGGATGACTATATTCAAATCTCCATGATTATTAATAAAGTAAGTACATAGATACACTTACTATAGTCAGAGACTCCTTGTCTTAACTCAATTAAATCACTTAACTTCTGTGTTTTTATTCATTATTATGTGCAATCGGCAAGGCTTTTCAATAGTATAAGGTTTTTGATTTTGTAGATATCTGTATTATTCATTGTACTTGTTTTGCCCCGCCCCGATTAGCTTTCCAGCTATTTGCAGGGCAAACAAATCATTCAACTTTTCCATTATTCTACTAAGAATACATTGTTGTTGTTGTTTGCTGTTGAATAAATAAATTGTTGTTGAATTGTTGTTGAATTTATGTTATGGTCTCCCTGTCGATCTCATGCCCGCAGAAACTGAACTCTATCCCTGAAGAACTCGCACTTCTCTTTGTTGGCCTTTAGACCCGCGTGTTGTAGTCGCTTGAGCACACTCTCTAGATTCTCCAAATGTTCTTCATGTCCAGCGATTTGGCAATGTGTCATAGACCAGGTATTACAGGGAATATCTGGCATACAGTGTATCCTCGATGACATGATCGTATCTGGCAGAACCGATGAAGAGCATATGGAGAATCTTGAGAGCGTGCTCAAGCGACTACAAGACGCGAGTCTGAAGGCCAACAAAGAGAAGTGTGAGTTCTTCAGGGATAGAGTTCTGATGTTCTTCACTACCGTGAAGGAGGTTTGGATACCCGGTCTTTATTTGCATAGATTTTGGCGATTTCATTCCTTCGTTTCCTCCGCATTTAACGATCAGTTTGAGAAGTTTCATCAGGCATTCAAACACCTCGAAGTGGGTTAAAAAAACTCGGCTGCGCCTCGCTTTTCAACCCATTTCTCGGTGTTTGAAAATTTGATGAAACACTGTTCCTCGTGTTTGAAATATTACACGAAACACTGTTGTGTACCAAGTTGAGGCTAAAGGCAATTCGGAAACTGGCGGCCCATCGGGTTGATCTTCGTACTTTACGTACATTAATCATTCTTGGGATAGGGATAGGACATGTCCTTTGTTGCAATTATAATATTTCCTTCGAATATTCCAACTTAAAGCTCAAACAAACGCATGGAATGGCGTTGCACTGTTTTTCGATATCATTTTAGTTCCTTTAACCCTTTCACTCCCAGAGTCAATTATGGAGACATGTAGTGTAGTTCTAACTTGAGTCTGTGGACGAAATCCTATGGTGTATGTGACCATTCAAATGAAACCTCTTCAGCAATGCATGGTACCATTTGTTCTAACTTTTGAATCTGTTGAAATCCTATGGTGACCATTCAAATGAAACCTCTTTAGCAGTACTTTTGCATGGTTCCATTTGTTCTAACTTTTGAGTCTGTGGAATAAATCCTATGATGTGACCATTCAAATGAAACCTCTTCAGCAGTACTTTTGGATGGTACCATTTGTTCTAACTTTTGAGTCTGTTGATGAAATCCTATGATGTGACCATTCAAATGAAACCTCTTCAGCAGTACTTTTGCATGGTACCATTTGTTCTAACTTTTGAGTCTGTTGATGAAATCCTATGATGTGACCATTCAAATGAAACCTCTTCAGCAGTACCTTTGCATGGTACCATTTGTTTTTCAATATTTTAGAAAATGACATTTGGCACTCTTGAGAGTCAAAGGGTTAAAGGAAATTATGTGAAAGCTAACACAGCTTCAGCTTTTCGATTCCTTTAGCTGAATATTTCAGCAGCAGAAAATTTTAGGGAAAGGAATCTTATGTCCCGAATTTACCAGCTGCTTTCGCCTTTCCGAACATCCCAGCTCACCTTGTTTCGTACCCAAACGACATTAAAATTTCTCGATGTTACGAACGTTGGAGGTGGCATTTTACTTAAGAAAACTCTACTTTTAAGTTTATTTTATTACGAATTTTTATGACCATGGTTAAAGGTCCGTATTAGTCAACATGTACGCCCCTATCGACATACAAACATTTCAAGGTTTACAACCGAAATGCCTTCAGAGATTAGCGGTTTACCAAATATTGTTAGGAGGCGATTTCAATTGCCCTCTATCCTACGAAGATAAACTAGGCGGTCGTGACAACAAACCAGATAATTAATGCTTTTGATATAATCGGTCAACGCAGCGTTATTTGAAGACCTTTCATCCAAAATTCCGGTCTTCAAAAGGGAGCAATATCACCTATTTTCAGTATCAAAAATATATATTTCTATCAAACAAATCTAAAAATAATGCTCCAGTTCTGTTAGCCCGGCTTACTATACTGCTACAGTGAAATCTTTGCCTGCGGATGGTCTTGGTGGAAATAGATTGCAAGTTTTCCCTTGCATCTTAGAATCAAAGGGCTCTAACAGCCATCTCGTGAATACGAAACAACGTAAGGTTACGTTAATTTTAGTTGTTCTTGGTGCTTTGTAATTAAGTTTCAAGCTTTCGACAATCCTTTTACTTCAGTAAACCGTACAAAAACCCTTGTAATCCGCAGTTAACACTTATAAGCGGGGGCCTTAACCCTTACCCTAATCGTGACACGAGGAACTTGAACCGAGGGTTAAGCCTGGTTTTCATGAGCGACGCAAGCACAAGCGCAAGCATAAAGATGTTACAACGACGATTTTTAGCGCAACAATGTTGCGCTAAAAGTTGACGCCGTGTAACATGGGTGCGCGGACGATTTTTTTCGCAATTTTTGCGTTGCGAGTTTTTGAATCAGCTTCAAAAACTCGCAACGCAAAAATTTGGACGCGGGGGAATCTGGAACGAGTGCTTTAATTGGCCAGACACGCCATAAAGCGAACGCAATTACAAAAGGACAAATTTTCATACCTGTGCTTGCACATATGCTTGCGTCGAGGCCGTTTTCACGGCGAAATAAGAGCTGTTATACTTGCGCTTGTGTCGCTAGTGAAAACCAGGCTTTAGGGTTAGGTAATTACTGATGCCACTATGCGCATGAGTAATTAGTCAAAATGGAAATAATAAACACTCAATGACTGGTCCCGAGGGAAACAGTCTCTCGACTTCGTCTCGGGAAACATCGAGATTCTCGGGAAACAAAATTCACTGTTTCCCAAGGGTTCAGTCATTAAGTGATTTGTTATACAGCAACATAAAAAAAACACAGTTTGAAAAACGCGCCAAGCACTCGAGGTAAACATCAATCGCATTATAGACCCCCATTATAATCATGCCACCTTTTGTCACGGTCTGATCACGTGCGCTAGCGGTCAATAGTGCACTGTTACCCTCTGACGTCAAAAATGTTGCCCGCTCATGGGCGTTTGGCGGGAAACAGTTTGTTAGATGTCATGTGACTATGAATCAACCAATGAACGCGTGCGTTGTATTGAGAAAAATTCCAGCTCTATAACAAGAGTTTTTTTTACAATACACTTACAATAATCCAAACAAAACGGCAAAAGCTAAAAAGCAAAGGAATTATGAAATGGAGTTAAAAAATAATCCCAGCACTCAAAGATTGTAACAGAACTTTAAAAGAATTAGACAAAATCTCATTTAAAAGAACGAGGCGCTAGTCTTAGATGTATTTCCAAACCAAATGGCGAGAGTGGGGTGGTGTTTAAAAAAGAACTCTCAGATAAATGAATTAATAAGCTTACAAACGGCGCCGAAAGTGGTCAGATCCTTATGAAAACAAAGTTTTATACATTTGCTTTTGGGAATCTCATGGTCAAATGATGGTTGATAGCTTTATTATGCTTTCGGCTAATGGTAACAGTGGGTGTCACAGACGAAAGGTATTGCAAGACACATGCCGAAAAAGAATAAAAACGTGGCTTACCTGAAAAATCGGAGGGCAATTTCCTTGTTAAATGTGGATTATAAGATCACCACAAACGTCTCAACGATGAAAGAAGTGGGTATATTGAAGAAAGGTTCATTGCAAAAGAACACAAGAGGGGGATTTCAGACATACTGTCTCACGGCTTCTACAGAATATGAAAATATTGGAGGCATTGTGGTTTTTATTGATTTTGGAAGGCCTTTATCAATTTATATCGCGACGTTAAACATGTTTTCCCGCTGTTTGAAATGCCATTTATACTTGCAGTGCGGGTATTATCTTGCGCAATCAAATTCGGTAAAAAAACTGAAGCCGGTATACATATCCAAGGTAAGGAAATTGAACTAACACAATATATGATAATATCACGGTAAATCACAGTCGAAATTATCGCATAACAAGGGTATATAAACAGATAAGTATAACTAACAAAATAAAATAAATATGAATAACAGAGGGATAACATTATTAAGCACAAACGGTATTTAATCATATAATTAGCCTTCGTAGCCTGCAGTATTGTCCGCGGGCGATGGCGTGAGCCGCCAGAAGACATTGCACATTTTTGGATATTATAACAATACTTTTTGAAGTTTTGTGATCATTTTTTTAATTTTCTCGAAGGAAAAAAAAAGCTCCCGATAATTTACCAAAGATTTTCTGAAGGTCATTTTAACGTTTTCAATCATTTTTTGAAATTTTCCGTTAGGTTCTATCAGGATATATTCTTCGAATTGTCAGGGTCTATATTTTTGGCGGCCAAGATCAAACGGAGAAAAAAGTACAAAATTCCATTTTGCAAAATATCGAGAAACAAATGTTTAAACCGAAAGATTTCATCCACAGACTCAAACGTATATACCACCTTGTACGGCATACTGAACACCATCACAGGGAAATACAGCTCAAAAGTTTTCAATTGCAGTGGAATCCCACCAAAGGACCGTTAATACGACAACCTTGTTATTACGACCACTTTTTACCGGCCGAACAAAAACTCAGTCATTTTCGTTTATGAAAACCCTGTTAATGCGACCAACGACCACCTTTTGGAGTACCCAACCCTCAAGCTGCTTGTTGCCGATTAATTGCCTTGCTGTTAAGCAAATCATCGCGGAGTCTTGCCCCGCCCCTCCCACCCCATGGTAGACTACGGCCTTTGTAGACTACGGCGTGAGATTGGATAAGTTGTTTTTCTACTGATTTATCAGTGTGACGGTGCCTTGGTGGGGATGCGCGCAGGGGTGGTTACCACTCCCAGGGTTGCCATGGACACCTCCCTGCTTGCCTTGAATCGCATAAGGCCCCTCACCAGCTCTGTAGGCACCACCTCCCAAACTCATCTATTAGCAGGGTTCCAATGCGCTTACTTTGCGGTTCCATCCACAAACTCAACCGGACGTTTGATTTAGGAGACGGAATGGTTAATGGGTCTGAGGTTGTGTATTAAGAATGAGGAAAAATAAACTACAGTAAATATAGTTGTAAGTTGACTAGCATTGTTAATTCAGTGCAATATGGCTTTCATGTCATTTAAATTCACATTTTGGTTACAGGCTTGATTCCCAGGATGTAGAAAGCAATTTCCATGACGCGCGCGGTTGCCTCAAGTAACAGCATTCGTCCCATGTCGACCTTGATGACCTCACCCGTCTTCCGATCTTTCTCCACACAGTAGCAGTTGTCATAGAATTCTGTCAGCGTGGTGGCCATCTCGTACATAAACTCACACAGTGTGTGCATCAACAGATCATCCAGCACGCGCGATAGGATCTCTGGGAAGCGTACAATGCACTTGCCCAGTTTCCACTCTTTCGGATGTTCCAGTGAGATTTCCGTCTTCCCTAAACACGATTTCAGGCTGTCGCGGTCGATGTTGGCCGTTCGCATGATGGACCTGATCCGAGTGTACGCATACAGTAGATATACGGCCGTGTTTCCTTTGTCGTCTAACATCTGATGAAAAACAAGACTAAAAAAGTGAGATGAAATAACCGACTGAAAGAGGACAACGCAGAGTCTTGAAAGATGTACATTGTAAAAACTTGGCTGCAGATAGAATTTGCTCATGGTAAGACCGAACATCTGTAATGGATCACATCATTCAAGAATTGGGCTTGACCGATTATATGTGTGTGGATAGGGAAAATAGAGGGGGGGGGGAAGATGAGGGGGATGCTGGGGGGGGAGGGGGATGCTGGGGGGGGGGAAGGGGGGAGGACACTTCCTTTCACAGGCTAATTTGGATTTTGAACGAAACCATTCCTAAACTGAACAAAGAACTCTGTCAATGTGAAAATAAGTTTGCAGCGCAGTCATAGATTCCCGTCAACTTTACGTTGGTTTCTCAGGTTAAACACAACAACAACGTTTATTCGTACTGTAAATTACAGAGGGGTGTATCTGCTGATATTTGAAAAGCAACGAAGTCAAATGTTGTGAAATATTAATTTAATGAAAAAAAAAAATAAAGCCAGTGGAAAGTACGATAAGTTTCAGTTAAATAAATTCACAGGTCTTTCTTTTTAAAAAAACCTCACCTTATCGAATGAAAACACATAGTCGTTGACTCTGTTGTGTGAAAGATCTGCGTACTTAATACAGCCATAAGCCACGGCCTCCTGAGCTGCACTTAACTCCTCGGCACTCAAAACCTACAACAACAAAAAATGGTACTAAATTCCAATTCGATCCGGAACACGTACACGTTGTAACGAGTTCCTGAGCTCTTAGGTGTTACGTGAGCAATTAAATTACATTTACCTTTTTTTTTTACTTTTTTGTTATTTACAGAGGAAGTAAGAATAAATATCGTAAAAAAAAATCAATCTGACTCAAAACACAGTCAGCAGTTTCGCTCTGTATCCGAAGTCCATTGGCGAGGGGGCGAATCGACTTCCAGGCAAAAGGACTGTAACTAATTTTCCATCTCGCGCGAAAACGTTTCGCTACCTGTTCGATGGCAGGGACTGCTAGCAATGTAGTTATTCCAAAACAAACCTGGTCTCGCTGTTTTTCCTTCAGTTTGTCCAGTGCTCTCTTAAGTCCCTCATCAAGCAGATCAACCAGACGAACTGTGTCACCAGATCTGGTCTTGAATTTTTTTCTGCCGACAAAAATGGAGGCAAACCATAAAAATAATAGAGACTTCCTGATTCAGGCGAAGAAACGCGTGCAAAGTTAGTGATAGGATAACCAGAAATGAATATCAGTAGAATATCCCCAAGCGGTGTATTGTTATTATTATTATTCTGCTTGATACTTTGTAGTTTCTGTAGTTAAGCACTCACGCGATCGCAGACAGGTTTGTGGGGAAACTTGTTCCAGGCGCTCAGATTGTAGAGAGGGAAACAATCACAGTGGGCGAAAAACACAAAATACCTTTTTATTATTTCGAGTACCGGCTTTCCTTCATTCCTTTGGAAGGGTGTTCTATCTGTGATCTGTGCTCCCTCATCAATGCCACTTTTAAAAATTTTAATTTGTCACGACTACTAGGAATTACCCTGCGAGCAGTGGATTCTCCTACGCCGAACGAGAAACCACTGCTAGAATCCGTTAGTTCCTTTGATCGAGCCGCCGTTCGGCGCCATGGACGAATAAATTAACTTTGAACCGGTAAAACAAGTTTACAAACTTATTTAGCCTCTCGCGCATGCACTCATCCACGTAACCGCTGCGTTTAAGCGAGCCCGCAATGTAACAATCAAAATGGCGTCCAAGGAGACTGAGACATTTTTGCCACTGAACGACACGTGCTACAATTTTCCCGCGAAACAACGTCAAATGCATCACGTGGGGCGTCACGTGGCTGTGCATGCTCGATGGCAAAGCAAACAGATGCTCGCGGTGGTTTCTCTTTCGTTCGGCGAAGCTCGGCGTAGGAGAATCCACTGCTCGCAGAGTAACAGGTAAACAGAAGAATAAACAACTGGAACCTGACGGAATCATACTCATCCATAGGAGGGAGGGGAGGGGAGGGATCTCGGATCATGAATGATACTCATCCATAGGAGGGAGGGGCGGGGTCTCGAATCATGAATCTTACTCATCCATAGGAGGGAGGGGAGGGGTCTCGTATCATGAATGATACTCATCCATAGGAGGGAGGGGAGGGGAGGGGTCTCGGATCATGAATCACACTCATCCATAGGAGGGAGGGGGGGGGGAGGGGTCTCGGATCATGAACGTGCATATACTACAACAAGCTGCTTGTGTGGAAGAAGGCTGCGGTAACAGTGGACTCAACTTACTTGTCTTCTCCAAGAACCACTCCAAATCCAACATGGTCGACACGCTTAACTTTAGGATCATAAATTTCTGCTTCTCTTGCGGCTCCAAAGATAAGTTTGAAATGTTCTGACTGCAAAAAGAAACAAACGAGAAACAAGTTAAATTGCAATGGGCCACAATGTTGCAGTTCAATAAAGCCACGCATTTTCCTGCACGGATATGACATTTTGACAGTATTTATGGCGCCGACCCGACTCACCAGTTGCTTGTTGGACCATGTTTGCACCGGTTGCTTCTTTGCTGGCATTTTGCACTGGTTGGTTGCTTGCTTGCAAGTGTTTTGCACTGGTTGCTTGTGTGCCTGAGTTAAACACCAGTTGCTTCTGTGCTTGCATTTTGCATCAGTTGCTTGTGTGCCCGCAATTTTAACCGGTTGCTTGTTTGCCCACGTTTTGCATGGGTTGCACGTTTTCTTGCAATTGGCATCGGTCGGATTATTTTCTGCACTTTGCAGTTTGCACTGGTTGGATTATTTTCTGCATTTTGCAGTTTGCACTGGTTGCATTATTTTCTGCACTTTGCAGTTTGCACTGGTTGGATTATTTTCTGCACTTTGCAGTTTGCCCTGGTTGGATTATTTTCTGCATTTTGCAGTTTGCCCTGGTTGCATTATTTCGGCACTTTGCAGTTTGCCCTGGTTGGATTATTTTCTGCACTTTGCAGTTTGCACCAGTTGCGTGAGTTTGCTTAGAGTTCTGATTGGTTTCTTGCATTATTTGCACCTGTTGTCATGTGACAGTTCACATGTTATTACTTTAGATTTGGTTTTACGATAGCCATAAGGACACCACTTTTATAATTTACTGTACATGTAAATACACATTGCCTAACCTGTCCAGCATCTGTGACATAAATAAGCCAGTCGCCATTTTCATCCTCAATTCTCTGTTTAATGGCGGCGAGATCTGATGTATCATAAGTGAAGCCCCCATCAGACTTGACAACTGTAAGTGGGATCTTCATTCCTTCAACAAACACAACTTTACGACCTTCATCTTTTATGACTTTCCCTGAAGGTACAAAGAAAACTCTACTTAGACACTTCTTAAATCGTGCACATGAAAACTCATCCACAGCTACATTAAATCGCCCCAGAAGCTAATCATGTGATATATGTCACAAGCTTCTGCTCGCCCACACCACTTAGTATAAGCGTAATATTTAATGCGTGACACAATCGATTTGAAAATTGTTTTGTCTGTTACGCAGAAGATTACTCATTAGTTAAAGAGCCACTCTTCTGTTTCCTGTATGTACATGTATGCCAGCACCGTGGGTTAGTTTGTTGAGTTTGTTAGCCTGTGCGTCTCCTCTATGTATTTCCTCATTAGTTAAAGAGCAACTCTTCTGTTTCCTGTATGTACATGTATACCATCACTGTGGGTTAGTTTGTTAGCCTGTGCGTAGGCGTCTCCTACATGTATTTCCTTTGATTCATCGAAACAGGAGATGTCCGCACGCAGGCGATAAGTTTCTGTGTAGTGTGGACTGTTTTGCTTCATACTCTCTTCACTAAGGATATTCTACGAGGCGCTTTTGGAAAGTACAAACTGATACGAGGCTTATTAGATAGCAGCGTTTATATTTAATTTAAGTAAAAAAGCCAATGCTTAAAAGAGTCTGGGCAATTCACTCATTTCAAACAAATCAGCAAGTTGTGATTTACATGTAACATGTCACAAATTTTTACATGGGGTGATAATAATTTTTTAATACTTCTCTAGCCCTTTGTATGGGACACTCAATGCTGCTCAAAATAAGTATTTTAAAGAAACATTATCCCGGCTGATATATCGTGGTTTCATGATTATGCCAAAGAGCTTGCTTTACGCTTGCTTTACGCTTGCTTTACGCTTGCTTTACCTTGCTTTACGCTTGCTTTACCCTTGCTTTACGCTTGCTTTACCCTTGCTTTACGCTTGCTTTACCTTGCTTTACGCTTGCTTTACCCTTGCTTTACGCTTGCTTTACCCTTGCTTTACCCTTGCTTTACGCTTGCTTTACCCTTGCTTTACGCTTGCTTTACCCTTGCTTTACGCTTGCTTTACCCTTGCTTTACGCTTGCTTTACGCTTGCTTTACGCTTGCTTTAGTCCGTTGAAATAGGAAGAAAACATTTCCAAATGCGATGAAAGCAAAGAATAATTAACTAATTTTGACCGCCTGTCACAAAATCAAATTTGATGAACTGTAATCCACTTCAATCCTTGCAATCCTGCACTTTATCTCCAAACTACTGCTTCTGTTTTGCTCTATAGAATCCTTTTTTCCAAGTAACTTGTATATTTGATGGCATTTGGCAATATAACATGGAAAAAAGGAAACAAAATCTTGTTATTTCGGCAGAACAGTTACCCTTTAATAAGCCAGAGCTGAACAGAAACAAGAGTTGTACAGGTACAGAGTTGGAACTTTTACTCTTGTTTGGCCTGAAATTCTCTTATGCTGTGGGACTCCTGGCTGCCCTTCAAGAGTTAAATGCAATTAAGTAACAATGCGTGTAAGAACTAGGCAATCCTCTATTGTTCTGCGGCATTTCGCTTTCCCCACATAAGATTGTTTAGATTTTCTTGCTGAGAATACATCAACCTATGGACAACACGTTTTTGAAAGACAGTGTACTGAAACTTTATTTTATTTAAAGCTATGTTTCTTTTGTGTTACAACATTTTATCCAATCATGAGACTCCAAAACAATGGCCAAGAAAGGCTTCTAATTTTCCATGTTTCCCACATAGAAATTATGCTGCATTAAAACTCAGAATAGTTTTCACTAAAAGGGAATCAATAAGTAAACTAGAGAGAAATAAATGCGCTACCTGATGAAGTGATAGCAGATTTTCATGTTTTAGCCAATGGGGTGGACGGTTTCAACAATATCACAATTAACAGCTTTCTGCATTCCTTGCCATTGGGTTGCCTGGTTCGTACTAGGGCCATTACTTAAACATTTGGCTTATTACTATCAATGCACTCCCATTGACTCTCGTGATCAAAATAAGAGCTTAAACTCTTGTCTACTTTAGTTCTTGTTTGGCCTGGGCTTTGTATGCATATGTACGACTTACCTTTTCTCTCAAGCTCTGCAACAACATTGGGCATCATGGACTGATAGAATGATTCTCCTCTTTCTATCAAAGTCACGTCCAAACGCTCATAAATTTTGGCAAATTCTGACGGCAAAGCAAACAAAAGATGAGTGTTTTATACGGAGGTCACCAAACTGTCTGTTTTGGACAACGGTTCGGAAAGCATCAGTGGCCCCAGATATTGAGAATTAATTAGAGTAAGAAAGACTTTTCTTTTTTGACACATAAACTCAAACTGCCGTAAAATAGAAAAATTTAATGTCTTGTTTTTGGAAGATAAAAATGTCATTTTGAGTAAGAAATGAATGATATCTAGGAAAACAGTAAATGACATTCAAAGTCTATTCCTTAACAATCCTTGTTGGGTGACCATTATTTATTGACTACATGTACTCAGATATATATTGGGTTAGGATGTTTCTCATAGTTTTAATATTTCATACACCACTTTCATAATGGCGGCCGATTTATTTATTCTTTTATATGTACGTTAATTAGCCTCACTGGCCTCAGTTTAGAGTAAAAATTCTTTTGAATTTTGCACACGCCAGCAAGGCCAGAAAGGCTAATTAAAATACATATAAAAGAATAAATAAATAAATCGGCCGCCATTATGAAAGGGGTATATTGGCAGTTTACATGTAGTAAATAACTACATGTGTTACCTTTTCTAGAGACATCACATATTAAATTCCAAGCTTTCCTGACATCAGAATTTCCACTCTGTAATCCCACTACTTTTTCATATGCCACCTTTTTAAAAGCTTCATCTTCATCAAACCGCTTTTTGGATTCCTACAAAAAAAAATAACTCTCAAACACTGAATATTGACATAGTATATGGGTTTTGTTTCCCCTACACAATAATCATAATAATAAAAAACATTCTACCTTATAAAAAAGCCTGAAGGTCACCTATGGGTGGAGAAACTTGCAGGTAGTTTGGAAATTTGTCCTGCAGATGTGCTGTTAACATGCCAAACTGAGTTCCCCAGTCTCCAACGTGGTTTAGACTGAAAAATAAAATCAACAAAATTAATTATTTCATATACCTGCAAGATATGATCAAAATATATAAAAAACAAATGTCATTTTGCAAAATTCTACAAAATTATACAGTTCCATTTAAAGTTATAACTGCCGAAGAGTTTCATTTGAATGGCAACAATCTAAAAAAGTTAGAACCACCATTGTACAGCATAAGAAACAACACCACAGGAAAGTACTGCTCAATAGCTTTCATTTGAATGGTCACACTTTAGGATTTCATCCACAGACTCAAAAGTTAGAACCACCTTGTACAGCATAATAAACAGTACCACAGGAAAATACTGCTCAATAGCTTTCATTTGAATGGTCACACTTCAGGATTTCATCCACATGCTCAAATGTTATAACCACCTTGCACAGCATCATAAACAGCACCACAAAAAAGTACTGCTCAGTAGCTTTCATTTGAATGGTCACACTTTAGGGAAAGTGCTTACATGTAAAGTTCAATATTTTCATGCTTACTTTGGCCAATTTTGGAGAAAATGTTTTGATGTTTGACACGTTTTTGTTGTTGAATGGACAGAACTCCATTTTTTACGATGCTTTGGGAAGTTGAGAAGAGGCAAAATTGGCAATCTCCTGGATTTTTATTTTTTTAGGTTGGCATCTCTATGGACACTCCTGTAAGTGGACAGTTCTACTTATAACAAAACACCATTTGAATTCTCCTCTTACGAGAATTATTCCCTGTGGTGTATTTGCAGCCTCATTTTCATGTAGCCTCGCTTTGAGATTCCCATGTGCTTTTACTGTACGACCATCTTGCAGTTCTTGTTGTGTCAATAAATATTCTTGTCTTCCTGACTTCGCTTACGGCTCTTAATACGGTACGGTACGACGGAATACGCTACAGTGGCGACGAGGAAAACTGGATAACGGACGATCAACGTCAAAGAGCGGAAAATTAACGCCGACTACAGCTGTTAAACCCCAGACACACAGTCAAACACGAAGCGAACGCTATGGCGGGCAGACCACCGTTCAATGAATTTAATTCAGAGTCAGAAGACGTCGAGAGCTACCTCGAACGACTACAGGAATGTTTCATTGCCTACGATATCAAGAACGACTCGGACAATGCTGCAAAATGAAGAGCAATATTGCTAACATCTATCGGAAGTAGTGCTTATCGAGTATTAAAGGATTTATCTTATCCAGACGCGCCAAACACGAAAACCTTTGACCAGCTAGCAACACTATTACGCGACCATTCCAAGCCTTCTCGCTTAAAAGTAGCGGCAAGATACAGGTTCCACAACGCCAGTCAACGACCGGGACAATCCATTACCCATTTTGTCCGAGACCTAAAAAAACTCGCTGGAACATGCGAATTCACCAACGAACAGTTGAACGATAGCTTACGTGATCGCTTTATCTGTGGCCTTCGCTCGGAGCAAATTAAGTGTAAATTGTTGTCAGCCAACTACACCTTCAAAGAAGCAGTGGATGCTGCGATCGCCCAGGAGACAGCTCAAAAGGACGTCCGCGACCTTGGCTCGAATTTTCACGGCGAAAGTTCTTCGGGCAATGTAAACAAGGTCAAACGGAGCCCGTTCTCGCCACGTGGTCGCACGTCAGCACCGGGTCGACGCCATGGCAGCAATGACAAACGAAATCCGCCAACGGGGGCTAAGAAACGATGCTTTCGATGCGGCTTAACTAATCATTCTCCGGACAACTGCAACTACAAAAATTCAGAGTGTTTTAACTGTCATCAAAGGGATCATTTGCAATCCGAGTGTTGTAACACAAAGCCACCAGGCAGGAAAGAGGATGAGAGACAACACGTCCAGCACGCAGATCAGGATTTAGAGGAAGAAGTGTTGGAGGATACCGGAGATGAATTCTATGGATCAATTTTCAGTTTGGATGGGGTAGACCATTTTGATTCTCAAAACGCGGGGTCTTCATTGCCTGCAGTCAAAGTCCCAGTTTGGATTGAAAATGTTGAATTTCTTATGGAAGTGGACACTGGAGCTGCGGCATCCATCTTGTGCTATGCAGATTACGAACGGTAATGTTAATAATGTTAACGTTAACGGTATAATGTTAATGTTAACGGTATAATGTTAATGTTAACGGTACAATGTTAATGTTAACGGTATAATGTTAATGTTAACGGTAATGTTAATGTTAACGGTAATGTCCAATGGTGTGCCCGCATGCCACCATTGGACATTGCAGGTCAAATCTTGGTAGATGTAGAGCATCACGGCCAACGGGAAACACTGCCACTACTGGTCGTTCGCGCGGACCGATACGCCCCTCCATTCAGGAAAAGTACCAAAAAGCAATCTCCGGCCAAAGTCAGTGCTTTCTGGAACACTCCACAGCATTTGCTTGAAATTACCTCGATAGATTGACGACAACGATTGGAAAAAGTGCCAAAAAGCCATTTTCAGCCAAAGTCGGCACTTTCTGGAACACTCCACAGCTTGAAATTATCTTAAAACCAACAAACGACCCCCCCCCCCCCCCCCCAGCCCCTCCCTTCGTTACTTCCCATGATTCTCTACTATGACAGACTCAAACATTTCGAAGCCAGCGCGCGCGCTAGAAATCAGTGGTTTTCTTTGACGGTTATTTTCAGTAGATTTCCTTTTGGCCGCCTTGAACAAAGTTTTCCTGAGGACATCATTAAGTCCCGTGAGGGAAAGAAAGCTGGCGATTGGCACAGTCTGTCCTCGTCCTTATATCTTACTGTATTTCGTCTCTTTTGAGGCTAAACGGGTTCCACTTTTGATCTCGGGCCGAGACGAAAAGGTTACTGATATTGTGCGCTTTGTTCTTGGCGGTAAGAAGTCTTTGGCCTCAAAAAGGAGCTTCTACGGGTCATATTTATTAAACAGCAGCCGAATTGTTGGTGAATTTTGACCCAGCCACAGACTTAGCAAAAATTTGTTTTGAAGGCAAGATAGTGCGTTCGCCCTGTCAAATGCGAGTCTACATTCGGGAACTCGAATAAAATTACTGCGAAGACAAATGTTTGTGGATGTTTACTTGCCAAGAGCGTGAGTTTTTTCGAGTTATTTGATGATATTTTGCTTGTGAGAATCATGGAAAAACTATGTTTAGTTTCCCGGAAGCTTTTTACTGCTGCAAAGGAATTTCATTGTGTGATTTCCGGCTTGGCCAAGTTGTTGTTGACAAATGCTGATCAGCTGTCAGTGTCAGGTATGTCGATCCATCTGTTTAGTATATTCCGTGCAAGGCATAAAACAGCTTCTTCTGTGTTTAGTTAAAGCAATAGTGCCTTAGATAGCCCATTCTGGGTTCTAGATTTATCTGCGGCGAACGTTTGTTATAAACCGTATCGTTTGACCTACTAAAAGGTTATTAAGACTTATTTGTGCTTTGGTTGTTAATTTCGAATTCCGGATTGCAAAGCTTTGTCACTTTTTCTGAGAGCAACTTGTCGTGAACTGCCAGCAATTAGGATGTCATTTTAAGCCTAACTAGATTCTTTTAAATGCTTTTCATTCGTCTTAAGTGTGAAATCGTTAAAACGTACTTGAAATTTCTAGAGCCATGCTTTAACAAATTCAGTCAGATAGTATGCATGTGTGACACAAATCCAAATATTTGTGGCCCCTGTCTCAATATAATGCTAGCAAAATGCCTCAAACCAGCCTTATAGTCATTACTTTAGGTCTTTTAGAAACATGTTTGGCTTGTACTAGACTGTTAACCTTCACGAGATTTTTGCTTTTTGTGGCCAGTACAATTTATTTTATATCTTTGTGAAAAGTTGGCTTGTTTGCATTGAATTTCTTACTTCTGAGGTGCACATAGAAATGTCACATTTTTTTACTCCAATTTGGTCGCTTTCAGATACATTCAGGGTACAGCTAAACTAAAGAAAATTTAACGCAGTTAAAACAGCATCTTTCAACTAGTAGCTTATAAGAAATGACCGCATGCTAATAGATGGATAGTGTTTATGTCAAGTCGATTGAGGGCTTTCCCTTCTAATAATGAGCATGCCAATTCACCGTTCGCCGGCGAATGATAAATCAAGGGAAAACGACAATGATCAGGAAAAGTACCAAAAAGCAATCTCCGGCCAAAGTCAGAGCTTTCTGGAACACTCCACAGCATTTGCTTGAAATAATTTATCTCGATAGATTGACGACAACGATTGGAAAAAGTGCCAAAAAGCCATTTTCAGCCAAAGTCGGCACTTTCTGGAACACTCCACAGCTTGAAATTATCTTGAAATTATCTTAAAACCAACAAACGACCCCCCCCCCCCCGGAAGTTAGTGATTGGGCCGCACCCATTGTTTGCGTTCCGAAAACCGATGGGTCGGTTCGCGTTTGTGGCGATTATAAAGGCACAGTCAATCCCGCAATTCAGACAGAACAATTTCCCATTCCAACGCTGGAGGAAATTCGGGGACGAGTGTCAAAGTGGAAGAAGTTCACTAAAATCGATTTACGGAGTGCGTATCAGCAACTGGTGTTGGATGAGGAGGCACAAAAACTGTGTACGATCACCACCCACAAGGGTCTCTTCCGATATACACGTTTGCCGTTCGGCATTTCGTCCAGTCCAGCTATTTGGCAGCGTTTCATTGAGCAAGTACTCGCTGGACTTGATGGAACATGTGTGATTATGGATGATCTGTTGGTAGGAGGTACTGATAACGAAGAACATTTGAAGAATTTAGAAGCGTCTTCAAACAGTTCCTGAAGTATGGCCTGAGGGTCAAATTCCCGAAGTGCGCGTTCATGGCACCGTCGGTGATATACTTTGGACTGCGATTTTCGGAAAAGGGGCTTCAGCCAACCGACGAAAAGGTGAAAGCCATCAAGGAGGCCCCGACTCCACGTAACGTGACGGAACTACGTTCCTTCCTAGGAATGTTGGCAGCTCTAAGCAATTTCATTCCGAAATTGTCAACCCTCGCACACCCCCTGTACGAGCTTCTTGGAAACAAAGCGTGGAACTGGACATCAAACTGTATACAAGCGTTCAGTGATGTGAAGCATGCGCTAACATCAGAGACTGTGCTGACGCATTACGACCCAGGACGTCCTGTCGAATTATCGGTTGACGCCTCGCCATATGGTCTTGGAGCTGTCATCATGCATGTATATCCCAATGGCAATCGGCGTCCAATCGCATACGCATCACGAACACTGAACGAACATGAGAAACGCTATGGTCAGATAGATAAGGAAGCTTTAGCAATCATGTTTGGGCTAAAGCGATTTCACTTGTACCTGTATGGTCGACATTTTACGATTCTGACGGACCACAAGCCACTAGAGCGAATCTTCGGGCCCAAGACAGCCATCCCTTCTCCGGCAGCCTTGCGGCTACAACGTTGGGCAATCATCCTGTCAACCTTTAATTACAGTATCAGATTTGTCTCATCAAGACAGAATGCAGTCGCTGACGCACTATCACGCCTACCCTTGTCATCAACGTCGGGCGGGGAAGACACAGTTTACAAGATTGAAGAACGACTGCTAAGCCATCAACACGAGTGGATCCGGTCCTGTCCAAGGTGTTGGAATTTACCAGGCACGGTTTGCCACAGCATGTTGAAGATTTACGCCTGAAACCCTACTTTGATCGTCGATTCGAGTTGTCAGTTGAGCACGATTGCCTGTTATGGGGATTACGGGTCATCATCCCTACGCGGTACCAGAATGATATGCTGGAGGAGTTACACGGGTCACCCAGGCATCGTCCGTATGAAGCAGATGGCGCGCAGTTATCTATGGTGGCCAAATGTTGATTTAGAAATTGAACAAACTGTGAGAAACTGTGGTAGTTGTCAGCAAGTTAGAAAACCACCAGCTGTAGCACCACTAGCACCATGGATGTGGCCAAGCAACCCCTGGTACCGAATCCATATCGACTACGCTGAAGAAGAAAACGGTCACTATTTCATTGTTGTAGATGCTCACTCTTGCTGGCCAGAGAGTTTCTTTATGCCAGGAACCACGTCAGCAACGGCGACAATCTCCATTCTACGGGACCTATTTGCAAAGTACGGATTGCCAGTTCACTGTGTCAGTGACAATGGTCCGCAGTTTCGTAGTGAAGAATCCGCACACTTTTTGAAGTTGAATGGTACTAAACACATTCGAGTAGCACCTTACCATGCAGCAAGTAATGGTTTGGCCGAAAGAATGGTCCAGTCTTTCAAGAACCACATAAAGGCCTGTAAGGGTAGTAAACTGTCCATTCAGCAGCGTATCGCCAATTTCTTGCTGACATACCGGTCAACCAAGCATCCTACAACTGGTAGAACCCAGCTAGTTTGTTTCTTGGACACAAGCTACGAACTCGGTTAACGCTTCTTCATCCAAGTACAGGGGAGAAGGTCATGGATTCCCTGGCAAAGCAGAAAGCAACACACGACGTGCATGCCAAGTTCAGAGAGTTGTACCCTGGTGACAGAATCAGAGTAAGAGATCTACGAAAGGAGAATACTTGGTGGCCAGGTTCAGTAGCGGAGCGGAGTGGACCCAAGTCGTACGTAGTAGTGCTTAATGATGGTCGAGTTTGGAAACGCCACCTGGATCATGTGAGACGAGACTGTATGGACAGTGCAGTCTCCCAGCAAAACGCAGAAAGAGAACCACAGGAGATTATCTCAGATCTTCCTCGACACGCCCCTCTCAGTACTGATTTCCCAGCACCACCACAAGTACCAGCAGACATTCCAGCCCTGGATTCTGGCGAATCCAAAACCCAGGTTCAATCAGAGAAACAAGAATCTCTAACTGTTGCCGGAAAGTCGTCCTCTGTCTCTACTCGTTTCTTCCGAAGCGGTCTCAATTCCACTTCATCGATCTAGCAGAGTGCCCAAGGCACTGGACAGATTTATTGAGTCAATATGATTTCTTAGACACAGGACACTTCATTTATTGTTAAGTAAAGAAGTCTAAGATTTGCCAAGATAGGAACTTGGACTGCATGCTTAATTGCTTAGTAACGGATTTGACTATTTTCGGGATTGCTTGTTCCCCACAGTCATAGTTTTCACGTTTAGGGCATTGTCTTGTAGATTTCAGGGTTAATTTTCTGAACCCGCTGTTCCTCAGTTATTGCAATCTCAGTTCGCATAAGCTCTAGTATTATCCCAGAAAGGGGGAGATGTGGTGTATATGCAGCCTCATTTTCATGTAGCCTCGCTTTGAGATTCCCATGTGCTTTTACTGTACGACCATCTTGCAGTTCTTGTTGTGTCAATAAATATTCTTGTCTTCCTGACTTCGCTTACGGCTCTTAATACGGTACGGTACGACGGAATACGCTACATTCCCGTAAGGAATCAGCTTCAGTTATGAACACTTTTTCTCTTTCCGGAGGGTGTCTGGTTATGGTTATCCCTGTGACAATGAGCTATTCCTTGTGTTAGGAATGTTGTCACACTTGTACACACACCTTTCGTGCCTATTTTAATGCGCTAGGAATCATGGGATTGAAAAACCCATGTGCTTCCAGAATGGAGTTTCCCGGACAGAAGTGTATTAAATGTTGTTGAGTTTTCAGTGAATTTGAGCCTGAAGTCTTACGGCTGTAAGTTCTTACAGCGACCTAAAATCCATTTAACCTTTCCTAATACCTTGGGAGCTCTACTGTTAGGTTAGCCTATCTTAATATTATTCTTTGACAAAAAAAGCCATTAAACAGTGTTATTAGCATTATGTTAGCAAGTTGCCATCCTCATACACAGAAATGTGTTTTGGGCTTGGCATGCAAATTGTCTGGTAAGCCTCTTGAAAGATCATCTGTGTAGAAGTCTAGCAAGATGCTCTATTTTTATTAAATTACAGACAGCAGGAACTTACCGCAAGACATCATGACCCACAAATTCTAGAAGTCGGGAAAGACTTTCACCAATAATGGTGGACCTGAGATGACCCACATGCATTTCCTTGGCAATATTTGGTGAAGAAAAATCCACCACACATCTTCTTTTCACAGGGATGGCAGGAGGTTGGACACCGTTAGTAAGGATGTCTTTTAACAATGAAGACACATAGCCATGGCTCAGACAAATGTTGATAAATCCAGCTCCAGAAACTTCAAGCTAAACAAAGAATTATAACAAATCATTCACAAAAGAAATAGCAATGAAATTCTCCCCTCTCAGGGAGTTAAAATTTGTCTTAGATAGGGCAATGCAATACAATTTGACAACGAAAAGAGAATGATTATAAAGTACTTCACAGGATCATTATCCTCACATACCTTTAACACAAGATTATCAGAATCAATGTGAACTGTAAATACCTGAAGATGAATTTTTAGTATAATTATTGACCAACCTTTTGTACCAAATCATTCTGTGGCACATTTGCAGCAATTGATGCAGCAATTTCACGTGGATTACTTTTAATGCCCTTGCCTTTGAGTATCTGCAAACAGCAAAGAAAATGCAACTGTCAGTTTGGACTTCATTATTCTGTTGCCAGTGCTAATGTATGAATGAAACAAACTATTAATAATACATACATTATACTACTAGTAATAACCAAAGATCAGGAAGTGCGGGCGAGGACGATGCATTGCGCTTTTGGGTTAATAAAAATGTAACAGAGGTGTACTAAGTTGTAATCAGTGGCGCATTGAGATTAATTCTAAAATAGGGGCGTTATACATTTTGGCTCTTTGCATAATTGAATATGTTGGGGCCCAAAGGGGAAAATGTTTCTGCTTCATGGGGCTTAAATATTTGCCCATCATGCCACCCCCCCCCTGCCCCAACCCCTTTTCCTCCTCTATATTACCCAATTATAATTTATTTGCCAGAAAGTGTACGTGGAGGTGTTGCATAGAGTGATTTTACTAAACCTATGAAACAGTTACCTACGCCATAACATTCCATGCGACACTAGTTCCGTTGTTTTGTTTTGTTTAGTTCCCCGGTTAAGTTATACTAAAACGCTGTAATTGTTTCTTGTTGTTTCATGGTGTAAATAAAATCACTCTATACTAGGTTATAAATTGTGGGTATTGATTGAGTCAAGATGAATTATAACATGCAAAACTTGAAGATGTCATTCGAATGAATAACAATGAAATCAAACAAATGTGGCACTTGTTGATATGCCTAAGTTGAAATGTCACTGAATTGAAACTGAAACGAAACGACTCAGTATATTATGTCTTCGCTGTGCTTGGTAAGATTTTTAGAGAAACACAAGGCTTGCACGTTTGGTCATGAGAGCTTGTAAACACTGTATTTGCCGTGATTTCACCGTGATAGCTCTGTGTTTTGAGCGAAGTTTGTTACAATACAGTTGACTTATTTCGTGGTGAACAAAGTAGTATAATGGTATAACTGTGGCAAAACTGTGCCGATATTTCATAAACAAACTGAAGTGGCTTATAATCTTTATAAGTGTAAAGACCTTAAAAATTTACTAAACTGCAGAGATAGAAGAACACTCCCCCTCCAAGGATGAGGGCCATTCCATTTTTTTCAACACCCCAGGAGTCAATGGGTTAACAAGAAAAACAACTCTTCAAGTAGTGAAGTCATGCTTTAAGAAGCTTTAAGGGTCTTGTAAGTGCCCCTAATATAAGGTACATGTACGAGAATTAATTCAATATATTGTTATAATTTGTTTTACATGTACAGTCGCTTTTCCAATCACACTAGGTGATCTGTCACGAATGTTACTACACTGTACGTCATTTGAAACTTTAATCAGTCTTTCGTAATCACTCGTGCATGAAAGGTCAACTTAATTAATACTTCCATATATCTGTTGCTCAAAAAGAAAGAAATCGAAATCGTTATCGAATGGAACTCTCGCCAAACCCGGCAATAATGCAAGTTCCTTTTACTTGATATGTTTCGTTTCGTCATTTCCCTTTTTCTTATGTTGTAAATAAATCCAATCATCCATGAGCTTGAAGTTGCTATATTAATGATATGACATCACTAACACTTTGCCTCAGGCTATAAACCACTTGAAAAATCTGAACTTTTTCACAAATTGCAGCCCATTTTATAGAGTCATTTGCCTTGGCTCAGAGCCAAGGCACGCTTCAATAACTCTGTTAATTTTGAGTGAATGAGGATACTACACCACATGCTATTTACACCTACCATAAAATACCTATTTTAATTGGCTAAGTCAGATGACATCATCAGTCATGTGACTATGCCCCCAAGTGCCTTTTAACGTTTTTTTAGGAACATGCTTTGATGAATGCAAATACAGTCAACGTGGCAAGGAAAACATTCGCTTGCAACATTTTGACATGCCCATTATTACTTTGGATTTTTACAATTAAGGGGGCTATGTACATGAGCAAATAGGGGGTCTGGGGACTAGCTCATGTATCTTTGTAAGGGTGACACACAAAGTTAAAAAGTTTTGTATGTTGGTAAATATAAGTATAAAAATATGTTCTGTATCAACGTTATTAGTATGATGTCAACAATCACGTGATCAGAACACACGGAAGTTGACTGACCCTTCTCAATTTTATTAAGTTAAATAAATCCCCATTTTTTTTGCCCAAATTAAATTTATGTTATTTTTGTGTATAAAAAAGGCCATCATTACTTCTCCATTTAAAATGAAGGTGAGGAAAAAAAATATTTACATGTTGGGAATGCATCCTTTCCTGATTCTGTTCAGCAACTTTTCAATTTAAAACTATAAACAAATCTTTCATACTGATCCAGGGTTAGATTTTTTGTTCCCCCACCCCCTCCCCCTTGGTCTTCTCCCGTCCCCTGCTCGGATTTGCAGGACATGGTCAGTGGGAGGACTGGTTTGAGTTTTCAATCGCCATTTTTGCTTGTGGCATCAGCACAGAAAATCTATTTCATTTTGTTGATTCTCCGGTGTTTCAGAGAGAAAAGTTAGAGAAATTCAAACCTTTCCTACATAAAAATCTACATGCCAATATTAATGGCGAAAACAACACACCAACTGCCAGGAAAAAAAGGACACTAAAATGAGGTCAGAATCTACAAGAGCAACACCATGGGAAACCACAACAGACAGACTTGACCTCTAGTCCATTGCACGCTGCTTTTGAAAGATTTTAAAACTCAGTATAAACTAAAATCCTTCTTACAAATGGTTAAATGTAGAATACCCATTCAAAACATATAAAAGGAGCAAAGGGCATTAAAAACATGAGGTAAGAGTCGTCGTCTTCTTGTCCCAGAAGACGGAGTTCCTTCCCGCATTCGTTTAGCGGAGAGGGCCTCCCAGGGGTTTTAGGGAACAAGGGAACATGGCCGTTTATTTTTGGGGAACAAGGGATATCTTAAAATTACTTTTAGGGAACAAGGGAACTTTTGAGCATTTTTCGGGAACAAGGGAACATTGATTTTTTAGATTTTCAAGAAATTTTTATACTTCTTTATGGCAAAAAAGGTCAGAAGAAGGCCACTTGTTTCTCTTTTGTCTCCCGGTGCAAGAGGAAAAAGGCCTGGGCGCAGTTTTGTCCTTCACAAAAGAACTGGTGACGAGCTTTTGAGCGCGTGGTAACCTGGGAAATTGTGGGGAACATTTAAGAATATTTTTGGGGAACACGGGAACATGGAACATAATTTCAGGGAACAGAGGAACTCAGTAAAAAAAAATTAATTTTGGGGAACATTAGAATTTATTTTGGGGGAACAAGGGATAAATTTTTTTTTATAGGGAACAAAGGAACATGTACACCCCCCCCCCCTCCCCCCGGGAGACCCTCAGCAGAAGACGAAATTCCAGTACGTGAGCTGGAAAGTCTCTTCTTCGGTCTAGTTGTAGAAATGCCGTTGTTTGATTTTGCGACAAGTATGAAAAAGGTAGCATAAGCCTTGTTAAAGTTCTCGCACAAGTCAAGCAGCTGACAGTAGAAAGTTGCTCATGCTTTATGAGCTTGTGCCCAAACGAGGCAACAACATCGGCTAAAACCAAAGTCTCGGTTCCAGAAAACGTCAGCAATTCCTTATTTCTCACTACACTGAACAAAAAACTCTTGGCACCTTGGTTCCTCTACATGCTACTTTTTTCCTACAAAATCTGCAACATTTTGAAGGGTGGACTTCGAGATTCAAGGACAGTATTTTCGTTGGCGTTCGTGTCTTGCAAGACATGCGGATTTTCTCGCATTCTTGTAGGTGCTTCTGCGCGAAATACTCTCGTGAGAAATCTGAGAACTATTTCTGTTAATTGACATTTTGACAACAGAAAATTGGATTTTCGCAAAACTTGCCAAAAGAGGGCGGAAGAGCGTTGGTAAAGAAATGTTTACAGGCTCTGCCAACCAGTTCCCCCGCGATTTTTTCCTTTCTTTACTTCGCGCGTTCCCCACTATCTCGGAGTCTGGAACAGGCTAAACTAGCCACAGTGTGTATATATGCTAATCAAGACCCCGGATAAATAAATGAATTAAAAAAAATGAATGCAAAAATGGAGGTGACACCAACTTTTATGAAGCAAAGTTAATGCAATGGCTACCAGCTGTTCATGTGGTTTGGTTTCTTCCTCTGTGCATCGGTCGAGTTGCATGATGTAGCATGGCATTGTGACATAAGTTGTATGTGCAGTAAGGATGCACATAAACAATAAGAGCGAACATGCTTAAATTAAAAGTTTTCTATTATTTTCAACACTGTTGAAGAAGCATCCCTTGGTATATTCAGTATAAACATACAATGTAAGGTGGATTTCCTACAATGACTGAAACAGAGAATGGAATTTTTACAATGACTAAAACATTTCAATTAATAATGATACTGTCTATCTGTAGAAAGCAATGTAGTGTAATTATCTGAGCTTTCCGAGGTTCTGTTTGTGGCCATTTTTGAGTGCTGCAAAAAGGGCCACCCAGTGATTATTGCAAAAATTAAGGGTTGTTTTTTGGATGATTTGGATGTCTCTAATTTTTGAAGGATTGAAAACTCAAAACTGTTGTACTGAGGTACATGCATATTGAAACATTGGCAAACTGGATAAGATTCTTTCTTAAGAACATGAAAACAAAATAGTAAATTAAGGTAATAAACAAAAAAATTGAAGAGCTGTCAAAGTGATTTAGATCACTTGTCACCCGGGTCTCTATTTAATAATCATACATAGTCATGCAAAATGTCAAAATGTCCCCATTTAGTGGTTCTTTTACTGCTATTTTAGTTTGACACTCAAATAAAGGTATGATTGATTGATTGATCGATTGATTGATTTTTAGTGAATTGATTATAATACATGTACATGTACGGTTTGATCATCCCCAGATTATACAGCATAGAGAGTTTGATCATCATGACAATGTTCTACTTTCTTTTCTAAAGCTTTTTCATCTTCCAAGTGAATGTACACTGGTTGATATAGGGAAGATATGGAAAGTGACAATTGTTTACTAATGATGACCAGTACATTTTGTCAAATTATCTTTTCTGTGTGTCAGAAGTACTTTCTGATGTATTATCATTTAAATTTAATTCAAAAACTCATTAATAATTCATGAGCATATAAGCCAATCACACGACGCAAATCGATCACGTGTATGAGCCTTTATACCTGGTAATCTACGGTCATTATGAAAAGTCTGGCGGCGGCTTTGATTTCAGTCACAGGGGAGTTCGGGGCTGAATGGGCAAACAATGCAATTATCGCTGAATTTTTAACGAGAATGATTTTAAAATGACCGTGATATTTATATTAAGATCACATGTAATCTTTATATAAAGATTACTGATATGGGTAGTAATTGTTCACGATTCTTAGTGCAACAAATGGTGACTTTAATATTTTTGTGCAGTACTGTTTTACGAAATCTGGTCTTTTGCCATTCTATCTTCTCAACAAAATAAACAACCAACAGTTTAACATGTGAGCCGTTATTTGAATGACACCAGCGCCCTCGTGTAAATTGCCAGGTAAGCGACTGGTTCGCAGATGCAAGCTGCTTATTTCTACTCGTTCTCTACCTCTGAAAAAAAATTGTCAGCCGTTTTATCTACCGTACCTGACAACATTAGTATAGCATTTTTCAGTAGATGTTTTCCCTCAGAACTATAAAATCCCAAAACTTTCGACAGGAAGCGGGAATCAATGGTCACTTCGTCGAAGACGTGGCATATGTGTTTTATGCTAATCAGTCTAGTCTACTTGTTTTTCTCGTATGCTAATTTACTCTTTGCACAAAAGTGCAATTGTTTTAATTCCGAAGGGACACGCTTTTGAAAGAATGTTTTTGAAGCCATTCAAAAAACTCGCAGCACGTGTATTATCAGGTGTAAAAACTCTCGGCTTCGCCTCGAGTTTTTAAACCTGATAATACACTACTGCTCGTTTTTTAAACTATACATAAATATTTTTTCAAATACTGCTGTATTATTAATCAATGTAAATGGTGTTATTATGCAACTTACATGTAGCATTTGACATTGCAAATATGCACCAAAACAAGTGCAAAATACAATGTATAATACATCATTTTTCGACATAGCATTCTGTAGTGCAAATACGCATCAAAATGAGTGCAAACATGACATGTTATTACACTCTTCTGACCGCACACTAGGAAAAACAGCTTCAAAAACTTAGTTTTAGGAGATTACTGTTATATAATAAACAATTTATTCAGTGAAAAGTTGTGTAATATGGCAGGACATTTTTGTTTGTCAGTAAATACTCAGCCCTATTAAACAACTTTACGCCGAAAACCTCTGTTTACTATTAAGGGACCGCACATTTTTTGGAGGAGAGGGAGGTTGCAGTGGGACTTACGGATTTTCCATGCAAAGAAACAATGACCCCCCTACTGTCATTTTTTGTTCACTTTTGTTCACTTGCTGGTGTACATGTATGTTTATTAACAGGATTTACTTGAACAGCGCAGATTTTTCTTCAACGTTGTTCTAGTTCTGTTCAGTCTACGGAATATGTTAAATTAATTATAATATATTACCTTCAGTTTCACTTGTAGTAATAATAATAATAATAATAATACAATATGTAATAATAATAATGAGTTAAGGTTTAGATTAAGATGTGTTACAAAGTTTGATTTTTTTTTAGTGGGTGGAAATACAGTATGAAAAGCCAACATATTTTTCTGCTCTTTACATCTGAGTCAAATTGGATCAAGCAAGCCGTGGGGGTGAAAAAGAAAGCGAATAAGATTCTAGGCATACTCCAAAGAAACTTAGCGTCTTGTAGCACTGTTGTCAAGGAACGAGCCTATTTGACCCTGGTCCGTCCAGTATGCGAGTACGGCTCCGTCGCCTGGAGTCCATATACACAAAAAGACATCAAGTGTGTTGAATCTGTTCAGCGTCGGGCGGCGCGCATTGTTTGTAACGACTACCGTCGTACCAGCAGCGTTAATACAATGTTATCTAACTTGGGATGGCAAGATCATGAGACACGAAGGAAGATCATTGATTTGACATTGTTTTTTAAGATCAAGACAGGAAATGTACGGATATCTTTCCCGGATGATCTTCGTGCAGTGGTCTGTCCCTACTTGACACGAGCTAGTGTACAGCACCCATTCCAATACCAACATTATTCATCTAATGTTAATGCCCACAAGTTTTCTTTTTTTGTAAGAACTGTTCCCGCTTGGAATGCTTTGTCTCTAGCTTTTGTATGTGCTGACTCTGTTGCTGCGTTTCATTCAAGTATTTGTGACAATTTCACGTATTGACGATGGTTTTTTTTTTTTTTTTCGCTGTCAATGTCATGAGCTTCTGTGTTCTGATCGCCCATTGCCGGATTAGCTTGATAAAGGCAATTATGTTAATTAAAGTTAAAGTTAAAGTTAAAGAAAGAATTTTTCTGGTCAATGCAGAATGGTGGCCATTATGGCAAAATTGCTTTGATAAGATGAATTGAGAGAATTGACTATCAGTGGGGACAAGAAAACAAGGAAAGACATGGCTATGGTGAGAAGGTGGCTCTCACTGGACTCAAACAGTCACCATTCCCCTGAATTCTCACAACTACGTAGTGTTAAAAGAAATGTACCGAGTTTATGAGAATCGACTTATTGATCATACTACCTGGTTAATAGCCATAGCACTGTTGCACTGGTAGTCCCCAAACCTCTCACCCTGTGATGGTTGTACAATCACCGGTGCATCTGGCAGATCAGGAAAGGTTGCTGTAATTGCCTTCCTAAATAACTCATTGAGTGTGAATTGACAGTTGGTCATTACACGTTCAGAGTTTGCTTTCTCTTCCTTGATGCTCTGGAAATTTGTAAGAAAAAATATTAATGAGATTCTTCTTGGATTTGGATTTTGGGGTGGGGGCATTTATCATTAGAGAGGCACTGATTGAATTTTCCTGCTTTTTACTGGGGTATTTATTAGAGACATGGTGCTTATTACAAATACATGTAAATATGGAACAGAAAAAATATATATTGCACAATATTTTGTAGCAGTAAAAGTGCAAAGAGACGGGAGCTACCAAGGAACTACCACATGCAAAGGGTACAGGGAGACCCTGCCTCCCAAACTGCCCCCCCCACCCCCCCAACTCCCCTCCACTCATATTCCGGGGGGGGGGGGGTACTTCCTATAATGGGCTATACGGGGATGCTCCGCCCGAATGGGTAGCTTTTTGAAAGGGTAGGGATTTCATTAGTTGAAGTATATAAAAGGGTAGGGATTTCATGAAGTATAGGAAAGGATAGGGAAAACACAAGTTAAAGTTTAAAAAAAGGTAGGGAAAACTGTCATTTAAGTATTATAAAAAGCACCTTTCAAAATATATCAGACAGACACACGTAAAGGCTATATGAAAGGGGTACCATTTTCAATGACAGGTGTATGACAGGGGTACCTTTTCGGTCAAAATCAGTATATGAAAGGGGAAGCATCCCCGTACAAAACTTTGTTGAGTACCCTTTCCCCCCAGCTCTTAGCTGCAAGGGGCTCTCAATAAACAAATCTATCTATCTATCTATCTACCCCTGGGGCTCGTATTACGTTATACTGTTGGGGCCGGTTCAAACGTCGAACTTCACATGTGCCAAATCTAATGCAAATGAGCAAAATCTATTGTTCTTGCTCATTTGCATTAGATTCGGGGCACGTGAAGTTCGACGTTTGAACTGGGCCTAATACGTTATAGGGATGATATCTGTTTACAAACATTCTTTTTGTTATTCAAATGTACCAACCACTGGAACAAAAGAACCCTTTGTTTTGGCAGCCAATGAGGCTCTGGTTGGCACATTAATAACAATTGGTGACGTCATTGATATCTTCCCTATACGTGACAACTAAATCATCTTACTCGTTTAAGCGTTTCCACTCGGTACTTAAGCTTGCTGTTCTCAGCAAGAAGCTTGTTTAGCTCAGGGTCACCGGCGCTTTCGTTTTCATCCTGTTCCGCGGCTGAGCCAATCTGATTCTGCAATGCTTCAATCTTCCTCTTCATACTCACAATTTCATCCTCCTACCAAAAAACATGAACAACAGCTTAAGATAACTTTTTTTTAGTGGGCCTTTAAAGGGAATTTTGAAACCCACCGCTACTTTAGCACGTTTAGAATACTCGTCGACAAGAGCACCACCGTCCGCCATGTTGTTGTTTGTACCACGTGGATGCTGTGACACGTGAAATGTTCTTAATTGTGCAAAACGTGAAATAAATGACCCTGATATCACTCGAAAAGCTTTCTTAGAGCTAAAAGAAAACAAATTTCGTGAAAGAACCAACAAATTCATTCACTGAAGAGTGAATTTTTCCGAAATTCCACGAACTTATGGCCTGGTTACATGGCGAAGGGGTTGGTTACTAAGTTTAAAAACAAAATGGCGACTGTCTTGACTGTCCTGCGTATTTACATGTTTTCGTTGCAATTTGAATCGATAAAAAGCTTCTGAAAGGACTACATTGATCGCTATAAATAACTCAAGAGAATGGGTACGCTGGACCAAGGACAGATAGGAATCTCGACGTTTTTTCCATCTCCACATCCGTCAGGGCAGTGTGGCACAAATGGTCTTCCGCTGACTCCAAATTCCATTGTGATCTTAGGCCGATTTCAGCTCCTGAAGAATCTTTATCATGAAAACGTCTGTCAGTATCTTGATATCATCAGGGTAAAAAATGGTGAGCAAATTAAAAATAATAATGATATAAATATTTAGTGTTTGAAACAAAAGAACCTTACTTTGGGAATTCCTCACTATCAAGAGTATCATTAGCCAGCCATAGAACTTGCCATGGCATAGAGACAGTGTATTTATGGTGCCATTATATTTCTATGGAATAGATGTTAGAGAAAGATAGGAAAGGTTTGGTATAACCCCATATATTAGTTATGCATACAGTACCATTCTTACAATTACAATTACAATAGACCCCTTTACGGTTGCCAGGGCATGCTGGGTAATCAGGACAAGATGGTGGAAAAATCAAAAGTTTGTATGAGAACTCAAAGTCATTTATAATGCAATAAAAAAGTTGATTAATTTCATATCTTTGTAGTGCCTCTGATTGGTTAAAATATAAAGAAATCAGCAACCAATTGCAAGCATTACATGTGTAGCCATGTCTGGGTGGCCTCTTGTCTGGGTGGCCTCTTGTCTGGGTGGCCTCTTGTCTGGGTGGCATCCTGTCTGGGCATATATTATAATAATATGGCATGGATCCCCTGAACCTCCCGGTCCTCCATTCCCTACTCCCAATTTACTAAAGATTGCAAATAGGGATCTGACAAGGTGAGTGTTGGTCTCTCATCTGTCTACAGGCTAACTAAGTTGGGAAGCTTCAGTGATCAACCTACACTCATCATGAACTGACGTTCATTACTGTATACTGGTGAACTAGTCTCCATATTGGTAAACATGTATTTTTTTATCAATTATATATTTGGTAGTTTCTTGGAGAAAAAAGCAAATTATTTATTATCAAATTATATTTTTTCAGAAAGGCTTATTGTCGGAGAGGAGTTTTATCCCGATAACTTGAAAACAGCTGTGAAAAGTGGTAAAACCTTTAAGTGAGTGATTGTAAAACTAGAGCTAATTTGCATATTATGTATAATTTATTATCCACTCTGACAGCTATTGAGAGCTTAGTATTAAACAAAGCACTGAGGAAGGGAGGATGGGTCAACTCCCCCCCCCCTCCCCCTTAACCACAATAACCCCACCCTTTTTGTTAGGTTGGCCTGACATGTTTCTCTCCACCCTTAATCTGTTAGCTTCTATAGTTTTTTTAATTACAATTTAATGGCGAGTCACAGACCATAAGTAAGTACAATAATAATAACAATAATAAAAGAAAGGCCGTAAGGATGATTTGTAAAAGAGTTACAGGACCCCAAGCCTGGTTCCTTCTTGCACCCCCTGGCTACCCCTGCACCCCTGTACTGTTTTCTTTTTAAGTTATTTTCATCTGCCCTTTTGTTTGCTCATCCCATCCTAATTCTCACTACTAGACAATTTCCGTATTTGGCCGCTGTGTTTTTTAATTGCCATGATCTCCTTGCCTTCCCCTCCCCCCCCCCCCCCTATGTGAATATTTACTTAAGGTATCGTTCTATAAGTTTCTGATAATATCATTGTCACTGTCAATTTCAACTTTTGCAATGCTCTATTTTTTAACATTACCTGTACTTTTTTTTAGTCTGAATGATATTAGAAGTATTGCATTTGAGGTTCTTCATGGTCTTGCCTTCTTGAATGCACATGGAATTGTCCACAGGAATTTGTCACCAGACAACATTGCTCTTTTACCCAAGGTAGCTCTTAAAAATCATAACTTTTGCTACATCAGGCGTCATTCCAACCCTTGAGTGTCCCGATTTTAGGTGCCATCCTCCACTCTCCCTTCTTGGTTAAACAATAAATTAGTAATTAATAGAAAGTTCAAGTTTTTCTTGTCAAATCATTGACTGTGAAGTTGAAATCCCACTTTCAATGCATCAACTCAAATAAAATGAAAATATTGTCCCTTGCATCAGAACTTCAGTATGATGCAGTATTTTGAGCTGCACTCATAGTGTACTTTGTACATTGAAATAACTACAGGTTCATATGATTCAAAGTTAAGATTCCCTGTGGGCTGACGTATTGAAGGATCCAACTTGGTTTGGTTGATTCACAAACTGAGTACAACTTCCAATACAGTCCATTCAGTCTGATACAATTTCAGCTGTTACAGAAGTGTTCCTCTTGACCTTAGAGAGAGACATTACAGTGTCTAATGCCCGGGGGACTCCCATATGAAAGGTACATGGATGCTCCTCAGAAGTTTCAAATTAAATCCCCCCTTCTAAAAAAGACAGACAAACAAGAGTTACATAGTGACTTTAATGATGATGAAGACTTTGTCATCAAATGTTTTCATCTATTAATAGATCGAAATACCATTGCCATAAATCTTTGCGTGCCCCCCTAAATGATACCTTGATCGTTAAAAACATTGGCGTTCCTTCTTGAACACTCTAAGTGATACCAAAATCCGTAATTGACACCCCTAAATAAGACAATGAGCATTCCGTACCTTATGTATGGGAGTCTCCCCCCCTCTGGGGTCTAAGGTGTGGCAGAGTTGACTGTTTGTCTGTTTATGTTTCATAGGGTCAGGTAAAGTTGTCCAAAAGTGGTTTATATTATATGACAGGCTGCGGGGCACATGTTGCATTTCCAATAGGGTCAGTAATTTCGCTTATTCCAGTGAATATCCAATCTGTCTTGATTCTGGAGTCACTTACAGAATACTTCCATGCGAAGCTATATATTGATAGCCAACTTAGCTTGTAACATATTTTTGTATCCAGCTGTCCTGAATTCATGTCCCCAGAAGTCATTTTATCAGGTCAAGGACTTTCTCCTTTATTTGGACCATCAGGACCAAAGGTAAGTTGCATGAAAGATGACAGTACACTCATAGAAAAGAGTTGGGTGCTCAAAAAATCACCATCTCTCCCTAGCCTGCTTCCTTAACCCTTCTCACTCCCAGAGTAAATTATGAAGACGAAATTGTGTAGTTCTAACTTTTAAGTCACCCCCTCGCCTCCTCGTCCCCCTTGCCTCCTCGTCCCCCTCGCTCCCTCGCTCCCTCGCCCCCTCGCCCCCTCCCCAGCATGGGTTAGGTTGATGTTCTTATAACAAACCAAATACAAGGATTATCTGGCCTATGCTAAAATACTTTATTTATTTGTATTCTTATTGCATTTTTGGCAGGAGATTCACTGTTTCTTTTTCTTCTTAATTTTGTGTTTAGGTTGATGTCTGGTCTCTAGGGATGATTCTAATCTATCTAATATCGGTAAGCATTTAATCATTAAATTTTTGTATAAATTATTTGTTTTAAGTTGATACACATCCTACTCTTCACAGGAAGGATCACTGTGGGCAACTGTGACTGATGACAGTGATGTGGAAAAGATCTTCTTTAGGATACTATCTCTTGTAAAGACTGTTCAAGGTATGTCCAGGGTATACCAGACGTAGGCTAGGCAAGGAGGTACATGTAGGTAATTATGGAAAGCTCAGGAGGACTGAACAGGGGACAACAAAGGGAGGCAGGTAAGAGAAGAAGCTCATTTGGAGGGGGGATGGGGGGTCAGAAACCAGGGGAGCCTGAGAGGGAGCAGGGCTGAGAAAAAGTCAAGCAGGGATACTTGGGTGAGACAAAAGTGAAGAACTCAATGGTTACTGGTAGGAAAGTGTATTGTGATTTTCCGAGGGGGCCACCGAGAGTGTGGAGAAGGAGGTAAGTGTGGGTACTAATGGTTGATAACTGCTTAGAAAAAAAGGAAAGGGGGGGATCAATGTGTAAACAAGGGAGATTTTAGGGAGATAGAAGATTGAAGAGTGAGACAAGGGAGCCTGGGAAGACTTGGACAAGGTCATGTTGAATTCTTGAGGGAGCCTGGAGACTGGGGGGACAAAGGGAGTCTGGAGAAGCAGTTGAGTTTGGAAGTTATGCTTAGGAAAAGGGGACCTACTTTGTGGGAAGTGAAGAAAGTGGTAGTGCTCAGATGAAAAGCAGTTTGATCCTGTAACAACTTACCACTTTTGTTTCATTTTCAGATTCCTCTTCAGATATCCTTCAACTTCTTATGACTGATCACCAGGCATCGGAAAAACTTAAAGTAATATTTTTTTCTCATTGCCTACATATCTTCTTGTTTCTTCTGGGTTTTCTCCATTCTTCTAGTTGTTTGACCTGTTTTGTATTTCAATGTTTTAACACTATACTGATCTATTAGGTGACTTTCAGTGTTAAAAATTATATTAAATAAGAGATTTATCTTATGTGTTATCTTGTTTCCTTGTTTCCCAATTATCAGTGAATTTTCCAACCCTTGAATTAAAAGTGTGTGGTTTTATTTTGATTTTCTTAATCTCTACATTATTGCAGGAGATTCCCCCAGATTTTGCGTCATTCCTTAGGATTTGCTTGACTCCTGATGTTAGTAAGAGGTACAACTGAAGTCAGAGTGTTATCTCATCATTGCTGGTCCTAATGACGATGTCATTGCCTTATGCCAATTAAGATAGTACAACTTTGTTACAATTGCAATATGCTTCAACAAACATATGCATGAATTGTTTGGTGTATTAATCAAGCCTATGCTGGTTATGACCATCGGATGCAGCACAAAATTTGCCACAGAATTTTGAAACATAACCCTTTAAAGCCGTTAAAGGCACATCATGGCTTCGAACAGTGTTGAGCAGTGAGTTAAGTTGCATGTGAGCTTGGCATAATGTGGGCAGCATATACTACAAGCAGAAGCTCTGCCATCTAAATTTGCCATAAAATACTGTGACAGCTGTAATGTATGCACATTAGATTCATGTGCTTTTCTTATTTGTGCATCCATAGCCTTGCATGCATGCAGGAGATTACAGAGTCAACATGTTGGATTTAAGACTGTGACCTGTAAATGTTAGAAATAGTGAGATTAAAGACGTTTAACTCAGGGATTTTACTTGGTGTCAGAAGTGGGATCCAAAATAAATTTTGTAAACCTGGGCCTGCTTGTTTTTGAAAGCCAGTTAATGCTAACCCAGGATTAAAACTTAACCAAGGATTTAATTTCTCTTGTTAGAAGTGTTTTCAAATGCTAATTATAAGTTACATGCGAAGACAAGTCAGAAACGAAACTAAAGGACAAAAATACTTTGGAAAAATCTCCATAATTTGATTAATTATTTAACTGGAATCAAAATTGATGCTAACTCTGGGTTAGCCAGTTATGTCCAGGAATGCAGATAATTAGATGCAAGACAAATTTAATAAGTGTCACAAAGTGTCCTCTTGCTCTTCAACTCAACTTCAACATCACTTGTTTTCAAAAATTCAGACAATAAACGTCACGAAGAGTCCCCGAAATTCTGCTCTTTAAGTAAAGATAAACAGGTACATTTACCCTAACCTAAAGACAACACTAACACTAATGCTTACCATACATTTCAAAAAAGATAGTTAACACTTAGCCTTTAATGGGACACTTCGTGTTGGATATCAAAATTTGTCATGCATCTAATTATCTGAAATCCTGGACGTAAGTGGGGTTAGCTTAACCGCGCTTTGAACAACCCGGCCCAGATACATTGGTGGAAGAAGTAAATCGCAAATGTGTTTCTTTCTCAGACCTACTCCTGCTGAATTACTGCAGCATGAGATATTCTCCAGTTTTGATAAAGGAAAGGTAAAAGTTTATCAGTTTAATTAAAACATATTGCAATCTTTTCCAACATGTTTGCTAAGTTTTTCGTCTCATGGATCATTCAAAGATACCTGAATATCAGGTGAATCTAATCAGTAACTAACCACTTACTTTATGTTTCTGGTCAGATAAAACTTAATAATGGATTCCAGAAATTTCCACCTGTGTTTAACATTCAAGATCTAGAAGTTGAAGATTATCAAAATGGTGATTTATCACCAGGTAAGACCTTCTCTTGTTACATTCAAGTTTAAGAAAGGCGTGAACATTATACTCGTTCAAGAAGTTTGTGTACATGTAGTTTTTGTAGATGACCTTAAGCCTGCATAGCAAGTGCCATGTTGTAGTTGAAATTTTTCTTGGTTTGAATTTTTTTTAAACCAATTTGATTTTTGTTTTCCTTTGACCCAGATTATGATAATGAATCTGAAAGAAAGGAAAATAAAAATTTAACCAAAGAAAATTTGAAACCACAACATTATATACAGCACACTATATTTATTAACCAGTGCCTGGACTTGAAACATGGAGGCTCCAGGTTCAATTACTGCTCTGACCACTACTTTGTCAGAGATACCAACCTCTGGAGATTGAAAATAGGGAGATTTTTTTTGAGGGGGAATTCTGAGGGTGACATGTTTTGGCATGACCTGTTTTGGGAAAATTTGGGTTAAAATCTTAGCCTATTATAGAGAAAAGATCCAAAGTCACTTTTATCCGGGAAGTTTAGCAACCCGTACGGGAGACCAGGAGATTCGTTCCGTATCCGGGAGAGTTGGCATAAGTGCTTAGTGTTGTTATATAGCTGGTTTTTCTCAATACAATGAGCACGAAGACTGGTTGATTCATGGTCACATGACATCTAACAAACAAACTGTTGCCTGCCAATTTCCTGAGCGGGCAACATTTGCAAAAGCGGCAACAATTTTTTTATGCCAGAGGGTAACATTGCACTGTTGCCCACTAGCACACGTGGTTAGACCGTGAAAAAAGGTGACATGATTATGATGCCATTGATGTTTACCTCGAGTGCTTAGTGCATTTTTCAAACTGTGTTGTGTTTTTTGTCTTGCTAAATAACAAATCACTTAATGACTGTTCCCTTGGGAAACAGTGAATTTTGTTTCCTGAGAATTCACTGTTTCCCTCGGAACCAGTCTTTAAGTGCTTATTGTTTCACTGAAGCAGCTGAAAATCGATGTTCAAAGTGTTCATTCTATTTAGCTACACTTCTACATAGCAAACTGGTCTCCCCAATACATAGCCCAACTATTGTAGCTGAAGAAGGAAAATGCTAACGGCAATGCACCATGGAATGTCAACTTTTTTCATTGTTACAACTAGTGATCTCATTGGCTTAGACTAAAAAACCGCTAAAAAGTTAAGGTTCAGGGTGCATATTGTCTAATTATTTTAAGGTTTCAAGTAATTTGAGACCCAATCGCACAACATGCAATTTTTGAAAGAAATTGTATTTGAGGAAGTTCATCAAAGAAGCAAAATTATTAGCTGTTGTCTTCTGCTATTCTGATTGGTTAAGCACGAACATTTCCTAAAAATTTATTTGACGCAAATGGATTTTCTTTATTTTTATACTGAAATATAATTATGAACCACCAGCCCCTCCTCTATTCTTGAACTCAAAGAAATTCTAATTGAGATAGAGCCAATGCCGCAGAACAATGAAGTTTACTGACAGTGGTTCTTATGTGGAGCATTACTTAAAAACAAATCAATTCTAAATGAAGTTGCTTTACCTTGTTAGCTGTGCCATCAACTAATGATTATCATCTATTTACCATTTTGACAGATGGCGATGAAGAAGAAGATCTTCTATCTGAAAGGTTTGTTGGATTCTATTTCTTCTCTGACATTACTCACTTTGATTTCAAGGTTGTTTATCTAAGTGGTGGTCCAATGCGATTCAGCTTAGTTAACTGTACAACAAAGTTGTTACAAGTCAATTCAAAAGAGAGTCACACTACAAACAAGTTACAAAACAGATTTACGTTTCGTGATTTAACCCGCCCTTTGGACGGTAAAAAAGGTTAAGACAAGCCAAGTCACCCATCAGACTGAGGCTAAACGACTCTGTGTTTTACCACTCCACCCTTCTCCCCGGATGGGATGCTAGACCATCACAACCTTATTCCCCATCAGTTTGTTCACTGGTATCCATTGATAAGCGCGGGTGGAAGAGACAATAACTGGTGTAGAGTAATGCCTCTTGTCTAAGGAACAAAACACAACAAAGATCAGGCATGTGTTTCTCAAAAGCCCCAAAAACGTTTCCGGCCCGAAAAGGTATGTTATGAGCAGAATGTTTACCAGCAAAAATTGCGTTGTTGTTAAATTTGAAAGCTAAGTAATCGGGCTGGTTTCTGTTTTTTTTTTACTGACATTTAGTTTATCTACAGTAAACTCTTTTTAAGCTGGACACCCTCAGAACCAGCTCTAGCTTTCCACCTTAGAGAGGTATCCACCTTATAGAGAGTTTAGTTACAGACAAACAAGTGAAATTCAACAAGAACCAGCCAACCACTGATGTCCGCCTTAGAGAGGTGTCCACCTTATAGAGAGTTTAGTTACAGACAAACAAGATAAATTCAACAAGAACCAGCCAACTACTGATGTCCACCTTAGAGAGGTGTCCACCTTATAGAGAGTTTAGTTACAGACAAACAAGTGAAATTCAACAAGAACCAGCCAACCACTGATGTCCGCATTAGAGAGGTGTCCACCTTATAGAGAGTTTAGTTACAGACAAACAAGAGAAATTCAACAAGAACCAGCCAACTACTGATGTCCGCCTTAGAGAGGTGTTCACCTTATAGAGAGTTTAGTTACAGACAAACAAGTGAAATGTGGCAAGAACCAGCCAACTACTGATGTCCACCTTAGAGAGGTGTCCACCTTATAAAGAGTTTAGTTACAGACAAACAAGTGAAATGCGGCAAGAACCAGCCAACCACTGATGTCCACCTTAGAGAGGTGTCCACCTTATAGAGAGTTTAATTACAGACAAACAAGGAAATTCAACAAGAACCAGCCAACCACTGATGTCCACCTTACAGAGGTGTCCACCTTATAGAGAGTTTAATTACAGACAAACAAGGAAATTCGGGCAGAACCAGCCAACCACTGATGTCCACCTTAGAGAGGTGTCCACGTTATAGATAGTTTAGTTACAGACAAACAAGTGAAATTCAACAAGACCAGCCAACCACTGATGTCCACCATAGAGAGGTGTCTGCCTTATAGAGAGTTTAGTTACAGACAAACAAGTGAAATTCAACAAGAACCAGACAACCACTGATGTCCGCCTTAGAGAGGTGTCCACCTTATAGAGAGTTTAGTTACAGACAAACAAGTGAAATTCAACAAGAACCAGCCAACCACTGATGTCCACCTTAGAGAGGTGTCCACCTTATAGAGAGTTTAGTTACAGACAAACAAGTGAAATTCAACAAGAACCAGCCAACCACTGATGTCCACCTTAGAGAGGTGTCCACCTTATAGAGAGTTTAATTACAGACAAACAAGGAAATTCGGCCAGAACCAGCCAACCACTGATGTCCACCTTAGAGAGGTGTCCGCCCTATAGACAGTTTAGTTACAGACAAACAAGTGAAATGCGGTATGAACCAGCCAACCACTGATGTCCGCCTTAGAGAGGTGTCCTTCTTACAGTGGTGTCCGCCTTGAGAGAGTTGACTATATTTGTTTTTATTTCACTCTTTCCAGGCCCCTACATGAGGTGTACCATCTGTGGAGTCTGGCCGGAGGAGATCTGGAAGGAGAGCTAAAGAAAAGAGGACTCATCAAAATTAAACCACCGATTATGTCCCTTCCAATGTATGTGTTAGATATTCGCTTCACATTAACAAATGTTTCCACAATGGTAAATGCGTTCGACTAGAGTTTAACACCCAAAAACATGATCTCTCCCTTTACTTTTAAATGGAAATCCCTCGGAATCGCAATCAGCTTTTTTTCAGCATTGTAAAAACGCAAATCTGAAGCAAAAACGTAAGTATTTTGACAGCAAATTAAAACATAGTTTGTATATTTGTATTATTGTTCCCCATTTTTTAGCCTTCTGCTCCAAAATGGTGAAGAACTTGGAATGAAGAAAGACCGACTGTTATTGCTGGATGAAACAGTAGTTCCAGCATCACTGTCACAGCTTAGAGAGGTAACATGACAGAAATAGCCTGAGTACTTTTGACATGTCATGTCAGCTTGTGTCATCGTGATCCATTAAGTTATTTAACGACGCTGCTGAAAAAATGCAGGCGATTCTCAGTTGATTTTAAATTTAAAAAAAAAAGCTTTTTCCATGAACTGTGAGAAAGAGCCCAATGCACTAATATTATAAAGAGAAATTAATAAGATGTTACATGAAGTTAGATTAACTCACATGTGTTTCCTGTGTTTCCTCATTGAGTTTTGCTGAATCTTTGTTTTTCAGAGGTTAAAACATGTGGATCCATCTGCGTATTTCCCACTTATTGAAGAAGAAGAGTATGTCATATATATTTCTAGTTTTAATAAACAAAATCATTGCTTGAATAAACGCCTACCCCAATCAATTCCGTGACCATTATTTTGGACTGTCACGTGACATGCTACACACGTCACGAATGCTTCCTAGCTGGAACTATGGTGACACGCATGACTACCAAATGCATTTCTGCAAAGAATGCAAGTCATAGCTTTTACTGATAGGTAGACGAATAATACCAATAACAATCTTGTGTTTGTTTTCATTAGTCCGTGCTCAAGGTATGCTCTTCTTGATACCGCTGATCTTCCTCTCACAATTAGAGAAACAACAGTTGACTATCAGGTAACTAGTCTGTAGTATTTTTCGCGGTTAATTCACATGTGTACCTTTTTTTGTCCGTGGTCACTTTTCTACTACTACTACTACTACTACTACTACTACTACTACTACTACTACTACTACTACTACTACTACTACTGCTACTGCTACTGCTACTGCTACTGCTACTGCTACTGCTACTGCTACTGCTACTGCTACTGCTACTGCTACTGCTACTGCTACTGCTACTGCTACTGCTACTGCTACTGCTACTGCTACTGCTACTGCTACTGCTACTGCTACTGCTACTGCTACTGCTACTGCTACTGCTACTGCTACTGCTGCTGCTGCTGCTGCTGCTGCTACCGTTTTCAAGAGTTTGCAATGTTTAATTGACTTACTTTTACGTTTTTTACTTGTTTTTGTTTCAGTTTCACAGAATCGTCCTTTTTCAAAGACTGTTAGAAGTAAGTATTGAGCAAAAGACAATCATTCAAGCCAAGTGGCTCTTCAGTTCAGTGCTTGTAACCAGTATCCATTTCATAGCGTCAAGAGGCATTGTTACTTCCGGAAGGGATGCCTGCCTGCTAGTCTGTTTTCCCTTCTCGTCAGTCAGGTGTATAAATGGATACAAACCTAACGCATACTCCCATCCCGGGGGGGGGGGGGGGGGGGGAGGGGGAGGGAGGGGGAGGGAGGGAGTAGTAACAAACGAAGCCTCCTTATGCCATGTAAACCTCGATCTTAAAAGTGCAAGCCTGCATGATGGGCTACGAGGCAAGTAGAAGTAGAACACTGTATTGTTTTAGAGCAGTTTTCAATTGAGTGTCGTAAAACCAAAACCAAAGAAATTACTCTGACCAATCACAGCAATCGTAAACAATCCAATGAACCAATCAGAGCTCGAAGCAATTACATGTAGCCGACGCCAAGCGCGGGAGAACGCGTGCGAGCAAGTCACGATTGGTTTTGGTTTAACTTCTGATTTGTCGAGAAAGTGGCGCGAGATTTTTTAGCCAATCACAAAGCGTAACAATGCAAAACCAAAGCAATTGTGTAATTACTTTCGACACTCAATTGAAAACTACTCTTACTTCCTCATTTATTCTTGTAGGGTTATCCGTACACAAGAGACCGCATTGTGAGAGAAGCGAGGATAGACATACCTCCGTTACTCAGGGGAAAGATCTGGGCAGCATTGCTGGGAGTTCAGGTGAGAATTACCATGACAATCGTTACTATAACAACGCAATCAGCCCTTTCACTCCCAAAAACGGCCAAGGTCGAATTCAGAGAAAAAAAAATAAAAAAGTTCATATTGCAAACTTTCGAGTCAAGACAACACCAAAAGTACTGTTGAAGAATTTTCATTAAAAAGGTCAAACTTTTCGATTTTGTTCAGACTTAAAAGTTAGTACCACCTTACCTTGAAGCCATAATAATCAATACCACAGGAAAGCACTGCTCAATAGCTTTTATTTAAATGGTCACACTTTAGGATTAATTTTATCCACAGACTGAAAAGTTAGAACCACCTTGTACAGCATAATAAACAGTACAACAGGAAAGTACTGCTCAATAGCTTTCATTTGAATCGTCATATTTTAGAATTTCATGCACAGACTTAAATGAGCACCACAGGAAAATACTTCTCAGTAACTTTCATTTAAATGATCCCAGTTAAGGATTTCATCCCTAGAGTCAAAAGTGAGAACCATACTGTATTTCATGATACTTGTGTAATGTTTGTCGTGGTATTTCTCATCAGGGTGATATACAAGGCACTTATGATGCGATAGACAAGGAGTCGTTTACTCAAACAGACAGGCAGGTGAGTCGATGTCATGTTTCTCCATTTGTGACCATCCTCCTGCGATTTCTCACAAATTAATCACCACCTTTTGGGAGATGTAACGTTACTTTGCCGTTGATTGCAACGCCCCGTCTGACACACACAACTAAGTTTTTATTCATTCATTAATCATTAATTTAAGGTGACTCTAAGTAGTTTTTTGTGTCACACTTCCCTTTTTGAATGCAATTATACATATTCTTACTTTAGCTCGATGAATCTAAATTTGATACCAGATGCTAGGCTTGGATGAAAATTCTGAGCGATGCTCTTTTTATGCTAATCATCGTTTCCATAGCAACGGTAAACAAACATTAAAAGCTCGATCTCTTTATTGTCGAGGAGGTAGTCAGAGCTATTTGTAGGGAGTAATAATTTAAGTCTGAGGAAACTTTCTATGGTAATTTAATGATAATTTGTGAGACCTATGGAATGTTTTGACCGCTTATATTTCAAACATGAAAAAACGCGTGTTAAAAATGTTTCAGCGATTTATTCAAAATCGAACAGTTTAATTTGTTTGAAATTTTCCCATTTAGTGTGCTAGACTGTGTAGATTATAGCGCATTTATTCGCTTGTCGCGGGTAGCCCCAAAATCGAAAGATAATTAGGAAAAACTGTTTTTCGCCATGTTTGTTTACCGTTGCTATGGAAACGCTGATTAATATTGGTAATTGAACTGAGTGGAGTGCAATTTGGTCTGAAATCATACGCGTGATTTCAAAATCAAACGAGCGCGATAGCGCGAGTTTGATTTGAAATCACAAGTATGATTTCAGACCAAAATTGCACGACACGAAGTTCAATTACCACTTAATTACATCCATTTTGAAATCCCCCAATATTGCACAAAAAAGTGTAATATTGTAATAAGAGGATCACCAGTGATTTCGAATGGTGCAATTTGGAAATAAATTGCACCATTTTAAAATGATGCGATTTAGAGTCCAAAATGGTGCAATTTGGAAATAAATTGCACCATTTTAAAATGATGCGATTTAGAGTCCAAAATGGTGCAATTTGGAAATAAATTGCACCATTTTGGACCAATCAGATTCCAAGGATCACCAGTGATTTCAAAATGGATTTAATTAGCATAAAAAGAGCATCATCCAAAACTTCCATCCAAGCCTAACATCTGGTATCAAATTCAGATTTATTGAGCTAAAGTAAGATTATGTATAAGCGCATTCAAAAAGAGAAGTGTGTCCCAAAAAAAAAAACATACTTGGAGCCACCTTAATGGACGTTTGTCGTCTTGTTAACGGCTTGTAGTTTACATCCGCAAGAAGTTGAAATTTTACAATTTTGAAAAGCCTTTTAGTGCATACTTTTATTTGGTTAAAAGGAATCCGTTTTTCGCGCAATGTTCGCGTGGAAGCCAGGACATCGGTGAAATTGTCTGCTTGAGAACAAAATCGTTTACGCGTGGACGAAGTAAGACGTCATAAGCGGATGAATTGAACTTGTGGATGTTTCCTCTCTTGTTACCACGGCAAATTCGCCCAGAGGTGAAAGCTCGAGATTTTCCTTAAATAAGTAACTCACTTCAGCCTGGGCGAGTTTGCATGTGGACAAATAAGCCGGTTACCTTTTTTCATAGAGCAGTTTTCATTTGAGTGTCGTAAAACCAAAACCAAAGTAATTACTCTGACCAATCAAAACAGTCGTAAACAATCCAATGAACCAATCAGAGCTCGAAGCAAATACATGTAGCCGGCGCCAAGCGCGGGAAAACGCGTACAGGCAAGTCATGATTGGTTTTGGTTTTTACTTCTGATTGGTTGAAAAAGTGGCGCGACATTTCTTAGCCAATCACGCCTTAGCAATGCAAAACTAACAGTCAATCTCCTTCGCATACGTTGTTTTGGATATGTGCAAAGCGAATGTCAGCTTATAGTGGTTTAATTGAGTGTCGAAAGTAATTTCACAATTGCTTTGGTTTTACATTGCTACGCTTTGTGATTGGCTAAAAAATCTCGCGCCACTTTCTTAACCAATCAGAAGTAAAACCAAAACCAATCGTGACTTGCTCGCACGCGTTTTCCCGCGCTTGGCGCCGGCTACATGTATTTGCTTCAAGTTCTGATTGGTTCATTGGATTGTCTGCGCCAGTTGTGATTGGCTAGAGTGATTACTTTGGTTTTGATTTTACGACACTCAATTGAAAACTACATACATACATAATCTTTATGTAATCACGGTTTCTCCTTCATACATATGCTCTTCCTGAGAGCCGTGCCTATGAATTACCTAATTTAATGAAAAGTACAAACTAAAATTGATAAATTAACTAAAGTAATAAGAATGTAAAAACAAGGTCACTAAGGCCCGGTTCAAACGTCGAACTTCACATGTGCCGAATCTAATGCAAATGAGTAAAGTCTTTTGTTCTTGCTCATTTGCATTAGGTTCGACACATGTGAAGTTCGACGTTTGAACCGGGCCTAAGTTAATTATATATGTACTAAACATTTTGTTCTCAAAATGTATCATTTAATATGTTTCTAAAAGCTGTAATGTTCGGCTGATTTTTAATATTACTGGGAAGGCTATTCCAAAGAACAGAGCTTCTATATTGATAGCTGTTTTTGCCAGCTTCGCTGTTTGGCCTAGGCACAAACAAATTTTCTGATGAATTTCTCAGGTTGTAAGAGTGGATATTGTTTGTATTTTCAAACAAATTATTCAGGTAATTTGGAGTGCCTCCATTTAGCGTTTTATAAGTAGCTTTGATATAACGTCGTTTGTTCTAAGAATTAATGTTCACCTTTTCGTTTCTCAAAAGATCGAAGTAGACATTCCTCGTTGTCATCAGTATGACTCTCTTCTGTCATCTCCCACTGCTCATCAGAAGTTTAAGCGGGTTCTCAAGGCCTGGGTGGTGTCACACACCAACTTAGTTTATTGGCAAGGTAATGTGGTGCTCTGAGGAATGTGGAGAGACTCTTCAGTAACCCTCACACCCAGAGTCAATTATTGAGACATGTAGTGTAGTTCTATGTGTAGTTCTATGTGAGTCTGTGGACAAAATCCTATGGTGTGACCATTCAAATGATACCTCACCAGCAGTACTTTTGCATGATACCATTTGTTTTCCAATATTTTACAAATTGAAATTTGGTAATTTTCTTGAATTTTGACACTCTCGGGAGTTAAAGGGTTCATTCACCCACACTGTTGGCTTGAAATAGCAGTAACCCGTTTATTGAAGCACGAAGTCATGTAAACACAAGTGGAAGTTTAGGGAAAACGAGAAATTAAAGCTGTGGAAGCAAGAGCCAAAATCCACAACTTTTCTTCAGGTCAGTTCTCCCAAACGTTCGCTGCTGTTACCAAATGTTATGGCCGGGAAATGGCTGCCACGGTGTGGAGTGAAGACTTTTCATGACTTTTTGAAGGATGACGTGTGTAATACTAATTTGGACGCGGTGAGCGCTAACTTTGCTTTAAAAACCAACCCGGCGGAGTTTGTTTTCAAACAGTGCAAGCAAAGTATAATTATACGTTACAGCACTAATGTGGTAGTTAGTAAACAATTTGCTTATTTTTTAGGTCTGGATTCTCTTTGTGCGCCTTTCCTCTCATTGCAGTTCAACGATGAAGGTGAGAATTGAAACTTTTAAGAAAACAGTAAAGTACTTACAAACTGTTTTTTTTGCGTTGAACTGATACTTGACAATTGTTCTTCACAGCTCTTGCATACGCTTGTTTGGCGGCGTTTATTCCCAAGTATCTGTTCAACTTCTTTCTAAAGGACAACTCGGCAATCATACAAGGTCTGTTCTCATTTATTACACACTATAAACAGCTTAACTGTGAAGTTCTCTCATCGACTTAACAAGGATTTGTACACACTACGTCTCGCTCCTCATTGCCGATTCCCGACGACATAAATTAATTTCACTTCATCTGTACAACTGAGCCAAAAATCGCTCGTGTTGCTTCAACCATAAACCAATCACAGATATCCGTGATCTAAAAGGCGCCGGAAAATTAAGTCAGAAATTAATGATGCGTTTTGAATATCAAAATTAAAAAAAAAATGCCTAATTTCATTTTGTAAAATATTGAAGACAAATGGTACCATAACCTTGCAAAAGTACTGATGAAGAGGTTTCATTTGAATTTGGATTTCGTTCACAGACTCAAAAGTTAGAACTATATTACATATCTCCTTAATTGACTCTGGGAGTGAAAGTATTACGTGTGAAAGTAATCCGTAACTATTTACTGTATACTTATTGTATATTCGTAATATTTTATTTCGTTTGCAGAATATTTGGCGGTGTTTTCTCAGATGATTGCCTTTCATGATCCTGACCTGTTTAATCATCTTCACGAAACTGGATTTATTCCCGAGGTACGGCCTTACTCCTTAACCACGATTTTTAGCGCAACAATGTTGGGCTAAAAGTTGATGTCGTGTAACATGGTTGCACTGACAATTTTCTTCGCAGTTTTTGCGTTGTGAGTTTTTGAATCGGCTTCAAAAACTTGCAACATGTTGCCGCAACAAAATATTGCGTTAAAAATTGTCCGCGTGCTGTTACACGGTGTCAACTTTTAATACAGCAATGTTGCTTTAAAAATCGTCTCGTGTAACATCGCCTTAACAATCATTATTTTAAATAAACTGTTACAGAGTATGAACAAAATTGGACTGTGGATTATGACTAATAATACTATAAACATTTTTTCAGTAAGTGCTGTACAAGTGTTTTGATATTATTGCAATGCTGATGGCATTGTCCTGGATAGAATGATAAACATCAAAAGGCCGTTTACATGGCAGAAAAATCGGGTACGGACTCGTCAAAAAAGTGGTACGGACCGCATAATTTTAGCCGTTTACACGGATAATGTTCTACTACAGGTGGGACAAAAAAGGCCTTAGGACCAAGTTTGGAAGGTTGCGTTTACACTACACTTTTGGGAGACCGGACCAATTTCTAGAACTACGCATGTGATCAGCGAAGTTATTTTGCAAGCTGACGTAAGAATTGAAGAAACTGGTACGGACCCGTGTTTTTTTTTTTTTTTTTTTCAGGTTTTGTGGCCATAGACGTCTATGGCCCCAAAACCTGAAAAAACACGGGTCCGCCGTACCAATCCCAAAAGACAAGGTACGAACATAGTTTACACGGGCGAAAACGTGAGGTCCGTCCTCCTTTCTTGACGAGTCCGTATCCATTTTTTTTGGTCGTTTAAACGGCCTTTAAGTCTTTACTTACGTATCATGTTTTTGTTTCAACAGTTGTATGCAATCCCATGGTTCCTCACGATGTTCTGCCGTAAGTATATCAAATTATTAGAGACCTTAAGATTGAGGGTTCCCCTTAAACCGCAAACCACAAACGTCGGCCAGCAGTTTACAGTTCGGAGTTCGCCGTATGAACATAATCTGGGCTTAAGATTGAGGGTTACGTTTTACCTATGTCTATTACCGGAGCCATCTAGGAAACAAAGTATACATTCATGGATATACATTCATGAATTCACATATCGTCAGAAACTGGCTTTTGTTTTACTTTATTTATCGTGGTTTAACCCCGAAGTAATCCGACTGGCAAAACAGTGCCAACAACAAATAGCCGGCTGCCATGTTTGTTTTCATTCATTCGTTCACTTCTATTTTAGCTGAAAAATCGTCTTTAAAATTACATTTCTGTGAAAAATAATTCGATAATTAATAAGCGAAAGAGTTCTAAAAAGTAGTATTTCCTCTCAAACGTGGGATTGTGATGTTTTAGGGTGCAAAAAACCTTGCGGTAAATCACTTACCTCTAGAGCGTGGTCTAGCCGTACAAACGTGAACCTCAAACCGCAAACCTGACGGCAAGGCACTGGTCACGTGACTTCTTGACGTTCGCGGTTCGCGGGAAATGCCGAAAAACCTCGATCTTAAGATCTCTATTAGAGTGAATTCGTATAACCCGTGTTTTATATGCTAATGAGCCGCGTTATATTCTAATGAGCTGTGTACAATAAAACAATAGACGTGTGATCGAAAACTCCAAACTAATGACTTTAATTCTCGTACATTCAGTACAGTATAGTACAGTTTACAGTATTTGCATTTACGGTCAGTAGTATGCGTTTACAGTACCTCTTCTTTAATTTACTTTTACTTTATAAATTAGCCGATAGACGATTACGTTTATTTCGCAGACTTTGACAAAAAGAAACTGAGGAAAACAAAAACATATGTTACGGTTTAGTTTAATCTTATGGTTCAGTTTTCGCTTTCCTTTGCTCGAGTTTGAATATAAAACGCTAGACTAAAATCACAAATTAAATTAAGGCTGGAATTTTGAGTCCCGACATGTTTATTGTTCTTTGTTTCTTTTTTTTTACAGGCTGTTATACTGAAATGCTTGAATTGTTGCCTCTTGGTTTGAATTTGCATGCGCTTAGCAATGCTTCTGTGAGATTTTAATTAATTTTATAACAAATAAAAAATCAGCCGTCTCAGTTCCCTTTGTTTTATTCTGCACAGCTCATCAGAATATAACGCGGCTCATTAGCATATAAAACACGGGTTATACGAATTCACTCTATTATATAGATACAGAAGCTTATTTGTTATGAGCTTCTGATAGATAGATCGATTGAACACTAATATTTCTCTATTTTCTAAAATGTGCACGTGATCTCTTCACCTCTTACAGTGAATATGCTAATTTTTTCTTTCACATGTGAAGAGTTCGATGCACGTGCAAAATGTGCTTTTGCTAATTGAACTATTTAAATGCACGTGCAATTGTTGTTTTTATGCTAATTAAACTCTTAACCACCACACATGCAAAAGCGTTGTTTTGCTAATTAAACTCTTAACCACACGTGCAAAAGCGTTGTTTTGCTAATTAAACTCTTAACCACACGTGCAAAAGCGTTGTTTTGCTAATTAAACTCTTTAACGCACGTGCAAAAGTGACTGACTCCGGCGAATGATGCTATTCCGTCTGTGTATTCCGTATATTTCTCCCTAAAAGAAAATTTTGTACTGTTATATTTTGTCGTAATCCGATTTGAAATGCTTGTCAAAAAATGACTATTTTCAATGAAATTGAAAGTTAAAAGGAGGAGAAACACCAGTTTTTAGATCTAATAAGTCTTAATAAGTATTTATTTGTTTAAGCAAAAATGCATGCTAAACTACTAAAATTACAGTGCATTAACTGTAAACTGTAATTGAAATACTGCAATTAAATTGAAGCAGTGAAAAATGCGTTCTCCCTTGATATTTCATTGATATCTGTTTAACAATTAGTTTCCATTTGGCCGTGTGTCTGTTCTGTTATAGATCACAGATGACGTCAAAATTGTGGAAAGAACAAAAAAGTGGCACACGAGCCGCAGGCGGGTGTGTCACTGATGTTCTTACCAAATTTTGACGTCTTCTGTGGTCTATAAGTTAACAGACACACAATGAACAGAAAAATAAAAAGTTAAGAGTAAAATTACGGACTTGCCTTGTAGCGCTCGACTGTTCGAAGATTTGTTCCAGTTTAGGTATTTTTCAAGTCGCCAAGAACACTTTTCTTCTTGATGTCTTCTTTTTCTTGCTCTTGAACAGCTCCTGCTAAACATTTTTTAAGGCTTTCACTTGCTCAATCCAGAATAATCTCGCAAACATTTTCAAAACTGTGCGCCAGGTTGGACAAAAAAAAGCAAACAGTATTTTCTTTGATGTCAGACGTGCGTCTGTACTCTGATAGATCATAGACAACAACCAATCACAGAGCGCGTAGTATTCAGTTTATTGTATAAATAATATATAGAATATTACATGTCCGCTTGTGGATACGAGTTTTATCTTCCTATTTTCAAAACGAGAAAATGAAATTCAAAAGAGGATTTACAGGAAAGCATGTTGAAAAGTTGTAAAAATGAAATTATAAATCAAGGGCTAGTTCCTCCTGGATTAACCTTCACCCTTCCCTTCGTGGTCCGCCATAAACAAAAAAAAACATCTGGGGTCAATTCAATAAAACTTTTACAAGTGTAATTTATAAGTGTAGCCATTGTTTCAGAGGTTGAAAACATTAGCTACACTTGTTAATTACACGTGTAATTTAAGTTTTCTTGAATTGATCCCAGGTCATACCGGGTGGGTCAAATTATTATAGAATGTTCTTTTACATCAAATTGCCGCAAAACGCTGTATTAAAATTTAACCATGTTATTTGGAGAGGAAGCGTGTTATCGCTTGTTTGGTCAACTTCAAAGAAATGATGTATTACGAGTTTTACTGATTCTGAGTTTTTTTCTGCTGTTTCAAACCATTGTATCTCATTGTCATTCAACTCTGTGATCAGCTTTTACGGGTTTACCTCGGTGCGGAAACTTCACAAGGTTTTCTTTGCTCTGTTAACCTTCTTTTTTTTTTTGCTGCACTCCATTATTTGTAGTTTCTTTTTTTGTGTGTGTTTTTTGTTTAAGTTTTCATTGGACTAATACAGATCTTTTGTTTTCTTTCCAGACGTGTTTCCCCTGAAGAAGATTTATCATCTGTGGGACACGCTGTTGCTAGGCAACTCGTCCTACCCACTGTGCATTGGGGTCGCTATATTGGAACAATTGCGAGATCAACTGCTGTCATTTGGGTTCAATGAGTGCATCTTGCTCTTCTCAGATATGCCAGGTACGAACCGCTCAACTATTTTACCGTTTCATATTTGATTGATGACCTATCGTACTCGCATTCGGGCCACAGGCGGTCCACCCAGCTGAAACCCAACCTGGTTCCAGTGGCATAAAGGCAAAGGAGTGTTACTACTCCTCCCTGGATGGGGTGCAAGTCCGTCACAGGGAAACCAGGTTTCCATAGCATGAAGCCACTGGGGTCCTTGGCTGGGGTGCCAGTCCATCGCAGGGTACCCAGGTTTCCACAGCACGAAGCCACTGGAGTGTTACTTTACGTTGGCTTGGGTGCTAGTCCATCGCAGGGTTAAACCAGTACTATGTTTGCCGGTACTCATTTATACACACACTGATGGAGAGAGACGATGTGGAGTAAAGATTTATGTCTAAGGAAACAACACTGCAAAAAACACTAGGCTCCAACAACCCACCTTCAGTTAAACGTCCGACGCCTAACCACTACAATAGCACTCTTTCATATAAATCAGAGAAAGACATTTGTTAATGTCTATTTCCTTTCTCCTTAAAAAAAGTCACGTACCTTTTAAAACACGCAATTCGTTGTAACTTATCATCATTCAAAAAGTTGCGTTAACATTTCTTGTTGTTGTTTGTTTGTTTTTCTTGTTGATGCTTTAATCTTGAGCTTAGCGAGATTAGCTGTAGTTTCTTTGTTCCTGATTGTCAAAGAAAATAGCATATTTACTGTAACTGGTAAGTCTGGTTCCCTGACCCAACTCCTCTTAGGTTTAAATAAATGTTGAGCCACGTAGCACTGGTGATACAAACAAGGAATCAGAGAATTAACTCTGTGTGTAAATTATAGTGCTAAAGTCAACCCATATATTTCCCTGTATTGAGCGTTAGCCCTAGTAAGGAAATGAGGGACCACACGAGGGAAAGAAAAAAATCTTTGACCTCGTTTTTAATTGGCGAGCAAGGAGCATGCGCAAGTAAACCATGCCAGACCTAGGTCTGGGGACCAGTGGCTAGTTAAAGCAAGTTGTATTGTGTTTTTATTGACAACTTGGCAACCAGAAAACTAAAAAATCCTGCATGTATTCACTCATGAAAGACAATCACTCTAACGCCATTGTTTGCTCCATTCCTCAGTTGTTGACATGGAACGCGTGGTACGGGACGCAAAGAGGATCTTCTGTAACACGCCTCGCACAGCCTCAATGAGGCGACATGACCGACAGTATGCTGATCCCAAAGTAAAACATGTGAGCTAACAGTGAGAAAAGATAGTGATTATTTTAGGATTACTAACTTTTATCTTTTGTTCGAAAAAAATCCCAAATTTCGTTTTGTGAATGTGAACAGTTATTTCTTGCGCCCATATTATTTTAATGCGCCTGCTACGCAGGCTAAGGCAAATCGCGTGTTGTCTGAGGGACTGTGAAAATCAACGAACCCGCCAACTCTAAAATTACATGGCGTCATTCAAACTGAACAATCGGGTGTCGGCCTTAAAAAAACATGCTACCCCCACGCAGTATGCGCAGTATGACACCGAATTAATAATAGATTTCAAATAATTTTCATTGGAAGAGGGCTATGTATGGCGGATCTGTTCTCTTAGGGCCGATTTACACGGTACAACTTTTTTGCATGTGACACGCTTACGGCATGCTTACGACATGACTTGAGTTGATTTACACGGAGTAATTTGTGTTGTGAGCATGTCGTAAGCATGTTTTAAGCGTGTCGCATGCGACAAAGTTGTACCGTGTAAATCGGCCCTTAGATCATCCTCTCTTGGTACCACAGGTAAGTGCTGCTCGATAGCGGCCCTTTGAATGGTCACACTAGAATGTTATCCACAGATTCAAAACTTAGAACCAACTTGTACAGCATAATAAACAGCGCTACAGGAAAGTACTGCTCAGTAGCTTTTATTTGAATGGTTGTACTTAAGGATTTAATCCACAGACTCCAAAACTAGAGCCACAACTTACTTAATACTTACTCAAAAGAAGCTAACAAAGATGTTTTGTGATATATTTGCTAGGAAAAGGAGTTTATTCCGTTACCGCAACTCAAGACAGAGATTTGCCCTCGTATTTCTGCGCAAGACTTGTTACATGTTTGTGAACTGATGGATGGCAATGGAGGAACAGCAGGAACAAAAGCACAAAGAAAAAACAAACCTCGCGGCCTTGTGCTGGATGTCAGACCATCGGACGAGTATCCTTTGATGTCTGCTGTCCGTTTTCGCTCACTGACTGTAGCACTATTTGCAATGCATACTTACATATAACTCACACTGGCCGTGTTTCTCGACTTCCTTTCGAAACAAATATGTAAAAATACATGAAAGAGGAAAAGTGGCTTCTCGTTTGCCTTGTTTCACTGTTTCGTTTTGATTTTCTCTGTTTGTTTTTAACCAACCACAAAGCGTTACGCTTTCAGCTCCAACTAGAAATCAATGCGTTTTCATTGCTTCTTTGTTGTGATCATTCAATCAAATGTGATTGCTTTGGTTTTATGGGAGACAAAGTAAAACCAAGAGATTATAATTGTCCAATTATTTTCTCTTGGTAAAACGTATTCATCAGAGTGAAACGTGACCTAACTAAACACAGATGCAAGTTTGAAACAGTTCATTTATTAACAAGTTACAAATCAAGAGCCACATTCATGAAGCACGCCTAGGTTAAGATTTGTTTTGTGGGAATACAAGTCTATTAAGAAACTATCGCGCTTATGATTCATCTCAACTATCAGGAGAGCTTCATGAGTCCAGTCTTGAACTTGTGTTCCTTGATTCATTCTTTCAATATAAAGATTCGCTTGTGGTCAGATCCCAGAGAGTGTGAACATTCCTTACAATCAGGCGTTCCTTGAAGAAGGCGGATTAGCACCTTCACCAGCTGCAAACACACTAAACAATTTTAAAGGAAGAGTTATCATTGTTGTGGGAAATCGTGCAAACTATCCAGCGAAGGTACATCTGGTCTTAAAATGCGCATTGCAGCAAATAGAATCGTTTGTAAAATGCGCATTGCAGCAAATAGAATCGTTTGTAAATGCGCATTGAAGCAGATGGAATCGTTTGTAGCCAGCTTCGCAAAACGAAGTCCTTTGGGTTTGATCCTTAGGTATTTTCGCGCTTGAGACTTGTCATATCAAAACAATTGAATTTTACTTGATATAAGATCTTGGATATATTTTCAATTGGCAGGTTTGGTTAATAAACGTGATTATTTTTTTGTCTGTTTTGTGGCAGGTTGGATCAGAGCTTGTTAAACTTGGATTTTCTAGAGTCTGTGTGTTAGAAGAACCAGGACTAACCACACTTCGTACCCAAGGAAACCTCACTGTTCCTACATGAAGAAAAAATCATTTGCTCTCCAAGTTCCGTCTTCGTGCAAGTAGTCAAATTATTTCCGATTGTAATTATCCAATCAAAACGCTGTGCGAGTTCTCGGAAGTACTCGGACAGGTTTTTTTTTGTCGGCATATGTCGTGTTGCTAAGCAACATGCGTATTTTGTAACTAACTGACGTGTAGGAAAACTCTTAAATCTCAGTTTTTCATGATCTAGTTTCAGTAATTTGTTTTGACTGAACAATGCATCTAAATGGGTATACGTTTTTAGAATCTAACTTTTTTTCAATTTGAATTTGCGAAATGTCTGGAACCCTGAATGTGTAATAAAGAAACGAAACTTTCTATAATGAGCATGTGTCGTACTTGTTTGGTGAAGTGAGCGTGTGCGAGCGTCACATCAACTGTTGACAAACGTGTTGGCGATAAAAAGAGCTTGTTTCTATTCTTGTTAACTTTTCCTCCCCTTTCCCCTCCCACTTGTGAACGTTTCCTGCAGCTTCGGCATGTACAACCTCGTTTCACAGGGTCGGTCCTCTCTTTTCCTCCCTCGAGAGGAATGAACCCTGATAACGAGGGTTTCTTGAAGTTTTTCGAAATAAGAGATCGCCTAGCTTGGGGTTTGCTAACACGAATTTGCCAACTTTAGTTGGCTGTGTGAAGACGTCTTTAGAGGGAGTATTTGTTGGGAAGCTGGAGGGAAGCTGCTGGAAACTGGAGGGAAGGTAAAAATAAGAAAATATTTAAAGGGAGGTGGAGAAAAATTGAGGACTAAGAATGCTCTATCTGCTTTATCTGTTACTGTGACATCTGTTGTAAACCTAAGGTTGGTTTGTTAAATCAGCCTGTGTAAGCCACCCTCAAGAGAAATCGGGGGACAGCTGTACACAGGCCATTCTAAATTTCATCATCCTTCTCTTTGCCATTTGTTTTTGTTCAACGCGGTAACGGTATCATTTTGCTGGCGAGCCTTAGCGAGGCAGCCGCTTATTCTTTACAATAGCGGAAAAATCCAAAATTTTGTCGGATGTAAGATCACAAGAATGCGCAGTCGATTGTTTTTTAATTATCCGGGGTATCCACGCCATCCTTTGAGTCCCCAGTCGTCTCTCAATTAACGAGAGGAGCGCGAAGTGTCGCGCTTCTCTCGTTCCGCGTCCATCCCCCACGCGCGTCTCCCGCGTCTTGCCTAGAAAGACGACTGGAGACGAGTCAGATTCTGGCACCGCACCTTTTATTTTCAATTGGGAAGTCCCCATCCCCCGGGGAGTTTAAAAACATAAGGCTATTTACAAGTCAGCCAAGTTTTCTTTGGAGGTTTTGTTGCAATCGTACTGAATCGTAGGCGGCGGAGCGGGGTGGGGGGAGAGGGGGGAAGGGCCTCCCCCGGGGGGGGGGGGAGAGAGGGGGGAAGGGCCTCCCCCCATGTTTCGGTGCCGAAAATATCGGTAGCGCAGCATTTTCTGCCTTCCGACGACTCAAGAACTACCTAAGAAGCACCATGAAGCAGGATCGTCTGAACAACTGCAGCTTATGCATTGTCACAAATCGATTACGGACACACTGGACACTGTAAAGATTGCAGAGCCAAGAACATTTTGAGAAATTTGAGTATGGGTACGCTTGTCTTGGTGTACGATGAGCGCCCCCCTCCCCCCCCCCCCCCCCCTCCCTCCCCCCACGTTTCAAAACGCTCCGCCGCCTCTGTGAATTATTTTGCCTGATAAGTGTCACAAGACCCAAAACCCGCTTATACAACGCAGGTGAATAGACAAGAATTTTCAAATGCCCGTATTTTTTTTATGTATATGCAATCGTGATTATGAAATAAAGGCGAGTTTTAAGCGACATTATCAAGACGGATATATTGTACTTTCATTTATTGATTGAAATGGGAAGAGAAAAATCGCCAAAAGTGAGAACAATTCCACAAACAGGGCAATTTTGATTTCTTGATCGCCTGTCCCAAAAAAGAAGCAAGTAAAACCAGCCGACATGCTGAACGCGAAGAATGCCTCCACAGAAAAGAAAATTCATCCAACAAAAGTTTTTCTAAATTAAAAAAAATGTACTTTGTGTCCAGTACAGGTGTGAAAGGTAGAAAAATGGTAGAAAACTATGCCCTTTTTGCTCAGTGTCTAGTTACTTTGACCTGAGGTGGTCAAAAAGGCCCTTTCAGCCAATCAATCAATCAGAAGCGAGTAATTATGCCGTCTTGAATACTTAAAATGTCCTCGTGATAATTAAGAAACAAAATGCCCTCTGTCTCAGCCAATCAGAATTCAGTAATGTTCTCATCTTTCTGATATTTCAGAGCAATATTTATGGATAGGCTGTTGGGTCAAAAAACGTTTTTTGGGGGAGGGTAGTCACGACTGAGATCGTCACAAACAGAACCAAAATAAAAAGCAACGAGGGAATATAAGATATTCTCGTCTTTCCACTGTACTGAGGAACACATATTCAACCAGTCGAAAGGGCTGCGAAGGATTTGCCTATTATTTATTATCTTCATAGAGACAGCTATTTCAGTTCACATGAAAACCTGGTCAGTTCATCTTCACTTTTAAGATTTTATCAAACAGTCTCGAGAACACGGCATTGTGGACAGCAAAACTTACACTAAAAAGACAATTTGACATCGTTTTTGTTTAGTGATTTTATACGAGCTAACCTTAAAACCTAACAACAATAAATGAAACATAAACATTTTTCATCTGAAAAAGGTAAATGCCATGTTACACTGAGTACAAAAAGGACGGTCACTAAATCTTGGTTCTCTTCTTAAAACTAATGCTAAGTCCAACGTAACTCAATCTGCCGGTTTCGTTCAGTCATCTTATATTTTGTTTGGAGAAATCAAACTCCAATTCTGATTAAGACCTCCGTTTTTCTCCAACATTTGAACAAACGCTGATATTTTTTTATCTCCATTTGCTATATCCAGAACAAGGCCATTCATAGTGCTCGTTATCACCGTGACAGCGGTGCAATCATCATACTTCCACTTTTGATTTGCGCCACCGGTTGGGTAATAACCGATGCAGTGGGTTCCCTGCGCTTGGTTGCTGCCATAGATATCCGCCACCAGACCCATTTTACTGACAAGAGTACCATCTGGTTTAAACTTCCACAGTTGATTGGCTCCACCATATGCTGGGTACATTACGAGGTCACCACCATTCTTGAAACCATCAATAGTGAGGACAAGCTGATTAAGTTGGCTTTGTATGTAGAAATAGTCAGTCATTTTAGCGCGCTGTTTGCTGACAGACGACTGGGTTGAGTCCTTTTGAAAAGACGAGAAGAGAAGAGGAAATATGAGGGTTTTACTCTTCGGTAAACAACACCATAAACAAAAGCAATAATTCAAAACCAAAAAAAGATTATAAATTTATTGCGAAAGGGAAAGTTGGAAGTTTATTCAATACTAGTTTCCTCAATAAGTTAGTCTTATTCATGGTTATTTCAAATGGCTCAACAATAAAGGATACGAACAAATAACAAGAACTTCGTTGAAAATTTAGATCCACAATTAGGCTTAACCCTTTAACTCCTAAGAGTGCCAATTTAAGAATAATTCCAAATTTTATTTTGTAAAATATTGAAAAAGAAGTGATGCCATGCAAAAGTACTGCCGAAGAGGGTTCATTTGAATGGTCACACCATAGGATTTCATCAACAGACTCAAAAGTTAGAACAAATGGTACCATGCAAAAGTACTACTGAAGAGGATTCATTTGAATGGTCACACCATAGGATTTCGTCCACAGACTCAAAAGTTAGAACAAATGATACCATGCAAAAGTACTGCTGAAGAGGTTTCATTTGAATGGCCACACCATAGGATTTCATCAACAGACTCAAAAGTTAGAACAAATGGTACCATGCAAAAGTACTGCTGAAGAGGTTTCATTTGAATGGTCACACCATAGGATTTCATCCACAGACTCAAAAGTTAGAACAAATGGTACCATGCAAAAGTACTGCTGAAGAGGGTTCATTTGAATGGTCACACCATAGGATTTCGTCCACAGACTCAAAAGTTAGAACAAATGATACCATGCAAAAGTACTGCCGAAGAGGTTTCATTTGAATGGTCGGCACACCATAGGATTTCGTTCACAGACTCAAAAGTTAGAACAAATGATACCATGCAAAAGTACTGCCGAAGAGGTTTCATTTGAATGGTCACACCACAGGATTTCGTCCACAGACTCAAAAGTTGACTCTAACAGTACTTTTCACCTTCGTCATTCACCTTTTCGTACAAATCATCAGATTATATTTCAATTTTTCCTGAACTACTTTAAAGTATTTCGTCTTCCATGTGTGATTCGTTGTCTATAAAAGTCTCAAACGCCGAGGAGAAAAAACAATCTAAAGTTAAACTGAATTTGGAAGCCTTTTCAGGTGAAAGAGCCTCAAAATTTCCTCGGGAGATTATCAACTGGAGAAATAAAACGCGCGCAAACCTGATTCACATCGAAAATCACTGGATGAAATTATAGATTTGATCACAATTGTTTATGAGACAAATGTAAGACAAATCTGATGTCGCATTTGATCACCTAGAAAAGGCTGCAAATGTGCATGAGACAAATATGTGATCATCTTCAGTTGTCCAAGATAAATGCATATGTAAGACGAATTCAATTCAAATATGACCGACGATAAATTTTCACCTCGACAAATTCGTTTTAAAACAAGACAAATGTGCAGAAGGAAAAAATAGCAAACAGATTATAAAATACTTTTATATTCTCATGTTTAATGGTCCTTGGAGTTTGCTAACAAGGGTTTGATGTCCGGCATATTGCTTTACAGTTTGTCCTGTGATTTTTATCCATGATAGTTCATCAGGCTGAGTAATACCCTGCGTAATTAGTGAACTGACCAATGGCGCAGGTATTCTTCTTACAAAGTCAGCAGGCTCTCCCTGTTAATCATGATATCGGAGCTTGATTTTGTGAAGGGTGTCCTTTTGGAAATCACTCGGGACCACTCGGTAATCTTAATTATCAAGCTTTCAGAAAATAGATAGTTTGTTGGGGATGGGGAGGGGGGGGGGGGGGGGGGTGTTATAAGGCATATAGCAGTAAAAAGGTTCGAAAGCAAAACGGCCTTGTAGGTTACCCTGATACTCAGCTTTTTAAAATACTTTAACTTTATCGATTCCATAAATTTGTGCACTTACGTCTTGGTGAATCCAAATGAAGATGAAAATGGCAAATCAATGCTGTGGACTGAGAACAAAACAACAGCGATGAGAATGAGATTGTTGGCTTTATAGGGTACATAACACAAAAACATATGCAACAAATGGTCAAAAAATTGATGAAACATCTAACTATACCTGAAGTCCGCTTCCCAGTGTATGATGAACCGGTGAATGTGGCAGTGTTGTTTAAGTAAGGTACCGGATTTGTTTAATATATGCACGAAATCGTTTGCAGGAAGGATGTATCATTAGCAAACAGAAAAGATGTATTGAGCATACAGGAAGAATGTACAATACTAAGACCAGCATGATTGATCGTCCATGGCAATCGATCATCGATGGCAAACAGGAAGGATGTATTGAGCATACAGGAAGGATGTGCAATATTTAGACCAGCATGATTGATCGTCCATCGTAATCGATCATCGATGGCAAACAGGAAGGATGTATTGAGCATACAGGAAGGATGTACAATATTTAGACTTGCGTGTTCATTCGATGGCAAACAGGAAGAATGTACAGTATTTAGCCCGGCGTGATCATTCGATGGCAATCGATTATCTGAAATTTAATCGATGGCATTTGATTAATCGATTACGATGACCATTCCCGGCCATAATCACAAGTACACGTCGGCTGATCAGTGCTATTGATTGCTATCAAATATCGGTAGATTCTGCATGTACCGGTCACATATTACGTAAAACAAAAGGAACAAAGAACGACAATAATACAAATGCAAAACAAGACCAAAAATACAATACCTCACAAACAATAGAAGACAATGAGTGGTTCATGGGTACTGGTACATGCAGAAAGACCCAGATATCGAAAAGTATGGATTATTGTCAATAATCCGCATTTGCTGTCTTATTGATACCTGTATAAAGCAATTGAAGTGAGGGTAATCACAGTGTAATCGTAGTTGTGTTATTCTGATTTCCTGAATATGCCGAGATTTGTAATGAAGTTCTCTAAGACCAACTTACAGATCCTTACAAAGTTTGTTTTAAGTTACTAGCTCTATAGAGAAAATTTAAAATTCGCGAAAAAGTCACTCGCGTTTTCCCTATAGATACAATTAACGGAGAAATTTCCATATATATATATATATAAACTATCACAAATGAAGACAAATTGTAAATTTTGTCAATACAAATATGTATTGACAAAATTTACAATTTGTCTTCATTTGTGATAGTTTATATTTATTCATGTAGAATGCGCTTTCTTTATGTTGGTGCTTGTGAAAGATTATATATATATATATATATAATCTTTCATATATATATATATATATATATATATATATATATATATATTAGTTGATTTGCAGAACTGCTGTCAGAGTGCTCAATAGGAAAACTGGAGCATAAATATTAGAAGACAGTCTGATCAACTGATTCGACTTGGCAAAAATGCCAAGTCGAATCTTTTGATCAGACTGTCTTCTAATATATATATATATATATATATATATATATGTCATGCTCAACCTTTCTAACAGAAAAGAAGTTTGTGTTCCTGAATTTCTGATCGTGATAATATTTCATGATACAGTCGAACCTGTATAGAACAGCCCTGTATTAAGCGGCCACCCTCTATTAAGCGGCCAGTTTTCAAAGTCTCGATTTTTCGCTCATACAAACGCTGTATTTGTTACCTGTATTAGGCGGCCACCTCTATTGAGCGGCCGCGGCCACCCTGTAGCAGTCCTATGTTTGTCCTTTCTTTGTTATTTTTACCCGTGTATTAAGCGGCCACCCTTGAACGGAAACTAAGCCACATGTCATTTTTTGCGGTATTTCATTGTGTTTAAAATGCGATCCATCATCACTATAAAGAAATAACATGTACAAAGCTGTTGTAAGATGATAATCGGCCGTTTAATATCGTTAACGCTTTCCAGATGTCCGCAATGTGCTGAAGTACAGTACAAAATCACGAACGCGGCAAACTGAGTATTTTTAGTGATCCTGTATTAAGCGGCCACCTGTAGTAAGCGGCCAGTTCTTCAAGTCCCGAGGGTGGCCGTTATATACAGGTTCGACTGTAATTTTAAAATGTCTTATATCCGTTCAGTAATATACTCAACTCTATCTTAACGAGCTTTAACAGACACACCTATAAGACGGACACCTCTATAACACGGACACCTAGAGTTGGTCCCTTCCGTTCATTAGTCATTTTTCTGGATGATGACTGAAACCACACACGTGTACTACGAGTGACATACCACTAACATACGGGTACATACGGATACTTTCGAGGAACATACGAAAACATGCATACGAGTACAGTATAGTGGCGCCACCCTTTGGAACAGTCTTCTTCGTGATATAAGACAAGCAGACTCCCTTGGGTTATTTAAGCGTTTAATTAAAGAAGTACGTTAAGGCACGGCATTCGTGGAAAGCAGCTTTAGTGAATAATGGGGGATGGGTGGGAAGTGGAGTGAATAAGGGGACAGGAGAGGGGAGTGGCTAAGGGTGCAGGGGAGGGGAGTGAAATTTTCTGACCTTTGGGCCTTTTTTAGCAAGATGTTGTGCTGCAAGGACGACAGTGCACAACATTATATTTATTTTGAACTTATATCTAAATATTTATCGCAGCATTTTACGACAATATGAGCCTTTCGACATTTCCATACATTTCCCCTGAATTTAAAATCAAAGGCTCCTGTGAGCCAACTCGTGAATACGAAACAATCTTCTGACCCTCCCCTCTCCTATGCCTTTTACTACACCGATCCCCACCCCCACCCTCCCCCTCCTATGCCTATCCCATGATCTACGATGGTAAATGTAAATGCAGCGTCTTTAAATGATTTTAAACGTAAACTGCGTCACTACAGTTTTGAATGAGTTCAATACGTTCAAAGTGTAAGACGTATATCTCTGGTTCTACATGGCACAAGAAGATGTTCTTACGATGAAGATCAGTCCAACTTGCTGTGGTTGGCGATCGTAAATGCTTAAACTTACATTGGGAAGCGTGGTGGGTATATCCATGAGATCTCTTTAATGGACTCAGTTAGCTTATCAGCAGGTATTCTAAGAAACTCTGTTATTCTTACATAAAGTAATTTTTAGGCACTGCGTGGCCACTAAGCCCAAGCAACCGAGCGTTCATGACTACCTGAGGGGACAATGATGGAGTGAGAAAAAAAAAATGCTTCGCTTGGACTGCAAAATATAACGATGGTACGTCTTGGTTGTACATAGAAAACGTTGGCTGAAATCTACAAAAGCTACGACAAACAATGACGGTAAGTTTTAAGTGCGTTACTGGTAAATATTACACTAATACCATACCGAACGAGTTCGTATACAATTGCAATTTCGCAGGTTGCGATTTTTATTTTCATAAGCTTATCATTTTCCTTATTTTCAATATACACTCAGGTGGATACAGATTCCGATAATGTTCGTGTGGTTGTTCGATGTCGGCCCATGAATGAAAAAGAAATTGCTAGTTCATGTGGCTTGGCCGTCAATGTGGATGAAAGCCGAGGAATAATAACAGTGAAGAACCGCAACGCTCGAACGGGGGAGCCGCCAAAACAATTCACTTACGACAGAGTATTTGGTATTGATTCAAAACAAGTGGATATTTACAACGATGCTGCCAGGCCTATTGTCAATTGTGTGCTAGAGGGTTACAATGGTAAGAAATACATCACATTGTACTGTACTACGTTAATTAAAACAAGCAAAGTTTGGGCCCTTCTACATGTACTTCCCCCAAATATAATGGCTTTGGTTACTTTTAAGGTGATGTTACACAAGAGATTTTTAACACAACATTGTTACGTTAAAAGTTGACACTGTGTAACAGCAGGCAGGCGATTTTTAACACAATATTTTGTTAGTGGCAATATGTTACAAGTTTTTCAATCAGCTTCAAAAACTCGCAACGCAAAAATTACAAAGAAAATTGTCTGCACACCCATGTTACACAGCATCAACTATGAGTGCAACATTGTTTCGCTAAAAATCGTCGTTGCGAATCGTCCCATTCAACATCACCTTTGCCACGCCATATAGTGAAAAACAACTGTATTAGCACATGCTAAAATAGCAAATTAAACTCATCGCAAATAGATGAGCTTGGGAAATGGTGCCCTACAGGTTAGCGGGGTCTCTGTTGCAGAACAGACCCAGCATAGAAGGTTTCCATGGCAACCCTGGAAGTAGGAACCACCCTTGGACGCAGTCGCTAACAGGCACCGTCACACTGAATGACGTTCAGTGGAACTTACCTGAAAAGATACTTACCTACAACCAGACAAACCAAGAGGGTGGGTGGAGAGGCAAGAATCCGCTGCGATTTGCAAAAGATTGATCCGCTACGATCAGCAATGTGCAAAGCACATGGAGAGCGATCAGCAACAAAGCCCTGCAATTGCCTCAAGGGCCGCCCCACAGGTCACATACTCCAAAGGGAGAAACCGCTGACTGCATTTGCTCAAGGTTAACTTTGCCTCATAATATTAGCCACATTTAGATGTCGTCAAATTATATCAGCAAATTACAAATTAAAGTTAAAAGATGAAAAAAATTCAAATTTCATCAGTTGTAGAAGAATAAAAAGTCACTAAAAAATTGCTCAAACACAAAATGTGACATTCCAAGCATGAAAAGTTGCTCTTTATCAGGTTGTTTTCTTTCAACCATGCAATATAATTACAGTGTATAGAGCGTATGCACATGACGTCACGGCGGCCATATTGGTGTACCAAAACAATAGAACGGCGGCCATGTTGGTGTACCAAAACAATCCTGTGGGATTTGAACGCTTTTCTTATGTTAACACTTTCTTTTGTTCCAATAAATTTGCATAGCTGCTTGCCACGTGAGTGCATACGCTCTATTGCTGACTCGAGAAAA